>CAWUFW010003374.1:614466-1228932 GCA_963921515.1 Calotriton arnoldi
GAGGTACAGGAAGCCAACCATAACCTACTCTAGGCAGCTACCTCCAGGCATCTAGCCCCACACATAGAAAGTACATATCCTCTTAAGGCAAAGCGGCTTGAGTACGTACTTGAAGAAGATTTGACCGGGTGGGCTGGCTCAGGCTATGACTGCAAGGTAAGACCACCACTTACTGTTCGCCCAAATCCAGGCACTGCAGTTGCATATGAAAATGTATTGCCCTAAGAAAGTGCAAGCCGGAAGCGACTGCTTACTGGTACCTCAACTGGACATCCTGGGAACTCTGCCAACTCCAATCCTGGGATCTAAAAACAAACTTGAGCACGTTCGACATACACATTAACTGGTATGTTGAAGAGAAAACAGGAAGGGACAGGAGAGGCAGTCACCTCATGACTGAGATTATCAATCTGGGTTCGTTTTTTAAAAAAAAATCCAGCTATGAGCTGTCACAGGAAATGGGCAAAACGTTGAGCCGAGCTGGCATGGAATCTCGGGATTGCCAGCTAAATGGGAGCAGAGGTCCCTGGAGCATCTGAGTGCTGAGATGCTGAGATATAAGGGAAGATGAGCACAGGGTATCCACCATTACTTGCAGCAGAGGAGTTCTGAAATAAGGAGACCGGGGAGCAGAACTTGTGATTCAGCTCTCAAGTCTAGGAGCAGCGGAGGCGCAAGAACAAAGACTACTCTGGTTGATGCACCCATAGTGCTGACCGTGCTTCCCTATCCTCAGTGAAGCATGGGGTGCACATGCCCCCCCCCCCAATCCACACTGAGGCATAGGATCCACCCATGGTGCTCGGCCACAAGGGTTAAGAATCAATCACCTAGCCGGATTCTAGCTTAGTTGTCTCAAGGAGTCCAGGAGGATCCAGTTAAATTGCCATCCGGGCAGAGTCCTGGAAAAAAGATGAGCTACTCATACTAATGTGGGTTACCCATGCACTAGCAAAACTTTGGAGCATTGTTCACACTGATTGTCCCCAGGCAGAGTAGAGTCATCTTCTGGACAAAAAAGTGTGCTTGGCAAAAAGCAAAGTCTGCTAAATCCACCAACACTTTTTATAGTTCTGTAGTAATATCAAGGATAAGCTAGCGAGGCTGGTGGGCTCTTGGATTGCCCCTTACGGAGTGCTGTCGCGAAGAATCGGCAGTTGTGCTTTGAATATTTAACTCTCTTAAATATTCAAACCGCAGCAGTCCGTTCTTCACCATACCGCTTTTGGGTGGCCCTTGTGTCGAATGGTATTCAACTAAACGCCGTTTTTCTGAGGGGAGCCCTGGATGGCAGAACGATGGACAGTAGGTGACCCTAGAATAAACTCCACCGACTACATCCTCCTCGGAGACCTGAACTTTCACCTGGAGAACAACAACGACAACAACTCCTCCACCCTGATCGACAACCTCGCCAACCTCTGACTGAAACAGCTCGTCACAACGCCGACCCACATCGCCGGACACACGCTCGACGCCATCTTCTCCTCAAGCTCCCACGTCTCCTTCAGCCACACCTCCAAACTCACCTGGACCAACCACCACTGCATCCACTTCACCTTCCGGAAACCCGCCGCACACCACCGCACCCTACAGATCCCCTACAGATGCTGGAGCAAAGTCACCGAAGACCAACTCCAGACAAACCTCGCACTCAGCCCACCCACCGACCCCTCCAACCCTGACGCCGCCGCCCGCAATCTCAGACGATGGATGGACGACTGCGCCAACACCTTAGCCCCGCTGAAAAAACCAACCTACAAAGACACCAGCAAGAGAGCCAGCTGGTTCACCCCGGAACTCCTAGCATCCAAGCGCACCTGCCGGTAACTGGAGAACAAATGGCACAGCGAGAAGACGCCGGACAGTCGCGCAGCCCACAAAGACGCCATCCGCAACCACCATCACCTCATCAGGTCCGCCAAGAGGACCTCCTTCAAAGACCGCCTCGACAACAACGCACACAACAGCAAGGAGCTCTTCAGCATCGTGAAGGAACTCTCCAACCCCAGCTCCAACGCCAACGACATCCCGCCGTCGCAAGCCCTGTGTGATTCCCTCGCCACCTTCTTCCACCGCAAGATGGCCGACATCCACGACAGCTTCGACTCCCGGACGACCCCAACAGGCCCCGACACATCAGACCCACCGCACCCCATCGACCACGACCCCCTGACAGCCTGGGTCAACGTGAACACCGAGGACACAATCAAGACCATGGGCACAATCCACTCCGGCTCCCCATCAGACCCTTTTCCACACCACATCTTCAACAAAGCAGGAGGCTCCATCGCACCCCACCTGCGCAACGTCATCAACCTCTCCTTCGAGACCGCGACCTTCCCAGAGAGCTGGAAACACGCCGAGATCAATGCCCTACTCAAAAAACCCAAGGCGGACCCGAGCGACCTCAAGAACCTCCTGCCCATCTCCCTGCTTCCATTCCCAGCTAAGGTCATCGAGAAGATCGTCAACAGACAGCTCACCCGCTACCTCGAAGATAACAGCATCCTGGACCCCTCCCAGTCAGGATTCCGCAGCAACCACAGCACCGAGACCGCCCTCATCGCCGCCACAGACGACATCAGGATCCTACTGGACAACGGCGAGACGGCGGCCCTCATCCTCCTGGACCTCTCCGCCGCCTTCGACACTGTTTGCCACCGCACGCTACGCACACGCCTCCATGACGCAGGGATCCGAGACAAGGCCCTGGATTGGACCATCTCCTTCCTTTCCGGCAGAACCCAGAGCGTCCGCCTCCCCCCATTCCGATCCGAAGCCTCCGAGATCATCTGCGGCGTACCCCAGGGATCTTCCCTCAGCCCGACACTGTTCAACATCTACATGGCTCCACTCGCACGCATCGCCCGACAGCACGACCTCAACATAATCTCCGACGCCGATGACACTCAACTGATCCTCTCCCTCACCAAGGACCCCCTCACCGCCAAATCCAACCTCCACGAAGGAATGAAAGCCGTCGCCGACTGGATGAAGTGCAGCCGACTTAAGCTGAACACAGACAAGACGGAGATCCTCATCCTCGGCTCCAACCCATCAGCCTGGGACGACTCCTGGTGGCCCTCGTCACTAGGGGCACCCCGACACCAACCGACCACGCACGCAACCTGGGAGTCATCCTCGACTCAACGCTCACCATGACCAAGCAAGTCAACGCAGTCTCCTCCTCCTGCTTCAACACCCGCCGCATGCTCCGCAAGATCTACAGGTGGATCCCGACAGACACGAGAAGAACAGTCACCCAGGCCCTCGTCAGCAGCAGACTCGACTACGGAAACACCCTCTACGCAGGAGCCCCGACCAAGCTCATCAAACGACTGCAAAGAATCCAAAACGCCTCTGCACGCCTGATCCTCGACATTCCACGCCACAGCCACATCACCCCCCACCTGAAAAACCTGCACTGGCTCCCCGTCGACAAGAGAATCTCCTTCAAACTCCTGATCCACGCACACAAGGCACTCCACAAAACCGGCCCAGCCTACCTCAACAGTCGAGTCTCCTTCTACGTTCCCAACCGTCAACTCCGCTCCGCCGACCTCTCCCTGGCCACCGTCCCGCGCATCCGAAGAACCACCACCGGAGGAAGATCCTTCTCTCACCGCGCCGCCAAGATCTGGAACACCCTTCCCCTCAACCTACGACAGACCCAAGACCTGCTGACCTTCAGGAGACGACTCAAGACCTGGCTATTCGACCAGTAGCGGCAACACCCCCCCTCCTCTCCCTCAGCGCCTTGAGACCCTCGCGGGTAAGTAGTGCGCTTTACAAATCTTGTGATTGATTGATTGATTGATTTACGGTGCTGGTCCAGGTAAGTAGCATTTTCCGTTTATGAGCTTCCCAGGCGTTGGGTTGCTCCATGTCTTTTCTTACCATACGAGAACTGTTAGGAATAGCAGTCTGTTTGTTATTCATAGAATCTAGCGTCAGCGGCTCTGGTAGTAGACCTTGGTGTTCAGGATAAGTGAGTTCATGGGTAATTGATGCTGGCAGTGAAGTAGGTGGTTTGCCTGCGTTTAGTCTTGCTTGGAAGAAAATTCCATGAATGATTGTCATTGTTGTTTTGTATTCTTTGGATGATTGTGATGGGTGAATGGATTTTATGGCACCATTTTCTGATTAGTCCAAAGGCATCTATCTGATTGTCATTTGAGAAATGTAAGGCGGTGAGGATTGGATTGACAATTTATTTTCAGTTCCTGTTGGATCTGTGGATTGTGGGCAGATGTTCACTGTCTAAGTTGCTTCCTTCATGGGTGTAGTGCAAGAGTCTCCTAGGTGTTGAAATCCCTTCAAAAGGGTACTTGCAAGAGTGATTTATGAGGCCACTGATTTCCTCAGCAGGGCTTTTCCTGGTTCTGGGCAGCCTTTAGATCAGGTGGATTGTGGCAGTCTGAGACCGAGAAAAGATGATGGCAGGTGAGGAGTTCAATTGAGTAGTAGGTTTATAGAGTGTATTTGTTAATGATTGGGAGGCCTCCTCCGCTCTCTTGTGTCTGTCTATGGCATCTGTGTGTGATAAGAAAATCTGGTTTGTTTTCAGAGATGGAGCTGTAAGATTGTGTGTAACTTATGTGTAGGGATGTCTGAGGGGTAACCAGCATGATGTGTCTACATCGTGGGCTGCGGACAAGGTGCTGATTTGAGAGGTACGATTGTTAATGCACAAGAGTGGGTTGTGCGACTGAGGGTGGAAATTGGATCAGCCACAGTCGAGCATACGCGATAGAAAAGCAGGGAGTCTCTCCTTCCGTGCTACTAGGCCAAGGGGTACTCAAGGGTACTTACTAGGGAGGATTCAAGTGATAAGGCGCAGTTCGTTTGGCAATAGGTGAAACCTTTGGGCTTTACCAGCACTGTGTCCATAAAGCATTACACCAGCACCTTTGGGGAATGTGGGAGAAAGCCATTTGAAGGCATCAGGTAAGCCCTTTTCCCCAGCCCTCTCCCCCCGTGAGGTGGACAATTGAAGAGTTATAAAGCCTTATGACTCTCCCTGCTACCCCTTTTTCCCCTCTCCTCTATAGGTATTAGCTGCCCCTTAAGGTCACTTTCCATCACTTGTTCCGAGAAATTTTCTGTTCATGCATTTTTCAGTCATCTGGCGAGCGCTTGGTGGTGAAGCCTGGAGTGGAGTCACGGGGGTGGGGTGGTTCTGTCAGATATTTGTTGCCTATTTAGACCTAATGCGTCTGCTTCTTCACTGGTGCCCCCTGAAATATGAATGAGCTCATTAAATATTGAGAAACCCCTGGATGTCTCTCCAGGGTTGGGTCAGGTGTCTGCCGGCGGAGCGGGAGGGAGTGTGTGGGCCTAAGAGAAAGATATTTGAGCACCTGACACGCACAGGCTGGTTGCACCCTGGATTTCCTGTATTTTGTTACTGCCTGGGAATGACCAGGGCTTGGATTCTGTGTCTGTGAGGCTCATGCCGTAGAGAGGACAGGCTGGCTGAAACATGAAATACCTGTATTTTTACAGTTCATGTCTGTAAGGGGGTGCTGCTTGAGCCCTGGATGCCCTGTATCCGGGCGGTTCATGCTCGGGAGAGACAGACATACAGGGAATTCAGGACCCAATCAATGTGTGGTTCAGGCCTGGGCAGGGTCAGGCCGGTTGGAGCCTGGATTCCCCACGTCTGTGGATTCAGGCCTGAGAGGGACAGGCGCGTTCGGCTATGTGTGGGTCACGCGTAGGATGGACGGTCTGGTTGTGTCCTGTTCCCTGCATGTCTTATTTGTACCTTGGACGGACAGGCTGATCCACCCTGCATTCCTTGCATCTGGGTCATGCCCTGAATGGGTAGATTGGTTGGGTTTAGGATTACATTTATCTGTGCGCTTCATACCTGGGAGGAAAAGGCTGATTAGTGCTTACTCTCCTCTGTATCTGTGGTGCTCTGTAGCAGTGGAACCTCGCACACACAGACTTATCAGAGGCTCTTTTTCTCCCCTTCACCAGTTCTACCTGCCCGGTGTTCTCGATTTGTAAAGCATTCCAGGGTGCGGTGTTTGCACAAGGTGGGAGCATGCAGGTGTGCTACAAGGTGCTTTAAGTTGGCATGGCTAGAAAGACGGCCATTACCAAAGCCTACTTTGTCTTCAGAGCAAAGTTTACCACATGCAACCCCTTTCAAACACCTCCTACCCTTGCTACTCGCTTCTATGCTTGACTTCCGATCCTGTAGTGCAGCACATTGCCATTCACAATCGAATGCATTGTCTGACTGTACTGGTCTCATTCGTTGATTTCAAATGGGGCTAGAAGCATTTAGCCTCTGCGCTGCACCTAGTTGGGTTGTTAAACTTTAGTCTGTTTGTCAAATGTATCAGCATTGACCCGTGAATGAACTGCATTCTGAAAATCATTCTTCGCTCAGTCAGTATTCTGTGAATTTCATGCAGCATAGTTGAAATGTGACATTTCCAGAAGATTCATTTGTTTGCCTTCACTTTGGAGCTCTGGAGGTTCTTTTAGTTCAATTTCAAGTTAGACATACCTAGGTAGAGGGTGTTGCAGTAATCCAGCTTGGTGCCCAGTATGGCTCCATCAATAGCTGCCCACTGCTTCTCCTCCAATGTGATACAAGTGTGTTCATTTGACAATCTTAGGCCTTTTTCATTTGACAAGCCAACGCCATTCTATCATCACAAATCGCCTCAACGATCTTAACCTTGACTTAGAGAGTTATCCCTGTCACTCATTTTGAATTTAACGTTGTTGCTTCTAAGATTTATTTCCTCATAGCAGCAGAACTATCATTAAGAACTCTGTTTTTCTCTATTTGATCTTAAATAGTTTATAGTTGGTATCCTTTTGTTCTTCAACAGAGTAAACAGCTTCGCACTTTATTGCTGTCCTTCACCACCACCCTTGAAAGTTTAAAAAACAAAACAAAAAAAAAACAGGTTGTCATCCATGTAATTGTGGAAGTAGCAAATACGTCTATGCAGGGTTTGACATACCCATTGAAGAGCATGGTCGAGAGGTAGTATGCTTGAGGAATATCAAAGGTAACTTCTTCTGGAGGTGACATGCAGAGTCCCACGCACAACGCAGTGGCCTGTAAAGCCCCTCGTTCAGAAAAGCAAACCATTTCTATCTAGACTACCCCAACACCCCTTCCATTTCCCTGAGTCTTTGAATCTAGGGTATCAAAGACTGATTAGTAATAGGTATATTGGTCTTGGGATTAACCTGAACCAGGAAGCACAAGTTACTAACTTGTGTAACGATATATCTGTAAGAGACAGTAGTTAGTGACAGATTCCTTACCTTAGAATATCCCCAAGCGTCAGGCTGGATCCGGAAAGTTTTTGCGTAGCAGTACCCCTGTGCGTCGGTAGGCGGCGTCGTGCGGCTCGGCGTCCGTCGTCGGCGTCGTGATCGCCGGGATGACGTCGCGGCCAGTACTTAGACGCCGCCCATGCGCGCTGGCGTCAGTTCTGTACACGACTTTCCGCGCCAGAAACGCAGAGCCATGCAAGAAACTGACACTGGTGTCTGAAAACTAGGGCCCTGAAAGAGATTACCTTAACCCTAGAAATCAGATCGCAGAACGGGAGGATGGGTGGGGCGGTAGGGAATCTGTCACTAACTACTGTCTCTTACAGATATATCGTTACACAAGTTAGTAACTTGTGCAACTGAAAGAGACACGTTAGTGACAGATTCCATACTATAGAATAGATACCCCAGCAATACCAACCCCGGTGGTGGGTCTGCGAACAAAGATCAGACGAGGAAGTCTCGGAGAACAGAACGGCCAAAGAAGCCGTCTCTCCGGACTTGGCTGTCAAGGCAGTAATGCTTGGTAAACGTGTGCAGCGAGGCCCACGTAGCTGCCTGACAAATGTCCTGCAATGGGACACCACGTCCCAAAGCCGTGGTGGCGGCTGTCGCCCTGATGGAATGGGCACGTAGCCCAACAGGGGGCTCCTTCTTAGCCAAAGAATAGCAGGCCTTGATACACAAGACGACCCAGCGGGAGATAGTCCGCTTGTGTACCGCCCGACCTTTTTTGGCGCCCACGTAGCCAACAAAGAGCTGGTCGTCCACCCGGAACTGTTGTGTTCGGTTCAGATAGAAAGAAATCGCACGTTTTGGGTCCAGACGGTGGAGCCTCTCTTCCTCTCTGGAAGGATGCGGAGGCGGAAAGAAGGTGGGCAAAGTGATGGTCTGCCCAATATGGAAGGCAGTAACCACCTTTGGCAAGAAGGACGGACGCGTCCTAAGAACAACCTTGTCTGGATGGACAGACAGAAAGGGGGGTTTGCAAGAGAGAGCCTGGAGCTCACTCACCCGCCGAGCGGAGGTGAGAGCCACCAGAAAGGCTGTCTTCAGAGTGAGAAGACAAAGAGGACAGTTATGGAGAGGCTCAAAGGGAGCGCACATTAAAAAGGTAAGAACCAAGTTCAAGTCCCACTGAGGCATCACAAACGGAACAAGAGGGAAAAGGTGTGTAATGCCTTTAAGAAACCTGTTAACAACAGGGGACTTGAAAAGGGAGGGCTGATCAGGAAGCCTGAGGAAGGCCGAGATTGCACAAAGATAGCCCTTGATGGTACCCAGGGCAGAACCCTGTTGGGCCAGAGAAAGAAGGAACAGAAGAACCTCAGAAAGAGGGGCAGAAAAGGGATTCACAGCCTTTGCTGTGCAACATGCCACAAACTTGTTCCACCTGCAGGCGTATACCACCTTAGTGGAGGGACGCCTGGCTGCCAGAATCACATCACAAACTTCGGGAGGCAAGTCGAAACGAATCAACTGCCGCCGCTCAATCTCCATGCAAGGAGGTGGAGACTGGACAGTTTCGGGTGGAGGACCGTCCCCTGCTGCTGCGACAGAAGATCCTCCCGAAGAGGCAGACGGATCGGGGGATCGATGCTCATACTGAGTAGCTCAGGATACCAAACTCTTCGAGCCCAGTTCGGAGCCACAAGAATGACTTGGGCCCGGTCGCTCCGAATCTTCTTCAACACTCTGGGCAGAAGTGGTATAGGCGGAAAGGCGTACAACAGACCGCAACTCCACTTGCGACGAAAAGCGTCGCCGAGCGAGTGCCGCCTTGGAAATTCCAACGTGCAGAACTGCTGACATTGCACGTTCTCTTCGGTGGCGAATAGATCTAACCAAGGCTCTCCCCACTGTAGAAAGAGTCCTTGCGCCACCTCCGAGTGAAGACGCCAGACGCCATTCGTGATCCATCATGCACCTGCGGCTGAGTTCGTCCGCCCTGGCGTTCAGGGAACCTGCCAGGTGTTGAACCATCAGGGATATGCCATGATATTCCAGCCATGTTCAGAGACGCAGAGCCTCCTGACATAGGGTCCACGACCCCACCCCGCCTTGTTTGTTGCAGTACCACATGGCGGTGGTGTTGTCTGTGAAGACCTGCACTACCTTCCCCTTGACAGAGGGAAGGAATGCCTTCAGTGCAAGGCGGATCGCCCGGAGCACCAGAAGGTTGATATGGAGCCGGGACTCCGCCGGAGACCAGAGGCCTCTGATCTCCGCCTCTCCCATGTGACCGCCCCATCCCAGAAGGGACGCATCCGTCACAACTGTGTGCTCTGGCTGGGGAAGGGAGAGGGATCTGCCCATGACCCATTGCCGGTTCGAGAGCCACCACTGCAACTGTCGTGCAGTTCCCTCCGAGATCTGGACGTAATCGGACAGGTTGCACTGATGCTGCGCCCACTGGAACTTCAGGTCCCACTGAAGAGCCCGCATATCCCATCTGGCATGATCGACCAGCAGGATGCAGGAGGCCATGACGCCCAGCAGCCTCAGGGTCATCCGTACCGAAACCCAGGATAGAGGCTGAAAGATCAGAATCATAGTCTGAA
Organism: Calotriton arnoldi; assembly: GCA_963921515.1. Lineage (NCBI taxonomy): Eukaryota > Metazoa > Chordata > Amphibia > Caudata > Salamandridae > Calotriton > Calotriton arnoldi. The sequence goes on from CAWUFW010003374.1 coordinate 624,342, forward strand.
TATCCTGGACTCGCCGTTCGGGAGGATAGGCCCAAAACTGCGTTGTGTCCAGAACTGGTCCGATGAAAAGGAGCTGTGGAGAAGGAATCAGGTGCGAATTCGGCACGTTGATGGAGAACCCCAGCGAGTGCAGGAGTCCGGCCGTAGTCTGGAGGTGGGAGACGACTGCCTGGGACGAGCCCGCCTTCAGCAACCAGTCGTCGAGGTAGGGGAAGACTGGAACCCCTGCCCGGCGCAGATGAGCTGCGACCACCGCCATCACTTTCGTGAACACCCGAGGGGCGCTGGTAAGGCCAAAGGGAAGCACGTTGAACTGAAAGTGCTCGAGGCCTACCGTGAACCGCAGGTAACGCCGGTGGGCCGGCAGGACGGGGATGTGTAAATATGCGTCCTGCAAGTCCAACGCTACCATCCAGTCTCCAGGGTCGAGGGCAGTCAAGACCTGAGCTAGGGTGAGCATCTTGAACTTCTCCTTCCGGAGGAAGCGATTGACATTCCGGAGGTCCAAGATAGGACGCATGTCCTCCTTGTCCTTTTGGGCACCAGAAAGTAGTGGGAATAACAACCACGCCCTACTTCTGGGGTCGGAACGCGCTCGATGGCCCCCTTGGCCAAGAGGGCCGCAACTTCCTTTCGAAGAAGTACCAAATGGTCCCCCGACATGCGGTGGTGCTGAGGCGGCATGGCTGGGGGTAGTCTCGAAGGGGAGGGAGTAGCCCCTTCGGACAATGTCCAAAACCCACCGGTCCGATGTGATTGTGCGCCAGTGGGGAAGGTGATGGCGGACCCTCCCCCCACTGGCGTGCTGTGGACCTGAAAGGATGGACTAGGAGGGTTTGGAGGCCGCGGACGGGGGCGGAGGTGGTGGCCTCACCCGCACGCTGGTTACCCGACCCGCCTCGGCGGGAGCCACGTCCTCGGCCACGCGAAGGCGCTTGCTGCGCGGGCCGGTGGCTGGGCAATGGACGTGACTGGGCGCCCCTTCCGTGGCCACGAAAGGGGTGAAAAGCAGACTGCTGCGGAGGGCACGAGGCGGAGAGGCCCAAGGACTTGGCCGTAGCCCACGAGTCCTTAAAGCGCTCCAGCGCGCTGTCTGCCTTATTGCCAAAAAGGCGGATACCATCGAAGGGCATGTCCATAAGGGTGTTTTGGACATCACTCGAGAAACCAGTGGTCCTCAGCCAGGCGTGACGGTGCAGCGCCACTGTCGTAGCAAGCGATCTGCCCAGCGAGTCAGCGGTGTCAAGGCCACATCGGATTGTGAACTTTGCCGCGTCCCTCCCGTCTGCAATAACACGGGAGAGCAGTGTCTGGACCTCCTCAGGACACTTAGGCAGCACCTGCGCCACCGAATCCCACAGAGAGTGGGAATAACGGTCCAAAAGGCAAGCGGTGTTCACGGACCGCAAGCCAGCACTGGAGGAAGAGAAAATCTTCTTCCCAAATTGTTACATCATCATAAATAGCTTTATTTCGATATAAATATCATAAAAGCATCAACCAATTCATCAAATATATCAAATAAAGTTAAAAGGGAAGAGAAATTTAAAAGAAAAAAAAAATACAGGCATATACAAACAATAAAAATAGAAAAATACAATTCCAATACCGTTAAGACCTAAAGCTATTTTCACTAAATTCTAGATTCGTTTAAAAAATTTAAAATAATTAAAACCAACTGAATGCTATACGAAATCAAACCCCATATATTCTGTACCATGGATCCTTGGCCCCACACATTGGATTCACCAGCTACTTATCGACGGAAGGGGCTGCCCTCTGTATAGCCCCATATCTGGTAATCCATGCGCATCCCAAAAACTTAGCTACTCCGCAAACAAACAGGGTGCTCGTGTCCGATTTAAGTATGCGTAAAGCAACTCTGTAATCCAGAGAGCCTAGTTGTTTGCATATGGGCACAAGCCACCTGGACCTTGCGCCTGCGTGTGCGGGACACGCAAACAGAAGGTGTGCTACACTCTCCTTTATGGTGCCGCACAGGGGGCATTCTGCAGTTGTGCGGTGCGGTGGTAGCCATTTTGCGGTATATTCCCGAACTGGGAGGGAGCCAAACCTAAATTGAATGTACAATGTCCTGTCCCTGGGGACCTGAATTGTGTCCATGTATGATTCTAAACCTCTCTGGAGCTTATGTTGGAAGAACTCCTCCGTAAGTCTTCCCATGTTAGAATTACTAAGTTCCTTAGCCTCAATCCAGGCCCAATAGGCCCGTTTAAGGTTCTCTTTGCTTGGTGGAATTTGGGTATCCCAAGAGTCCTTAAAATCAAGAGCAATTATTAATGATTTGAGATTGGAGATCCATTTGATCTCCTTCTTGGTATCGATGCGCATTATTTCAGTAAGTGCCTCAGCATAATTAATTAATTCTGGGGTTCGCCTAAGACGTGCCCAGTAAAGCAAAGGTCGAAGTTTTGCCAAATCTTTAAAATTAAACCTACCCAGATCATAGAACAAAGGGATTAGAGGAACTCCTCGCGGCAACATAATCAAGTCCCTAAAGAACTTGTTTTCCGATCTGCTGATCTCGTCGAGGTTTTCGAAGCCCCAAAGCTCGGCACCATATAAAGCCGAGCTTACGGCCTTGGCTCCATATACAATAAGTGCCGGGGCTACCGGTCTACTAAAAGAAGAGCGATGTTCTCTGCTCAGTGCCCCAGTGGCCCTTTTATGGTTGAGTAACATTTTATCTAGATGGGGTCTCCACTGCAGTTTCTCTGATAGCCGAATCCCCAAATAATCAAAGGTAGAAACCCTCTCTAGTCGAGTCCCATCTAGAGTAAAATTGTTCCTAAATGATTTGTGGGGGTTGAAAACCATTAGTTTAGTTTTCGTTGTATTTATAATCAACCCCCGGGAATTACAAAAGGTTTGGAACCTATTTAAGAGGGTTTGCAAACCTACGGGTGTCTTAGAGATGAGCAGTGTATCGTCAGCAAACAGGAGAGTTGGCACTTTTTGCCTGCCAGGGTAGGGGCGTCAGCCGGGGTTTCTTGTAAAAAGCTGACCACCCCATTTACATATAAAGAAAACAGGGTGGGTGCCATCACACAACCCTGGCGAACTCCCTGTTTACTGGGATCTTTTAGTGAGCTGCCCTTGAGACCCCCATCTTACCTGGGCATAATTGCCCTCATGGAGCCTCTCTAAGAGATTAAGGATCATTGGAGGGATACCCATCTCTCGTAATATTTCCCACAATTTTTTCCTAGGGACCAAGTCAAAGGCAGTCCTTAAGTCAATAAAAGCAAGATAAAGACTGCCCTTGCTCTACCGTTACTACTTTCCCATGGATCATGAGAAATCTAAAAACCTGGTCCACCGTACTCGTATTGGACCGAAAACTCCGCCTGATACTCGGAGAGGATATCCTCCTCCTCAGCCCAAGTCTGGATTTGCTGTAAGACTACCCTCCCAACTACCTTTTGCATTGTGTCTATAAGACTAATTGGTCTGTAGTTGGAAGGATCTTCTCTATCTCCCTTTTATAAATGGGCACTACCTCTGCCCCCTTCCAAGAATCTGGGACTGGGCATCCTCTAGAAATGGAATTAATTAGGAGGAGGACATACTCAGCCCATTTATCCTGGTCTACTAAAAACAAATCGCCAGGTATGCCATCTGGTCCCGGGGCCTTTGCAGGAACCAGCCTACCTATAGCCACCTTTACTTCTTTTAGCATAAAAGATCACCCTCAGCAGGCCTAAAATTAAATGAAGGGACACCACCCATACTTCTATTATTTGTCCTAGAATTAGTTAAAGAATAACTATCTATACATGTGTTGTTAGGCCCAGAATAGAGGTTACCAAAATGAACAGACCAAGCTTCGGGGGTAATATGATTGAGGATTTGATCTGCTTCTCCTCTATTTGTCCTCCTAAGTAGTGTCCAAAATAGATTGGTGTCCCTTGCAAGACTCGCACATTTTAACCTCTGCCATCTAGCTTCATCCCAGTCTAGTTTTGCTCTTCGCTGCGCCTCTCTATATTCCTTCCTAGCCAGTGTAATGGCTATGCCCTTCTTTGTTCTAATAGCTACTGCCAAGGCCCTCCTTTTGAATCTGCACTCTTTATTAAACCATGATTGGGCTTTCCTGGTGTGCGATGCGAAGCCAGTGGGTCTATTTTGTGCTTTGAAATGAGTACTAATCTCCTCAATAGTACAAGCGTATATGGAGAGTGCATTTGTAGGGTCCTCCACTGTCCCCTCTGTTAACTCAGCGGTTTTAGCGTTCAGTATTTGTTTAATAGCCTCTAGTTTAGTATCTTGTAAGGCGACCTTATGCCACTTAAGTGCTCTTCCAGAATTGGAAGGTATCAGCTCTTTGGTTACGCAGTGTGTGGAATAATCAATGAGGCGCATATAGCTGCCCAGGGTGACCTTAATAACAAGCATAGGGGGTTATGATCACTATCTATTGTACTCTCCACTACCATGTCTACAACATGTCCCCAAAACCAACATCTACTAGAATATAGTCGATGCAGGAAGGGCAAAGATATTTTATTGTAGGTAAAGGCTCCCTGCTTATCAGATTTTGTCCTACCATTCACTGCTCTTAAACCGTACTCCATAGTAAGTGCGTTTATTTGAATAGCTCTTTGTGACCATTTTTTCACCGGTGTTAAGGTCAGTGACGGGATGCCCCATTTCGTGTCCTCCTCTTCAATCCCAATTAAATCTTCGATGCCAAGAGGCTCGAAGGTAGTGTTTAGGTCACCTGCCACCATTATCCTGGACTCGGGTGAACAACTTGTCAAGCCTTGTTCGAGCAAAGTGAAGGTAGGTGAGGCCTTGCCCCCAGCTAATCCCCTTGAATAGACATTAAACAAGTCCAATTGTTCCCGCCCTCTGTGTCCTTTAATTGTAAGCCTCATGATGTCTGGGCACAGTGCTGAGTGATTTGTTATTCTAAGATTTAAGGCAATTTTAATCCAGACTATCAAACCTCCAGAGGGACGACCCTTCCCTACGGTGGTTGCCGAAATATAATAACAGCAATAGCCAGATTTATATATAGGGACCAGGCTCCATGTTTCCTGGAAGATACATATGTCATAGCCCTCTATTAGCTCATTCCAATTAGGTAACGAGAGTTTATTAGAAAGGCCAGCAATATTCCAGGAGATGATTTTTAGCTGATTTAAAGGGGCTGAGTTTTGGGGTAGAGCTGTACAGGGTTCTGGAGAATGATTCAGGCCAATAATGGGCAGTTTATCAGTCGGTAAGGAGGAAGCCTGAGTCATATTTGTATTGGTAGTCACACTATGTAGTCAATCATTACAGTCCAATGAGGAAGAGCCTGTTCCTGGGCCTACTTGATGTATATCATTTAATCTATGAGGGGATCGTCTAAACTGTATTGCTGAGAAGTCAGGGGAAGAAGTACGAAACTCGAGTAGAATAAGGTTCTCTACCAAGTCTGCTTTACACAGAGTAAGCTCAATGTGATCTCGTGAGTCTGAATGTGTTGTGCACCTTCTCGCTCTAAGGATGTCCTCCCGTATGAGTGAGCGACATCCCCTAACCTGCCGTATCCAATGGATGGATTTGTTGATCAATGAATCCTCACTTTCATGGCTAGCCCCATTGTGTAGCTTAGGAACATTAACCATACAAACTTTATATCCTACAGTATCCATTGGTTGCGGCAAACAAGTCTTTTTTGGTATACTAACGAGCGTAGGGCACATTGTGAGTGGCGTTCTTACAGAAATAGTGTGATGTTCAGGATTATGCAGGGGAACTATAACTCGGGGATGCTGTTTTCTGGCCTTTAGGCTTGTTGAAGTGGATATTGGGAGGACATCATTGTGTGTTGGTAAAAAAGGAGCAGATGGTCCACCCCCCACTCGTTCTTCTCCATTCTGAGAGGATGGGTGAGATCTCGTAACCTGTACAGTTTTTTGGATTCCCTGTCCGGCGGAGCCGTAGGGAAGGCGCTCTGAGAGGTAGAGGCTTGGACAACCAAGCTCTCGGGGGTGGGGTGTTGGGAGAGGAACAAGGGGTCGCCCGGGGCCGGGCGATGGCGTCGGGCTACGTTCCTGTCCACAGGAGCCCTTGTGGTGGGCCTGGACCAGGTGCCCAAAAGAACGTCAGAAAGTGCGTCGTTGAACGGCAGCAGTGGCTCCGAAGAGGTAGCTGCCGGCTGAAGCACTTCCGTCAGGAGGTTAGTCCTGACAGCCACTGTAGGGAGCTCGAGGCGCAAGGCCGCCCCTACGCAACACCGTTGCATAACTTGCTCCCTCCTCCGTAGCCACGGAAGGAGGAGACAGCATGCCAAGGTCTGGAGAGGTGTCCAGGCCACTGGCATCACCCAGTTCCTCAGCCCAGTCCTGATAAGGCTCACATTGTGCTGTGAGAGGGTCTTCTGACCCCTCCCAGTCCTCCTCGTCCTCCAAAACAGGTGAACAGTATGGAGGATGGACATGAGGGAAGAAAAGTCCCATCGGCGTCGGAATCGGCGTCGGGCGACGTTGATCCGGCTCCGTGTCCGGTTACGGGGAGAACCTGGGGACGGCGCCGCCCGGGGCCTCGGACGGCACCGTGAATGGTACCTGGGAGGTCGGCGCCGGTGGAGGTGTTATTAGGTCAACCGGCGTCGACCGGGATCCAGGCCTGGATCCGTGGGGGTCCTGCGGCGCCGGGGCCGGAGCCGCCGGAGACACCGGGGCCGGAGCCGCCAGAGACACCGGGGCCGGAGCCGCCGGTGGTCCTGAAGGAGGACTCCCACTGGGGCCCGCGGGGCTCGAAGGCGCACCGGGGTAACCCTTAGGCCCGAAGATGCGAACCATGGCCGACAAGAAGTCTTGGATGTCGGCCGGAGTCGACGTCGGACCCGGAACAGGCGGGTAGGCCAGCGTCAGCTGTTCGGGAACCCCCGGAGCCGCGGGGGCGGTACCAACTGGACCCTCAGCCGAATCGTGAGACCGGCGAGGGGAGGTCTTAGAGCGACGCTTCTTAGACCTCTTGTGCTTCGCCTTACCTGAAGACGAAGACTTCGACCCTGACGAATGACGACGGCTCCGCGACCGGCCCCTCGACCTCTCCCGGGACCTCGATCGGCGCAGAGCCGAGTGCCGGGCCTCGAGAAGCTTTCGAGACCGCTCTCGCAAAGCCTTCAGGGCGAGGGACCGACACTCGGGGCACGACTTGGGGTCGTAGCCGCGCCCCAGGCAGAAGAGACACTCTCGGTGCGGATCAGTAATCGACATCATGCGATTACAGACCTCGCATGGCTTGAAGCCGGGCATCCCTACTGACACCTTGGAGTCGAAACGAATCGAAAACTTGGACAAAAAGTCTCAAAAAATACTGAGTCAAAAAATGACTGGGGCACTGCTCAATCCGGATCTGCGCTTACTGGCGCGGAAAAAGAAAGAACTGACGCCAGCGCGCATGGGCGGCGTCTAAGTACTGGCCGCAACGTCATCCCGGCGATCACGACGCCGACGACGGACGCGGAGCCGCACAACGCCGCCTACCGACGCGCAGGGGTACTGCTACGCAAAACTTTCCGGATCCAGCCTGACGCCTGGGGATATTCTAAGGTAAGGAATCTGTCACTAATGTGTCTCTTTCAGATATGCTGGCTTCTGATTCGCTAATAGGCTTGTTAGTCCCTCCTTAGTACCGCCGAGTCTTCATTTGTAACCTCCCATGAGGACTGGCCCTTTTACTCCAGTTGTTACACAGTACTTCTTTTTTTAGTCTGCAAGCACTATTTTCTTTAATCAGTTTCTCCGACTGAAGGCACAACATGCTTTATTCTCTGCAACATTTAGCGCGCCATGCACGCTTTCACTTTCAGAGCAGGCCTGGATGATGGCCGTCGCTTCTTTGACTATTTCGCGCATTTACAAGAGTTTGAGCTATTGGCATTGCAAATGACAATGCCTTTTATTTATGTGTTAATTAGCAAAACAGATAAATAAAAGGCATTGTCATTTACAATGCCAATAGTTTAAACTCTCGCAAATGCGAGACCTACTGCATTGCAAATGCTTGTTTAGTTTCTTCTGATTTCCCACGCCGAGTCCTGCCTGCTGTTTATATTACAGAAGCTTTGGCTTGGGAAGGCTTCCTTTGAGAAGCGGCCTCGATGCAAGGTTAGGGACTTCGGAAGTCTGACTCGCAAATTAAGAATTACTCCCAGTTCTCATCTTTTCTTCAGATCTGCCCCTTTAACTCATGCAGGGTCCACGGTGGCAGATTAAACCAAATGCATAACTGCGTGCTCTTAAGTCACATATTAAACACACAAAGCCAGGGCTTTAAGTGGGGCGGGTCTTGCTGGTGCTCAGCACCGGCAGTTCTAAAAAGCAGGTGCTGAGACGGGTCCCTATCGGGCTCTCCATTTTTGCCCTCACCCTCAGGCTGAAAAAAATACATCTTAACTCTGCAGCAGTATCACCCTTCACTGCTTTTGATGGAACTTCAAAGAGACTCGGTGTAGTTCTTTCACAGTCTCACCATGTCAGAACTGAAGCATTTTCAATATGCTATACTACGAAGCCATCGTTGTTGCTTCTTCATGTTATGCAACTAACACCCATTGACAAAGCCAATAGTACTGGCTTGTTGTAAGTGTAATGTTACTTGCTGTATTATATAACTGGATGTAATGACTGAAGTAGCAAAATACCAGTTGGGCGGCACACTAAGCTAAGCATAGATTTTCAGCTTGGGTGCTTTTAAGCCACACCCTTAATCTTATGATCACGCCCTTTTGAGAGACCCCCCAGTTTTTTCATCCCACCTAAAGCCCTGCATAAATCACATATATTTTATTTAGCTGAACGTATCATTTATAAAACACAATTCTTGTACCCTTGCGCGTCGGTAGGCGTCGTCGTGCGGCTCCGCGTCCGTCGTCGGGATCGCCGGGATGACGTCGCGGCCAGTACTTAGACGCCGCCCCTGTGCGCTGACGTCAGTTCTGTACACGACTTTCCGCGCCAGGAACGCAGAGCCATGCAATAAGCTGACATTGGTGTCAAAATACTAGGGCCCTGAAAGGGATGTCCTTAACCCTAGAAATCAGTTCGCAGAACGGGGAGGATGGGTGGGGCGGTAAGGAATCTGTCACTAACTACTGTCTCTTACAGATATATCGTTACACAAGTTAGTAACTTGTGCATCTGAAAGAGACACGTTAGTGACAGATTCCTTACCTTAGAATAGATACCCCAGCAATACCAACCCCGGTGGTGGGTCTGCGAACAGATTCAGACAAGGAAGTACGGAGGACAGAGCGGCCAAAGAAGCCGTCCCTCCGGACTTGGCTGTCAAGGCAGTAATGCTTGGTAAACGTGTGCAGCGAGGCCCACGTAGCTGCCTGACATATATCCTGTAGAGGAACACCGCGGCCTAAAGCCGTGGTAGCAGCTGTCGCCCTGGTAGAATGGGCACGTAGCACAACAGGGGGCTCCTTCTTAGCCAAAGAATAGCAGGCTTTGATACACAAGATTACCCAGCGGGAGATTCTCCTCTTGTGTACCGCCCGACCTTTTTTGGCTCCCACGTAGCCAACAAAGAGCTGGTCATCCACCCGGAACTGTTGTGTGCGGTTGAGGTAAAAGGAAAGCGCACGTTTTGGGTCCAGACGGTGGAGCCTCTCTTCCTCTCTGGAAGGATGCGGAGGCGGAAAGAAGGTGGGCAAAGTGATGGTCTGCCCAATGTGGAAGGCAGTAACCACCTTTGGCAAGAAGGACGGACGCGTCCTAAGAACAACCTTGTCTGGATGGACAGACAGAAAGGGGGGCTTGCACGAAAGAGCCTGGAGCTCACTCACCCGCCGAGCGGAGATGATGGCCACCAGAAAGGCTGTCTTCAGAGTGAGAAGACGAAGAGGACAGTTATGTAGAGGCTCAAAGGGAGCGCACATTAAAAAGGTAAGAACCAAGTTCAAGTCCCACTGAGACATCACAAACGGAACAGGAGGGAAGAGGTGTGTAATGCTTTCAAGAAACCTGTTAACAACAGGGGACTTGAAAAGGGAGGGCTGATCGGGAAGCCTGAGGAAGGCCGAGATTGCTCAAAGATAGCCCTTGATGGTACCCAGGGCAGAACCCTGTTGGGCCAGAGAAAGAAGTAACAGAAGAACCTCAGAAAGAAGGGCAGAAAGGGGATTCACAGCCTTTGCTGTGCACCATGCCACAAACTTGTTCCACCTGCAGGCGTATACCACCTTAGTGGAGGGACGCCTGGCTGCCAGAATCACATCACAAACTTCGGGAGGCAAGTCGAAAGGAATCAACTGCCGCCGCTCAATCTCCACGCAAGGAGGTGGAGACTGGACAGGTTCGGGTGGAGGACCGTCCCCTGCTGCTGCGACAGAAGATCCTCCCGAAGAGGCAGACGGATCGGGGGATCAACGCTCATACTGAGTAGCTCGGGATACCAAACTCTTCGAGCCCAGTCCGGAGCCACAAGAATGACTTGGGCCCGGTCGCGCCGAATCTTCTTCAACACTCTGGGTAGAAGTGGTATAGGCGGAAAGGCGTACAACAGACCGCAACTCCATTCGCAACGAAAGGCGTCGACGAGCGAGTGCCGCCTTGGAAATTCCAACGCGCAGAACTGATGACATTGCGCGTTCTCTTCGGTGGCGAATAGATCTAACCAAGGCTCTCCCCATTGTAGAAAGAGTCCTTGCGCCACCTCCGAGTGAAGACGCCATTCGTGATCCATCATGCACCTGCGGCTGAGTTCGTCTGCCCTGGCGTTCAGGGAACCTGCCAGGTGTTGAACCATCAGGAATATGCCCTGATGTTCCAGCCATGTCCAGAGACGCAGAGCCTCCTGACATAGGGTCCACGACCCCACCCCGCCTTGTTTGTTGCAGTACCACATGGCGGTGGTGTTGTCTGTGAACACCTGCACTACCGTCCCTTTGACAGAGGGAAGGAATGCCTTGAGTGCAAGTCGGATCGCCCGAAGCTCCAGAAGGTTGATATGGAGCCGGGACTCCGCCGGAGACAGCTCCAGAAGGTTGATATGGAGCCGGGACTCCGCCGGAGACCAGAGGCTTCTGATCTCCGCCTCTCCCATGTGACCGCCCCATCCCAGAAGGGACGCGTCCGTCACAACTGTGTGCTCTGGCTGGGGAAGGGAGAGGGATCTGCCCATGACCCATTGCCGGTTCGAGAGCCACCACTGCAACTGCTGTGCAGTCCCCTCCGAGATCTGGACGTAATCGGACAGGTTCCCCTGATGCTGCGCCCACTGGAACTTCAGGTCCCACTGCAGAGGCCGCATATGCCATCTGGCATGATCGACCAGCAGGATGCAGGAGGCCATGAGGCCCAGCAGCCTCAGGGTCATCCGTACCGAAACCCAGGATAAAGGCTGAAAGATCGGAATCATAGCCTGAATATCCCGGACTCGCCGTTCGGGAGGATAGGCCCGAAACTGCGTTGTGTCCAGAACTGCTCCGATGAAAAGGAGCTGTGGAGAAGGAATCAGGTGCGACTTCGGCACGTTGATGGAGAACCCCAGCGAGTGCAGGAGTTCGGCCGTAGTCTGGAGGTGGGAGACGACTGCCTGGGACGAGCCCGCCTTCAGCAACCAGTCGTCGAGGTAGGGGAAGACTGGAACCCCTGCCCGGCGCAGATGAGCTGCGACCACCGCCATCACTTTTGTGAACACCCGAGGGGCGCTGGTAAGGCCAAAGGGGAGCACAGTGAACTGAAAATGCTCGAAGCCTACCGTGAACCGCAGGTAACGCTGGTGGGCCGGCAGGACGGGGATGTGAAAATATGCGTCCTGCAAGTCCAACGCTACCATCCAGTCTCCAGGGTCGAGGGCAGTCAAGACCTGAGCTAGGGTGAGCATCTTGAACTTCTCCTTCCGGGAGGAAGCGATTGACGTTCCGGAGGTCCAAGATAGGACGCATGTCCTCCTTGTCCTTTTTGGGCACCAGAAAGTAGTGGGAGTAACAACCACGTCCTACTTCTGGGGTCGGAACGCGCTCGATGGCCCCCTTGGCCAAGAGGGCCGCAACTTCCTTTTGAAGAAGCACCAAATGATCCCCCGACATGCGGTGGCATTGAGGTGGCATGGCTGGGGGGGTAGTCTCGAAGGGGAGGGAGTAGCCCCTTCGGACAATGTCCAAGACCCACCTGTCCGATGTAATGGCCTGTGGACCTGAAAGGATGGACTAGGAGGGCTTGGAGGCCGCGGACGGGGCGGAGGTGGTGGCCTGACCCGCACGCTGGTTACCCGACCCGCCTCGGCGAAGACGATTGCTGCGCGGGCCGGTGGCTGGGCAGCGGACGTGACTGGGCGCCCCTTCTGTGGCCACTAAAGGGGCGAAAAGCAGACTGTTGCGGAGGGCGCACAGCAGAAAGGCCCAGGGACTTGGCTGTAGCCCGCGAGTCCTTAAAGCGCTCCTTGTTGCCGAAAAGGCCGACACCATCAAAGGGCAAGTCCATAAGTGTGTTTTGGACATCGCCCGAGAAACCAGTGGTCCTCAGCCAGGCGTGACGGCGCAGCGCCACTGTCGTCGCAAGCGATCTGCCTAGCGAGTCGGTGGTATCTAGGCCACACCGGATAGTATACTTCGCCGCATCTCTTCCTTCCGCAATGGCGCGGGAAAGCAGTGCCTGGGCCTCCTCAGGACACTGGGGCAGGACCTGCGCCACCGAATCCCACAAGGGGTGGGTATATCGGCCCAAAAGCAAGTGGTGTTGACGGACCGCAAGCCAGCACTGGTGGAAGAAAAAACCTTCTTCCCAAATTGGTCCAGTTTTTTGGATTCCCTATCCGGGGGAGCGTTAGGGAAGGCGCTTTGGGAGGCGGAGGCTTGGACAACCAAGCTCTCAGGGGTGGGGTGTTGGGAAAGGAACAGGGCGATGGTGCCGGGGTACGTTCCTATCCACAGGAGCCCCTGTGGTGGGCTTGGACCAGGTGCCCAAAAGAACGTCCGAAAGTGCCTCGTTGAACGTCAGCAGTGGCTCCGCAGAGGTAGCCGCCGGCTGAAGCACTTCCGTCAGGAGGTTAGTCCTGACAGCCACTGTAGGTAACTGGAGGTGCAGGACCTCAGCTGCCCTACGCAGCACCGTAGCAAAGTTTGCTCCCTCCTCCGTTGCCACGGGAGGAGGAGACAGCATGCCAATGTCTGGAGAGGTGTCCAGACCACTTGCCTCCCCAAGTTCCTCAGCCCAGTCCTGTTCGTACTCACATTGGGCAGTGAGAGGGTCCTCAGACCCCTCCCAGTTCTCTTCATCCTCCAAATCAGGGTCAATGTAAGGAAGAGGGACATGTGGGACCCAAGGTCTCAGCGACGCCGGAGCCGGCGTCGATCGACGTCGGTCCGGCGCCGAGTCCGGAGAGAACCTGGGGACGACGTCGCCCGGAGCCCCGGGCGTCGTCGTGAACGGCACCGGTGAGATCGACGCCGGTGGAGGTGTCGTTAGGTCAACGGGCGTCGATCGGGGTTGCGGCAGCACGGAGCCGAGGCCGGAGCCGGGGCCGGGGCTGGTGTCGCTGGCGGCGCCTGGACCGGAGTCGCCGGTGGCGCTGTAGGAACCCCACTAGGGCCCGCGGGGCCCGAAGGCGCACTGGGGGGACCTTTAGGCCCGAAGAGGCGGGCCATGGCCGACAGGAACTTCTGTATTTCGGCCGGAGTCGCCGCCGAACCCGGATAGGGCGGGTAATGCGGCATCGGCTCCACAGGCACTCCCGGCGCCGCGGGGACGGTGCTGACGGGACCCTCAGCCGAGTCGTGCGACCGGCGAGGGGAAGTCGTCGAGCGATGGCGCTTTTTTGACTTCTTATGCTTCGACTTACCGGAGGAGTGCGAAGACTTTGACCCCGAAGAACGATGAGGACTCCGCGACCGGCCCCTCGACCTCTCTCTCGACCGGGGCTTGGCTTGGCGCGGAGCCGACTGCCGGACCTTGAGGAGCTTTCGAGACCGCTCTCGCAAAGCCTTCGGATGCAAGGCCCGACAGTCAGGGCACGACTTGGAGTCGTGGTCGCGCCCGAGGCAGTAGAGACAATCCTGATGCGGGTCCGTGATCGACATCATTCGACCACAGGCGTCGCATGGCTTGAAGCCGGGAATCCCTACCGAAACCGTAGGAGTCGTAAGACTCGAGAAAACAGTGACAAAAAGTCACAAAAAATCAGTCAAAAATTGACTGGGGCACTGCTCTCTCCGGATCTGCGCTTACTGACGCGGAAAAAGAAAGAACTGACGTCAGCGCGCAGGGGTGGCGTCTAAGTACTGGCCGCGACGTCATCCCGGCGATCCCGACGCCGGACGCGGAGCCGCACGACGCCGCCTACCGACGCGCAAGGGTAATGCTACGCAAAACTTTCCGGATCCAGTCTGACGCCTGGGGATATTCTAAGGTAAGGAATCTGTCACTAACGTGTCTCTTTCAAATCCATAATTTAGCTTTAAAGCACAGGACAGGAAAAGATTATTCTTAATGATGCACAGAAAAAGAACTATTGGCTTTGAACCTTTCTGAAAATATATGTTTTAACACACAAGACTAAAAAATAACGATAAAGAATGGAGGCAGGGCTTTAAGTGGGCCAGGCCCTGAGCACCAGCAGTTGCTTTGGTGAATAAAAAAACATTGTAACACTGCAGCAGTACCACCCTTTACTGCCTTTAATGTAACTTCAAAGACACTGGTTATAGTTCTTTCAAAGTCTCATCTTTTTAGAACTGAAGCATCTTCAATATTATATACAACAAAGCCATAGTTGTTTTTTTATCTTATGCTACTAACAACCATTGACAAAGCCAATAGTCCTGGCTTGTTGTAGGTGAAATGTTACTTGTTGTATTATATATGTGGGTGCAATGACAGAAGCAGCAAAATACCAGTCGGACGGCACACTTTGCTAAGCACAGATTTTTAGCTACTGTGTTTTAAGCCACGCTCTAATTACATCGGCCACGCCCTTTTGAGAGACCCCCTAGTTTTTTCATCCCACTTAAAGCCCTGTATGGAGGGAAGCAGTTTAAAGTAATTTATTGGCACATCTATCCTGGCCCTAAAGCGTATATCTTTTTAGGCAGATGCGCACGTGTTGAGGCAAAATGCATCGACCACAGTGCAAGAGAGCCAAGGACTTAAGTGAGCTGACCATGAACTACCCCATGTTGCCCGCTGCGTTGGTAGAAGCAAAATGTTATTTGATACTTCAACAGAGCAATGAATAAAGAGGGCTGTTCCAAAGCCACTCTATATGTCTACTAGTATTTTTTTATTCATTCATTTTTTATTTAATTATACGAAGTTGGCTATCTCTGGGCTAGGACGAAAAAGGTTACGTATGAATCCCGAAACCTAGGAAATACAGCAAGGGGCATCCTGGTTAAATCCCTTGAAGAGAAACGGCACACCAACACACACGTCCATCAAAACGAAGGGCGTATATTTCTCTTTCTCTACAACTGCAAGTTATTCATAAGCTGTCAAGCACCAGTTGTCTCCAGATTTTGCCGCTTCAGCATCCTTAGAATCACTCCATGCCCCTCCAACCTCAACACCGCACCCTCCCACCCCAGTCGTCACTGCCTCACGTGACGGAAACGATTGGGCTGTATGTCTTGCAATAATAACACTTGTCCCAAATGCGCAATAAAATCTCCCGTTCTGTGAAAGGAAAGTTGACGGGCCAGCTTGAAAATATATTTATTACATGGATCTGCCTTCCTTCACCACCTTTAAATTCCAGAAAAAATGCATTTGGAAAAAAATAAGAATACAAATAATAAGTGTGTAGTGAAGGGGTCTGCCTGTTCCCTAGGCCTTGAGTAGCAACCACCCAAGACAAGTACTCTTCTCTCCTCCATTTACACACACGCGTCCCCTGGGCTGGCTCTGCTGCTTAACATATTGTGGTGAACAGGATTCTAGCGCCTACAGCTTGTGCTTGTGGCCAGAAGCGCTATACTGGTGGGACACGTCGTGCAAGCCACATTCATTGGACCCACCTAACGGTGTGCAACAGCAGCGGCGTCACCAGAGGCTACGAGACAGAGGGGAAAAAATAAAACAGGGAGGTATTATGATTTCTTTTTTTTAGAGAGTTAGCAAGAATGTGGCTTAATGGCAAATCGGACTTTGAAGCTGGGGAACCAGGTTCGAGTCAGGCGGGAGGCTCAAACATCCTGCGATTGCGGACACATTACTTAATCTCCCCATGTTTAAAAATAATAAGAAATGAAGGAGTCCGTCTGTTTAAAAATAATGAGAAATGGAGGAGTCCGTCTGAAAAGTGCTGCTAAATAAACCGGGTGAAAAGCAACACGGTCGGAAAAAATAAATAGTTCTCTTAGACTAATAGAAAAACATTGCCAGGGTAACTATACTGTACTTAGCCGGTGCTCCTTTGCTGAACAAGGAAAGTGACGTTTTGGTGGCTGTACCAGTTATGAGGCAATAAAGAACGACGCAGGAGTTTGACCAATGGTGAGTAGCAGGAGGGAATAGTGTGGTAACATTGCTCACATTAGGTCTTGCAGACAGCGCATGCGCGCTGATGCTCAACCTAACGAACAAATGCCCACTGCACTGCATTAGATGCATATACATTCACACCTTCCAATACAAGCATTTTCAATGCAATTAAAGCAAATCCAGCACCTAACTGTATAGTTCCTGGCAATAGATTATCTAAAACATATGCTGACACCCAAACTGAAACATGGCCAGTTGCCCATTCAGCAATCCAGTAAAGTCTACTCAAAGGTATTGGAGCTGTCTGACAGTAAAAGTCCCAAGCACGATGCAGTCTATCCCGCAGCTGAGTGGGTATGTACCGAGCAGTGAGCAAAGCATACGGTGTACCAGCAGTGTAATCACAGAGTACCTTGCAGTAAATGCACCTGCAATTATAGTATATAGGATGCTTCACGGCAAAATTGCAATGTTGAGTGGCAACTGTAATGTAGCCTGAATGCAGCTTTGAGGAAACATATTTTTTTAGAGTCTGCAGGGTATAGGATATGCTAGTGTGGCTTTCACTGCTGCTTTACGATATCCCATTAACTGAATCAGTGTTCCTGGTGTGATGTAACCCGATGACTGGAGCATGCACCGTGGTGAGGTAAATCATTAAGCGAAGCAAATACTGTTGCTGTGGGATAATCGACGGGTTGAAAATTGACTACGTTCATTTAGAAAAAGAAACAGTGAGGTCACGTAGTTGTAATGCAACTTGTTTTGGGCAGGCAGAGCTGTTGATCGGAGGTTAGCTCTCTTACCTCAATCTGTAGTTGCTGTGAAGTTTGAAGTTAATGTGTTAAGTGGAGCCGGCGATATGCCACCATGTGTAGTGAGTACAGTTGCAGTCAGGTTGCTCTAAAAACAAGGTTAGGAAAGTATGCCCGACGAGACAAAATCTTGTGTCGGTGTGATTTCTTAGAGTTCTCGTCTTGCTACTCAAACAGGAATGGGTCGAGAGCACCTAGATGAAAGAGAGCCTTTGTATATCGGTATGCCAACAAAGGAAGTATTCGCGAAAACAGGGCTCAGCATGCTGTCTGATAATCAGATTAGGGCTAACTACAGCAGCGGGTGAGGCAGGGACACCAGTCTCTGCTGCCAGCTCTTCAGCTTTATGGCGAGGGCATTGTAAACTACCTGCACAGCCCTCCATCTCCGCCCACCTGGCTTCGCTGCGAGGTAGGCGCGAGCTGGAGTCCCGTGACTCACCGGAAGGTAGGAGGGAGGAAGATCAGAGAGAGTGGGGTGGAGGAGCAGGGGACGAGACAGGAGAATAAAGCAGAACCAGCGCGGCGCTCGTGAAAGAGCTCAGACCTGCAGTTGTCCCCGGAGACCAGAGCCAGTCCACGGCTGGTGCAGCTGCAAGGAGCAGGACTGGCACAGACAGCAGTGCCCTCTGCTCTGAGGCAGGCAGCAGCACAACACTCCCTCTCGTCTGCCTAGGTCCCTCGCTCTGCTGTAAAGCAGGCCAGGCTGGAGCCTGCTGACTGATTGGGAGGGGGAGGGAGAGGGAGAGCAGAGAAAATACACAACAGTGAAAGCGAAACCAGTGCAGCGCTGGTGAAACGGGCGCAGCGCTGATAAAGTATGTCCACAATTATTATTTTTTTTTTAAAACAAGCAGGGTGGGGGCGGGAGGGAAGTGCACGGAACACAACAGGCACCCTCCAAATGCCTCTGATGATGAGCAGGAAACAAATGCTGTGTGTGTTAGCTGGGAAGCGAAAAGTTGCCTGGAACAGCAGGTAGGAGAATCTCATTCAAGAAAATAGTGCTGACAGATTGTAAATGAAACATACTGAGTAACAACACTTGCAAAAAGGCCAGTCCTCATGGGAGGTTACAAAAGCAGACATGGCGGTACTAAGGAGGGACTACTAAGCCTATTAACAATTGAAAAGCCAACATTTACAACCGACAGTGACTGCAGCCAATTAAAAAGACATGCGGAGAGTGGGTGGAGCTTCAAGTCCATACCTAAATACAGCATGTCTCGAACAGATAGCGCAAGCGCTGCCTATGCAAGACCTAAAACAGTATTCTCTGCGGGGAATTTCTGATAATTAAAAGAAATTGTTCTACACCTGAAGAATTAGAGAAATGAAATCAGTAAACAATTATAAGATTCTTAAATAGAGGATACTCCAAAAATACAGTCAAGAAAGGGGCTGAAAGAGTGGCATTATGGAATAAACAAGATCTGTTGATAAAAAGGAAAGAACTGGAAAATAGGAGAAGTGACACAACAATAGACAAGACAAGGTTGATATTGACATTAACTAGAGAGGCAAACCGAATGAGACCGCTAGTAAGAAAAAACTGGAGAATATTGAAAAGTGACCCAACATTGGACAAAATCTTGGACAATGCTCCTATAATAACATATAGAAGAGCAAGAAGCATACA
Source organism: Calotriton arnoldi (assembly GCA_963921515.1). Lineage (NCBI taxonomy): Eukaryota > Metazoa > Chordata > Amphibia > Caudata > Salamandridae > Calotriton > Calotriton arnoldi. The sequence continues at coordinate 643,244 of CAWUFW010003374.1, forward strand.
GCGACTTTAGCAAAACCAGTGAGAAAGGCTGGTGGAATAGGCAACAGGGATTTTTCAAATGTAAGTGTTAAGTGTAACTGTTAAGTGTGCCAGATTGCCAAAATGTCTACAGAATTCAAAATGAGGGATGGAAGCAAACGGATGATCAACAACTGAAAACCAAGTAAAAGCAAGTTTGTTATGTACATGTTGCAATCTTAGTGTGGCCTTGTCTATAAAGCAAGTATGACCTGGGAACTGAAAAAGAGGATATTAGCATACACAAGAGTGATAACAAATAAGGATAAAAATCATCCAGTGGTAAAGCACTTTAAATCATACCTTGAGAGTAACTGGATGAAAATTAAATTGTGTGAAGTTCATATGACTGAAAGAAATGAGAGAGGGGGTAATAGGGAACTAGTCCTCCAAAAACCTGCTGAACAAGTTACTTACCTTTGGTAACGCATTATCTAGTAGAGACTCTATCTAGCTGCAGATTCCTTACCTTTGAATTCCCCAGGCTGGATCCAGAAACTTTTGCTGAGCAATACCCCTTGAGTGCGGCGTCTGGTGGCTCCATTCGGCTCCGCATGACCTCGTCGGCATCGGTTGCATCGGTTACGATGTCGCGGTGCCTATATAGGTGCCACCCAGGTGCACGGACGTCATTACTTTTCGTTTTGTTCACGCCAGAAGCGCAGAGCCACGAAGTAACTGACGTAGTCGTGTGCAAATCTAGGGCTCTGAAAAGGGGACTAACCCTAGCCCTAAAATATTAGTCCGCAAAGCAGGGAGGCATGGGTGGGGCTGTTAGGAATCTGAAGCTATATAGAGTCTCTAGCAGATAATGTGTTACCGACAGTAAGTAACTTGTTCATCTGATAGAGATTTCTAGCTGCAGATTCCTTACCTTTGAATTAGATACCTAAGCCATACCATCCCGGCGGTGGGCTGCGGACCAATATCCTATACTAGGAAGTCCTGGAGGACCGAGCGAGCAAAGTGTCCGTCCCTGCGGACCTGACCTTCCAGGCAGTAGTGTTTCGCAAACGTGTTCAAAGAAGCCCACGTCGCTGCCTGTCAGATGTCTAGAACTGGGAAACCCCGAGCCAAGGCCGTAGTCGCAGCCTTTCCCCTGGTGGAATGGGCCCTTAATCCCTCAGGGGGCAGCTTCTTTGCCAGGGCATAACAAATCTTGATGCAGAGAATGACCCAGCGAGAGATGGTCCTTTTCTGCACTGCCCTTCCCTTCCTCGCTCCCAAGTACCCCACAAAGAGTTGGTCGTCCACCCGGAACTCTTTAGTACGGTCAAGGTAGAAGGACAATGCTTTTTTGGGGTCCAGTCGGTGGAGCCGCTCCTCTTCCTTAGAGGGATGCGGGGGAGCAAAGAAGGTGGGCAAGGTGATGGACTGACCCAGATGGAAATGGGTTACAACTTTTGGTGAAAAGGATGCCCTGGTGCGAAGCACCACTTTGTCTGGACATAAGATAAGTAGGCGAACAAACTAACGCCTGCAGCTCACTCACCCTCCAGGCCGATGTAATCGCCACCAAGAAGGCTGTTTTGATGGTCAACAGTCGGCAGGGACAATTGTGTAAAGGCTCAATGGGAGTGCACATCAGATAGGTGAGGACCAAATTAAGGTTCCACTGCGGCATAACAAAGGGCGTAGGTGGAAACAAGTGAGCCAGCCCTTTCAGAAATCTATGTACAATGGGAGATTTGAAGAGAGAGGGTTGGTCTGGCAGCTGAAAAAAAGCGGACAGAGCAGAAGAGTAACCCTTGAGAGTTCCCAAAGCAGAGCCCTGTTGGGCAAGGTTAGAATGAACAAAAGGACAGTAGAAAGAGAAGCAGAAAGAGGGTCAATAGACCTTTCTGTACAGTATAATACAAGTTTCTTCCAACGGCAGGCGTATACCGTCTTAGTGGAGGGCCGCCTGAATAACATTACAGACTTCAGGAGGGAGATCAAAAGCTATCAACTGTCGCCGCTCAATCTCCATGCATGGAGGCGCAGAGTTGACAGATTCGGGTGGAGTACCCTCCCCTGCTGCTGCGACAAAAGATCTTCCCGAAGGGACAGCCTGATCGAAGGATCAACACTCATTCTCAGAAGCTCTGGATACCAGACTCTCCTTGCCCAGTCTGGAGCCACAAAAATGATTTGGGCACGGTCGAGCCTGATCTTCTTCAAAACCATGGGTGGGAGTGGTATGGACGGAAAGGCGTACAACAGGCCTGAACTCCACTCGCAACGAAAGGCATCGCCAAGCGATAGCCGCCTTAGAAACTCCAGCGTGCAGTACTGCTGACACTGCGCATTATCTTTGGAGGCGAACAAATCTAACCAAGGTGCTCCCCACTGCTGAAAGAGACCTTGTGCCACCTACGACTAGAGACGCCACTCATGATCCGCTAGGCATCGACGGCTGAGTTGGTCCGCCCTGGCATTCAGAAAACCTGCCAGGTGTTGAACCACCAGGGTTATGCCCTGCTGTTCCAGCCATGTCCAGAGACGCAGGGCCTCTTGACAAAGGGTCCACGACCCCACCCCGCCCTGCTTGTTGCAGTACCACATTGCGGTGGTGTTGTCCGTGAACACCTGCACTAGCTTCCCCTTGACAGAGGGAAGGAATGCTTTCAATGCCAACTGGATCGCTCGAAGCTCAAACAAATTTATGAGGAGCCCCAAAACCAGTGTCCCCTGATCTCCACCTCTCACAGATGGCCGCCCGATCCCAGAAGTGATGCATCTGTCATGATTGTGATATCTAGTTGGGGAAGTTAGATGGGTCTGCCACTGACCCAATCGCGGTTCGTAAACCACCACAGCAGATCTCTCGCAGTTCCTTCCGGGATCTGGACCATGTCGATGAGATTTCCCCGATGCTGTGCCCATTGGAACTTCAGGTCCCTGCAGAGCCCGCATACGCCACCTGGCATGCTTCACCAACAGGATGCAGGAGGCCATGAGGCCCAACGGCCTCAGAGTCAGTCTCACAAAAATCCAGGATAGAGGCCGAAACATTGGAATCATAACCTGAAATTCCTGGACTCGATGCTCGAGAGGATAGGCCCGAAACTGCACTGTGTCCAGAACCAACCGAATGAAAGGGAGCGTCTGAGAAGGAGTCAGAAGTGACTTTGGCACGTTAATAGAGAACCCCAGCGAATGCAGGAGGTTCGGCGAAGTCTGCATTGGGAGATGACTGCCTGTGGCGAAGACGCCTTGAACAGCTAGTCGTCGGGGTAGGGGAAGACTGACACCCCAAACCTGCGCAGATGAGCTGTGACCACCGGCATCACCATGGTGAACAACCGAGGGGCACTGGTAAGCCCGTAGGGGAGCAACGTAAACTGAAAGTGCTTGCGGGCTACCTTGAACCGCAAGTAACGCCTGTGGCCTGGGAGGATGGGGATGTGAAAATACGCATCCTGCAGGTCCAACACTACCAACCATTCATCTTGGTCTAGGGCAGACAAGACCTGAGCTAGAGTGAGCATCTTGAACTTCTCCTTCTTGAGGAAGAGAGTGACAGTCCGAAGATCTAAAATGGGCTGTAATCCTTTGTTCTTCTTCGGAATCAGAAAGTAGTGGGGATAACAACCACTTCCTACTTCTGAAACCGGGACACTTTCTATACCTCCATTGGCTAAGAGAGCTGTAACTTCCTCTTGGAGCAACTTTAAATGTTCCTCCGTCAGCCGTTCCTGATTTGGAAGAATGAGAGGAGGAAGGAAAGGAAAGGCAGGGAATAGCCCTCCTGGACGACCCACTTGTCCGATGTTATGGATCTCCAGTGGGGGAGATGATGACGAATTCTCCCACCAAGTGGAGTAGTGTGGCCATGCAGAATCAGCCTAGGAGTGCCTGGAGGCTGCTGGGGGCAGTGTGGCCGACGACATCTGGTCTCCATTCCTGGATCGGAATGCACCGCGTCCACGTCCTCACACGGCTTGAGCAGTCTATACAGGACAGTGGCTGGGATAGGGCTGACGCGGCTGGTAACCCCTTTCGTTGCCATGAAAGGGGCGAAAGGAAGACTACCCACGAGGAGTGAAGTTGTGGTCAAAGGATCTGGCCGTAGCTCGAAAGTCCTAGAACCTGACCAGGCCCCAAAAAGGCGGGTTCCATCAAAGGGCATGTCTGTTGAAAAAAGTTTTCTTTCCAACACTTCCAGACGTTTTCGTTCCCTATCAGCTGACTGTCCAGATGAGAAGAATACTTGAATAAGCAAGATTTCTGACTATGGGTGGGCAGAGGGAAAAGGTGGATCTCATGGTGTAGGATGATAGCGTCATGCCACCAGCCTGCTGACCACCAGTACTGAGGTGGACTTCTCCCAGGCTGCCATGACCAGGTACAGGAAAGCCTGCATCATCCTGGTGCGGCAGGAAGGCGAACTCGGTGAGGACATTAGTTTGGACATCCTCCGTTGGGAGCTGAAACTTTAGCACTTCAGCAGTTTTTTTTGACCTTGGAGTGGAAGGACAACTTCTGGAGTGGGAGGCCTTGTAGGGATATCCGTCTCCATCCCTGGGTTGGTGTCCAGTCCACTGGCTGATGAGAAGCATGCCAGCTCGTAGGTTTGATCTTCCCCCATTGTCATCGCTTTAGGCATAAAGATTAAAAAGATCAAAGTAATTCATTGTCATTCGGTGAAGGTTTGGGTTCAGATGTGTGAAGGTTCTTATCATTGAGCCAGGTTTCTACTGTAGCTTGTTTGCTCTCCTTGGCGAATGCTTGGTTGGGTTGTTGGTCATTGGTTGGGTTGAGCTTCTGATGGCGTTGGATGATTTGCAAGCAGTTTGAGATGTGGGATGTTGGAAGCAGAGGAGACTTTTAAGAGATTGGTGAATCCTGATGCTGTTATCTGCGAGCAAAATACCAAGAAGCTCCAAATAAAAGTTTGAATATGCCAAGAGATCATATGGAACCCTGGGAGACTCCACAGGTGACAGGGATCGTTTGTGACATGGAGGTAACCATGTGAAAAAACTGGTGTCTGTTGGGAAGGTAGAAGGAGAACCGGTGAAGGACATTGCCAGCGAATCCCATTTGAGACTCCAGGGTACTCATGAGGGTGAAATGGTCCACTGTGTCGAAGGCAGCTGGAGGTCCAGCAATATCAGGGGGTAGGAGTCATGTTCATTTGTGGTCTGTCTACGATGTGTAAGTTAACTGTCTTAATGCTGGACAGTGTACTGAAGTAGCTGCGCAGCAGACACCACTGATGTGATCTTGGAGTTGAACAAACACTGCTTTTTCAATGATCTTGCTGATGAATGGTAAGTAAGTGATGGGCCAGTAGCTGATGAGGTCATCAGGTTCTAGAGAAGGTTTCTGTAGGAGGGGGAGGATCTGGCCAGCTTTGACCATATCTAGAAAGATGCTTTGAGTGAAGGAGGCATTGACAATGCTAAGCAGGGGTAACATGGGGTCACAAGAGAGAGCTTTGATGAAGGGTGGTAATAGGATGATATCTTCATAAAAAGTGGCTTTGAGGGAGTTGAGTAGGTCAGCGAAATCTAGGAGTAAGAGGGATTTGAAGGCTTACCATTGTGGGTTTTTACAGAAAGGGTTGGGTGTAAGAATTGAAGCTGATTTAGTGCAGTCGATGTGCTGTCGATCTTCTGTATGTTTTCACTGAAGAAAAAGTTGATGGCAATGCACTTTTATGTGGAGTAAGGAATAGGTGGGTCCTACTGAGGCTGTACTTGGTTGTCTTGTACAGTGTTCTGCTTCTGTTGGTGGCTTCACTGATGGTGCTGGTATAATAATTGATTTTGGCTGATGAGATGAGCTATCTCCATGTTGCATGGAGGGACTATCATGAGATCATTCCGAGTTATGTTTTTTTCCATTTTCTCTTTTGTCTGCAGATGAGTGATTTATTGTTACAAGGTCTTCAGCGTACAAGGATGCTGAAGGCTTTGACTTGCAACTGTGTGTTGTTATTGATGCGTGGATGTTCACATAGCTTTTCAAAAACACCTACTTGTTTAGAAGGGTGTTGACGTAGGAAATTGAGTTGATAGAGTGAGATATGAGTTCAAGCATTAGGTTGCCAATGGATAAGTCTTTAAAGGGTCTGAAGGTTTGGCCTTCTAGTTTAAGTTTACCTTGGTTAGTTGGTAGGATGCTGAGCAGGGAGACAAGGGATGGAAAAGTGGTCGGTCTAGTCCAGGGGTATGGGTAGTTTGTACAAGATTATTGCATATGTTGCGAAAACAAGGTCAAGGATGTGGCCCTTTGTAGTGTGTTGGTTGTGTGACATGCTGTACCAGTTGACAGTATATATGAGACTGAAGAGGGTGTCTCTTGATCTTATTGAGCTTGTGTGATTTCCATCTCCATTAAAACCTTTACATTGTTTTTTCAGTTCCAATAAGTACATTTCTCAAACTTATGCTGAATGAGATTTGGCAGAGATTTTACAGGCCAATTTGTTTTAATCTCAATTGTTAAATACAACTGCAATCTGTCCCAACAACGTTATTATTTTTTTTTTCTTTAACTTTATTTCGATCACTATAGATCATCAAAGGACATCGTAAAACAAGACAATTACAAACACACAATACAAATAAGACATGACATTATAAATAAACATTCACAGTCTATCTACAGTCGCAGTACAGGTCAGTCAAAGTGCAACATTATTTGGTCACATGTACTTTGACTGGCGTGGCAGTGAGGAGGACCTCATGTGAGCAATGACCCTCCCTCAAACTAAACAATGGTAATAAATAGCATAATATAATATGCACATCAGTATATATACTATTTATTATGGGTGAAATATAGTCTAAATGAACATATTAAAAATAATCTTACAAGTAGAAATGTATTGTTGTTTAATGAAGTTCCTATACTGATGATCAAAATTGTTAAATCAATTGCAGCAATCAAGATCTACACAGAAAAATATCCATACATTACGTTAAAGCAGTTTCTATAGGGTAGCCAGAAGCAGTTCAAGAATTTCAATGTCTAGTGCCAAAATAAGAATTTTGCAGTGACCAGTTTTTTATCTTAGTCGCTTAGCAGAAAGAGCCTTGCCATTTCCAATACTTGCCAACAAACAAGCTATTTCCAGTTCCCAGAATTATGCTACTCACCTCAAAATATGTATCAATGTATTCAGAAACAATGCGTTCCGATTTTGGTTTATTTTGGCAATAAACTATATACATGTGCAGCCTCCTCTCCTGTCAAGACAAGAAACCAAGTATTTAATACGTATTTCCTATAACCACTGGTAGCAAAAATTCAAGAGAATCAAAAGCAGTAAATGCTCCAAATCCAGAACAAAAGAACAAAAGCAAACACATGAGAGTGACAAAGCCCACCAGTGATAAGATGTGTGTGGCCTCAGCCGTCTACGTTTTCAGTATGGTTGACAAGAGGCTTTCAACTACAGACAGGTAAAAGCTGGCTGATAATCAACACCAAAAAAAGGGAAATAAAAGTGATCCATTGCAAAGCACAAGTTACTAACTTGTGTAACGATATATCTGTAAGAGACAGTAGTTGGTGACAGATTCCTTACCTTAGAATATCCCCAGGCGTCAGGCTGGATCCGGAAAGTTTTTGCGTAGCAGTACCCTTGCGCGTCGGTAGGCGGCGTCGTGCGGCTCCGCGTCCGTCGTCGGCGTCGTGATCGCCGGGATGACGTCGCGGGCAGTCCTTAGACGCCGCCCCTGCGCGCTGACGTCAGTTCTGTACACGACTTTCCACGCCAGGAACGCAGAGCCATGCAAGAAGCTGACATAGGTGTCTGAAAAATACTAGGGCCCTGAAAGGGATGTCCTTAACCCTAGAAATCAGTTCGCAGAACGGGGAGGATGGGTGGGCGGTAGGGAATCTGTCACTAACTACTGTCTCTTACAGATATATCGTTACACAAGTTAGTAACTTGTGCATCTGAAAGAGACACGTTAGTGACAGATTCCTTACCTTAGAATAGATACCCCAGCAATACCAACCCCGGTGGTGGGTCTGCGAACAAAGATCAGACAAGGAAGTCCTGGAGGACAGAACGGCCAAAGAAGCCGTCCCTCCGGACCTGACTGTCAAGGCAGTAATGCTTTGTAAACGTGTGCAGCGAGGCCCACGTAGCTGCCTGACAGATAACCGGCAGCGGAACACCGCGGCCCAAGGCCGTGGTAGCAGCCGTTGCCCTGGTGGAATGGGCACGCAGCCCAACAGGAGGCTCCTTCTTAGCCAAAGAATAGCAGGTCTTGATGCACAAGGTAACCCAGCGGGAGATGGTTCTGTTTGTGCACCGCCCGACCTTTTTGGCGCCCACGTAGCCAACAAAGAGCTGGTCATCCACCCGGAAGTGTTTTGTACGGTCGATATAGAAGGAGAGCGCACGTTTTGGGTCCAGACGGTGGAGCCTCTCTTCCTCTCTGGAAGGATGCGGAGGCGGAAAGAAGGTGGGCAAAGTGATGGTCTGCCCAATGTGGAAAGCAGTAACCACCTTTGGCAAGAAGGACGGACGCGTCCGAAGAACAACCTTGTCTGGATGAACAGACAGAAAGGGAGGTTTGCAAGATAGAGCCTGGAGCTCACTCACCCGCCGAGCGGAGGTGATGGCCACCAGAAAGGCTGTCTTCAGAGTCAGAAGACGAAGAGGACAGTTATGTAGAGGCTCAAAGGGAGCGCACATTAAAAAGGTAAGAACCAAGTTCAAATCCCACTGAGGCATCACAAACGGAACAGGAGGGAAGAGGTGAGTAATGCCTTTTAAGAACCTGTTAACAACAGGGGACTTGAAAAGGGAGGGCTGATCAGGGAGCCTGAGGAAGGCAGAGATAGCACAAAGATAACCCTTGATGGTACCCAGGGCAGAACCCTGTTGGGCCAGGGAGAGAAGGAACAGAAGGACCTCAGAAAGAGGGGCAGAAAGGGGATTCACAGCCTTTGCTGTGCACCATGCCACAAATTTGTTCCACCTGCAGGCGTATACCACCTTAGTGGAGGGACGCCTGGCTGCCAGAATCACATCACAAACTTCGGGAGGCAAGTCGAAAGGAATCAACTGCCGCCGCTCAATCTCCACGCAAGCAGGTGTAGACTGGACAGGTTCGGGTGGAGGACCGTCCCCTGCTGCTGCGACAGAAGATCCTCCCGAAGAGGCAGACGGATCGGGGGATCTACGCTCATATTGAGTAGCTCGGGATACCAAACTCTTCGAGCCCAGTCCGGAGCCACAAGAATAACTTGGGCCCGGTCGTGCCGAATCTTCTTCAACACTCTGGGTAGAAGTGGTATAGGCGGAAAGGCGTACAACAGACCGCAACTCCACTCGCGACGAAAAGCGCCGCCGAGCGAGTGCCGCCTTGGAAATTCCAACGCGCAGAACTGATGACATTGCGCGTTCTCTTCGGTGGCGAATAGATCTAACCAAGGCTCTCCCCATTGTAGAAAGAGTCCTTGCGCCACTTCCGAGTGAAGACGCCATTCGTGATCCATCATGCACCTGCGGCTGAGTTCGTCCGCCCTGGCGTTCAGGGAACCTGCCAGGTGTTGAACCATCAGGAACATGCCCTGATGTTCCAGCCATGTCCAGAGGCGCAGAGCCTCCTGACAAAGGGTCCAAGACCCCACCCCGCCCTGTTTGTTGCAGTACCACATGGCGGTGGTGTTGTCTGTGAACACCTGCACTACCTTCCCTTTGACAGAGGGAAGGAATGCCTTGAGTGCAAGTCGGATCGCCCGGAGCTCCAGAAGGTTGATATGGAGCCGGGACTCCGCCGGAGACCAGAGGCCTCTGATCTCCGCCTCTCCCATGTGACCGCCCCATCCCAGAAGGGACGCGTCCGTCACAACTGTATGCTCTGGCTGGGGAAGGGAGAGGGATCTGCCCATGACCCATTGCCGGTTCGAGAGCCACCACTGCAACTGTCTTGCAGTCCCCTCCGAGATCTGGACGTGATCGGACAGGTTCCCCTGGTGCTGCGCCCACTGGAACTTCAGGTCCCACTGCAGAGCCCGCATATGCCATCTGGCATGATTGACCAGCAGGATGCAGGAGGCCATGAGGCCCAGCAGCCTCAGGGTCATCCGTACCGAAACCCAGGATAAAGGCCGAAAGATCGGAATCATAGCCTGAATATCCCGGACTCGCCGTTCGGGAGGATAGGCCCGAAACTGCGTCGTGTCCAGAACTGCTCCGATGAAAAGGAGCTGTGGAGAAGGAATCAGATGCGACTTCGGCACATTGATGGAGAACCCCAGCGAGTGCAGGAGTTCGGCCGTAGTCTGGAGGTGGGAGACGACTGCCTGGGACGAGCCCGCCTTCAGCAGCCAGTCGTCGAGGTAGGGGAAGACTGAAACCCCTGCCCGGCGCAGATGAGCTGCGACCACCGCCATCACTTTCGTGAACACCCGAGGGGCACTGGTAAGGCCAAAGGGGAGCACGGTGAACTGAAAATGCTCGGGGCCTACCGTGAACCGAAGGTAACGCCGGTGGGCCGGCAGGACGGGGATGTGGAAATACGCGTCCTGCAAGTCCAACGCTACCAACCAGTCTCCAGGGTCGAGGGCAGTCAAGACCTGAGCTAGGGTGAGCATCTTGAACTTCTCCTTCCGGAGGAAGCGATTGACGTTCCGGGAGGTCCAAGATAGGACGCATGTCCTCCTTGTCCTTTTGGGCACTAGAAAGTAGTGGGAGTAGCAACCACGCCCTACTTCTGGGGTCGGAACATGCTCGATGGCCCTCTTGGTCAAGAGGGCCGTGACTTCCTTCTGTAGAAGCACCAAGTGATCCCCTGACATGCGGTGGAATTGAGGTGGCATGGCTGGGGGGTGGTCTCGAAGGGGAGGGAGTAGCCCCTTCGGACAATGTCCAAGACCCACCTGTCCGAGGTGATGGTGCGCCAGTGGGGAAGGTGATGGCGGACCCTGCCCCCTACTGGCGTGCCGTGCACCTGAAAGGAGGGACTAGGAGGGCTTGGAGGCCGCGGACGGGTTGGAGGTGGTGGCCTGACCCGCACGCTGGATGCCCGATCCGCCACGGCGGAATCCACGTCCTCGGCCACGCGAAGACGCCTGCTGCGCGGGCCGGTGGCTGGGCTGCGGACGTGAAGGGGCGCCCTACCGTGGCCACGATAGGGGCGAAAAGCAGAAGTCAGCGGAGGGCGTGTAGCAGAAAGGCCCAGGGACTTGGCAGTAGCCCGTGAGTCCTTAAAGCGCTCCAACGCATGGTCTGCTTTGGACCCAAAAAGACCGACTCCATCAAAGGGCATGTCCATGAGAGTATTCTGGACATCCCCTGAAAACCAGTGGTTCTCAGCCAGGCGTGGCGTCGGAGCGCCACCGTCGTTGCAATAGACCTGCCCAGCGAGTCGGCGGTGTCAAGGCCACAACGTATAGTGTATTTAGCCGCATCCCTTCCTTCCGCAATGGCGCGGAAAGCAGTGCCTGGACCTCCTCAGGACACTGGGGCAAAACATCCGCCACCGAATCCCACAGGGAGTGGGTATATCGGCCCAAAAGACAAGCGGTGTTAACGGACCGCAAGCCAGCACTGGAGGAAGAAAAACCTTTCTTCCCAAACTGATCCAGGCGTTTGGATTCCCTATCCGGAGGAGCGGTAGGGAAGGCGGTTTGGGAAGCGGAGGCTTGGACAACCAAGCTCTCAGGAGTGGGGTGGACAGAGAGAAACAGGGGGTCGCCCGGAGCTGGGCGATGGCGTCGTGACACGTTCCGATCCACAGGAGCCCCTGTGTTGGGCTTGGACCAGGCGCCCAAAAGAACGCCAGTGAGGGCGTCGTTAAACGGCAGCACAGTCTCCGCAGAGGAGGCTGCCGGCTGAAGCACCTCTGTCAAGATGTTAGGATTGACCGTCAAAGTAGGGAGTTGGAGACGTAAGGCCCCAGCTGCCCTACGCAACACCGTACCAAAATTGGTTCCCTCCTCCGTAGCCACGGGAGGAGACAGCATGCCAGTGTCAGGGGAAGTATCCAGACCACTGGCCTCCCCTAGACTCTCTGTCCAGTCCTCATCATACTGACAGTGTCGTGTCAGAGGGTCATCAGACCCCTCCCAGTCCAACTGGTCCTCCTCTGGTTCAAAATAAGGAGGAGGAGGGACAGTTGGGACCCAAGGTCCCATCGGCGCCGGAGCCGGCGTCGAGCGACGCCGCTCCGGGTCCATGTCCGGAGCCGGAAGGAACTGGGGGACGACGCCGCCCGGAGCCCAGGGCGGCGTCGAGAACGGCACCGGAGACATCGGCGCCGGCGGAGGTGTCGTGAGGTCGACCGGCGTCGATGGGGGTTGTGGAGCCGGGATCGAGGCCGGGGCCGAAGCCGGAGCCGGGACCGAGGCTGGAGGCACGGGCGACGCCGGGGCCGGAGCCGTCGGCGACGTCGGAGCAACCCCATCAGGATCCGCCCCCGAACCCGGGAAGGGCGGGTATGGCGGGGGCGACTCCACAGGCAAGTCCGGGGCCGCGGGGGCGGGGACGGTGCCGGGAGGGGCCTCAGCCGAGTCGCGAGACCGGGCGAGGCGAAGTCCTAGAGCGATGATGCTTCTTGGACTTCTTGTGTTTTGACTTACCGGACGAAGAAGACTTCGACGCCGACGACCGGTGTGCACTCCGCGAGCGACCCCTGGATCTCTCACGCGACCGGGGCCTCCGTGGAGCCGAATGCCGGGCCTCGAGGAGCTTTCGAGACCGCTCTCGCAAAGCTTTCGGGTTGAGGGCCTGGCATTCGGGACAAGACTCCGTGTCGTGGCCTCGGCCGAGGCAGAAGAGACACTCCCAATGCGGGTCGGTGACGGACATCATCCGCGCACAGGCGCCACATCGCTTGAAGCCGGGCATCCCTACGACACCTTGAAAGATTGAAAAAACAGTGAAAAATTCACCAAAAAGTATGGTCAAAAATGACCAGGGCACTGCTCTTCCCGGATCTGCGCTTGCTGGCGCGGAAAAGAAGAACTGACGTCAGCGCGCAGGGGCGGCGCCTAAGTACTGCCCGCGACGTCATCCCGGCGATCACGACGCCGACGACGGACGCGGAGCCGCACGACGCCACCTACCGACGCGCAAGGGTACTGCTACGCAAAACTTTCCGGATCCAGCCTGACGCCTGGGGATATTCTAAGGTAAGGAATCTGTCACTAACGTGTCTCTTTCAGATGCCTATCGCGCTCAACTCGACTGCATACGCCGGGTCCAACCAGCCTCCGTTAAACCAATCGTTAATGACTAGGGTCTGGGCTGCTAGGAAATACAGGTAGAGGCTGGGCACACCTAGGCCTCCATCGTACATAGCTTGCTGGCATTTGGCTTTGGCAATTCGCAGTCTAGAGGTATGCCAGAGGGATGTTTTTACGAAGGAGCCCACCTCATTGAACCTCAGACGAGGCACGGATCACTAGTAGTTCTGAAAAAGATACAGAAATCGCAGTAGAATCATTTTGTATAGTTAGACCCCCCCCATTAAATTAAGCGGGAAGGTCCCCCACTTTATATGCCAGCCTATCTGTTTGCCTCACTTGCCCCTCTTCTGGTCCCCTCCATCTGCAACATCTTAAACGACTCTATGAGTGAAGGGGCACTCCCACTTGAATGGAAGGCAGCTCAAGTGTTACCGATTAGGAAAAAAGCACAGGTACCCGCTGATGTGCTGGCTAATTATCGCCCCATTTCGCTTCTGCCGCTTATGAGCAAACTGCTGGAAGAATACGTCAACACACAGCTGATGGGATATCTTGAATCTCAAGACATCCTCGATCCTTCCCAGTCTGGTTTCAGACCCAACCACTCTACTGAAACCACCCTCATCGGTGTTACAGATTACATCAGACTGGCACTGGACAACAACAAGGCAGTGCTGCTGGTTTTGTTGGATTTGACAGCAGCCTTTGATACTGTGTCTCACCAGAAGCTGATTCACCGATTCAGAGAGACTGGTATGCAGGGAAAGGCATTAAAGTGGCTTGCAAGCTTTCTGGACCAGCGCACTCAAACAATCAATCTGGGCCCCTTTCGTTCTCAGACCTTGAAGCTTTCTAAGGGGGTGCTCCAGGGTTCTTGCCATAGCCCCACCCTGTTTAATGTGTATGTGGCCCCCCTTGCCAAGATTATTAGAGAATATGGATTCACTCCCTATTCATACGCAGACGACACCCAACTTCTTCTATCTTTTGACAATAACATAGACTTATCCAAACATCATTTTGCTGAGGGCATGCAAGCCTTATCTGGTTGGATGACAGAGAATTTCCTCCAGCTGAATGCTGCCAAGACCGAGATCTTGTTATTTGGCACCGCTCAAACGATTTGGTCCCCAAATTGGTGGCCTGCTATGTTAGGCCCTGCCCCTACCCCAAAACCCATGGCTAAAAACTTGGGGGTCCGACTGGAAAAATCTCTATCTATGAGAGACCAAGTCATGGCCACCTCAGGTGCCTGCTACCACACTCTTAGTCTTCTGCGTAGAGTGTTCCAGTGGCTGCCCTTATCAGTTCGTAGAACTCTGATTCAAGCTCTGGTCATTAGCCGGCTTGATTATTGTAACGCTCTCTTAGTATCGGCCAATGAATCCCTCTTCAGTAGAATGCAGATAGTCCAGAACGTTGCCGCGCATCTGGCTCTCAAGATGCCTCCTCGAACCTCTTCCCGGCCTTTGCTGAGGCAGCTTCATTGGCTTCCAATCCGCCAGAGAATTAAGTTTAAACTTTGCTGCCTAGCCCATAAGGGTCTTTATGGTGTGAGCGCGAGCTACCTGGCAGAAAAACTTAAGTTTTACCTCCCGAGTGGACTGCTTCGATCAGAGGGCAAAGGGCGGCTTGCGGTCCCCCATTATAGGAAACTACGAACAGGAGACAGAACTTTTGCCTATCTAGCTCCGAAATATTGGAATTCTTTGCCCGTGGAATTGCGTAAATGCTCCAATCTTCTCCTGTTCAGAAAACTCTTTAAGACTGAACTATTCCGTTACTGATCTCTCTGACCTGTCTTTCGCCTTTTCTGCAGCGCGGAGATACTCCTTCGGGGGTGATTCCAGCGCTTTATAAATCCCATAGAAATACAAATACTTTTTCAAATTGACTTTTGCCCTCTGAACCAGAGGTGTGAAGTTAAGTTTCCATTCCAAGTCTGGAATAGAGCAATATGGATTCCCAGGTTACGGAAATTCAGGCGCCACACTGGGCTGGATGCGCCTGCTAGTTGATACACTCCCGAGAAGAGTAGAGTGGGACCAATACTGACTTAGCGTGGTTAACCAGGAGGCCCGAAGCCTTCCTATAGAGCCAAAGGATATATAGGCAACGTGGGCCCATCACCGATGGATTGGACAAGTATAGTAAAATGGCATTGGCATACAGGGCAATGTGATCAAGAAGACCATTTTTAAGGTGAGTAGGCAAAATGCACAACTATGCATTGGTTTAAAAGCAGTACACATCAGAAAGGTAAGGACTAAATTTAAGTCCCACTAGGGCATTACAAAGGGCATTGTCAGAACTATATGCTGAAAACCTTTTAGAAACATAGAAACACAACCTTTTAGAAACAGCACAACCGGTGATTTGAACAAGGACTGTTGGTATGGCAAAAATATAAAGGCTGAAAGAGCTGACAAGTAACCTTTACCTGTGCCCAGAGCAATAGCTTTTAAGGTGTTAACAACTGTCTAAAGCCCCACGCATCGATCACTCTCCCGTCTAGCCAATATATTTTCCTTCTATCAACCATTACATCACAATTGCTCAAACTGGCAAACCAATTCTTGCATTCCAACACTAGGACCAGAAATGTCACTTATGGGAAGTGTGTTTTATCTAAGCAGGAGCCAATGTGTAAAATTCTCACCCTTTGAGTTTGCGGGCAGAGTTTGCGGGTTTTAGACATCAACTGAAGACCTGAGCTTTTAATAATTAAGCATCTTTCAGCCTCTTTCTCAGTCACTCTGAGGTTTTAAGGTTGTCTCTTCCCTAAGTGCCAAGAAGCTCTACAAATAAATCATAAGAAAAAAATAAAGGGGGCTAACAGGATAAACCACCCTAGTTATGGCTTTTTTTAAGTACTCAACCAGTAGTTACGGGCCCATTTCCCTTTCCTGCATTAGAGTCTAAGGCTTTCTAGATACACCACTGCTCACTATGGTTTTATTTCACTCATATTGATTCCTTTACGACAGCCACCTGACTACACCAAATGCCAGCTGTACATTAAAATAATGTAGCACAGTCTAGCTGTGCTCATCAGCATGTACCATGGAACAACATTTAAAATTTCAGAGCTTGAAAATAGTTAGGCTCTTTTCATATACTAAGTGAAGGGAACCACATCTTCAAAGCTGAAACAGTTATGCAAAATAGCCCATGTTCCATTTCTGCTTTGTGGGACACAATGTGCATGCAAGAAATCAGAAGATGGTTGTGCATGGGGGTGCAATACGAGCATGGATCACATTTTAGCTTTCTCATTCCATTACTCTTCCCTATAAATCAGGTTCAAATCTTTTTATAAGTTATAGCTCTGACTAGATATCGAACTGGAGTAAGTCTTATGTTTGCTTGGCATGAGAACTGCATCCTTCTGATTCTTTGCAATTCACAGCCAAGTGAAACCACAGCACAAAAAACACAAGCACCTGCAAAGCCAAAATATTGGTATTTAACTTGCTATTGCATACAAACAGCATTTGTGCATACTTGCATTCACATGCATTAGAAAATTAAACCAAGGCCAACTAGTTTTGCCAGTGTCTGTCCCTATTTATTAGCTTACCTATCAAGGTTCAGATGAGGTTTTTTGCTTTAACGTGCAGCAACTGCATAACCTCTGAAACACTACTTCAGCCGTTAAAGTGTTTACAAAAAAGCAGTGCATTACCCATTTGTCAAACAATAGAAGCATGTTCAGTAACTGCTATTTAATATGTTAAAGTTTGGTAGTAATAACACAGTGAGCAGACAAGCATTTTTGACCTCATCAACTTACTTTGCTTCCTTCCTAATGCTTACAAGTGTTGGCTTAGCCAACAGGGCTTGCTTCTGACAAAGGTAAGAAGAAGAGCTATTGGCTTTCTAATGTTTGTCTTTTGTTGCCTTTGTTTATGACAAAAACCATCAAAAGACGGCTACCCTGCGTGTATACATATGTGAACGAATGACAGCCATCTTAGAGTAGTTGGTGATTGAGTAGAATAATTTGAAAGATGGCCACAGTACACGCAGGTGGCCATTTTCTTTTTAATGCTTGACATAAACTGAGCAAAGGCCCTGCACACTCACCCACTTATGTCAGTTTATCCGGCTGACAAAAGTTACATCGAATAAAATGGGGGTAGTGGGGAGTCAAAGTCATTAGATAACACATAACACCATAAGTATATAGTTCATCTGAAATTTTTATGTACAGTTTTTTCAATTTTTTTTTAGACTGAAATATTGTTGGGTTACAGTCCATCCAACATTAGGTAATCCACACAGTTACACAAGCTGAACATTTGAATGACCAACAGTTTCACAACTAAAAGCACTGAAGTTACTAACACGTGTCTCGCGGTTTACTTTCTCTGCTTCTTTAGGGTTAACAGAAAAAAAACGTGAAGAGAAAATAATGATACATAAATATTATTGAACAATATCAGACATCCACCTTGGGAGTACCGTTACGACCGCTTTCTCTCCCAGATCTTCCAGTTATTCTACAGATATACTTCTGTTAGTCTCCCATCAGGGAATGTTTGAATTAGTTTGGTTCAACTTTCACAATACGTGCTGCATGTCTGATATTGTTCAATATTATTTATATTAACCCAATTGGTGGGATTTGATTGACACTAAAAAATTATTTATGATGCTGTTTTTACACTCTTTGACATTTCTTTCATGTAGTTTTTTGTAAGTTTATAATTATTTGCTCTTCACGTTTTTTTTCTTTTAGCTCTGAAGTCCATTGTAGTCGATTTTTAAAAAAAACAACTTTATTTTTAAGTTACGGTTCCAAGATGACGGATATCCATTTTCAAATAGAAATTAAAAATAAATTATATGTAAGATGCCACACATATAAAATCAATGCAGGTAGATTGAAAGTAGCTGCTGGATCCTCAGAAAGAATGTAAGAATAGCCAAGACATTGGATGACAGGAGAGAACTGGATGAGCAGAGGGTGAGGTAGGTTTAAAGGGAAGAGAAAGAGCAGTATTCAAGGAGAAACTTGAAGAACAAGTTACTGACCTTCGGTAACGATATATCTGTAAGAGACCTATATTAGTTATGGATTCCTCACCTTAGAATTACCTCCAGGCGTCAGACAGGATCTGGGAAATTTTTCTTCAGCAGTACCCCTGCTTGTTGGTAGGTGGCGTCGGTCGACTCCGCGTTCGCCGTTGGCGTCGTGATCGCCGGAATGACGTCGCGGTATCTACTTAGACGCCGCCCCTAGGCGCTGACGTCAGTTCTTTACACAACATTACACGCCAGAAGCGCAGAGCCATGTAAGACCCTGACCACTGGTGCACAAAACTAGGGCACTGAAAGAAAGTCCCTTACCCTAGAAGTCAGTTCGCAGACCGGGGAGGATGGGTGGGGCAGTGAGGAATCCATAACTAATATATGTCTCTTACAGATATATCGTTACCGAAGGTAAGTAACTTGTTCAACTGAAAGAGACTATTACTTATGGATTCCTCACTTTAGAATAGATACCCCAGCAATAACAACCCCGGAGGTGGGTCTGTGAACTAAGTTCACACCAGAAAGTCCTGGAGAACTGAACGGCCAAAGAAGCCGTCTCTCTGGAATTGGCTGTCCAGGCAGTAATGTTTAGTGAACGTGAGCAATGAAGCCCACATGGCTGCCTGGCAGATGTCATGAAGGGGAACTCCACGTCCCAAAGCAGTAGTGGCTGCCATCGCCATGGTGGAATGGGCGCGCAAACCTACTGGAGGTTCCTTTTTTGCCAAGGAATAACAAATTTTAATGCAAAGAACGACCCATCAGGAGATGGTTCATTTTTGCACGGCCGACCTTTCTTGGCGCCCACATAGCCAACAAAGAGCTGACCATCCACCCGGAATTGTTTTGTGCGATCCAGATAAAATGAAAGCGCACGTTTTGGATCCAGACGGTGGAGCCTCTCCTACTCTTTAGAAGGATGCGGGGGCGGGAAGAAGGTGGGCAAAGTGATGGTCTATCCTATGTGGAAAAAGGTAACCACTTTGGGAAGAAAAGAAGGTCTAGTGTGAAGGACAACCTTGTCCGGATGAACAGCCAGGAAAGGAGGTTTCGAAGAAAGAGCCTAAAGCTCACTCACCCTGCGAGCCGAGGTGATGGCAACCAGAAAGGCAGTTTTGAGGGTCAAAAGTCTGAGAGGACAATTTTGTAGCGGCTCGAAAGGAGCACACATAAGGTAGGTCAGAACAAAGTTCAAGTCCCACTGGGGCATTACGAAAGGAATAGGAGGAAACAGGTGAGTAATGCCCTTAAGGAAACGATTTACACTAGGTGACTTGAAAAGGTGAAGGTTGATCTGGAAGGCAACGAAAGGCCGAAATGGCGAAAGATAGCCTTTTAGAGTGCCCAGAGTAGAACCCTGCTGGGCCAAAGAAAGAATGAAGAGGAGAACCTCTGAAAGAGGGGCAGAAAGGGGATCCACAGCCTTTGCTGTGCACCATGCCACAAATTTGTTCCATCTACAGGTGTATACCGTTTTTGTGGAGGGACGCCTGGCTGCCAAGATAAGTTACAGACTTCGGGAGGAAGGTCGAAAGCTGTCAACTGCCGCCGCTCAATCTCCACGCAAGGAGGTGGAAGTTGGACAGGTTCGGGTGGAGGACCGTCCCCTGCTGCTGCAACAGAAGATCCTCTCGAAGGGGAAGTCTGATCGGAGGATCGATGGCCATGGTCAAGAGCTCGGGATACCAAACTCTTTGTGCCCAGTCCGGAGCCACAAGAATGATTGGGCCCGGTCGTGCTTGATTTTCTTCAGTACTCTGGGCAGAAGTGGTATAGGCTGAAAGGAGATTAGAAAACCGCAACTCCACTCGCGACGAAAAGTGTCGCCTAGCGAGTGCCGCCTTGGAAATTCCAACGCGCAGAACTGCTGACATTGCGCGTTCTCTTCGGTGGCGAATAGATCTAACCAAGGCTCTCCCCACTGCTGAAAGAGACCTTCACCACCTCCGAGTGAAGACACCATTCAAGATCCACCATGCACCGGCAGCTGAGTTTGTCCGCCCTGGCGTTAACCACCAGGGACATGCCCTGATGTTCCAGCCACATCCAAAGGCGAAGAGCCTCTTGACACAGGGTCCACGACCTCACCCTGCCCTGTTTGTTGCAGTACCACATGGCGGTGGTGTTGTCCGTGAACACCTGCACTACTCTCCCCTTGACAGAGGGAAGGAATGCCTTCAGTGCAAGCCTGATCGCCCGCAGCTCCAAAAGGTTGATATGGAGCCAGGACTCCGCCAGAGACCAGAGGCCTCTGATCTCTGCCTCTCCCATGTGGCCGCCCCATCCCAGGAGGGACGCATCCGTCACCACTGTGAACTCCGGTTGGGGAAGGGAGAGGGATCTGCCGTCGACCCAATGCCGGTCCGTGAGCCACCACTGCAACAGTCGTGCAGTGCCCTCCGAGATCTGGACGTGATTGGACAGGTTTCCCTGATGCTGCGCCCACTGGAACTTCAGGTCCCACTCCAGAGCCCGCATATGCCACCTGGCATGATTGACCAGCAGGATGCAGGAGGCCATGAGGCCCAGCAGCCTCAGAGTCACTCTGACCGAAACCCGGGACAAGGGCTGAAAGATGGTAATCAGAGCCCGAATATCCCAGACTCGCTGTTCGGGAGGATAGATCCGAAACTGCGCCGTGTCCAGAACCGCTCCGATAAAGAGGAGCTTCTGGGAGGGAATCAGGTGCGACTTCGGCACATTGATGGAGAACCCCAGCAAGTGCAGGAGGTCGGCCGTAGTCTGGAGGTGGGAGACGACTGTCTGGGGCGAGCCCGCCTTCAACAACCAATCGTCGAGATAGGGGAAGACTGAGACCCCTGATCTGCGCAGATGAGCTGTGACCACCGCCATCACCTTGGTGAACACCCGAGGGGCGCTGGTAAGGCCAAAGGGGAGCACGGTAAACTGAAAGTGCTCGTGGCCTACCGTGAACCGTAGGTAACGCCTGTGGGCTGGCAGGACGGGGATGTGGAAATAGGCGTCCTGCAAGTCCAGCGCCACCATCCGGTCTTGTGGGTCGAGAGCAGACAAGACCTGAGCTAGAGTGAGCATCTTGAACTTCTCTTTGCGGAGGAAGCGATTGACGTTCCGGAGGTCTAAGATAGGACGCAGGCCTTTGTCCTTCTTGGGCACCACAAAGTAGTGGGAATAACAACCACGACCTACTTCGTGCGTCGGAACGCGCTCGCTGGCCCCCTTGGCCAAGAGGGCCGCAACTTCCTGCTGAAGAAGCACCAAGTGATCCCCCGACATGCGGTGGTATTGAGGTGGCATGGCTGGGGGGGTAGTCTCGATGGGGAGGGAGTAGCCCCTCTGGACTATCTCTAAAACCCACCTGTCCGAAGTGATGGTGCGCCAGTGGGGGAGGTGATGGCGGAGCCTGCCGCCCACTGGCGTTTGATGGGCCTGAAAGTTCGGACTAGGAAGGTTTGGAGGCAGTGGTGGTCGGGGTGGTGGTTGACTGACCCGCCCGCTGGCCCCTTTGTCCGCCAAGGCGGAACCCGCGCCCGCGCTGGGATGATTGCTTCGCCGGCCTGTGGCTCTGTTGCGAACGCTGCGGGGCGCCCCTTCCTGTGCTACGAAAGGAGCGAAAAGCGGAAGGCGGAGGAGGGCGGACTGCCGAGAGTCCCATGGACTTGGCCGTAGCCCGTGAGTCCTTAAACCTCTCCAACGCGCTGTCCGCTTTGTCGCCGAAGAGGCGACGGCCATCAAAGGGCATGTCCATAAGGGTTTTTTGGACATCCCCCGAAAATCCAGTGGTCCTCAACCAGGCGTGACGGCGAACCGCCACCGTCGTTGCAATGGATCTGCCCAGTGAGTCGGAGGTGTCTAGGCCACAACGGATCATGAACTTTGCTGCGTCTCTCCCCTCTGCAACAGCCTGGGCGAGAGCAGGCCGGGCCTCCTCCGGACACTGGGGCAGCACGTTCGCCACCGTATCCCACAGAGAGTGGGAATAACGGCCCAAGAGGCATGCGGTGTTCACGAACCGCAGCGCTGAGCTGGTGGAAGAGGACATTTTCTTCCCAAACTGATCCAGCTTCTTGGATTCCCTATCCGGTGGTGTGGAAGGGAAGGCGGTTGGGGAAGCAGAGGCTTGGACAACCAAGCTCTCGGGAGTGGGGTGTTGGGAGAGGAACAAGGGGTCGCCCGGGGCCGGGCGATGGCGTCGGGCCACGTTCCTATCCACAGGAGCCACTGTGGTGGGCCTGCACCAAGTGCCCAAAAGAACGTCAGAGAGGGCTTCATTGAAAGGAAGAAGCGGCTCCGCAGAAGTAGCTGCTGGCTGAAGCACCTCTGTCAGGAAGTTAGTCCTGACGGCCACAGTAGGGAGCTCGAGGTGTAGGGCCTCGGCCGCCCTACGCAACACCACTGCATAACTGGCGCCCTCCTCCGTAGCCACGGTAGGAGGAGACAGCATGCCAAGGTCTGGTGAGGTATCCAGACCACTGGCGTCACCCAATTCCTCAGCCCAGTCCTGTTCAGACTCGCAGGCGGCAGCGAGAGGGTCCTCAGACCCTCCCAGTCCTCCCCTTGCTCCTCAGGCTGTTCAACAGGCCGAAAATAAGGAGCAGGGACATGGGGATAGAAATCCCTAGTCGGGGTCGAGAACGGCATCGATCGACGCCGGCTCGGCGCCGTGTCCACCTCGGGGCTGAAACTGAGGTCGACGTCGTCCCGAGGAGCGGGCGGCATCAGGATCGGTGCCGGTGGGGTCGACGACGGTGGAGGCGTAACGAGGTCAACCGGCGTCGACCGGGATCCAGGCCTGGATCCAAGGGTGTCCTGCGGCGCCGTGGCTGGAGCCGACAGCGACGCCGGAGCCGCCGGCGACAAAACGCGAGGACACCCATGCGGGACCGCGGGGCCCGAAGGCGCACCGGCGGGACCCAACGGCCCAAAGAGGCGAGCCATGGCCGACAGGAACACCTGTATCTGGGCCGGAGACGCTGACGACCCCGGGAAGGGCGGGTAGTCGGGCGGCGATTCCATGCACTGCGCCGGAGCCGTGGGGGTGGCACCACCCATACCCTCAGCCGCGTCGCGCGACCGGCGAGGGGAAGTCGGAGAACGATGGCGTTTCTTCAACTTCTTGTGCTTCGCCTTACCTGACCCCGAGTGCGAAGACTTGGATCCCGAAGATTGATGGTGATGACTCCGCGCACGGTCCCTCGACCTCCCTCTGGCCCGGGACTTGGAACAGCGCGGAGCCGACTGCCGGGCTTCCAGCAACTTTCGGGACCGCTCCCGCAAAGTCTTCGGTGCCATGGCTCGGCAGTCGGAGCACGACTTGGGGTTGTGGTCGCGCCCCAGGCAGAAAAGACACACACGGTGCGGGTCCGTCACCGACATCATGCGGTGACAATCCCCGCAGGACTTGAAACCGGGCATCCTAACTGCACCGTAGGAGTCGAAGACTCGATGAAAAAATGGAGACAAAAGTCTCAAAAAGTCAGTCAAAAATTGACTGGGGGTTCCTGCTCTTCCCGGATCTGCGCTTGCTGTAGCGGAAAAAGAAAGAACTGACATCAGCGCGCGTGGGCGGCGTCTAAGTAGCGCCCGCGACGTCATCTCGGCGACCACGACGCCACCTACCGATGCGCAGGGGTACTGCTGACGAAAACTTTCCGGATCCAGTCTGACGCCTGTGGATATTCGAAGGTAAGGAATCTATCACTATGTGTTTCTTTCAGATATTTTTATTAGCAGTACCCCTGCGCGTCGGTAGGTGGCGATGTCGACTGCGCGTCAGATGTCAGCGTCGTGTTGGCGGGATGACATTGCGGTGTCTATTTAGACGCCGCCCCTGTGCGCTGACGTCAGTTCTTTACACAACTTTTCACACCAGAAGCGCAGACCCATGCAAGACACTGACCACTGGTGCACAAAACTAGGGCCCGGAAATGGAGTCCAACACACTAGAAGTCAGTTCGCAGAACAGGGAGGATGGGTGGGGCGGTAAGGAATCTATAACTAATATATGTCTCTTACAGATATATCGTTACCGAAGGTAAGTAACTTGTTCATCTGAAAGAGACTATTAGTTATAGATTCCTTACCTTAGAATACATACCCCAGCAATACCAACCCCGGAGGTGGGTCTGTGAACTAAGTTCACACGATAAAGTCCTGGAACACTGAACGGCCAAAGAAGCCGTATCTCCGGACTTGACTATCCAGGCAGTAATGTTGAGTAAACGTGTGCAGAGATGCCCACATGGGTGCCTGGCAGATGTCATGAAGGGGAACCCCACGTCCCAAAGCAGTAGTGGCTGCCGTCGCCCTCGTGGAGTGGGCGCGCAGTCCTACCGGAGGTTCGTTTTTTGCCAAGAAAGAACATATTTTGATGCATAGGACGACCCATCGAGAGATGGTTTGTTTTTGCACGGTCCAGACCTTTCTTGGCACCCACATAGCCAATGAAGAGTTTATCGTCCACCCGGGATTCTTTGGTGCGGTCCGGATAAAATGACAACGCACGTTTTGGGTCCAGACGGTGGAGTCTCTCCTCTTTTGAAGGATGCGGGGGCGGGAAGAAGGTGTGCAGAGTGATGGCCTGTCCTATGTGGAAAGAGGTAACCACTTTGAGTAGAAAAGAAGACTTAGTGCGAATGACAACATTGTCCAGATGAACAGCCAGAAAGAAAGGTTTAGAGGATAGAGCCTGAAGCTCACTCACCCTGTGAGCAGAGGTGATGGCCACCCGAAATTCAGTCTTCAAAGTCAAGAGTCTGAAAGGACAATTATGTAGTGGCGCAAAGGGAGCACACATAAGGTAAGTGAGAACCATATTCAAGTCCAACTGGGGCATTATGAAAGGAATGGGAGGAAAGAGGTGAGTAATGCCCTTAAGAAACCTATTTACAATAGGGGACTTGAAAAGGGAAAGCTGATCAGGATGGTCGAAGAAAGGCCGAAATGGCTGAAAGGTAGCCCTTAAGACCGACCAGAGCAGAGCCCTGCAAGGCTAAAGAGAGAAGGAACAAGAGAACCTCAGAAAGAGGGGCGGAAAGGGGATCCACAGCCTTTGCTGTGCACCATACCACAAATATGTTTCATCTGCAGGCGTATACCAACTTAGTGGAGGGACGCCTGGCTGCCAGAATGACATTACAAACCTCAAGAGGCAAGTCAAAAGGAATCAACTGCTGCCGCTCAATCTCCACGCAAGGAGGTGGAGACTGGACAGGTTCGGGTGGAGGACCGTCCCCTGTTGCTGCGACAAAATATCCTCCCGAAGAGGCAGTCTGATCGGAGGATCGATGGCCATGCTCAAGAGCTCGGGGTACCAGACTCTTCGTGCCCAGTCCTGAGCCACAAGAATGACTTGGGCCCAGTTGCGCTTGATCTTCTTCAGCACTCGGGCCAGAAGTGGTGCAGGTGGAAAGGCGTACAGGAGGCCGCAACTCCACACGCAACGAAAAGCGTCGCCGAGCGAGTGCCGCCTTGGAAATTCCAACACGCAAAACTGCTGACACTGCGCGTTCTCTTCGGTGGCGAACAGATCTAACCAAGGCTCTCCCCACTGTTGAAAGAGACCTTGCACTACCTCCGAGTGAAGACGCCATTCGTGGTCCATCATGCACCGACGACTGAGTTTGTCCGCCCTGGCGTTCAGGGAACCGGCCAGGTGCTGAACCACCAGGGACATGCCGTGATGTTCCAGCCATGTCCAATGGCGAAGAGCCTCTTGACATAGGGTCCACGACCCCACCCCGCATTGTTTGTAGCAGTACCACATGGCGGTGGTGTTGTCTGTGAACACCTGCACTACTCTTCTTTTGACAGAAGGAGGAATGCTTTCAGTGCAAGACTAATCGCTCGGAGCCCCAAAAGGTTGATATGGAGTCCGGACTCTGCCGGACACCAGAGTCCTCTGATCTCCGCCTCTCCCACATGGCCAGCCCATCCCAGGAGTGATGCATCTGTCACTACTGTGACATAAGCCACCACTGCAATTAACGTGCAGTGCCCTCCAAGATCTGGACGTAGTCGGAAAGATTCCCCTGATGCTGCGCCCACTGGAACTTCAGGTCCCACTGCAGAGCCCGCATATGCCACCTGGCATGATCCACCAGCAGGATGCAGGAGGCCATGAGGCCCAGCAGACTCAGGGTCATTCTGACCGAAATCCAGGATAGAGGCCGAAACATCTGAATCATAGCCCGAATATCCCAAACACCCTGCTCGGGAGGATAACCCCGAAACTGCCCTGTATCCAGAACCGCTCCGATGAAGAGGAGCTTCTGAAAGGGAATCGGGTGTGACTTCGGCACGTTGATCGTGAGCCCCAGTGAGTGCAGGAGGTCCATTCGTAGTCTTGAGGTGGGAGACGACAGCCTGGGACGAGTCCGCCTTCAACAGCCAGTCATCGAGATAGGGGAAGACTGAAACCCCCGATCTGCGCAAATGAGCTGCGACCACCACCATCCCTTTCGTGAACACCCGAGGGGCACTGGTAAAGCCAAAGGGGAGCACGCTAAACTGAAAATGCTTGTAGCCTACCGTGAACCATAGGTAACGCCTGTGAGCTGGCAGGACGGCAATATGTATATAAGCGTCCTGCAAGTCCAACGCTACCATCCAGTCTCCAGGGTCGAGGGCAGACAGGACCTGAGCCAACGTGAGCATCTTGAACTTCTCCTTCTGGAGAAAGCGGTTGAGGGCCCTGAGGTCTAAGATAGGACGCAGGCCTTTGTCCTTCTTGGGTACCAGAAAGTAGTGGGAGTGGCAACCACGACCTACTTCTGGCACAGGGACCCTTTCGATTGCTCCCTTGGCCAAGAGAGCTGCAACTTCCTGGCAGAGAAGGGCCCAGTGATCCTCCGACATGTGATGGAGTGTCAGTGGCATGGAGGGAGGAGTAGGCCCAAAGGGGAGGGGGTAGCCCCTTCGGACTATTTGCAAAACACACCTGTCCGATGTGATGGTCTGCCAGTGGGGGAGGTGATGGCGGATCCTTTCGCCCACTGGCGGCCCTGGAAGGTCGGACTAGGAGGTTTTGGAGGCTGCTGCAGGGGGACATGGGTGGGCTGGCCCGGTCGCTGGCCCCCAGACCCAGCCAGCAAAAAGTGGGGATGACCATGAAAGCAGATCCTACTTTCCTACAGTAGGTCAGACTCAAAAAGGTACAAAATGTGTATCAGCTGTGCAACTTTCTTTACGCTCATTACACTGCACAAGTTACAGCAATGCAAACTTATCATTGGTAACAAACATTCAACTGCAAAAGCCTAGCTCGCTTGAGGATTCTTGAAGGTTGGCGAGAGAAAGAAAGTTTATCAAGTCTGAGTGCCTAGAAATGCTATCTTTGACAAAAAGGCCTATCATGGCGCTTTTAAATTAATCAGTTGCCATGTCCTTATGCAGTTTCATAGGAAGTTCTCTCTGAAAAACAAGCAGAAAATAAGTTCTCCATGCCGAAGAAAAGTCAAAGCCATTGTCTAAGGATTGTAAAAGCACTACCTGACGAGGATCGATGTCAGCACAATGCCTATACCCACTTCAAGTAGCGAAGACAGATTTTATAAACCGCAACTGAGTGATACAATCTCTAGACTTGTCTTCAATCCGTCTGTTTTCACTATTAAACGCAGGCCGATAAGACACACATTTTGCGTCATGTCAACAGGAGCTACTGCAGTTCAGACATAGCTTAAGGAATATGGGAAATAATATCACGAATGACGCTCCTGAGGCTATAAACCAGCCCGGCTTGAAAACATATAGAATTAGCTTTAAACCTAATACGCTGAAAACACAAAAGATGATTATTAGACTTACATGATTTACAAAGAGTGGTGCCAGTTTTTCAGGATCATCAAGGCACTTCTCCAATTCCCCCAAAAAGAAGCTGCAAACAAGAAAACAGAACAAGTAACGTATACAAAAAATACATAAAGTAAATCTTTGCATTCCGTTATTTTCCAAGGCAAGCGCAAAATGCGATTTTAAAACGTTGTATTAATGGTTTTACTTATCAGCCAAAAAAGTTAGAAAATAAACACTCAATCTTTAGACAACCATTATTAATAAAATCCAAACTGTGTCCCCCCCACCCTTTACAGCATTCTTTAAAGACTGTGGATCAGTTTAATAAGTGCACTTCTATAACTCGCACGGCAGTGAAGAAAAATGCAAATCATGACTAAGTGTTGCCATATAAATTATGAGAGGGAATCTGTTTCTCTCAGTGAGGCTGCAGCCTTTCAAATGTGTATAATAGATGTGAAGAAAATGAGGTCTTCATGAGGCAATGTTTGATGTCAACTGAGATATATTAATGATGTCATTTTATTGATTTTTTTAAAAATATTTTTTATTATTTTCAAACATAAAAGCCACAGGTTTTAGTTAGTGTACAATACAGTCATCTGCAAATCATGTTCGTATCAGCCAAAGAATACAAATAACATTCACAGTCCTTCCAGAGATTGCGCCATATTCCGTTGCAGTTCCATTTCTGTGGTTGGAGAAATACACAGGTCCCCCCGATACATATTCCACTTGCCCCATTTTCTATCCCATTTCTTGGGGCACCCTCTAGATTTGAAAACCTCCTTCTCGGCAATCATACATTTATCTAATTCCTTTGCCCACATTCTATGCGACGGACTGTCTGCCACTCCCCACTTTTTGGCTATTTCACGCTTCACTAAAGTGTATCCCAGTGTCGTCAGTTGCTGTTCGATATCTGTAAGGTCAGTATCTTCCCATATATTGAGCAAGCCAAGTTTTGATGTGAGGGTGAGTGCTTTCCCAAATGCGTCTTGGATGTGTGTTTTTGCCCCTTCCCATAAGGGTTGTACAGCTGGGCAGTCCCAGATGGTATGAAAAAAGGTTGCTTCCTGGTGGCAGCCATGAAGGCATAGTGTGTCTGATCTGGAGCCTATTTTCGCTAGTGTAACCCCGGTGAGGTAGGACCTGTGCAGGATTTTCAATTGGATCAGGCGGAACCGAAGAGTAATAGCCGCCTCCCTCGGGGACATCAGCGCCGCCTGCCAGTCCTGGTCATCAATGGGCCCTAAGTCTATCTGCCATTTTTCTCGGAGTGTGTGGAACGGGTCTGGTAAGTTATTGCACAGTTTCCTATATGTTAGTGATGTGGCTTTATTTAGAAGTGGTTCATCTAGCAGCCGATCCTCCAAAGGGGACGACTCCGGTATCTTGCTCATGTCCGGGATTGCTGTAATGAGGGCATGTCTAATCTGCAGGTATCGGAATATCTCCCCCTGAACTAGTTCATATTTCTCCCTCAAGTCCCCGAATTTGAGGATTGTACCTTTTTCACCAGGTCCCCTACAGTGGAAATTCCAATAGTTTCCCAATTGTCAAATCCAGGCTGATTACATAATAAAGGAGAAGAAACTTTGACTCATTTCTTGTGCATCTGTCCGACCGTGTATAACTTGAGACGCTATTATTTATTACAGGCATTCCGCACACATCAAATCAGATCATGTCGGCCAGCGGTAATGTTAGCACTGAACAGTCAACTGCTACAGGTAGCATGCAGGGCCACCAAATTCTTGCAGAAAATCAGCTTATTATTACAGAAAGCTGAAAAAGAAGTACTTTTGAATTCCTGAGCCCTGGCTACGAGTGATGCCAAAAGGATTGGGTTTTATTCTAGGTTTAATCATGCAATTGGTACACCGTTATTTTAGAATGCAACATACTGTAGAGCATGACATTTAATGAACATCATTTTAAAATTGAGGAGTAAATCCCAATATAGAATTTTTTTCAATGCTAAATATGTAAATATGATATCACAAGTCATCATGTAAACTCTTTTACTTTTTAATATTATCTGGATGATTTTTAGTACAAAACTTGTAATGGTTTTAATTAACTATATACAATAAAACAAATTTACTTACTTACTTACTAATAAACCTAATTGTTGGGTGAACCATAGTGGTGTAGCTTGGGTAATCACGTTCGACCATCCAAGGCGGTTAGTTGCCTGGTGCCATATCTCTACTGTGTGGGCCGTTGGGCCGATGTATCTTCCCTTCCGGGCCTTCGCATATAGCGCCCCCAGACATCCCTCTCTGCCTATCTGATATCTATCCAGCATGTAGGCTGGATCCATCGGGGAGCGATATATCCAGTGGTTTACCACCACCAACTGCGAGGCCCAGTAATAGAGTCTCACATCTGGGAGGGCAATCCCCCCATCGTACCATCCCGTAGTCAACTTTCTCATCGCGATCCTCCGTCCCACAAGAGCGTTCTGACCTCACTTTCCACCCTTGAGAAATAGGCATCCGGAACCTTATTAGGACAATTCTGAAGTATATATAAAAAGCGCGGAAGAGCCAACATTTTGAACAGGGCAGCTCGGCCCAGTAAAGATAGGGGGAGGGATCTCCAATGTTTGACATCATTTCTCAACCCGTCTAAGGGTGTCGCTAAGTTTCGAGCATAAAAGAGTTGGGGATCCGGGGTTATGAAGACTCCGAGGTATCGAAATCCATCTAGGGCCACTTCTACTTTGCAGCCCGGGGGGAGCCGGGGAACCGGGCCTCGAAGGACAAATAGTACCGACTTGCCCCAATTTATCGCATACCCAGAGTATTTCCCAAAGTTCGTAAATATATTTAGGACTCTGTCGAGGGACGCGTATGGGGATGCGAGATATAGCAGGATATCGTCGGCATAAAGTGGTATTCGGTCATCGTGTCCTTCCGCCCATTTTAACGCTCTCAGCATTACATCCCCTCGCACCCAGGATGCCAGTGTTTCCAGCATTAAGGAGAAGATCAGGGGGGACAGGGGGCAGCCCTGTCTAGTGCCTCTCCTCAGCTGGAATATTCTTGACGTGTGATTATTAACCCGCACCTGACCCCGCAGATCCGTGTACAACAGTTTTACCCAGCCCAAAACATTCGGGCCAAAACCGAGACGTCTCAGGACTTCAAACAGGTACGGCCACTCAATAGAATCGAACGCCATGGAGGCGTCTAGGGAGAGCACCACTGCGTCTTCCTCTATATATTTTTGTCGCGCAAGGACATTATGAAGGCGACAGATATTTAGTGCCGTATTCCTCCCTGGCATGAAGCCGGATTGGTCGGGGTGAACCAAGGATGGGATCACCGAAACCAGATGCGAGGCCAGCAATTTCGCGAGGGGTTTCCCCGGCTCACGGATAACTACTATCGAGGCCAGCCGTTGATCTTCTGGCAAGACCCCTTTATCGTAGCTTTCGTCATACATTGCCCGCAGGTGAGGCGCGGCGTGAGAGACGACCATTTTCAAAAATTCGATAGGTATCCAATTCGGTCCCATTGCTTTTCCTGATTGAAGAGTGTTAATTGCCCTCCGTACTTAATCGTCTCTAAGCTCTTCATCTAGAAATTCCCTGTCCGTTTCTGAGAGCGTAGGCAAGTGAATATCTACTAACAATTGACGGGAGTCCTCTGCCGTATAGGTTGTTGAGGGGGTATATATCCTTTCTAAGTGATCTGCGAATGCATTCGCTATTTCCTGTGGGTTTGAGATCGGTTGTGTTCCCTGGAGGGTCAGCCTGGGAACCCATCTCTCTCCTTGGTCTCTCTTCTCCAGCCAGGTTAACATTTTCCCAGCTCTGTCCCCCAGTTCATAGAGCTTGTGTTGGGTATGTAACAATTTGGTTCTCATATGTTCCCGCACAAGAGTCCTGTACTCTAACTGTTTGATAGTAAGTCTATGTACAGCCGTGTCTGTGGGTGATGTGATACTATCTTCTTCTAACTTTTGGAGTTCGTCTTCCAATTGTGTGATTTGGTGCTGCCGTGTTTTGCTATAGCCCACTCTCAGCGCCAATGCTTGCCCCTTCAATACCACCTTGAAAGCCTCCCATATGGTCTGTGCTGAGTTTACTGACCCCACATTTTCTTTGAAGTAATTAACTGTCTGTGTAAGTAGATTCGCTCTGATATCGGGGATTTTTAGCAGCCATGGACTGAGAACTATGGTGGTGATGCGACCCCAGGGACCAACCCTTGTATGTCGCTGTCTTGGCAACATATGTATGCATTTTGCCCAGTCGTTGGGCGCACAAACTGCCGAGAGGGCTGCAATTCTTCTCCCTGTAGGGCTATTAACGTTGACTGTGGTGAAGTGTGACATTCTACACTTTGTGACTCGAAAACACCCGTAAACTTGTACCCCCCAACCCTCCTCCCACAACTCCCACACCTCCCCCTCCCTGCCCTCCTGCCAGTGGATTTAGAACTACCCACACCCCAACCAGGCAGAGTGCCTATCTCCCCCCCCCCCCCAAATACTAGTAGGTACTGGCCGTCAGCCCTCCCTCCCTCGCCCTAAGCTGAAATGGCCTTAGTTTCATCACGTCCCTCCTTAATATTTGTCTCTTTGGTCCGTAATTGTTCACCAGTATACATCAGAGACCATGGCACACAAACCCAGCTCCCCCAGTGGAGAGGAACCCCAGGGTGTCTCTATTGCACATTCCAAATTCCCTGAGTCACTTAGCTGTGGTCGGTATGTCTCCTTCCACGTTCAAGAAACCATCTTCTCAGCTGCGTGTTGCCTATTCTCTCTCTGCATGGGAGGGATCTGCGCCTTGTTCAGTCCCCTGGTTGGATCTGCTTGGTCGGGGACCACCATTCCTTTCTTTATGTGGTTTTTCAACTCGGCGCCACCCCTCCAGCCAGTCCCACGCGTCGTCTGGTGAGGAGAAGAACCACGTTTTGCCTTCCGATTCTATTCGAAGCTTTGCTGGAAAAAGCATGGAGTATTTCACCTCTCTGTCTCTCAACGCTCTTTTCACTGCAAGGAAGCTACGACGCTGGTTTTGCACTTTTGTAGTGAAGTCAGGAAAGAACGTGACCACATTATTTTCGAGTTTGAGCGGAGGGTTGGCCTGCGCGGTTTGAAGTATTATGTCCCGGTCTCTATAGTTAAAAACCAGCGCAATAATTGGTCGTGGGGCTGCCCCTGGTTTCGGTCGTCCTCCCGGGACACGATGGGCTCGCTCAATAGAGAAATAGCTCGAAAGTCTCTTGGGCTGCAGGTGCTTCAGGATCAGGTCTTCTACAAAGAGATCTGTCGCCGGCCCCTCCGCTCGTTTCGGAACACCAAGGATGCGTATATTATTTCTGCGGGCTCTGCCTTCGTACTCATCCAGTTGTCTCTCCATCGCGGTGTGCTGGTCCTGTAATTTGCTCACTTGCTGTTGAAGCAGGGAAGTATCTTTATGGAGTTCCGTGGTCGTGTCTTCCAGGTCTTTCACCTTCGTATCCATTTTGCGAAGATCTGCGCGGATGAGGGATACTTCAATATTGACTGTGTCGATACGGGCTTCCAATGATGTACGCACTCCTGTTATTGCGTCCATAATGTCGTGGAGCGTGAGGTCTGGTTGCGGTTGGGGGTTTTTCTGCTGGTCTGGGAGTTCTGGATGCACCATTTCCTGCCCTTCCCCCGCTTTAGTCCAGGCAAATTTGGCCAGTTTGTTTTGGGACGTTGGTTTGGGCCCCCTTCCGCTCGCCAATTCCAGGCAGTGCTGCGTCGGTAGGTTCGGGCCCTCTTAGCCCAGGCCCAGTAGTCCCCACCGCCTGCCCAGTGGGGATTTCCTTCCCTCTGGCGGCCTGTCCGGTCCCCTTGGTGCCCTTCTCCAGTACCTTGGCCCCTTTGTCGGCTCCTGGCCCGTCGTTTGACTGCAGGCCTCTTAGGATACGGGCTCTTGCCCCACAATGCCCAGACTCCTGTCTGTCTTCTCAGATACTCTTGCGCCTTGTAGCTGAGCGCTAGAGGCCCTACGCAGCTTCCCCTAGGGCAAAGGAGTTTCTTGCGCTGAGCACCGCTTCCCACGGAGGGCACCTCTCTCACGGAGTCAACCGGCGATTTCCACCAAACCCCCAAGAGCTAGGTTAGCAAGCTCTCCCCAGCAGGCTCCTTTTGCTGGGATTTCGGTCCCTAAGTGTGCTGCCACTTCGCGCTATGCTCATGCGTTGTGTTGCCCCTCACAGGTCTCTGTCTGCGCTCCTGCCGATACTGCACTTCGGGGCCTCGTCTGCCCCAGGCGTCTCAGCTCAATGGTGCCCCCCTCTCTCACCTGGGCAGGGAATATACGCCACACAATTCGTGCCACAAGCGAGCGTCTGAGGCGTCCGCTCCCGGAGCGCCAGTCCGCCGGGTTCCGCAGGCCGCCAAGGCCGGGGCCTCGATTTTCCCTCGTTGCGGCCCGTCCCACTCCCGCAGCTCTCCCCGAATCCCGGCCCCCGGCACCGGCGGTCCACCGGTCCGCTCACCACCAGCGCACTCGTTCCCGCACCGAGTCTCAGCCCCGCAGGGGGGCCGGGGAAGCCGGGGAGAGCCCGCGGGGATCGCTGCGTCTTGCCTTCGTCATTTATTTCGCCATTTTCCTCTCCGCTCCGGTCGCGGCCCCACAGCTCCGCTTCTTCCACTGCAGCGCGGAGCGTCTTCCTTCCTCACCCGTTACCGCGGAGGTCAGGGGCCGGGGGTCCACCTCATGTCAGGTGTTGTAACAGCTTTCCAGATCGGATATATGCAGGATATTCAGCGAGGGCTCCGGAGCCTCGCTAGTGTGCAGCCATCGCTGTCGGCTGCTGGCCACGCCCCCCAATGATGTAATTTTTGAGCTAATGACCACCACCTTGGTGGTATTGTGTTTGCGCAGTAAACCATAACTGGGACTTTTCAGTACATTTTTATTTGGTATAGTATCCACCATTGTACTTTCAAATTATGTTTTTCCAAGTAATTTACAGAACTTTTTCATTGAAATCAGGTGAGTATCTGCTCTTAGCAGTCAACCACAATGTTCTTTAATTAAGTTCTCAGTGAATGTTTCAAGTTTATTTTTTTAAATCTTTTTATTTGGTACATATTACAAGCATATGTAGCATCTGCATGACATTGTATTCAGTGTTAACAACAGAGGATATCAGGGTAATAAGTTGAAGAAACACAATTGTAAACAAAACTTTTCTAAATGTATATCATGTCCATGTCAGATCATTGCAGGAGGAAAAGAAAATGAGCATTATTACAGAGGAGCGACATACAAATATTAAATGATTTGGGGGGATGGAGTACGTTCAGGGGAAGCAACAGGTGTTCTCAGTAGGATAATGGTGACTGGAGAGGACCCTGCGCCTTCAGGAATCTGGTACTCCCTGGGTTCTTCATCGACAGGTGACAAAGCAGTCTGAAAGTTGACAAGAATGGCCTCCCAACTGGCTGCAAGAGTATTTGCTCAGGCCCCTTGTGTCTTCCCTATGTAGAGCAACACCTTCAGCTCAGGACCAGGCCCTCTTGGAGAGTTCCCAGGCGGTGATCGCCGGGAACACATGTGATTCTCTATTTACGGGTGATCAATCGCTTGGCTAGGAGGAGCCCAAGGTCGATAAATAGGGTAGTGATTCTGTATTTCTTGACCCTGTGGTGAAGGCCTAGTAGACAGACCTCCTAAGTGTGTGGCACGGGCCACCCTGTACAGGTGGCCAAGCATGTGGTCATGCCTAGTCAGTAGGGTTGGAGAAAGGGACAGGCCAAGAGAATGTGCACTAGACCGGCATAAGGTAGAGTACAGTGGGGACAGGCTGCATCAGTTCGGTGATAGTAACAGTATATCTTATCCGGGGTAGGATAAGCTCTGTGAAATATGTAATATTGAAGGCGCAGCGAGGCCCAAAGATCTGGCCGGAGCCCGAGAATCTTTAAAACGCACCAGCGCAGAGTCTGCTTTGTCACCAAAGAGGCGACGGAGCAGACGGCCATCAAAGGCATGTCCATCAAGGTAGACTGGACATCCCCCGAAAAGCCAGATGTCCTCAGCCAGGCGTAGCGCCGAAGGGCTACCAACGTGGCAATTATTCTGCCTAGTGAGTCGGTGGTATCCAGTCCACATCTTATTGTGAATTTGGCTGCGTCTCTCACATCCGCCACTGCCTGGGAGAGAGCGGCTCGGGCCTCCTCCAGGCACTGAGGCAGCACTTGCGCAACTGAGTCCCAGACGGTATGGGAGTATCGGCGCAAGAGGCACGCGGTATTCACGGACCGTAGTGCTAAGCTGGAAGAAGAGAACATGCGCTTCCCAAGGTGATCCAGCTTCTTCTATTCCCTATCTGGGGGAGCAGAAGGGAATGCGCCCTTGGACGAAGAGGCTTGGACCACCAAGCTCTCGTAGAAAGGATGTTGGGTGAGGAAAACTGGTTCCCCCGGGGCCGGGCGATGGAGGCGGGCAATCGTCCTTTCCACAGGAGCCCCTGTGCTGTGCTTGGACCAGGTGCCCAGACGGACGACAGTGAGGGCTTCATTGAAGGGCAATAGCGGTTCGGAAGTGGATGCCACAGGTTGAAGCACCGCTGTCAGGAGGTTAGTCCTGACCGCCACTGAAGGGAGGTCAAGGTCCAAGACCTCGGTCTCCCTTCTCCCTACCAGAGCGTAGGACGCTCCCTCCTCCATAGCCACAGTAGGGGGGGGAAAGCATGCCAAGGTCTGGGGAAGTGTCCAGACCACTGACGTCACCCAGCTCCTCTCCCCAGTCCGGTTCTTCCAGCTGGTCTGCTAAAGGGTCCAGCGACCCCCCCAACCATCATCTCCACCTTCTGGGTGATAGAGAACAACAGGGATGAACAGGGGAACAAAAGTACCCGCCGACGTCAGTCTGGCTCCGGGTCCAACTCAGGGGTGAGGATGGGGACGGCGTCGGCCGGGGGAACGGTCGTCGCCGGTATCGGCGCTGGGGCAAGTTGGGTAAGATCGACCAGCGTCGATCCAGATCCAGGCCTGGATCCGTGAGGGCCCTCCGGCGTTGGGGCCAGAGCCACGGGCATCGAAGACCCAGGACCCCCGTCCGGGTCTGCGGGCCCTGAAGGCGCGTCGGCAGAGTCAGGCTGCCCAAAGATGCAATGGAGGGCTTCGTAAAATGTATGAAGTTGGGCAGGGGACGCTCCGGCTCCCGGAATCGGTGAGACGCGGAGTCGGCCCTGAGGGGGGCACCGGAGACGGAGCCTTAGAGCGACGATGCTCCAGGTCCCGCGTCGCGTCAGCTGCCCGACGGGGAGAAGGCGAAGAGCACTGGTGCTTCTTCGCCTTCTTCTTGTGCTTCGACTTACCCAAAAACCTTTAGTGCAATTAGGTGTGGGGGCTCCACGAGTGGCCTCGAGACCTTCCTCTCGAACGAGACCCAGAGCGATGAGGAGCCGACCCCTGAGCCTCCAAGAGCTTTCGGGACCGCTCCCGCAAAGACTTCGGATTCATGGCCCGGCAGTCGCGCTCCAGACACCGAAGGCACACGAGATGCGGGTCCGTCACAGACATCAGCCTGTGACAGGCATCGCAAGACTTGAACCCGGTCTGGCGTTGGGACATGCCTCACGCACCAGGAGTCGAAGATTTGAAAAAGAATTGACAAAACGTCGAAACCGTTTAGTCAAAAAGTGACTAGAGGGGTAGCTCTGTCCAGACCTGCGCTAGGCTAGAGCGGAAAAAGAAAGAACTGACAACGGCTCGCAGCGGCGTCTAAGTAGGCACCGTGACAGCATCCCAGGGATCACGAAGCCGACGACGGACGCAGAGTCGACCGATGCCACCTACCGACGTGCAGGGGGTACTGCTAAGAAAACATTTCTCCGGAATCAGTCTAACACCTGGGGGTAATTCTAAGGTAAGGAATCTATAACTAACAGTCTCTTTCAGATAGACATTGTAGGGGTCATTAGTGAAGAGGCTCAAAAGGGGGACCCATGAGCCTGGTTAGTACAATAATAAGGTTCCAAGAGGGTGCTGGAGAAACCCTAAGAGGGATTATTCTTTTTAGACCTTCCATAAAAGCTTTAATGACTGGTATTTTGAACAATGAGAGATGCTGTCTATTTTGCAAATAGGCAGCTACGGCAGCCATGTGTAATCTCATGGAAGTATAGGTTAAATTTGCCTTTTGCAGATGGAGCAGATAGCAGACATTGTCTTGCACCGTGGCTTTAATAGGATCAATTTATTTAGGTTGGCAGTAGTAAACAAAACGTTTCCATTTTGCATTATAACATGCTCTAGTAGTGGGCTTGCTGGAGAATGTCCATGCATTCTTGTGGTAAGTTTAGATAGCTAAACTCTAAGACCTCAGGAGCCAAACTGCTAGATTGAGAGTTTTGGGGACGGGGTATCTGATCTGTTCTTGATTTTGAGTGAGAAGGTCCAGCCAGTTGGGGAGCTTCTCGTATGTAACTACTGAAGGGTCTAGTAGTGTTGTGAACCAATGCTGATGCGCCCAAGTGGGAGCTACAAGGATCATGATGAGAGAGGTTTGCCTGAGGGTGGAGTTCGCACTCAGGGGTCTGTTGCTGCACCCTGCTGAGCAGGTCTGTAAAATCGTTGTCCACTCCCGTAGTATATTCCGCCAAGAGATTAATGTGGAGGTGAAGAGCCCAGTTCCATATGGTCTGAGAAAGTCATGAGAGTTGAGAAGATCATGCCCCCCCGTTTATTTAAATAATGCATGACTGTCATATTGTCCATCCAGACTAGGAAATCCTTGTGAGAAAGGTGAGGGAGGAATGCTTTCAGGGCCAGGAAAATCGCCTGAAGCTCCAAGTAGCTGATGTGAATGGATTGATGTTTGGCATCCCACAGACTTTGTACTGTGAGGTCTTGTAGATGGGCATCCCAACCCGTCTCTGATACATTTGTGGTGAGGTGAGGAACAGGGTCCAGAAAATAAAGCCCCTGTAGCAGGTTGTTGGTGTTCCACCATTGCAGAGAATGGCGAGTTTGGCGGCATATCAACACTAGTTCTTCGAGGTGACCCAGTGATTGAGACCACTAGTGAGGCAGAATGCTGTAGGGGCCGCATATGTAACCTTGCGTGAGGGACTACGACAATACAAGAGGCCATCATCTCTAGCAGATGCATCAAAGTCTGAACTGTGAGAAATGAGTTGGACTGGAAATGTGGGAGAGTTATTTGAAAATTCTGAATTTGAGCTGGATTGGGATATGCTAATCCTGACTGTGTGTTGAGGATTGCTCCTAGGTATGGTTTAATTTGGAGAGGTTGAAGGTGAAACTTGGGAACATTTATTGTAAATCCCAAGCTGTGAAGTAGATCCACAGTCAGCTGAGTATACTGTTGGCACTGAAGGTAGGTACTGCCTTTGATGAGCCAATCGTCCAGGTAGGGAAATACATGACTGTTTTGTCTTCTTATATGTGCTGCCACTACTGCCAAACATTTTGTGAACCCTCAAGTGCTGTGGTCACCCCGAAAGGTAGAACTTTGAATTGGTAGTATTGTCCTGCTATGACAAACCTGAGGTATTTGCTGTGAGCAGGATTCATGGGTATATGAAAGTAAGCGTCCTTTAGGTGTAGTGTTGCCATAAAGTTGCCCTGCTGTAGAAGTGGAATTACATCCTGTAGATAACTATATGAAAAAGTTCTGATAGGATGTAGTGGTTCAGAGATCTGAGGTCTAAGATCGGGCTAAGTCCTTTTTTGGAATCAGAAAGTATAGAGAATATACTCCTGTGCCTTGTTGTTGATGAGGGACTGGTTCTATGGCACCTTTAAGAAGAAGGGCTTCAACCTCTTATTTAAGAAGTGTTAGGTGATCCTGTGATAACCTGTGAGTGCGAGGTGGGCTGTTGGGTGGTGTGGTAATGAGCTCCAGACAGTAGCAATGTTAGATACTGGATAGTACGCACTGGTTTGTGGCGAAGGACTCCAAGACTGGGTGAAAAAAATGTAGCCCCCCCCCCCACCCGACAGGTGTTGTGTGGTCGGGGGGAAGGATTGGGTAGTCATTGTTTTGCAGTGGATTATTCTTCGCGTCCTTTATTGCTACCAACTCTGAAGGAGCCCTGAAAAAGCCCTTACTGTAGGTGGATTGACCCCGCTTTTATTGAAAAGTGGAGGCATCTGTGGTGGCGGATTTATATCTGCCCTTGTAGCCGGAGCGACAAAAGGAGCCTCTAAAAGTAGTAGTTTGTAAGGCTACAATAGCTTTAGCAGTATCTGTGTCCTTTTTCAGTTTATCTAAGGTGATGTCTACTTGTGGGCAAAAAAGATGGTCTTTGTCGAAAGGCATGTTGAGAACTGCCTGTTGCACTTCTGGCTTGATGCCAGAACATCTGAGTCAAGCATGTCTCCTAAGGAGCACGATGATATTGATACCTCTAGCGGCTGTATCCGCTGCATCTAGGGCACACCTGATAGAATTATTGGTGATGACCTGACCCTCTGCAACAATTTGTTGTCCTCTTTTACGATGGCCCTCAGGGAGATACTGTAGTAGCTCCTTCATCTCATTCCATTGGGCCTTATCATAACATGCTAGAAGGACCCGGGAATTGGCAATGTGCCAGTGATTAGCTGCCTGTGCTGCTACTCTTTAACCCACTGCGTCAATACACTTACTTTCCCTCTCAGGAGGTGGCGAATCCACAGTTGTCTGGCTGTTCGCTCTTTTACGAGCAGTAGTGGTAACTATGGAGTCTGGTGGTACCTGACTCCGTATAAAGAGGGGGTCTGACAGAGCCGCTTTGTCTTTCTCATCTACCTGTGGGGTAATAACTTGGGCACGGACTGGCTCTTTGAAGATGTTGTCAGTGTGTCATAACATGCCAGGAAGCACATGTATAAACTGTGTACCTTTGATGGTGGATGAGAGGGTATCAAAGAGAAAGTGTTGTTCCAAAGACTCCTTGTGTAGCTCAACCACATGATAAGTAGCTGCTCTCGCAATGACCTTTTGGACAGAACTAGCATCTTCAGGAGAGATGGGGAGGGCTGGATAAAGATATGGATCATTTGGCTTCATTGGATCTGTATCATTTGCATCCCATGGGTCAGGATCCCCTAATGGCTCTCCTAAACACCCAGTGTTTGATCTTGCTGACCCTGGAGGTGAAGCATCGAGAGGGTCGTGATGTGAAGATGTAGTGGAAGGAGGAGGGAATGGTGGAGGTGGTGATGATGGTGGGGGAGGTGGAGGAGAAGGTCGTGGTGGAAGAGGAGGATGATGAAAAGGATTGGTAGCCTTGTCCTTTGTTCTCTTTTTGGGGCGAACAGGAGCGACCAATGCATCCTCAAAGGCTAATTGCCTCTTTGGTCGAGGAGAGGTCATTATTGGCCCAGTGCGTTGTTAAATTTGGATCTTTCTTGGTCAAATGTCCATTGTTTCAAGGATAGGCTCGACTGGAGACATGGAAACCTAGGAATGCTTTGAGGTTTTGGTCTCCAATGGTTTCTTCAAAACAGCAATGTTTCTTACCCGGTACCGAGGTAGATGTGGTCGGTTGCAGTCGGTCTCGAAGGTTGGGATGGGACACAAGCATGCGCTCAATCTGACTAGGTCGACACTGACGGCTTAGCCGTGGTAGAACTTTTTGGTGCTGGGGGAGGGGCATCAAAAGTGTTTTTTCGGATCCAACCACGGCCAGATGGCAGTGGCGGTCAAGTGTCCTTTAGTATTGGGAAGGGCAGGTGTTTTAAGGCCTACTTGTGTTGTGGAGCAGGATCTGGGGCGATAGTACTCACACGCTTCCCAGGTTGCAGAGTGTACTCTAATTCCTCCTCCATGTTGGAGCCAGAGAATTCTTCTATGGAGAAAGCTCCTTCTTCCTGTTCTGCAGCAGGCTCTGCCTGGGCGTGCTCCTCCCCGAAAATGTTGGGAGTGTCATCTTTACTCTGACACGACATTTTCAACCGATGAGCCCTTTTCCCAGAGAGTCTTTTTGGAATGGAAAGACTTGCAGCAGACATTGCAGGCGGCCTCACGGTGGTCAAGTGAGAGGCAATGGTTGCACATCGAGTGCTGATCAGTGTGAGGATATTTGGAGTGGCACTGCGGGCAAAATCGAAAAGGTGTTTGTTCCATCAGGAACACATTTTCTATATTGACTGTGCACATGAGATGGTAGCCCAGAGACAGGAGGCGCTCCGAAGGGCGATCGGTCGGTGCCCGAACCAACAAAGTTTTAAAGCGGTCCAGTAATGGAAAAGCACGATCGATGTAAACTATACCATCGAAGATAGGATAGGACCGAAGACTCGTACCGAACAGAGTTGAACAAGGAGGAGAGGTACACACGTTTGAACCCAGCAGCGGAGAGAAAACAATCTACCAAAGCAGTCGATGCCCATGTGCAGTATCACCGAGGAGTCACTTGATCTCATGACTCAAATATCTTAGAAGAAAAACATGCACAACTTTGAATCCAATATTAGATGGCAGGAGTATGCAGAGCAGGTGTATCTGCAGCCACACATGTCACTGAACATAACAGATTAGCATCCATGTTTGTTGTCTGAAGTGACAGATATAACTGGGATAGGAGTAGGCAAGTCCTGGAAGGGAAGGTAGTCTTGCTCGATAATCTGGAGAACCCAAGGATCCATGCTGATGGATTACTAGAGTGGTAAATGAAAGGACACAGTATCTTCTACAGACTGCATGTGCTACTTCAAAGGCAAATTAAAGTAGTTTTGCAGGAGGGGCGGGGAAGAAAAGGAAGAGGACTGTTCCTGCTACCGTAGATGGCCTTTGAACGACCACACTCTTGGTAGCTATGAAAAAATATTGTTGGGCTGCTGCGCTGGTTGGGAGGGCTGGCACCATTGTAAAGGCAGCTTTCAGGAATAGCTCCTGAACTTGTGTTACTGATGAAATTGGTGAGCAAGAACCAAGTTCAGCTCGACCCAGTTTGAAACACTGCAGTACCAAGTCGGCATTCCCACTGAGATGTGATTCCCATCAAAGGCCATGTTTATAAGGGTGGCTTGGACGTCACCAGAAAAATTGGTGGAACGCAAACAGGCATGGGAGCAAATTGCTACAGAGAAGCCTATGAAGCATACCACCAAATTAACCGTGGCCAATATATAAGGAGTATAACCAAAGCAGAGTTGTTAAGATCACCACGGGAGTCCTTTTTTAACTTTCGAAATCCAGTCTAACAGCTCAAGGAGATTCAAGAGTTGAGGAATTTACAGGTAGTATTAGACATGAGAAAAGCATGCTAAGTCCAACCACACTAACAATCACAAACTTCCGATCATAAAGAGATACTCTTTTTACTACGGGAAAGGAAGCTTTTAAAGTTTGCAACGTTAATATCAATGCAGAGACATTTTTAGCACACTGTAGGAAAGTAGGATATGCTTTTATGGTTACCCCCACTTTTTGCTTGATGTAATGCTGTTTCCGACTAGTCTGACTGGGATCCTGCTAATCAGGACCCCAGTCTCTGTGCTTTCTCGCCTAAATTGGTTTGGTAAGTACTTAGGTACATCCCAAATTGGAAACTGGTGTAACCTTATCAGTCCCTAGTATATGGTACGAAGGTACCCAGGGCATAGGTACACCAGGGGTCCCCCATGGGCTGAAGCATGTATTATTCCACCCATGGGAGACCACTCAATTTGTAACTACAGGCCTGCCTTTGCAGCCTGTGTAAGCTGGTACTAGCACCACTTACGAAAGATATAGGTTTATTTATATCTGAGGACACTGCACTTAAAACCTATAAGTCACCCCTAGAGCAGGCCTTTCAATCCTGAAGGCAGTGGGCTCGGTTCTAAGTGTGAGGGTGCCCCTGCATGAGCAAGACACCCCTACAACCTACGGAGTCCATTCTCCTGGGTTGTAAGTGAGACAGCCATATAACATATAGAGGGGCATCGTGTCATTACGCGATGACCATCTAGAAACTGGCTGTAACAAAACCTATCATGTTTGGTATCAAACATGCTGGAATCATACACCCACACCATAAACGGTCCTCCCCCTTGTCCAACCCCTCCTTAGGGAGGGACCCCTGAATCGTCCCAAACCTTTCCTTAGGGTATTTAAGGGCTTACCTGAGGATGAGTCCCTAGATTTGGCGCTGGGCTTCGCTCTGGGCATCAAGGCTGCAACTGGGAAGACTCCTGCTGCTCTTGATCTCGTTGCCCTGCTTGTCTGCTGCAACGTCCATGCCTGCGCACCATACAGGAACCTTTGCAAGGTCTGTGGGCATCCAAGACACCTGAAGAAATCTCCCTTGAATTGAAGGAGTCACTTCCCTGCATCTGCAGGCACCGCAACTAAGCTGACCTGTCTGCTGATCCTGGGGTCCCTCGGACTCCGAAAGGCTCAGCAACACAGGTGGTGGTTCTTTAACTCCCTTGAGGCCTGCCCTGTCCTCTCACCAAGTTTGAGGCCAGTATCCCATGTCGAAGCCGCAGGAACCGAACACATGTGCACCGCGTCAACTTTCAGTTGCAAAGGCTTGTTGGCTTCTTTCCGCCAAGATCTTCGGGCTTCAAGTAGCCCAAACCTCCAGCATCTCCTGTGACCAAGATCTTCGTCCTCACCACATCACTTGCACTGTGGGCTTGCATCTCTGGTGAGCTGCTCGAAGTCCTCTTGCGACTCTAGTTCCTCCGGCCTGTGGGGCCTCTTGAGGGTCATCTTTGAATTCTTTGGGCTCCACTGACTGGGCCTGCCCTGACTCCCCTGCTT
Source organism: Calotriton arnoldi (assembly GCA_963921515.1). Lineage (NCBI taxonomy): Eukaryota > Metazoa > Chordata > Amphibia > Caudata > Salamandridae > Calotriton > Calotriton arnoldi. The sequence goes on from CAWUFW010003374.1 coordinate 687,927, forward strand.
GTGGTCAGTCTCCTGGACCTTGCTGGTCCCGACAACTTCCTTCTTCAACTGCCACGTTGATTGCAGTTGCCAAGGCTTGTTGGTGCTCCAGATGGACACAGACCCCTCAACTCTCGACATCCAACGTGGGAAAGGTCGTATACGGCTCCTGGTCTTCCACAGCGTCGCCTGGTCCACACAGCTGCAGTTCCAAGGTCACCGCCAGCTCTCCTGCAACACTAGACATTTGTGGGCATTCGTCTTCCGTGCCTCCTGGTCACTCCTGAGTGGCATAGACTCTGTCCCCTCTGCTTGCAGGTTCTTCACATCTTGAATCCACCTTTGGTTTCCCCCGGATACTTTCACCAGCAGCGGCATCTTCCTGAAGTCCTCCATTGGGTTCGACGGCGGTTTCTGATGCCACTTCACACCTATGCACCCGGCTTTCCTGGTGCAGGTATCCTGGTTCCTAAGGTATCCACGAGTGAGGTGGCTCTCCAACCTTCTGTCTTCCACGAAGTTTCCTCAGGGTCCACTGGGAAGGGTCCTTCTTCTTTAAAAGAACAAGTTACTTACCTTCGGTAACAATATATCTGTAAGAGACATATATTAGTTATGGATTCCTTACCTTAGAATTACCCCCAGGCGTCGGACTGGATCCGGAGAATTTTTCTTCAGCAGTACCCCTGCGCGTTGGTAGGTGGCGTCAGTCAACTCCGCGTTCGTCGTTGGCATCGTGATCGCCGAAATGACGTTGCAGTATCTACTTAGACGCCGCCCCTGCGCGCTGATGTCAGTTCTTTACAAGACATTCCACGCCAAAAGCGCAGAGCCATGCAAGACACTGACCACGGGGACACAAAACTAGGGCTTTGAAAGGAAGTCCCTTACCTTAGAAGTCAGTTCGCAGAAAGGGGAGGATGGGTGGGGCGGTAAGGAATCCATAACTAATACATGTCTCTTACAGATATATCGTTATCGAAGGTAAGTAACTTGTTCATCTGAAAGAGACTATTAGTTATGGATTCCTTACCTTAGAATAGATACCCCAGCAATACCAACCCCGGAGGTGGGTCTGCGAACTAAGTTCACACCAGAAAGTTCTGGAGAACTGAACTGCCAAAGAAGCCGTCCCTCCGGACTTGGCTGTCCAGGCAGTAATGTTTAGTGAACGTGTGTAATGAAGCCCAGGTGGCTGCCTGGCAGATGTCATGAAGGGGGACTCCACGTCCCAAAGCAGTAGTGGCTGCCGTCGCCCTGGTGGAATGGGCGCGCAACCCTACTGGAGGTTCCTTTTTCGCCAAGGAATAACAAATTTTGATGCAAAGAACGACCCATTGGGAGATGGTCCGCTTTTGCACGGCCCGACCTTTCTTGGCGCCTACATAGCCAAAAAAGAGCTGATCATCCACCCGGAATTGTTTTGTGCGACTCAGATAAAAGGAAAGCGCACGTTTTGGAACCAGACGGTGGAGCCTCTCCTCCTCTTTAGAGGGATGCGGGCGGGAAGAAGGTGGGCAGAGTGATGGTCTGTCCTATGTGGAAAGAGGTACCCACTTTGGGAAGAAAGGAAGGCCTAGTGCGCAGGACAACCTTGTCCGGATGAACAGCCAGGAAAGGAGATTTCGAAGAAAAAGCCTGAAGCTCACTCACCCTTCGAGCAGAGGTGATGGCAACCAAATAGGCAGTTTTGAGTGTCAAAAGTCTGAGAGGACAGGTAAGTCAGAAAAAGATTCAAGTCCCACTGGGGCATTACGAAAGGAATAGGAGGAAACAGGTGAGTAATGCCCTTAAGGAAACGATTTACAATAAGGGACTTGAAAAGAAAGGGTTGATCTGGAAGGCGAAGAAAGGCCGAAATGGCCGAAAGATAGCCCTTGAGAGTGCCCAGAGCAGAGCCCTGCAGGGCCAAGGAAAGAATGAAGAGGAGAACCTCTGAAAGAGGGGCAGAAAGGGGATCCACAGCCTTTGCTGTGCACCATGCCACAAACTTGTTCCATATACAGGCGTATACTGTTTTGGTGGAGGGACGCCTGACTGCCAAGATAACGTTACAGACTTCGGGAGGAAGGTCGAAAGCTGTCAACTGTCGCCGCTCAATCTCCACGCAAGGAGGTGGAGGCTGGACAGGTTCGGGTGGAGGACCGTCCCGTGCTGCTGCGACAGAAGATCCTCCCGAAGGGGCAGTCTGATAAGAGGATCGATGGCCATGGTCAAGAGCTCGGGATACCAGACTCTTCATGCCCAGTCCAGAGCCACAAGAATGACTTGGGCCCGGTCGCGCTTGATCTTTTTCAGCACTCTGGTCAGAAGTGGTATAGGTGGAACAGTGTATAGAAGACCGCAACTCCACTCGAGACGAAAACCGTCGCCTAGCGAGAGCCGCCTTGGAAATTCCAACGCGCAGAACTGCTGACAATGCGCGTTCTCTTCGGTGGCGAATAGATCTAACCATGACTCTCCGCACTGCTGAAAGAGACCTTGCACCATCTCAGAGTGAAGACGCCATTCGTGATCCATCATGCACCAGCGGCTGAGTTCGTCCGCCCTGGCGTTCAGAAAACCTGCCAGGTGTTGAATCACCAGGGACATGCCCTGATGTTCCAGCCACGTCCAAAGGCGAAGAGCCTCTTGACATAGGGTCCACGACCCCACCCAGCCCTGTTTGTTGCAGTACCACATGGCGGTTGTGTTGTCAGTGAACACCTGCACTACTCTTCCTTTGACAGAGGGAAGGAATGCCTTCAGTGCAAGACGAATCGCCCAGAGCGCCAGAAGGTTGATGTGGAGCCCGGACTCCGCCGGAGACCAGAGGCCTCTGATCTCCGCTTCCCCCATGTGGCCGCCCCACCCCAGAAGTGATGCATCCGTCACCACTGTGAACTCTCGTTGGGGAAGGGAGAAGTATCTGCAGTTGCCCCTATCCTGGTTCATAAGCCACCACTGCAATTGGTGTGCAGTGCCCTCCGAGATCTGGATGCCATCGGAAAGATTCCCCTGATGCTGTGCCCACTGAAACTTCAGGTCCCACTGCAGAGCCCGCATATGCCACCTGGCATAGTCCACCAGCAGGATGCAGGAGGTCATGAGGCCCGGTAGCCTTAGGGTCATTCTGACCGAAACCCGGGATAGAAGCTGAAAGATCGGAATCATAGCCCGAATATCCCAGACTCGCTGTTCGGGAGGATAAGCCTGAAACTGCGCTGTGTCCAGAACCGCTCCGATGAAAAGGAGCTTCTGAGAGGGAATCAGGTGTGACTTCGTCATGTTGATGGTGAACCCCATCGAATGCAGGAGGTCCGCCATAGTCTGGAGGTAGGAGACGACAGCCTGGGGCGAGCTCGCCTTCAACAGCCAGTCGTCGAGATAAGGGAAGACTGGAACCCCTGATCTGCGCAGATGAGCTGCGACCACTGCCATCACTTTCGTGAACACCCGAGGGGCGCTGGTAAGGCCAAAGGGGAGCACAGTGAACTGAAAATGCTCGTGGTCTACCGTGAACCGTAGGTAACGCTGGTGGGCAGGCAGGACAGGGATGTGAAAATAGGCGTCATGCAAGTCCAACGCTACCATCCAGTCTCCAGGTTCGAGGGCAGACAGGACCTGAGCCAATGTCAACATTTTGAACTTCTCCTTCTGGAGGAAGCGGTTGACATCCCTGAGGTCCAAGATAGGACGCAGGCCTTTGTCCTTCTTGGGTACCAGGAAGTAATGGGAGTAACAACCACGACCTACTTCTGGCACAGAGACTCGCTCGATGGCTCCCTTGGCCAAGAGAGCCGCAACTTCCTGACGGAGAAGGGCCAAGTGATCCTCTGACATGTGATGGAAGGCAGGTGGCATGGAGGGAGGGGTAGTCTCGAAGGGGAGGGAGTAACCCCTTCGGACTATCTGCAAAACCCACCTGTCTGACGTGATGTTGAGCCAGTGGGGGAGGTGATGGTGAATCCTGCTGCCCACTGGCAACTGGTGGCCCTGAAAAGTCGGACTAGGAGGGCTTGGAGGCTGCTGCAGAGGGGGCGCTGGTGGACTGGCCCGCCCGCTGGCCCCCAACCACGACGCTGGGTCCCACGTCCCCGGCCGCGCAGAGGCTGGAAAGCTTGCGCAGGCCTGTGGCTGGGCGGAAGTGGCGGGTCACCCCTTCCATAGCCACGAAAGGGGCGAAAAGCAGACTGCGCAGGGCGAGAGGTGGTAGCGAGGCCCAAGGATCTGGCCATAGCCCTGGAATCCATAAAGCACTCAAGCGTGTTGTCTGCTTTGTCGCCAAACATGCAACGGCCATCAAAGGGCATGTCCAAAAGAGTTGATTGGACATCACCCGAAAAGCCAGTGGACCTCAGCTAGGCATAGCGTCTCAGGGCTACCGACTTTGAAATCGCCCTGCCTAGCGAGTCGGCAGTGTCCAGTCCACTTCGTATGGCGAACTTCGCTGCGTCTCTACCCTCGGCAACTGCACGGGAGAGCACGGCCCAGGCCTCCTCCGGACACTGTGGCAGCATCTGCACGACCGTGTCCCACACAGAATGGGAGTAACATCCCAAGAGACATGCAGTGTTCACCGGCCGCAGTCCTAAGCTGGCGGAAGAAAACATCTTCTTCCCAAGATGGTCCAACTTCTTGGATTCCCGATCAGGTGGAGCAGTAGGGAATTCGCCCTTGGAAGTCGAGGCTTGGACCACCAAGCTCTCGGGGGCAGGGAGTTGGGAGAGAAAAATGGGGTTGCCCGGGGCCGGGCGGTGGCATTGGGCAATCATCCTATCCACAGGAGCCCCTGTGCTGGGCTTGGACCAAGTGCCCAGAAGGATGTCCGTGAGGGCCTCGTTGAAAGGCAGCAGGGGCTCCGAAGAGACCGCTGCCGGTTGAAGCACCTCGGTCAGGAGGTTTGTCCTGACCGCCACCGTAGGAAGCTCAAGGGGGGCGTGGCCAAGGTCCGATGTGAGCGGACGTGAGCTGCGGAGCTCCGGCCGACATTCCCCCGGCAAACAGTCATCCTGAGCCCCGGGCATGTCTATTCTGGGGCACCTGGGCGAGAAAGTGGCCCGGTAGAGTGCAGCTCCCCGCACCGTGATCAGCGGGCCGGATTGGTGACGAAATCAGCCAGAATCAGGCTGGCGGCGGACGCTCCAGCGAGGAGCAAGATGGCGGCCGGAGTAGGGCGGAGCGCCTAATCAACGACGAACCGATAGAGGTGTGAGCGGATGGGAGCTGGGAAGTGCAGTAAACTACCGATCGCGCTGAAGCAGAGGCGTGAGCGAGAGACCATAGGAGAGTGCTGGGGACTTGTGAAGCTGCCTCGCCCCGCGGCGGACCGGTAAGCGAGATCTGCAACCAGGGGGTGGCGGCGCTTGAGACCAGTGGAGCGCATCGCCTTTGAATGCTCTGAAACGAACCCGGTGGCAATCAGAGACAGGATCGGGGGTCAGTGTGCGAGGCCCCTCCCCCCCCTGAGAGCGCCATATTGCTGAGAAACGCGGCTGAGGCGGCAAGTAAGTGCAGAGTACCCGGATTACAATGGCGGCTTCAGCACTGATCTGGATCTTGCAAGTGGGGATCCAGTGGGAGAGAACTGAGTTTGTGTGGGCCTACGCTCAGGGCCCTTCGACAGGGAATCACAAGGCAGTCCCGAACAGAATACCGAGGGTCCTGGGCCAGCTGGGAGAACCTGTGCTCTTCCCGGGGGTGAGAGCGGCCCTGGCATTTCCATTGGCAGGCTACTTGGAGGAAAGGGATCTCCATGGGCATGAAACAGGCCTGCCATTAGGTTCCCTGGACACAGTGCGAATTTCCGTTACTTTCTACGATTGGGGCAATATCCGGCTGGCCTGCTGATTTGGGGATACTGGATAACTTAAGAGGGCAAAACCTGAACAAGTCACTGGAGTCGCTGTGCAGGCGATCGTCGCCATAAATTGGAAGTGCCTTGGGAGGAGGCCCCGCTTGACAGTGCTGCGCGCTCAACCTGCAATGGAAATTTGCGCGTAAAAGTCCTTGTAGGAGAGCGCAGGTGGAAACCAACAAGGCACAATGGCGAACCATCTAAAAGAAGGGGATATAACGTCCTCAGCACTGGGGATCCAGGAGCCCAGACGGACGATGAGGAGTGTATAGCATCGGGCAAGGAGACGGTCGGCACGACCCCCACCCTGGCAGACATTATGCAGGCTATCACAGCTTCCAGGGAGGCCTTAGAGGCGAAAATTGATACGATAGGAGCAGATTTCGTAAACTCAAAGAACAAGTGCTAGCCTCAGAAAAGGAACTCGCGGAGGTACCGGAGGCTTTAACGATGCTCCAGAAGGCGCTCAACACAGTCGAGGGTCGAGTCAAAGTGCTGGAGGCGCGGGCAGAGGACAGTGAAGGAAGATCGCGCAGGAACAATATAAGAATTATTGGAAAGCCGGAAAAATCGGAGGGTGCCGACATGGTGGGCTTCCTTGAAGACTGGATCAAAACTGAAGTCGCTCCTGAGGGACTCTCCTCCTTCTATGCGCTGGAACGAGCCCACAGGGTCCCAGCTCGGCCGCCCCGTCCGGGGGCCCCTCCCCGACCCATAGTAGCGACATTGCTTCACTTTCGTGATCATGTGCTCCTTACGGCCCGTCAAAAATAAGAACTGCAGGTTGCAAATAGTAAAATAATGATATTCCCAGATTTCACGAAAGAAGTGCAGCGTCAAAGGGCTTCTTTTTTAGCTGTTAAGAAAAAACTGAGACAGCTTCAGATACCCTATGCCATTTTATTCCCGGCGCGGCTGCGAGCAGCAGACCAGGCAGGAGTGCGATTTTTCACCACCCCGCAGGACACGTGGGATTGGTTGGACAGTCGACGAAGCCAGAATGAAGAGACTGGGTCGCCGTATAGTTCGCAACAACATACAGGAAAATCTGCACTAGCGGCATGTGCTCCGTCGTCTAGAGAGGCCAGGAACAAAAGGCGCAAGGCGTTGCAAGCGGCAGCGGAGCTCACCAGAGGGGACACCAGCCCTGGCTCGAGTAAGACTGCTTAGGATGCAGATAGGTCAGACGGCTCGGTGGCTGCTAGTTCGCATGAAAACTCGGACGAAGAATTGCTGCAGGTCACGCCTCAAACAGCGGACGACATTGCCTGACTTGAATAATCTGGGAGGTTGATGTGGCTATTTAAAAGTACTACCGCTGGGCCTACGATTACCTGGGAGGAGAGGGAGGTGGTGGTCTTCCAAATGCAAGGTTCTTGGAATCCTCCTAGATCCCGGGGAGGATAATGTTTTAGAACACTGCTGGGGGTGGACGTTGGTGGAGCTCTGGGAGCCACTGCTTGAGCCTCACAGCCCCGTCACTAGGTAGAACACTGTTTTGGAGATTACTCCGAGTTTGGATGGGGTATCATTTAGTTACACCTGTCCTGGGGAGGGGGAGTTGGGGGTTGGTTGTTGCACTTTTTAGGGGTTGGAGTATTGTTGGGGCCAGGAGTGTCAAAATCAGTGTAACCGTAGCGACGATGTCTCACCTAGCTCAATGGCGCCCCCCATAGACTTTAAATGTATTTCTTGGAATGTACGGGGGATGCGCACACTATCACGACGTCATAGGATACATGCTTTCCTAGTAAGGAGAGGAATTCAGATTGCATTGCTCTAAGAAACTCATGTTATGACTAAAGAGGGGTCTGCACTCCAGCGTAGGTGGAGGGGTCAGGTGTTTTATACTAACTATTCGGCTTTCGCTCGGGGGGTTCTGATCTGGAAAAGAGCAGGGATACCCTTCCAATGCACAAACCAATTGATTGACCCGGAGGGCAGATACATTATAGTCACGGGTAAATTAGATGGTAGAGATGTAGCCTTGGGCAGTATCTATGGTCCTAATACAGAACAGCCGGCGTTCTTGGCCCACCTATCTAGGACGCTGGCCCCTGTGCTGACGGGCCCAGTAATTTTATGTGGGGATTTTAATTGTGTTACTGATATTGGACTGGACCGATCGCATCCGCCACTCCCGGACACATCCCCATATAAAATAGCAGCAGTACGTCTTGCCTAGCAATCACAGTGGGGTTTGGTAGATTCCTGGAGGGCACAACATCCGGCTGACAGAGACTATTCATTTTTCTCCGCCCTGCATGAACTCCATGTTAGATTGGACTCTATACTATGCTCCCCAGACTTACATGCAAATGTACAGACGAGTACCTCACTAGAACAATCTCAGATCATAACCCCCTACTACTAGGCTTAACATGGTCTTGTGAGCGCCCTAGCATTCCGTCCTGGCGCTTGAAACCAGAGGTATTGGAAGATCAGGTTTACAGAGCAGCGGTGGGTACGGCTATTGAGCAGTATTTTGCAGAGAATGCCAAAACAGCAACCTCTAAATTAATAGAGTGGGATGCCTTTAAACAGTAATCAAGGGGGGTGTATCTCTGAATCTGTGGGAGTACCTAAGGCTTTGCTGCAGGACACGATATCAGCAGAAAACAGACTTCGGAAATTGGAGAGGGAAAGGCCAGAACAGAGGGCCAAGCAGGAAGAGCTTCTAGCCGCTAGGGTAGAAGTAGCTGCCCAAGTGGAGCGACTTCGTTGCTTTGACTATAAAAACTATATAGCCAGAGCCCATGCTGAACGGGATAAATCTGGAGCACTCTTGGCCTGACTGACCAATCCGGCTCGACGGGGGTCGGTGATACTAGAACTAAGAGGTCAAGGGGAGGAACCTTTGTACCGTCAGCAGGACATTAATAATAGATTCTTCTAATTTTATGAGATATTATATAAGAGTAAACAGTCACCCACTCCTGACGAATTGGCTAACTTTGTCAATGCAGTGGACTTACCAGTGGTGTCGGAAGAAATAGCAGAGGATCTGGGAGCTGACATAGGGCTCAGTGAGGTGAGAGGGGCTATAAAAAACATGGCCAGAAATAGGACACCAGGTACAAATGGGCTCCCGGCGGAGTTCTACTTGACCTATATTGATCTGCTCGCTCCTAAGCTCGTGGAGCTCTATAACCAAGCAGTGCGGGAGGGTCACCTCCCTAATACCACGAGAGAGGCGGTAATTATCCCGCTACTAAAGCCGGGGAAACCAGCATGGGACACAGCAGCCTACAGGCCATTGTCTATGCCAAACCTGGACTATAAGGTCTTGAGCCGAATGCTGGCGACTAGGCTTCTTCCCCATAGGTCAACTATAACCCACCAGGATCAGGCGGGCTTTATTCCCACCAGAAACACCGCACTAAACATTAGGCGTCTCCTTCGGATCATAGAGGCGAGATCTGGCTGCGAGGGCAGTGAGACCATCTTTGCAGTGGATATTGAAAAGGCCTTTAATAGCCTTGAATGGGCCTACCTCTTCGAGGTGATGAGGAAATTCGGGCTAGGCCCAGCATTTATTAAGTGGACGGCCCTGCTATATGCAGAATCTACTGCCCGGGTCAAGACGGGCAGGTTGATCTCTGGCAGTTGTAGGATAGAACGAGGCACGCGACAGGGGTGTCCTTTGTCGCCTTTGTTGTTTGCCCTGGCCATGGAGCCATTGGCGGCTAGAGCTCGCACGGGGCAATATTTTCAGGGTCTGGAAGTTGCTGGCCAGATATATCACATTGCGCTCTATGCGGATGACCTGCTGCTGTTTTTGGCAGATGATTGCAACGCCCTTGGAGGGGCAAAGGACCTCCTCCATGGCTTGGGGCAAGTGGCGGGCCTAAAAGTAAACTGGGCGAAGTCATCTCTGTTCCCGGTCAGGGCGAATGTAGCTGTCCCCATGGAGACAGAAGGTGTACAATGGCAACCCCATTGTTTGGCCTACCTGGGCACCCAGATTTATCACTCTCCTGATGACCTGTTAGAAGGGAATGTAGGGCGGGCTTTACGGAGAGTTAAGAGCAGCTTTGATTTCTGGGGGACTCTGCCCTTGTCGGTCGCGGGTAGGGTGGCCCTACTAAAAATGGTGACGCTCCCATGGCTGCTCTATTATTATGGAGTCCTGCCAGTTTGGATCCCGACCCGAATGTTCACCCAATTGAAATCACTGATAACTGCGTTCTTATGGGGACCCAGTAGGCGGTGGGTAGCACTTAATACAGTAATGAGGCCAAGAATAGAAGGAGGCTTAGCAGTACCTGATTTTGAGCACTACTACATAGCTGCGCAATTACAATGGCTCACGAAATGGGTGGCGGATAAAATTAGGGGGCCTGTGGAAAAGAGAGGAGAGGCCCCAGACTTGCGGCTCCTGTCACGAATAATTTTGCGACTTCCTTGCCGTGAAGAGGACCTCCCCGTGGACCTCAGTGCGGCGCGTAAATGTTGGAATAGGAGTCTGAGACGGGCCAAGGTCAAACGTCCATATGCGCTGGAAATCCCCTTGATTATGTGTGAGGCACTCCCCCATGGTGGTGACTGGCGTAGGTTGGGTGCATGGGCAGATCTGGGAATATCTACGATAGGGGACCTTTATGAGGAGGGCACGCTAATCCCATTCAACGACCTTAAGGAACGTCATGATCTGCCGGGAGGAGACTTTCTATTGCACACAGCCCTTACGGCAGCCATGAGGAAACACTGGAATGAGGGTCTGTCTGAGCCAGGTGTATCGTTGGGATGCCAATACTTAGTCACTGCGGCGGGCACCTTTAAAGCAGTCACGTGCCTATACAGGCGACTTACCTACACGACGCTCCCTCCCCTGACTAAAATCCATAGAGAGTGGGAAGCAAACCTGGGTAAGCCTATAGCAGATAAAGAATGGGGGATCCTGGTGGAGAGGGCGTGGAAAAGTACTAGAAATGCACGGTTCCAGCTGATAAACTTTTGTGTGCTACACAGAGCCTACCTTACCCCAGACAAGCTTAATAAATATTTTAATATACAAACTGCAGCCTGCCCACGATGTCATACAATAGGAGCAGATTTTTTGCATATGTTTTGGAGCTGCCCGAGCATAGGGGACTTCTGGGAGGAGGTAACCTTAATGTTGGTGGATGTGACTGAGAAGGAAATAGGAAATACCCCGGAATGCTGTCTGTTGCACTGGTTTCCCCATACTGCTAAAAAGAAGGTAATGAGCAAGTTCCAGGACCTTGGATTAGTTTTGGCTAAGAGAGACATCACCAGTCACTGGAAATTGAGACTTGGCCCTAGGTTCGCTAGATGGAAAAAGGAGTTCATTAAATGGGCTGAATGTGAAAATATTGTCAGATTGAGAATAGCTAAACGAACAGGCAGCGAGAAATCACTGGAAGTAGCTAGAGCGTGGACAGCGTTGCTTGATATACTTAAAAATCCAAATGCTATGGGCGGGAGCGATCAAGAGAAAGACGACCACGAAAGAGATGTCTGATTTCCCTGTATTGGGTCTACTGCACAAATTGTCCCCGAATTAGATAAAAACCTCCCAAGCCGAAAAAAAAATCTCTGAGCATATGTTAGCGGACCTCGACGTTAAACATTTGTGGCCCAGTAGTCGGCTGGGCGGGTAAACAACTAAAAAGGCACGCCTGGGTGGGAGGGCAGGGTGGGGGATGAAGTTGGGATAAAGTTAAGTATATATGTTTGAGACAACTGATTTATGGTTTGCTAAGACACATACAATACGGATATTATGTAAAAATAACTGTAACACTACTGGGGGTATGATATTGCCTGGTAAGTACTTGCTTCCGGGGAGCCCATTGAGGGGAGAACATGTTTATATAATATCCTGAAAATAGCAAGATGGGAGAAGATAGTATAATGATGTTTGATTGTATTGCTTCATCGAAATTGCAAGAAAATCTGTTTACAAAAAAAACCGCAGGAAGCTCAAAGTTCAAGTCCTCAGCCGCCCTACGCAACACCACAGCGTAAGAGGCACCCTCCTCCGTAGCCACAGTAGGGGGAGAAAGCATGCCAAGGTCTGGAGAAGTGTCAAGACCACTGGCCTCACCCAACTCCTCTCTCCAGTCCTGTTCTTCCAACTGGTCTGCAGAGGGTCCACAGACCCCTCCTAGTCCTCCTCACCCTCCTCTGGTAGTCACTCAGGGCGATAGGGAACACCAGGGGAGAACAGAGGTACAAAGGTACCGGTCGGCGCTGGTACCGACGTCGGTCGACGCCGGTCCGGCTCTGTGGCCATGTCGAGGGGGAGGCTGGGGTGGACGTCAGTTGGGGATGCCGACATCGAAGGCCTAGAAACCCCAGCCGACTCGCGGGGCCCGAAGGAGCGCCGGCGGAGTCGGGCTGCCCAAATATGGAGTGGAGGGCTTTGTAAAACCTACGAAGTTGGGCAGGGGTCGCTACGGCTCCTGGGAAGGGGGAGAGGCTCGGAGTCGAGCCAACAGGCTCCACGGGCGGAGCCGGATGACTACCTTCCGCATCCCGCGTCGCGTCACCGACGGACGGGGAGAACGCGAAGAGCGGCGGCGCTTCTTCGCCTTCTTTTTGTGCTTCGACTTACCCGAAGACGAAGACTTCGACAAGGAGTGGTGGTGATGGCTCCGCAACCGGTCCCGCGACCTCTCTCTCCACCGGGACCTTGAACAGCACGGAGCCGACTGCCGAGCCTCCAGAAGCTTTCGGGACCGCTCCTGTAAAGACTTCGGGGCCATGGCCCAGCAGTCGGAGCACGACTTCGGGTCGTGGTTGCTCTCCAGACACCAGAGGCACACTAGATGTTTGTTCATCACTGATATCAGCTTGTGGCAGGAGCCACAAGGCTTGAACCCGGTTCGCCAATGTGACATCCCTGTGCACAAGGAGTCGAACGACTCGAAAAGATGTCGACAAAAGTTGAAAAAAGACAGTCAAAAAGAGACTAGAGGTACCACTCTCTCCAGATCTGAGCCGGCTGGCGCGGAAAAAGAAAGAACTGACGTCAGCGCGCAGGGGCGGCGTCTAAGTAGATACCGCAACGTCATTCCGGCGATCACGACGCCAACAACGAACGCAGAATCGGCGACGCCACCTACCGACGCGCAGGGGTACTGCTGAAGAAAAATTCTCCGGATCCAGTCCGACGCCTGGGCGTAATTCTAAGGTAAGGAATCCATAATTAATAGTCTCTTTCAGATTTGCAACAACGACTTACCCACTGACTTGCATTGTCCGGCGGTCGTGTTCCCACTCTGCACACGGCCTCCGTGGGGCTCCTCAGGTGGTTCCTTGGGTCCACGGCACTTCTATGTCTTCTGGGTATAGTCTTGACTTGAGTCGTGGTTCGCATACCACTATTTTAGTATATGGTTTGGTCTCCCCCTGGTGACTACTGTGTATTTCGTGCTACTTACCCGGTTCTATTGAAAAGTATTGTGTGCATTGTGTATATCTCCGGCTAGGAGATATCTGTATGTGTTAGTGAGTGTCCTTTAATAAATACATATTTTTATAAATACACTGTGTGGTTCTTTTTCACTCAATCTATACCTATAAGATTAAGTTCTGGTAAAACAAGCTGCTTTACACTCCTTCTGGACTAAGCCTGAAGGCTGCTCTCCACAGCTACCACTTAGAGAGCTTTCTAAGGTTGTCTAAGACCACTAAAATCACCATAAGGGTTGTCTGGATTGGTGCAAGGTGCCCACTTACATAAGTGTACACCATATACCAAGCCAGCTTCTCACACATACTCAATGTGTTTCACTATTCCTACTTCAGTCTTATTCTAAAGTTAGGGTACTTACTCTCTGTGCCAGTCATAAATTTGATGTAAATTGCCGAACACAATCTTGTCTTTTCCTTTCATATCATCAGGGACACCATCTTCTTTCATAAGCGCCATATAACCCTAAAAATAATTGAAAAAAAGGTTATCAAATATACTATTGCTCATATGAAACTATCAAAACATCATCTTTTTAAAATATTACTAACACTAGCAAACATTTAAAATACCCTCTGCTATGCGGACAGACTTGTTGACATTTCAAGCCCAGTCATAAGAAAATGAGTGGGGGAAAAAACAATCGGACCATGAGACTCAAGATCTCCTTGGAGCACTTTAGCTAGACACTAGTGTCATGGAATCAAAATCATTTGGTTGTAGGTGGGCCAGACGGATATGTAGACACCACCCTCTTCACAAAAAGGAAGTTAAAAGATATTTGAAAATTACTCTTACTTTGTTGTCAAATTTACCATCAATGAAGACAATCCTCTGTGGCTAACTATATAAAGGTCCATCACAAATGTATAAATAAGTTGACTGTGAGGACCACTTGAGAAGATAAAAATAGTTACTTACCTGTTTCTCCAGCACTGGTATCTTTGATACATTCACATAGTTGAATCATTCCCAGTCATCAGGCTGGGAATCCCCAGTAACTTTAATTAGCAGTAAACACTGTTAAAATGCCCATAGGCCTCACCAACATTCATTATTTAGTAGCACATCCACTTCATCTGAAACAACCCAAACGTCAGCCAATAAGGCCACTATAGCTCAGATTTCATAGTATAAGTGTGATATATATGTGTGTGTGTGTGTGTGTATGTAAATATATATTTTTTTTTTTTACACCGTGCATATTGCCACGGCCATAGTGTAATTATAGTCAGGGACACTAGATTTATGTGTCAGATGAGGATGATATTATGCCGGAGGGTTTACTAAATTCTGTGGTAAGAAAAATTAAATTATGCAGCTTAATGAACAAGTTACTTACCTTCGGTAACGATAGATCTGTAAGAAACATTAGTAGTGATAGATTCCTTACCTTAGAATATCCCCAGGCATCAGACTGGATCCGGAAAGTTTTCGTCAACAGTACCCCTGCGCGTCGGAAGGTGGCGTCGTGCGGCTCCGCGTCTGTCGTTGGCGTCGTGGTCGCCGAGATGACGTCGCGGCAGCTACTTAGACGTCGCCCTCGCGCGCTGACATCTAGTTCTGTACACGACTTTCCGCGCCAGGAACGCAGAGCCATGCAAGATACTGACCACTGGTGCCTTGAAACTAGGGCCCTGAAAGGGATGAGCTTAACCCTAGAAATCAGTTCGCAGAATGGGGAGGATGGGTGGGGCGGTAAGGAATCTATCACTACTAATGTATCTTACAGATATATCGTTACCGAAGGTAAGTAACTTGTTCATCTGAAAGAAACACATAGTGATAGATTCCTTACCTTAGAATAGATGCACAAGTTACTAACTTGTGTAACGATATATCTGTAAGAGACAGTAGTTAGTGACAGATTCCTTACCTTAGAATATCCCCAGGCGTCAGGCTGGATCCGGAAAGTTTTTGCGTAGCAGTACCCTTGCGCGTCAGTAGGCGGCGTCGTGCGGCTCCGCGTCCGTCGTCGGGATCGCCGGGATGACGTCGCGGGCAGTACTTAGACGCCGCCCCTGCGCACTGACGTCAGTTCTGTACACGACTTTCCGCGCCAGGAACGCAGAGCCATGCAAGAAGCTGACATAGGTGTCTGAAAAATACTAGGGCCCTGAAAGGGATGTCCTTAACCCTAGAAATCAGTTCGCAGAACGGGGAGGATGGGTGGGCGGTAGGAATCTGTCACTAACTACTGTCTCTTACAGATATATCGTTACACAAGTTAGTAACTTGTAGCATCTGAAAGAGAAACGTTAGTGACAGATTCCTTACCTTAGAATAGATACCCCAGCAATACCAACCCCGGTGGTGGGTCTGCGAACAAAGATCAGACAAGGAAGTCCTGGAGGACAGAACTGCCAAAGAAGCCGTCCCTCCGGACCTGACTGTCAAGGCAGTAATGCTTTGTAAACGTGTGCAGCGAGGCCCACGTAGCTGCCTGACAGATAACCGGCAGCGGAACACCGCTGCCCAAGGCCGTGGTAGCAGCCGTTGCCCTGGTGGAATGGGCACGCAGCCCAACAGGAGGCTCCTTCTTAGCCAAAGAATAGCAGGCCTTGATGCACAAGGTAACCCAGCGGGAGATGGTTCGCTTGTGCACCGCCCGACCTTTTGGCGCACACGTAGCCAACAAAGAGCTGGTCATCCACCCGGAAGTGTTTTGTGCGGTCGATATAGAAGGAGAGCGCACGTTTTGGGTCCAGACGGTGGAGCCTCTCTTCCTCTCTGGAAGGATGCGGAGGCGGAAAGAAGGTAGGCAAAGTGATGGTCTGCCCAATGTGGAAGGCAGTAACCACCTTTGGCAAGAAGGACGGACGCGTCCTAAGAACAACCTTGTCTGGATGAACAGACAGAAAGGGAGGTTTGCAAGATAGAGCCTGGAGCTCACTCACCCGCCGAGCGGAGGTGATGGCCACCAGAAAGGCTGTCTTCAGAGTCAGAAGACGAAGAGGACAGTTATGTAGAGGCTCAAAGGGAGCGCACATTAAAAAGGTAAGAACCAAGTTCAAGTCCCACTGAGGCATCACAAACGGAACAGGAGGGAAGAGGTGTGTAATGCCTTTTAAGAACCTGTTAACAACAGGGGACTTGAAAAGGAGGGCTGATCAGGGAGCCTGAGGAAGGCCGAGATAGCACAAAGATAACCCTTGATGGTACCCAGGGCAGAACCCTGTTGGGCCAGAGAAAGAAGGAACAGAAGGACCTCAGAAAGAGGGGCAGAAAGGGGATTCACAGCCTTTGCTGTGCACCATGCCACAAATTTGTTCCACCTGCAGGCGTATACCACCTTAGTGGAGGGACGCCTGGCTGCCAGAATCACATCACAAACTTCGGGAGGCAAGTCGAAAGGAATCAACTGCCGCCGCTCAATCTCCACGCAAGCAGGTGTAGACTGGACAGGTTCGGGTGGTGGACCGTCCCCTGCTGCTGCGACAGAAGATCCTCCCGAAGAGGCAGACGGATCGGGGATCTACGCTCATACCGAGTAGCTCGGGATACCAAACTCTTCGAGCCCAGTCCGGAGCCACAAGGATGACTTGGGCCCAGTCGTGCCGAATCTTCTTCAACACTCTGGGTAGAAGTGGTATAGGCGGAAAGGCGTACAACAGACCGAAACTCCACTCGCGACGGTAAGCGTCGCTAAGCGAGTGCCGCCTTGGAAATTCCAACGCGCAGAACTGATGACATTGCGCGTTCTCTTCGGTGGCGAATAGATCTAACCAAGGCTCTCCCCATTGTAGAAAGAGTCCTTGCGCCACTTCCGAGTGAAGACGCCATTCGTGATCCATCATGCACCTGCGGCTGAGGTTCGTCCGCCCTGGCGTTCAGGGAACCTGCCAGGTGTTGAACCATCAGGAACATGCCCTGATGTTCCAGCCATGTCCAGAGGCGCAGAGCCTCCTGACAGAGGGTCCACGACCCCACCCCGCCCTGTTTGTTGCAGTACCACATGGCGGTGGTGTTGTCTGTGAACACCTGCACTACCTTCCCTTTGACAGAGGGAAGGAATGCCTTGAGTGCAAGTCGGATCGCCCGGAGCTCCAGAAGGTTGATATGGAGCCGGGACTCCGCCGGAGACCAGAGGCCTCTGATCTCCGCCTCTCCCATGTGACCGCCTCATCCCAGAAGGGACGCGTCCGTCACAACTGTGTGCTCTGGCTGGGGAAGGGAGAGGGATCTGCCCATGACCCATTGCCAGTTCGAGAGCCACCACTGCAACTGTTTTGCAGTCCCCTCCGAGATCTGGACGTGATCGGACAGGTTGCCCTGGTGCTGCGCCCACTGGAACTTCAGGTCCCACTGCAGAGCCCGCATATGCCATCTGGCATGATTGACCAGCAGGATGCAGGAGGCCATGAGGCCCAGCAGCCTCAGGGTCATCCGTACCGAAACCCAGGATAAAGGCTGAAAGATCGGAATCATAGCCTGAATATCCCGGACTCGCCGTTCGGGAGGATAGGCCCGAAACTGCGTCGTGTCCAGAACTGCTCCGATGAAGAGGAGCTGTGGAGAAGGAATCAGATGCGACTTCGGCACATTGATGGAGAACCCCAGCGAGTGCAGGAGTTCGGCCGTAGTCTGGAGGTGGGAGACGACTGCCTGGGACGAGCCCGCCTTCAGCAGCCAGTCGTCGAGGTAGGGGAAGACTGAAACCCCTGCCCGGCGCAGATGAGCTGCGACCACCGCCATCACTTTCGTGAACACCCGAGGGGCACTGGTAAGGCCAAAGGGGAGCACGGTGAACTGAAAATGCTCGAGGCCTACCGTGAACCGAAGGTAACGCCGATGGGCCGGCAGGACGGGGATGTGGAAATAGGCGTCCTGCAAGTCCAACGCTACCAACCAGTCTCCAGGGTCGAGGGCAGTCAAGACCTGAGCTAGGGTGAGCATCTTGAACTTCTCCTTCCGGAGGAAGCGATTGACGTTCCGGAGGTCCAAGATAGGACGCATGTCCTCCTTGTCCTTTTGGGCACCAGGAAGTAGTGGGAGTAGCAACCACGTCCTACTTCTGGGGTCGGAACATGCTCGATGGCCCTCTTGGCCAAGAGGGCCGTGACTTCCTTCTGCAGAAGTACCAAGTGATCCCCTGACATGCGGTGGAATTGAGGTGGCATGGCTGGGGGGGTGGTCTCGAAGGGGAGGGAGTAGCCCCTTTGGACAATGTCCAAGACCCACCTGTCCGAGGTGATGGGAAGCCAGTGGTGAAGGTGATGGCGGACCCTGCCCCCTACTGGCGGGCTGTGCACCTGAAAGGAGGGACTAGGAGGGCTTGGAGGCCGCGGACGGGTTGGAGGTGGTGGCCTGACCCGCACGCTGGTAGCCCGTGAGTCCTTAAAACGCTCCAACGCATGGTCTGCTTTGGAACCAAAAAGACCGACTCCATCAAAGGGCATGTCCATGAGTGTATTCTGGACATCACCCGAAAAACCAGTGGTTCTCAGCCAGGCGTGGCGACGCAGTTCCACCGTCGTTGCAATAGATCTGCCCAGCGAGTCGGCGGTATCAAGGCCACAACGTATGGTGTATTTGGCCGCATCCCTTCCTTCCGCAATGGCGCGGGTAAGCAGTGTCTGGACCTCCTCAGAACACTGGGGGCAAAACAGTCGCCACCGAATCCCACAAGGAGTGGGTATATCGGCCCAAAAGACAAGCGGTGTTGATGGACCGCAAGCCAGCACTGGAGGAAGAAAACCCTTCTTCCCAAATTGATCCAGGCGTTTGGATTCCCTATCCGGAGGGGCGGTAGGGAAGGCGGTTTGGAGCCGAGGCTTGGACAACCAAGCTCTCAGGAGTGGGGTGGACAGAGAGAAACAAGGGGTCGCCCGGAGCTGGGCGATGGCGTCGGGACACGTTCCTATCCACAGGAGCCCCTGTGTTGGGCTTGGACCAGGCGCCCAAAAGAACGTCAGTGAGTGCATCGTTGAACGGCAGCACAGTCTCCAAGGAGGAGGCTGCCGGCTGAAGCACTTCTGTCAAGAGATTAGTCTTGACCGTCACCGTAGGGAGTCGGAGATGTAAGGCTCCAGCTGCCCTACGCAACACCGTTGCAAAATTGGCTCCCTCCTCCGTAGCCACGGGAGGAGACAGCATGCCAGTGTCAGGGGAAATATCTAGACCACTGGCATCCCCTAGTTCCTCTGCCCAGTCCTCATCATACTGACACTGTTGTGCCAGAGGGTCCTCAGACCCCTCCCAGTCCTCCTGGTCCTCCTCCGGTTCAAAATAAGGAGGAGGAGGGACATTTGGGACCCAAGGTCTCATCGGCGCCGGAACCGGCGTCGAGCGACGTCGGTCCGGCTCCATGTCCGGAGCCGGAGAGTACATGGGGACGACGCCGCCCGGAGACATCGGCGGAGGCATGGTCAGGTCGACCGGCGTCGATGGGGGTTGCGGTACCACCGGAGCCGGGATCGAGGCCGGGGCCGAAGCCGGGATCGAGGCTGGAGGAACGAGCGACGCCGGGACCGGAGTCGTCGGCGACGCCGGGGCAACCCCATCAGGGCCCGCGGGGCCCGAAGGCGCACCGGAGGGACCTTGAGGCCCGAAGAGGCGGGCCATGGCCGACAGGAATTCCTGTACTTGGGCCGGATCCGCCCCCGAACCCGGGAAGGACGGGTATTGCGGGGGCAACTCCACAGGCATGTCCGGGGCCGCGGGGACGGTGCCGGGAGGGGCCTCAGCCGAGTCGCGAGACCGGCGAGGCGAAGTCCTAGAGCGATGATGCTTTTTGGACTTCTTGTGTTTAGACTTACCGGACGACGAAGACTTGGATCCCGACGACCGGCGAGGACTCCGCGACCGACCCCTCGACCTCTCACGCGACCGGGGCTTGGTGTGGCGCGGAGCAGAAGAGACACTCCAGATGCGGGTCTGTGATGGACATCATCCGAGGACAGGCGTCGCAACGTTTAAAGCCGGGCATCCCTAACGACACCTTGGAGTCGATATGAAAAGAAACAGTGAAAAAATTCACCAAAAAAGTTAGTCAAAAAATGACTAGGGCACTGCTCTTCCCGGATCTGCGCTTGCTGGCGCGGAAAAGAAGAACTGACGTCAGCGCGCAGGGGCGGCGTCTAAGTACTGCCCGCGACGTCATCCCGGCGATCACGACGCCGACGACGGACGCGGAGCCTCACGACGCCGCCTACCGACGCGCAAGGGTACTGCTACGCAAAAACTTTCCGGATCCAGCCTGACGCCTGGGGATATTCTAAGGTAAGGAATCTGTCACTAACGTGTCTCTTTCAGATACCCCAGCAATACCAAACCCGGTGGTGGGTCTGCGAACTAAGATCACACCAGAAAGTCACGGAGAACAGAACGGCCAAAGAAGCCGTCTCCCCGGACTTGGCTGTCCAGGCAGTAATGCTTAGTAAAAGTGTGCAGCGAGGCCCACTTAGCTGCCTGACAGATGTCTTGTAAGGGGACACCACGTCCCAATGCCGTAGTGGACGCCGTCGCCCTGGTGGAATGGGCGCGCAGCCCCAATGGAGGCTCCTTTTTAGCCAGAGAATAGCATGCTCTTATACACAAGACGACCCATCAGGAGATAGTCCGCTTGTGTACGGCCCGACCTTTCTTGGCACCAAGGTAGCCAACAAAGAGTTGGTCATCCACCCGGAACTGTTGTGTGCGGTTCAGGTAGAATGAGAGCGCACGTTTTGGGTCCAGACGGTGGAGCCTCTCTTCCTCTCTGGAAGGATGCGGAGGCGGAAAGAAGGTGGGCAAAGTGATGGTTTGCCCGATGTGAAAAGCAGTTACAACTTTTGGCAGAAAGGATGGACGGGTTCTGAGCACAACCTTGTCCGGATGTACAGACAGAAAAGGAGGTTTACAAGAAAGAGCATGGAGCTCACTCACTCTCCTAGCGGAGGTGATGGCAACCAGTAAAGGAGTCTTTAGAGTTAAGAGACGTAGAGGACAGTTGTGAAGAGGATCAAAGGGAGCGCACATTAAGTAAGTGAGAATCAGATTCAAGTCCCACTGTGGCATCAAAAAAGGAATAGGTGAGTAATGCCTTTGAGGAATCTATTTACAACAGGGGACTTGAAAAGAGAGGGCTGATCAGGGAGCCTGAGAAAGGCTGAGATAGCGTAAAGGTAGCCCTTGATAGTGCCCAGAGCAGAGCCGAGCCCTGCTGGGCCAAAGAAAGGAGGAACAGTAGGACTTCTGAAAGAGGGGCAGAAAGGGGATCCACAGCCTTTGCTGTGCACCATGCCACAAATTTGTTGCACCTGCAGGCGTATACCAACTTAGTGGAGGGACGCCTGGCTGCCAGAATGACATTACAAACCTCAAGAGGCAAGTCAAAAGGAATCAACTGCTGCCGCTCAATCTCCACGCAAGGAGGTGGAGACTGGACAGGTTCGGGTGGAGGACCGTCCCCTGCTGCTGCGACAGAAGAGCCTCCCGAAGAGGCAGTCTGATCGGGGGATCGATGCTCATACTGAGTAGCTCGGGATACCAAACTCTTCGAACCCAGTCCGGAGCCACAATAATGACTTGGGCCCGGTCGCGCCTGATCTTCTTCAGCACTCTGGGCAGAAGTGGTATAGGCGGAAAGGCGTACAACAGACCGCAACTCCACTCGCGACGAAAAGCGTCGCCGAGCGAGCGCCGCCTTGGAAATTCCAACGCGCAGAATTGCTGACATTGCGCGTTCTCTTCGGTGGCGAATAGATCTAACCAAGGCTCTCCCCACTGTAGAAAGAGTCCTTGTGCCACCTCCGAGTGAAGACGCCATTCGTGATCCATCATGCACCTGCGGCTGAGTTTGTCCGCCCTGGTGTTCAGTGAACCTGCCAGGTGTTGAACCACCAGGGAAATGCCCTGATGTTCCAGCCATGTCCAGAGGCGCAGGGCCTCCTGACATAGGGTCCACGACCCCACCCCGCCTTGTTTGTTGCAGTACCACATGGCGGTGGTGTTGTCTGTGAACACCTGCACTATTCTCCCCTTGACAGAGGGAAGGAATGCCTTCAGTGCAAGTCGGATCGCCCGAAGCTCCAGAAGGTTGATATGGAGCCTGGACTCCGCCGGAGACCAGAGGCCTCTGATCTCCGCCTCTCCCATATGGCCGCCCCATCCCAAGAAGGACGCATCCGTCAACACTGTGTGCTCCGGTTGGGGAAGAGAGAGGGATCTGCCATTGACCCAATGCCAGTTTGTAAGCCACCACTGCAACTGTCTTGCAGTGCCCTCCGAGATCTGGACGGACTCGGACAGGTCCCCCTGATGCTGCGCCCACTGGAACTTCAGGTCCCACTGCAGAGCCCGCATATGCCACCTGGCATGAGCGACCAGCAGGATGCAGGAGGCCATGAGGCCCAGCAGCCTCATGGTCAACCTGACCGAAACCCAGGATAGAGGCTGAAAGATCGGAATCATAGCCTGAATATCCTGGACTCGTCGTTCGGGAGGATAGACCCGAAACAGCGTCGTGTCCAGAACCGCTCCGATGAAGAGGAGCTTCTGAGAGGGAATCAGGTGCGACTTCGGCACGTTGATGGAGAACCCCAGCGAATGCAGGAGGTCGGCCGTAGTCTGGAGGTGGGAGACGACAGCCTGGGGCGAGCCCGCCTTCAACAGCCAGTCGTCGAGATAGGGGAAGACTGGAAACCCTGATCTGCGCAGATGAGCTGCGACCACCGCCATCACTTTCGTGAACACCCGAGGGGCGCTGGTAAGGCCAAAGGTGAGCACGGTAAACTGAAAGTGCTCGTGGCCTACCGTAAACCGTAGGTAACGCCGGTGGGCCAGCAGGACGGGGATGTGTAAATATGCGTCCTACAAGTCCAACGCTACCATCCAGTCTCCAGGGTCGAGGGCAGACAAGACCTGAGCCAGAGTCAACATCTTGAACTTCTCCTTCCGGAGGAAGCGGTTGACGTCCCTGAGGTCCAAGATAGGACGCAGGCCCTTGTCCTTCTTGGGCACCAGAAAGTAGTGGGAATAACAACCACGTCCTACTTCTGGCGCAGGAACGCGCTCGATGGCCCCCTTGGCCAAGAGGGCCGCGACTTCCTGTTGGAGAAGTGCCAAGTGGTCCCCCGACATGTGGTGGTACTGAGGAGGTATGGCTGGAGGGGTAGTCTCGAAGGGGAGGGAGTAGCCCCTTTGGACTATTTGTAAAACCCACCTGTCCGAAGTGATGGTGCGCCAGTGGGGGAGGTGATGGCGAATCCTGCCTCCCACTGGCGTTGGATGGGCCTGAAAGACCGGAGTAGGAAGGTTTGGAGGCAGTGGTGGCCGGGGTGGAGGTGGACTGACCCGCCTGCTAACCCCCTGCCCCGCCTCGGCGGGTCCCACGTCCGCGGCCGCGCTGAGACTGTTGCTGCGCGGGCCTGTGGCTCTGTAGCGAACGTGACGGGGCGCCCCTTCCGTGGCCACGAAAAGAGCAGAAGGCGGAGGAGGGCGAGAGGCCGAAAGGCCCAAGGACTTGGCCGTAAAACCCTGAGTCCTTAAAACGCTCCAGCGCACTATCCGCCTTGTTGCCAAAAAGGCGAATGCCATCAAAGGGCATGTCCATGAGAGTGTTCTGGACATCCCCAGAGATGCCAGTAGTCCTCAGCCAGGCGTGGCGACGGAGCGCCACTGTCGTGGAAAGCGCTCTGCCCAGCGAGTCGGTGGTGTCAAGGCCACATCGGATTGTGAACTTGGCTGCATCTCTCCCTTCAGCAATTGCCTGAGAGAGCACTGTCCGGGCCTCCTCCGGACACTGAGGCAGCACCTGCGCCACCGTATCCCACAGAGAGTGGGAATAACGGCCCAAGAGGCATGTGGTGTTCACAGCCCGCAGCCCTGAACTGGCGGAAGAAAAGATCTTCTTCCCAAACTGTTCCAGTCTCTTGGATTCCCTATCCTGGGGTGCGGTAGGGAATGCGCTTTAGGACGTGGAGGCTTGGACAACCAGGCTCTCAGGGGTGGGGTGTTGGGAGAGGAAAAGGGGGTCGCCCGGGGCCGGGCGATGGCGTCGGGCCACGTTCCTATCCACAGGAGCCCCTGTGTTGGGCCTGGACCAGGTGCCCAAAAGAACGTCAGAAAGTGCATCGTTGAAGGGCAGCAGTGGCTCCGCAGAGGTAGCCGCCAGCTGAAGCACTTCTGTCAGGAGGTTAGTCCTGACGGCCACTGTAGGGAGTTGGAGGTGTAGAGCCTCGGCCGCCCTACGCAACACCACTGCGTAACTAGCACCCTCCTCCGTAGCCACGGTAGGAGGAGTTAGCATGCCAAGGTCAGGAGAGGTGTCAAGACCACTGGCATCCCCCAGCTCCTCTGCCCAGTCCGGGTCATACTCGCACTGAGCTGCGAGAGGGTCCTCAGACCCCTCCCAGTCCTCCTCTTCCTCCGATGGCTGTGGTACAGGCCGAAAATACGGAGGCTGGACATAGGGAAAGAAAGGTCCCATCGGCGTCGGAATCGGAGTCGTGCGACGCCATTCCGGCTCCGTGTCCATATCAGGGCTGAAACCGGGGACGACGTCGTCCGGTGCCACGGGCGACGTCGGAAGTGGTGCCGGTGGGGTCGACGTCGGTGGAGGTGTTACAAGGTCAACCGGCGTCGACCGGGATCCAGGCATGGATCCATGGGGGCCCTGTGGCGCCGGGGCTGGAGCCAACGGCGATGTCGGGGCCGCCAACAGTGAAGGGCGAGGGCCCCCAATCGGGCCCACAGGGCCCGAAGGCGCGCCGGCGGGGCCCGATGGCCCAAAGAGGCGGGCCATGGCTGACAGAAAGTCCTGCAGCTGGGCCGGAGTCGCCCCCGGACCCGGGAAGGGCGGGTAGGCCAGGGGCGGCTGCGTAGGCTCCGCCGGACCCGGGGGGGTGGCACCACCCACACCCTCAGCCGCGACGGGCGAGGGGAAGTCAGAGAGCGATGGCGCTTCTTCGACTTCTTGTGCTTCGCCTTACCTGACCCCGAGTGCGAAGACTTCGACGACGAATGATGGTGATGGCACCGCGACTGGTACCTCGACATCCCACAGGACCAGGACCTCGAGCGGAGCAGAGCCGACTGCCGGACTTGCAGCAACTTTCGGGACCGCTCCCGCAAAGTCTTCGGCGCCATGGCCCGGCAGTCGGAGCACGACTTGGGGTCGTGGTCGCGCCCCAGGCAGTAGAGAGACACGCGGTGCAGGTCCGTCACCGACATCATACAATGACAGTCCCCGCACGACTTGAAACCGGGCATCCCTACGGCACCTTAGGAGTCGAACGACTCGAAAAAACAGAGACAAAAGCCTAAAAAACTCAGTCAAAAAATGACTGGGGGTACCGCTCTCTCCGGATCTGCGCTTGCTGGCGCGGAAAAAGAAAGAACTGACGTCAGCGCGCGAGGGCGGCGTCTAAGTAGCTGCCGCGACGTCATCTCGGCGACCACGACGCCAACGACGGACGCGGAGCCAAACAACACCACCTTCCGACGCGCAGGGGTACTGCTGACGAAAACTTTCCGGATCCAGTCTGACGCCTGGGGATATTCTAAGGTAAGGAATCTATCACTACGTGTTTCTTTCAGATGTGGCACATTTTGTCATAATATTAAACATTATTTTGTCATTTTTACATACATTATGACTATCTGGGAAAAGGTTTCATCTCATTAGTACCATATTGATACTCAAGTACAGCAATAAACAACAGAAAGACAACAGTCAACCTTTGCGCTCGGGCCTTCCACTGCGCAGCAACAAGTGTTGCCATGTTTTTAGTAACTTTTGATCTGTTTGAGCTAGAAGCTATTTTTTTTTCCAGATAAAATCTCCAGATTATTTTTACAGATTTTTAATTTTTTTTATTTTACAGAGTTTTATATAGCACGAACTTGACCCAAATCGGGTATCAGAGCGCTTTACATGAGGACACATTCATCATTTTTGTTAGGCACAGGGAGATTAAGTGATTTTCCCAGACTCACAGGATGTTCAGCGTCATTGCCGAGACTCGAACCCAGTTCCCCAGATTCAAGGTCGACCGCCCTAGCCGTTAGGCCAACTCATCTCCGCATTATGTAGCAGCTTATGGATTATGTGAATGCCTAATTATGCGGAAAACACTGCAGATGCAAAATTGCATAGTTCCAGTGGCCCTGGTCATAGTTAGGCCAGAGCTTCCCCAGAAATATTTTTTATTTAATAGTTTTGCCACTGTTTGACGAATTTTCATTAAACCAAGCAAAAAAAAAAAAAAAGGTCCATCCACTTTGGCAACTTCTTGGAAAGTTTTGTGCCGATCTGTCAAGCAGGTATCACATGGCTAGTTTAGGCCTGGGAAGAAACATTGCCATTTTACATGTACGCATTTCTTATGCTGCCTTATTTTCTACATAATGACTTTTGACACACATTTGCTTGCGTGACAGTGCAGGATTAGTTTCTCTGAAACCACATTGCTTACAACTCGTAAGTACACTATCACGACACCTTGAACATTTAGTACAAGGCCTGAACATACATTGTGCAAATGTTGTTGTTTGTTATTCGTCGATGAGGCAACATGTCTATCACAAGAGAATTAACAAATGTCAGCCGGGCTGAAGCCTCGACACGGAAGCATGGATACTGTTATGTATAAATACACACACATTTCCGTGCTCAAATCTCTGCTGTCATTGCACGCCAGTCGCTATTGTCAGAGTCTCAGCCCAGCTGATTCCTGTTTACCCTCTGCAAGGAGGGATGTCCAACTTGTGACCAAGACGGGGATCTGCATACACTTACCTTCAGGTAATGGGGAGTTAGATCATCCAGTAGAAGATTCTTGGCAGAACATCCGCCTTTGGCAACTAGGTTAGGGAGCGCATATGCCAGCATATATACACTGTTTTAGCAAAATGGTGAAATTAATCATCCTTTTCGCTGTTCTTATATTGCTAATCACTTTTATCTGCTTCTGTAAATAATAATCATTGCAGCGCATATACTTTATACCAGAGTCACAATGGTTCAATAAATATTGAAACGCCCCTTTGTGTACTTCTTGTGCATCTTTCTGAGTATGCACGAGTGACTGTGCGAAAAGGTTCTAGATCTCTTACCAAGATTCCTTGGGGAATCAGGGTTGTCATGTTCTGAGATTGCGTAAACCATTTGTTACCTTCCCAGGTTTAGGGGTACTTATGGTGGTACTGTGAGCTAGCAGCACTATAGGGCAACATATCCTGAGGGGGTGCATAGAATCAGTCTGGCACCATCCCAATGTTTATGCTGTCCAGCAATTGCACATTTTCTACTGTGGAAGTAGAAGGCGTACGACAAGAGGGTGCATGATTGAAAAGCCCTGATGCTCCATTATCTGTCATGCTGCACTGCGTGATGCTAGTGCAGCATGTCAGATATGTATTGTGTGGGTGTGTGAGAGTGGGGGTTGGCAAAGGTTCACGTACCTCTCTTCCTAGCTTGGTTTTCCCGCAGATTCTTCCACTTAAAGTGGGGGTGGCAGAACCGGTGGGAGCCAGTTGCTGGGGGCAGCAAAAGGCAGGGACAGCTTCCAAAGGCGGAAGGCATTTGAAGCTTACCCTTCGTGGACCCAGCCCATCCTGGGGAGGAGGCATGACACTTCTGCCTAGGATGGGATTTTGTTTCTGGACCCAGAGAGTGGAGGCTCTCTACCCAGGGGTCCAGAAACCTGTCTGGTGGTAGAAAATGGCAGGTAGCCATTCAGGAACCACACCAGGGCTGGTCGTTTTCAAGGGGGCATCTCTATGATGCCCTTCGAGTGCTTTTTACATTAAATCCCACACTGACATCAGTGTGGGTTTAATGTTTAATATGCTGAGAAGTTTGCTACCAAACCTCCCAGGTTTTAGTAAAGCCATTATGGAGCTGTGGAGTTTGTAATGGCCAACTCTCGGACCATATACTCTTTATGGCTTTACTACACTTAAAATGTCTAAGAAGACACTGTTGGGGTACAGGGCTAATGACACTGTACCCTCACCTGGGGGCTAGTGCACCCTGCTAGAGGGATGACTTACCTAGGCCTGAGGCAGTGAATTGTAGGCATGGCACACAGGGATGTGTGCCATGTCAACTCTTCACTTTTCTCTGCACCAGAACATGCAGCCTGCAATGGCAGGTAGTGGGTGTTAAGGTACAGGGCCTCCAAGGTTGGCACAATATGTGCTGCAGCCCTTAGAGGCCTTCCCTGGTAACAGTTACCCTTGGTACCCATGGTACCTTTTACAAGGGGCTTACCTGTGGCCAGAGATGTGCCAATTGTGGGTACAAAGGTACAGTTTTGGGAAAGAACACAGACCCTGGGAACCTGATTGGCAGGGTCCCAGGGCACATCAAGTCCGATTGCATCAGATGTCAGGCAAAAAGTGGGGGGTAACCATGCAAAACGTGGCTCTTTCCTACACCAACGTGTTGGCATACACATTGCAGGGAATTCCATACCTGATGAAGCTTCAAAATCAACAGTGCAAACTGCTGCAATCGCTGCAATTACTCGTTCAAATACGAGAACAGATACAGATATCATGACGGCTGTCAATGCTGCATGCAATGACACCCACTTGCCAAAAGGCTTTCCACTTAAGTACAAATTAGATGCACAAAATGTACTGTGTGCTCACATTCGAGGAGTGTGGGACAGAGTAATACCCAATTCTGACCACAGGTTAGGTTTAATTCTAGCTGCACTCAAGGGGTGGCTGTTACAATTTCATTATTGCAGCAACACTATTGGTGGCCTGGTCTCTATAAACAGACCAAGGACTTTCTCCTCAAATGCGACATCTGCCAGTAGATGAAGGGTTCCACCCAGGCACGTCCACCACAGACACCTCTACTGATTTCAAACAAGCCTCTGGCTTGTGTTTATCTGGACCATTGCAGCCCTTTGTCATCAGATGGGGTTTGCAAGTATATCGGGTGCAGTGGATTCCTGTCCTCGATTCCTATGGGTATTGCCACAGCGGTCGGCTGACGCCCAAACTGTTATAAAGGATCTGCGAGTCTTTATTGGGACATACGCAGTTGGCATATTACATACCGACCAAGGTCTGACGTTCACATCTGGGGCTAACGTACGAGTTACTTACCTTCGGTAACGATGTATCTGATAGAGACGTTGTCTAGCCGCAGATTCCTTAACTTAGAATATCCCCAGGTGTCAGACTGGATCCGGAAAAATTTTGCGCAGCAGTACCTCTGCGCGCCGGGGGGCGGCGCCGCCTGGCTCCGCCCTGACGTTGTCCCCGGACATGACGTCAGTGGAGCCATATAGGACCCCCCCGGCGCGCTGACGTCAGTTTTCTTCGGAGGAACTTTTCCGCGCCACAACGCGGAGCCCCCAGCAAAACTGTGAGAGTATGGGAACAGTGTGCGAATAAAAAAGAAAATGGGTGAGAAAGCACCATGAACGACAGTGAGAAGCACTGTCGACTGAAAGGTGTTGAAAAGGAAAGAGCAGAGCAATACATGGAGAAGCTATTTCGCAAAAGCGAAGTGAATGTCACCCCTGAGGGAAATAGATCTATAAAAAGAAGATCAAGGCAGACGACAGAAAGTCTGCACCAGATGAAGGGAATGAAAAGCAACCCCACAAAAGCGAGAGAATGCTCTCTCCTGAGGCAAAACGGCAATGAAAAGAGCCAACAGCGACAGGCAAGAAAGCTCCAACCCACAGGATTAAAGAAGAGAAGAAAGAAATAGGGAGACTCTGTCCCCTATGATAGAACTATTGGACTGAGGAACAGGCCAGAAAGACCTCAAAACTAATGGACTGTAGGAGTGGCAACGGAGAAGGTGGGTGGGAGGGTAGAGAACACCAGTAGGCCCCATACTGGAGGAAACCGATGTTGAAAAACGCAGAAGGACACCTGAACTTATCGCCCAAGCATGAGATTGGGAGAAGCAGAACAAGTAAATCCAAGGAATAAGCCTGACGGGGAGGGTGGCGAAAGATACCGCCCCGTAGAAGGACAAGCCACTCCAAGGGAGGCGAACGCAGAAACCCTACCTGAAAAGGTCCGCGCAGATCGGGGAGGATGGGTGGGTGTTAGGGAATCTGCGGCTAGACAACGTCTCTACCAGATACATCGTTACCGAAGGTAAGTAACTCGTACATCTGATAGAGACATCTAGCCGCAGATTCCTTAACTTAGAATAGATACCAAAGCCATACCCCATAGGAGGCGGGTCTGCGACAGAACCCCACTAAGTTCCCAGGGGAACAGAAGTGTTAACCAGCTGACTAAACACAGTGGGGGCAGCACTGCCAGAGTGGCCAACACCGGACTAGGATACTCCATAGGGAGTGGCCAACAATGAGAGGCAAAGGCATTAAAAGCTGCAGAGGGCGGCAGGAAATCCCTTTCGGGTAAAGTGAGCACAGAACCAGAAGGGCAGTGCGGAATAAAAGTGGATACCTTCCGTAAAAGGAGATGAACCAATTGTATGATATGAGGGATCCATAGGATCTGATGGACCTTCAAAAGAGAAAGGCCTAGCTAGGGTACAAGAACGGACCGAGTCCGAGCAGGCAGGACGGACATGCATGACAGGGAAAGAAGCACTGTGGAAGTGGGAACAGCAGCGGAAGGATGCTGACGACTCCCAGGATGAATCAGTGTTACAGGAAACACAAGACCTGCTAATGCACCATTGCCCATGCACCGGACATGTGAAAGGGCGGGCATCAAAAGGCAGAAGGGCAGAGAATAATGGCAACAACCAGTGCCACGCACGTGGGGAACAGAAGTACACAAGAGAAACCGTATGTACCGCCAGAACCACACCATGGAAAGGAGAAGGCCCCATGAAGCGCCACGAGCAAAAGCTGAGACACGAGAGACGCACCACCAGGTGTATCGCGTGAAAGAGAGCCGGCAAAACTAACACACGTATAAGACTTGCGCTCACGAAAAGTGAGGAACAAGACCACGGCCACCGCAAGGAGGACTATGCCTGCGGGAGGTCTGGGTGTGTGTAGTACGCCGGACAGGAGAAAAGAAGACAGGGCCCAGCCCGGTAGATGAGTTGATAAAGAAAAAACACCATAGCACCAACAGCTAAGTAGCAGCGGTACCGGCCCAGAGCCAGACGCAACAGCCACAGGCGGTAGGAAAGATCCACTGGCTACCGTGAGACAGACAGGGAGGCCGAGCAGTACCGGAAGGAGCCAGCACGAAACGCACCGGAGGAACAAGAGTGGATATAAGCACAATAGTCCACCAGAGAAACAATGCTCGGAGGAGAACACTCCCGCTGAGAGCAGCAACCGCAGCCCGAAGGAACACAGGACAACACCTGCGCGGAATGCAGCAGGGAAATGGGAAGCTCTGGCAGGGGAAGTGGCCAAAAAAGCAAGGCACAAGACAATGAACAGCATCAACGTCTGGGGCCAGAACGCCACCATGGAGAGCGAAGTCCAACCATGAAAGGACTACGCAGCATGGATATAAGAGAGTAGAACTAGGCAACGGAAAGTTGCCGGAAAACGCACCAGCCTGTGACAGCGAGCATACTAGGGAGCAGTCACCGTACGCTTATAAAACACAGCGACATGGCCCTCTGGCAGGCAGTCCACAGATGGAACGGCCGCAGCGAAAGAACCACGACGAGACGGTAGGGACCTGAAAGCCCTCCCGGCCTCAAGAAATGGATCAGTGAGATGCAGGGGAGTGCCACAGACCAGCAGCAGCCACTATGAGAGAGCCCAACAAATGGACCGCAAGAAGGCCCCGGGAGGGCCAGCAGCAGCAGTAAAAGTGTACAGGCACAGCCGCAGGACAACCTAGTAAAAAGGACCCCACAGAAGCGTACAAAGACTGCTGTGGGAAGAAGGCAGCTATACAACAGCTAAAAAATACCCCACATAGGTTAAGTATCAACCCCAACAAGGGGCACCTCTTGAGCGTGAGCTCATAGACAGAGGACGTAAATTGGTAACTCAGAAACCACAGGTTCTGAACACATAACCCTTGGAGTAAGGGTGTGCAACCTGAACCACTAGGCCATAGTGACTCAGAAAGATAAGCAGCTGACCTGCTGCATGAAAGAAAGCAAATACGGCGAGAAGCCGCTCAGGCCGTTCAGGTATTACAGCATGAACCCAGGGCCAACATGAAGCAAAGACAACAGAGCAGAGGGTGAGGACAAGGTCCGCAACCGGAACAAAAACTACGGAAGGGTAGACAGAAGGCAGTGAACCGCAAAGTCTGCATGTGCGTCAAACAGGGACACACCATCAAATGGCAAAGCCCGGAGACTGTCACGTACATTTTCGGGGAAACCCCCGTCGCGCAGCCAAGCATGGCGGCGCAAAGCAACGGACCTCGCATTGCCCGACCCACCGAATCGGTAGAGTCAACGGCGGACCGAACGGTAAAGCGCGCCATCTCTCGGCCTTCGTGAAGGAGACGAGCTACGTCAGCGCAAGTACACTCAGGGAGGGCAGGCAAAAGACACTCCACAGAGTCCCAAAGGGCACAAGAAGCCCGGGCAAAGACGCAAGCCGTGTTCAAAGCACGTAAGGCTGAACTAGCGGGCGCAAAAATGCTGCGTCTACATGTCTCCAACCAACGAGACTCCCTAGAAGGAGGCTGCAACAGAGGTGGAGAGGAAGGCTGCGTGGCCAAAGACACCTGCACTAAGAGGCCGTGAGCCCCAGGCTGAAGGGACAAACAGGCTGGGCTCCCAGGGGCCGGACGATGCCGATGTGCCATGGCCCTGTCGACAGCATCTCCTGAAGAGGGCCGAGCCCACGTCCCGAGAAGGGCGTTGAACAACAAGCCGGATAAAAAAAAAGGCAGCAAGGGCTCAATATCCACCGCACCCTGGTGGAGTAGATCCAATACCGGGTCGGAGGACAAGGAGACAGAAGGGGGGTGCAAGTGTAAAACAGCTGCAGCCCTGCGAACACCCCTCAAAAACAAAGCACCAGCTTCAGTGGGCGTTGTGGGGGGCGACAATAGCCCATCTGTAGGGGACGGCTGCAAGCTGACACGTCCCACAGCAGGAGGAACAAGGGCCCACTGCCCCCCTGGCATTGGAGCCAACCGGCGTGGAGAAAGTCCGGGCACACCGGGTCTGTGTCCTCTGGAAGCGGAGAACCAACAGGTGCCGGCGACCGCTCCGGCGTCGAACGACGCCGAAATGGCGTTGAACCGACGTCGACCTCCACGAGGGGCGACCCGGCCGGACGAGCCGGCGGCGACGTCCCCACCACCGAGAGGTGCGGAGAAAGAGCCTGAGGACCAGGAGGCGACAGGCATGTCGCCGCCGGCGCCGTTGATGCCGATGTCGACGCAGGGAGCCGTCAGGGGCTATGCAGAGACAAGGCAGAATGGCACGGCGTGGGGCTGGAATGCCCATCGGGGTTGGGACCCGACGCCGGCACGACTCCGGAGTCGAGGCACTCGGTCGGCGCCGAGGGCGAACCCGCCGGCGGAGATCCGACCTGAATGCCTACCTCCACTGTGGGACCCGAAGGCGCGCCAGGGAGAGGAGGTGACCCGAAGTTGGAGTGCAGAGCCTTGTAGTAGGCTTCCATCTGGGGCCGAGTCGCACCAGTACCCGGAAAGGGCGGGTAAATGGAGGCCAACTCCGGGGGGCACGGCACCGTGAGGGAACGGGAACCATGGCCCCCATCGTCACGTGGAAGCGAGGACTTCGACTTCCGTGACTTGTGCTTTAACTTACCTGTAGACGAGCGACGTTCGCGGGAGCGACTCCGGGAGCGGACGCGGAGAGAAGAACCAACCGGAGAACGTCGGGGAGACGCCGTGCGGGATATCCGGGCGGCCAAGAGCTTCATCCGGCGCTCCAGTAGGGACTCTGGGCGCATCTGCCGGCAGGCGGCACACTCCACGGAGTCGTGGTGCGACACAAGACACCACATGCAAATGGCGTGCGGGTCCGACGCCGACATCTGGCGCGAACAAGTCTCGCACAATTTAAAGCCCGAAGGCATCGCACACGCCAAAGGACGTCGAAAAAGGGCCTGAAGAAAAACAGGCCAGAGGAACAGCTGAATCCCGGATCCGCGTTGGAACGCGGAAAAGAAGGAAACTGACGTCAGCGCGCCGGGGGGGTCCTATATGGCTCCATTGACGTCATGTCCGGGTACAATGTCAGGGCGGAGCCAGGCGGCGCCGTCCCCCGGCGCGCAGAGGTACTGCTGCGCAAATTTTTTCCGGATCCAGTCTAACGCCTGGGGATATTCTAAGTTAAGGAATCTGCGGCTAGATGTCTCTATCAGATAAAATTGCCATAGGGAGTTTGGTGTGACCCTGCGGTATTTCTCCCCAAACCATCCAGAGGGGAATGCAGTAGTGGAGAGAAAAACCCGGGACTTAAAGCAGTCTTTAACAGCTAGGGTATTGGGCTCAGCTCGCAGTTGGGTCCATCATCATTATGGGGTCCAGAGGGCACTAAACAATCTACCTAGAAAATCTGTGGGTGGTGGGACTCCCTATGAGATCCTGTTTGGGGTAAAAATGTGGGTCCCATACCTCGACAGTCTGGCTGTTTTACAGGAACGGAATAGTTTCCAGTACTTACAAAGCAATGTCCAAGTAAAAAGCACCGCCGCCACTGGTGTGGTAAAGGAACTGCCGGCAGCTCTTGGTTTGATCCCAAAGATAGGGGATCTGGTCAGGGAGAAAATTGTGGACAACAAAGAATTTGGGCTGTCCTACTGAGCGCCTGTACCTGTCCTGGCAGTCGAAGGTACCAGAACTGTACTTCTTCCGCTTCTTGCCAGATGCAGAAACAAGAGATTTGTCTCCATTGATCTGCTCAAACCACACTATGTGGCCGATTCTCAACAGTAGGCCACGTGGGCTCCTGGGTAGTTACCTGCCTCCTCTCACTATCATACAGGAAGTTCGGATGGAAGCTTTAATTACTGAGGAACCATCCTCTCCCCAACAGGAGATAGTAGCAATCAACAATGAAGTATCTCTTCTACCTGTTACTACAACAACTACTGTACAATCGACTAGTACAGAAACACAGATTTCAACTCGGAATCCTGGCACAAATGCTGTTTATGTAAATGTGCCACAGATCGAGTCATCTCTCAGTTCTACAAAACCTGCAGAGCTGCCAAAAATAGATCGGACAGCCTCTGGCTACTTCAACGACTATGAAGTATTTCCTCTGATTGATCTGATCCACCAGTAGCACCACATCTACATTTTTGGATGAGACTGAGTGTTTTCTATCTGTGGCTGAAAAAGACATACTTTGTTTCTCCATGGCTACACCATTGGATTACAATTGCGTTACTTTTCCTGGTTCTTTGGATTGGTTTTGTGACAGTCTTTCACCTGCTTCTGTAAGGACACTATCTCCCAGAAGGCTCTTCAGTACAACTAAAACCTCATTCCTCATCACACAAAGCCTGAAGAGACCTTTCCCTGGTGAACATTCAGCTGTTCCAGTTCCTGATGGGATTGTTTGGGATAGGGAATCGTATGATGTGTATGGTCCTACACAACTTTTACAAATTCATTACTTGTTTAAATAACCATTGCAGCGCATATACTTTATACCCGTGATGGGAGGGACTATCCTCCTCAGCTGAGGAGGTAAACCCTATGTATTGGCTGTAAGTTGTTAAAGCTTGAACATTTCAAAGGATTTATCCCATTGTGTTATCATCTCTGAATTCCATTAATTACAATGTTAGAACCAGAAACAGAGGAACTTAACATTCCTTAGAACTGCAGACAAGTGGTTACTCAAAAACTGCTACAACATGGTCTCACACTTACGGGTGGATATGTGGTCTTCGTGGTTGAGGCTCATGAAGCATATGGGACAGGTATTCCATTCATGGGTTACATTCCCAGCAGCAGACAAAACGACAAGGCTATTTCACAACTATACACAAGATATAGTTCTAAATAATTACACACAATATGAAGAAATAGAAATAATACCTTTAACATATGAAGAGCACAGAAATTGGTTTGATGGCGCCGTACCACACACAACAGAAAATGTTAGACTAGGTCTTCTTAGCAATGAGGGAGAAACATGCCCAGTCTTAGCTGGATAAATACCACATCCTTATGTCAATAATTTGACAACAGCACAAGTGCATAGATAATATAAAAATGTAGTAACACTATAAAGGCGTTTGACACTGTTCGTTATTTGAACATTGACATTAAACCCTGCGCGGACTGCTCAAGCTGAACAACCGCAATTGGCTACACCAGGCATCAGCCCCCAAACACTAAATGCCGTCATGGGTAAGGTTCCCATCAGATCGGAGGAGATTCCATTCTGGATTGCACAAAAAACAAACCAGCTTGAAGCACAAGTTACTAACTTGTGTAACGATATATCTGTAAGAGACAGTAGTTAGTGATAGATTCCTTACCTTAGAATATCCCCAGGCGTCAGGCTGGATCCGGAAAGTTTTGCGTAGCAGTACCCTTGCGCGTCGGTAGGCGGCGTCGTGCGGCTCCGCGTCCGTCGTCGGCGTCGTGATCGCCGGGATGACGTCGCGGGCAGCACTTAGGCGCCGCCCCTGCGCGCTGACGTCAGTTCTGTACACGACTTTCCGCGCCAGGAACGCAGAGCCATGCAAGAAGCTGACACAGGTGTCCGAAAAATACTAGGGCCCTGAAAGGGATGTCCTTAACCCTAGAAATCAGTTCGCAGAACGGGGAGGATGGGTGGGCGGTAAGGAATCTATCACTAACTACTGTCTCTTACAGATATATCGTTACACAAGTTAGTAACTTGTGCATCTGAAAGAGACACGTTAGTGATAGATTCCTTACCTTAGAATAGATGCACAAGTTACTAACTTGTGTAACGATATATCTGTAAGAGACAGTAGTTAGTGACAGATTCCTTACCTTAGAATATCCCCAGGCGTCAGGCTGGATCCGGAAAGTTTTTTGCGTAGCAGTACCCTTGCGCGTCGGTAGGCGGCGTCGTGCGGCTCCGCGTCCGTCGTCGGCGTCGTGATCGCCGGGATGACGTCGCGGGCAGTACTTAGGCGCCGCCCCTGCGCGCTGACGTCAGTTCTGTACACGACTTTCCGCGCCAGGAACGCAGAGCCATGCAAGAAGCTGACATAGGTGTCTGAAAAATACTAGGGCCCTGAAAGGGATGTCCTTAACCCTAGAAATCAGTTCGCAGAACGGGGAGGATGGGTGGGGCGGTAGGAATCTGTCACTAACTACTGTCTCTTACAGATATATCGTTACACAAGTTAGTAACTTGTGCATCTGAAAGAGACACGTTAGTGACAGATTCCTTACCTTAGAATAGATACCCCAGCAATACCAACCCCGGTGGTGGGTCTGCGAACAAAGATCAGACAAGGAAGTCCTGGAGGACAGAACGGCCAAAGAAGCCGTCCCTCCGGACCTGACTGTCAAGGCAGTAATGCTTTGTAAACGTGTGCAGCGAGGCCCACGTAGCTGCCTGACAGATAACCGGCAGCGGAACACCGCGGCCCAAGGCCGTGGTAGCAGCCGTTGCCCTGGTGGAATGGGCACGCAGCCCAACAGGAGGCTCCTTTTTAGCCAAAGAATAGCAGGTCTTGATGCACAAGGTAACCCAGCGGGAGATGGTCCTCTTGTGCACCGCCCGACCTTTTTGGCGCCCACGTAGCCAATAAAGAGCTGGTCATCCACCCGGAAGTGTTTTGTGCGGTCAATATAGAAGGAGAGCGCACGTTTTGGGTCCAGACGGTGGAGCCTCTCTTCCTCTCTGGAAGGATGCGGAGGCGGAAAGAAGGTGGGCAAAGTGATGGTCTGCCCAATGTGGAAAGCAGTAACCACCTTTGGCAAGAAGGACGGACGCGTCCGAAGAACAACCTTGTCTGGATGAACAGACAGAAAGGGAGGTTTGCAAGATAGAGCCTGGAGCTCACTCACCCGCCGAGCGGAGGTGATGGCCACCAGAAAGGCTGTCTTCAGAGTCAGAAGACGAAGAGGACAGTTATGTAGAGGCTCAAAGGGAGCGCACATTAAAAAGGTAAGAACCAAGTTTAAGTCCCACTGAGGCATCACAAACGGAACAGGAGGGAAGAGGTGAGTAATGCCTTTTAAGAACCTGTTAACAACAGGGGACTTGAAAAGGGAGGGCTGATCAGGGAGCCTGAGGAAGGCCGAGATAGCACAAAGATAACCCTTGATGGTACCCAGGGCAGAACCCTGTTGGGCCAGAGAGAGAAGGAACAGAAGGACCTCAGAAAGAGGGGCAGAAAGGGGATCCACAGCCTTTGCTGTGCACCATGCCACAAATTTGTTCCACCTGCAGGCGTATACCACCTTAGTGGAGGGACGCCTGGCTGCCAGAATCACATCACAAACTTCGGGAGGCAAGTCGAAAGGAATCAACTGCCGCCGCTCAATCTCCACGCAAGCAGGTGTAGACTGGACAGGTTCGGGTGGAGGACCGTCCCCTGCTGCTGCGACAGAAGATCCTCCCGAAGAGGCAGACGGATCGGGGGATCTACGCTCATATTGAGTAGCTCGGGATACCAAACTCTTCGAGCCCAGTCCGGAGCCACAAGAATGACTTGGGCCCGGTCGTGCCGAATCTTCTTCAACACTCTGGGTAGAAGTGGTATAGGCGGAAAGGCGTACAATAGACCGCAACTCCACTCGTGACGAAAAGCGTCGCCGAGCGAGTGCCGCCTTGGAAATTCCAACGCGCAGAACTGATGACATTGCGCGTTCTCTTCGGTGGCGAATAGATCTAACCAAGGCTCTCCCCACTGTAGAAAGAGTCCTTGCGCCACTTCCGAGTGAAGACGCCATTCGTGATCCATCATGCACCTGCGGCTGAGTTCGTCCGCCCTGGCGTTCAGGGAACCTGCCAGGTGTTGAACCACCAGGAACATGCCCTGGTGTTCCAGCCATGTCCAGAGGCGCAGAGCCTCCTGACAAAGGGTCCACGACCCCACCCCGCCTTGTTTGTTGCAGTACCACATGGCAGTGGTGTTGTCTGTGAACACCTGCACTACCTTCCCTTTGACAGAGGGAAGGAATGCCTTGAGTGCAAGTCGGATCGCCCGGAGCTCCAGAAGGTTGATATGGAGCCGGGACTCCGCCGGAGACCAGAGGCCTCTGATCTCCGCCTCTCCCATGTGACCGCCCCATCCCAGAAGGGACGCGTCCGTCACAACTGTGTGCTCTGGCTGGGGAAGGGAGAGGGATCTGCCCATGACCCATTGCCGGTTCGAGAGCCACCACTGCAACTGTTTTGCAGTCCCCTCCGAGATCTGGACGTGATCGGACAGGTCGCCCTGGTGCTGCGCCCACTGGAACTTCAGGTCCCACTGCAGAGCCCGCATATGCCATCTGGCATGAGTGACCAGCAGGATGCAGGAGGCCATGAGGCCCAGCAGCCTCAGGGTCATCCGTACCGAAACCCAGGATAAGGGCTGAAAGATCGGAATCATAGCCTGAATATCCCGGACTCGCCGTTCGGGAGGATAGGCCCGAAACTGCGTCGTGTCCAGAACTGCTCCGATGAAAAGGAGCTGTGGAGAAGGAATCAGATGCGACTTTGGCACATTGATGGAGAACCCCAGCGAGTGCAGGAGTTCGGCCGTAGTCTGGAGGTGGGAGACAACTGCCTGGGACGAGCCCGCCTTCAGCAGCCAGTCGTCGAGGTAGGGGAAGACTGAAACCCCTGCCCGGCGCAGATGAGCTGCGACCACCGCCATCACTTTCGTGAACACCCGAGGGGCACTGGTAAGGCCAAAGGGGAGCACGGTGAACTGAAAATGCTCGAGGCCTACCGTGAACCGAAGGTAACGCCGGTGGGCCGGCAGGACGGGGATGTGGAAATAGGCGTCCTGCAAGTCCAACGCTACCAACCAGTCTCCGGGGTCGAGGGCAGTCAAGACCTGAGCTAGGGTGAGCATCTTGAACTTCTCCTTCCGGAGGAAGCGATTGACGTTCCGGAGGTCCAAGATAGGACGCATGTCCTCCTTGTCCTTTTTGGGCACCAGAAAGTAGTGGGAGTAGCAACCACGCCCTACTTCTGGGGTCG
This sequence comes from Calotriton arnoldi, assembly GCA_963921515.1. Taxonomy (NCBI): domain Eukaryota; kingdom Metazoa; phylum Chordata; class Amphibia; order Caudata; family Salamandridae; genus Calotriton; species Calotriton arnoldi. The sequence continues at coordinate 728,166 of CAWUFW010003374.1, forward strand.
GAACATGCTCGATGGCCCTCTTGGCCAAGAGGGCCGTGACTTCCTTCTGTAGAAGCACCAAGTGATCCCCTGACATGCGGTGGAATTGAGGTGGCATGGCTGGGGGGTGGTCTCGAAGGGGAGGGAGTAGCCCCTTCGGACAATGTCCAAGACCCACTTGTCCGAGGTGATGGGACGCCAGTGGTGAAGGTGATGGCGGACCCTGCTCCCGACTGGCGTGCTGTGCACCTGAAAGGAGGGACTAGGAGGGCTTGGAGGCCGCGGACGGGTTGGAGGTGGTGGCCTGACCCGCACGCTGGTTGCCCGAACCGCCACGGCGGTATCCACGTCCTCGGCCACGCGAAGGCGCTTGCTGCGCGGGCCGTTGGCCGGGCTGTGGACGTGACTGGGCGCCCCTTCCGTGGCCACGAAAGGGGCGAAAAGCAGACGTTTGCGGAGGGCGCACAACAGCAAGGCCCAGGGACTTAGCAGTAGCCCGTGAATCCTTGAAACGCTCCAGCGCATGGTCCGCCTTTGAACCAAAGAGACCGACTCCATCAAAGGGCATGTCCATGAGAGTATTCTGGACATCCCCTGAAAAACCAGTGGTTCTCAGCCAGGCGTGGCGACGCAGCGCCACCGTCGTTGCAAGCGATCTGCCCAGCGAGTCGGCGGTATCAAGGCCACAGCGGATGGTATACTTAGCCGCATCACGCCCTTCCGCAATAGCGCGGGTAAGCAGTGTCTGGACCTCCTCAGAACACTGCGGCAAAACATCAGCCACCGAATCCCACAGGGAGTGGGTGTATCGGCCCAAGAGGCAAGCGGTATTAACAGACCGCAAGCCAGCACTGGAGGAAGAGAAAGCCTTCTTCCCAAAGTGATCCAGGCGCTTGGATTCCCTATCCGGAGGGGCGGTAGGGAAGGCTGTTTGGGAGGCAGAGGCTTGGACAACCAAGCTCTCAGGGGTGGGGTGTTGGGAGAGAAACAGGGGGTCGCCCGGAGCCGGGCGATGGCGTCGGGCCACGTTCCTATCCACAGGAGCCCCTGTGGTGGGTTTGGACCAGGCACCCAAAAGAACGTCAGTGAGTGCATCGTTGAACGGCAGCACAGGCTCCGAAGAGGAGGCCGCCGGCTGAAGCACTTCAGTCAGGAGGTTAGTCCTGACGGCCACTGTAGGCAACTGGAGATCTAAGGCTCCAGCAGCTCTACGCAACACCGTTGCAAAATTAGCCCCTCCTCCGTTGCCACGGGAGGAGACAGCATGCCAGAGTCGGGGGAGGTATCCAGCCCACTGGCATCCCCAAGTTCCTCAACCCAGTCCGGGTCAAACTCGCACTGTTGTGTGAGAGGGTCGCCAGACCCCTCCCAGCTCTCCTGGTCCTCCTCAGGTTGAAAAGATGGAGGAGGAGGGACATAAGGGACCCAAGGCCTCATCGGCGCCGGAACCGGCGTCGGGCGACGCCGGTCCGGCTCCATGTCCGGACCCGGGGAGAACCGGGGAACGACGCCGCCCGGAGCCCCGGACGGCGTCGGAAACGGCACCGGGGACATCGGCGTCGGCGGAGGCGTGGTTAGGTCAACCGGCGTCGATGGAGGTTGCGGCACCACCGGAACCGGGGTCGAGGCCGGGGCCGGAGCCGAGGCCGGGACGAAGGCTGGTGGGACAGGCGACGCCGGGACCGGAGTCGACGGCGACGCCGGAGCAACCCCATCTGGGCCCGCGGGGCCCGAAGGCGCACCGGAGGGACCTTGAGGCCCGAAGAGGCGGGCCATGGCCGACAGGAATTTCTGTACTCGGCCGGAGTCGCCCCCGAACCCGGGAAGGACGGGTAATGCGGGGGCAACTCGACAGGCACGTCCGGGGCCGCGGGGGCGGGGACGGTGCCGACAGGGACCTCAGCCGAGTCGCGCGACCGGCGAGGCGAAGTCTTAGAGCGATGACGCCGCTTAGACTTCTTGTGCTTCGACTTACCGGAGGAGCGCGAAGACTTGGATTCCGACGAACGGCGGGGACTCCGCGTCCGGCCCCTCGACCTCTCCCGGGACCGGGGCTTGCTGCGGCGCGGAGCCGACTGCCGGACTTCAAGGAGCTTTCGAGACCGCTCTCGCAAAGCCTTCGGATGAAGTTTCCGGCAGTCAGGGCACGACTTCGTGTCGTGGCCTCGGCCGAGGCAGAAGAGACACTCGAGGTGGGGGTCCGTGATGGACATCATACGACCACATACCTCGCAGGGCTTAAAGCCGGGCATCCCTACGACACCTTAGGAGTCGTGAAGACTCGTTGAAGAGAACAGTGAAAAATTTCACAAAAAGATAGTCAAAAAGTGACTAGGGCACTGCTCTTCCCGGATCTGCGCTTACTGGCGCGGAAAAAGAAGAACTGACGTCAGCGCGCAGGGGCGGCGCCTAAGTACTGCCCGCGACGTCATCCCGGCGATCACGACGCCGACGACGGACGCGGAGCCGCACGACGCCGCCTACCGACGCGCAAGGGTACTGCTACGCAAAAAACTTTCCGGATCCAGCCTGACGCCTGGGGATATTCTAAGGTAAGGAATCTGTCACTAACGTGTCTCTTTCAGATACCCCAGCAATACCAACCCCGGTGGTGGGTCTGCGAACAAAGATCAGACAAGGAAGTCCTGGAGGACAGAACGGCCAAAGAAGCCGTCCCTCCGGACCTGACTGTCAAGGCAGTAATGCTTAGTAAACGTGTGCAGCGAGGCCCACGTAGCTGCCTGACAGATAACCGGCAGCGGAACACCGCGGCCCAAGGCCGTGGTAGCAGCCGTTGCCCTGGTGGAATGGGCACGCAGCCCAACAGGAGGCTCCTTCTTGGCCAAAGAATAGCAGGTCTTGATGCACAAGGTAACCCAGCGGGAGACGGTCCTCTTGTGCACCGCCCGACCTTTTTGGCGCCCACGTAGCCAACAAAGAGCTGGTTATCCACCCGGAAGTGTTTTGTGCGGTCGATATAGAAGGAGAGCGCACGTTTTGGGTCCAGACGGTGGAGCCTCTCTTCCTCTCTGGAAGGATGCGGAGGCGGAAAGAAGGTGGGCAAAGTGATGGTCTGCCCAATGTGGAAAGCAGTAACCACCTTTGGCAAGAAGGACGGACGCGTCCGAAGAACAACCTTGTCTGGATGAACAGACAGAAAGGGAGGTTTGCAAGATAGAGCCTGGAGCTCACTCACCCGCCGAGCGGAGGTGATGGCCACCAGAAAGGCAGTCTTCAGAGTCAGAAGACGAAGAGGACAGTTATGCAGAGGCTCAAAGGGAGCGCACATTAAAAAGGTAAGAACCAAGTTCAAGTCCCACTGAGGCATTACAAACGGAACAGGAGGGAAGAGGTGAGTAATGCCTTTTAAGAACCTGTTAACAACAGGGGACTTGAAAAGGAGGGCTGATCAGGGAGCCTGAGGAAGGCCGAGATAGCACAAAGATAACCCTTGATGGTACCCAGGGCAGAACCCTGTTGGGCCAGAGAGAGAAGGAACAGAAGGACCTCAGAAAGAGGGGCAGAAAGGGGATTCACAGCCTTTGCTGTGCACCACGCCACAAATTTGTTCCACCTGCAGGCGTATACCACCTTAGTGGAGGGACGCCTGGCTGCCAGAATCACATCACAAACTTCGGGAGGCAAGTCGAAAGGAATCAACTGCCGCCGCTCAATCTCCACGCAAGCAGGTGTAGACTGGACAGGTTCGGGTGGAGGACCGTCCCCTGCTGCTGCGACAGAAGATCCTCCCGAAGAGGCAGACGGATCGGGGGATCTATGCTCATATAGGCGGAAAGGCGTACAACAGACCGCAACTCCACTCGCGACGAAAAGCGTCGCCGAGCGAGTGCCGCCTTGGAAATTCCAACGCGCAGAACTGATGACATTGCGCGTTCTCTTCGGTGGCGAATAGATCTAACCAAGGCTCTCCCCACTGTAGAAAGAGTCCTTGCGCCACTTCCGAGTGAAGACGCCATTCGTGATCCATCATGCACCTGCGGCTGAGTTCGTCCGCCCTGGCGTTCAGAGAACCTGCCAGGTGTTGAACCATCAGGAACATGCCCTGATGTTCCAGCCATGTCCAGAGGCGCAGAGCCTCCTGACAAAGGGTCCAAGACCCCACCCCGCCCTGTTTGTTGCAGTACCACATGGCGGTGGTGTTGTCTGTGAACACCTGCACTACCTTCCCTTTGACAGAGGGAAGGAATGCCTTGAGTGCAAGCCGGATCGCCCGGAGCTCCAGAAGGTTGATATGGAGCCGGGACTCCGCCGGAGACCAGAGGCCTCTGATCTCCGCCTCTCCCATGTGACCGCCCCATCCCAGAAGGGACGCGTCCGTCACAACTGTATGCTCTGGCTGGGGAAGGGAGAGGGATCTGCCCATGACCCATTGCCGGTTCGAGAGCCACCACTGCAACTGTTTTGCAGTCCCCTCCGAGATCTGGACGTGATCGGACAGGTTGCCCTGGTGCTGCGCCCACTGGAACTTCAGGTCCCACTGCAGAGCCCGCATATGCCATCTGGCATGATTGACCAGCAGGATGCAGGAGGCCATGAGGCCCAGCAGCCTCAGGGTCATCCGTACCGAAACCCAGGATAAAGGCCGAAAGATTGGAATCATAGCCTGAATATCCCGGACTCGCCGTTCGGGAGGATAGGCCCGAAACTGCGTCGTGTCCAGAACTGCTCCGATGAAAAGGAGCTGTGGAGAAGGAATTAGATGCGACTTCGGCACATTGATGGAGAACCCCAGCGAGTGCAGGAGTTCGGCCGTAGTCTGGAGGTGGGAGACGACTGCCTGGGACGAGCCCGCCTTCAGCAGCCAGTCGTCGAGGTAGGGGAAGACTGAAACCCCTGCCCGGCGCAGATGAGCTGCGACCACCGCCATCACTTTCGTGAACACCCGAGGGGCACTTGTAAGGCCAAAGGGGAGCACGGTGAACTGAAAATGCTCGGGGCCTACCGTGAACCGAAGGTAACGCCGGTGGGCCGGCAGGACGGGGATGTGGAAATACGCGTCCTGCAAGTCCAACGCTACCAACCAGTCTCCAGGGTCGAGGGCAGTCAAGACCTGAGCTAGGGTGAGCATCTTGAACTTCTCCTTCCGGAGGAAGCGATTGACGTTCCGGAGGTCCAAGATAGGACGCATGTCCTCCTTGTCCTTTTTGGGCACCAGAAAGTAGTGGGAGTAGCAACCACGCCCTACTTCTGGGGTCGGAACATGCTCGATGGCCCTCTTGGTCAAGAGGGCCGTGACTTCCTTCCGTAGAAGCACCAAGTGATCCCCTGACATGCGGTGGAATTGAGGTGGCATGGCTGGGGGGTGGTCTCGAAGGGGAGGGAGTAGCCCCTTCGGACAATGTCCAAGACCCACCTGTCCGAGGTGATGGTGCGCCAGTGGGGAAGGTGATGGCGGACCCTGCCCCCTACTGGCGTGCCGTGCACCTGAAAGGAGGGACTAGGAGGGCTTGGAGGCCGCGGACGGGTTGGAGGTGGTGGCCTGACCCGCACGCTGGTTGCCCGATCCGCCACGGCGGAATCCACGTCCTCGGCCACGCGAAGACGCCTGCTGCGCGGGCCGGTGGCTGGGCTGCTGACGTGAAGGGGCGCCCCTACCGTGGCCACGATAGGGGCGAAAAGCAGAAGGTAGCGGAGGGCGTGTAGCAGAAAGGCCCAGGGACTTTGCAGTAGCCCGTGAGTCCTTAAAGCGCTCCAACGCATGGTCTGCTTTGGACCCAAAAAGACCGACTCCATCAAAGGGCATGTCCATGAGAGTATTCTGGACATCCCCTGAAAAACCAGTGGTTCTCAGCCAGGCGTGGCGCCGGAGCGCCACCGTCGTTGCAATCGACCTGCCCAGCGAGTCGGCGGTGTCAAGGCCACAACGGATAGTGTATTTGGCCGCATCCCTTCCTTCCGCAATGGCGCGGGAAAGCAGTGCCTGGACCTCCTCAGGGCACTGGGGCAAAACATCCGCCACCGAATCCCACAGGGAGTGGGTATATCGGCCCAAAAGACAAGCGGTGTTAACGGACCGCAAGCCAGCACTGGAGGAAGAAAAACCTTTCTTCCCAAACTGATCCAGGCGTTTGGATTCCCTATCCGGAGGAGCGGTAGGGAAGGCGGTTTGGGAAGCGGAGGCTTGGACAACCAAGCTCTCAGGAGTGGGGTGGACAGAAAGAAACAGGGGGTCGCCCGGAGCGGGGCGATGGCGTCGTGACACGTTCCGATCCACAGGAGCCCCTGTGTTGGGCTTGGACCAGGCGCCCAAAAGAACGTCAGTGAGGGCGTCGTTAAACGGCAGCACAGTCTCCGCAGAGGAGGCTGCCGGCTGAAGCACCTCTGTCAAGATGTTAGTCTTGACCGTCAAAGTAGGGAGCTGGAGACGTAAGGCCCCAGCAGCCCTACGCAACACCGTACCAAAATTGGCCCCCTCCTCCGTAGCCACGGGAGGAGACAGCATGCCAGTGTCAGGAGAAGCATCCAGACCACTGGCCTCCCCTAGACTCTCTGTCCAGTCCTCATCATACTGACAGTTGCGTGTCAGAGGGTCATCAGACCCCTCCCAGTCCTCCTGGTCCTCCTCTGGGTAAAAATAAGGAGGAGGAGGGACATTTGGGACCCAAGGTCCCATCGGCGCCGGAGCCGGCGTCGAGCGACGTCGCTCCGGGTCCATGTCCGGAGCCGGAAGGAACTGGGGACGACGCCGCCCGGAGCCCAGGGCGGCGTCGAGAACGGCACCGGAGACATCGGCGCCGGCGGAGGTGTCGTGAGGTCGACCGGCGTCGATGGGGGTTGTGGAGCCGGGATCGAGGCCGGGGCCGAAGCCGGAGCCGGGATCGAGGCTGGAGGCTCGGGCGACGCCGGGGCCGGAGCCGCCGGCGACGCCGGAGCAACCCCATCAGGGCCCGCGGGGCCCGAAGGCGCACCGGAGGGGCCTGAAGGCCCGAAGAGGCGGGCCATGGCCGACAGGAACTCCTGTACCTTGGCCGGATCCGCCCCCGAACCCGGGAAGGGCGGGTATGACGGGGGCGACTCCACAGGCAAGTCCGGGGCCGCGGGGGCGGGGACGGTGCCGGGAGGGGCCTCAGCCGAGTCGCTGCTTAGACTTACCGGACGAAGAAGTCGACGACCGGTGTGCACTCCGCGAGCGACCCCTGGACCTCTCACGCGACCGGGGCTTCCGCGGAGCCGAATGCCGGGCCTCGAGGAGCTTTCGAGACCGCTCTCGCAAAGCCTTCGGGTTGAGGGCCTGGCATTCGGGACAAGACTCGGTGTCGTGGCCTCGGCCGAGGCAGAAGAGACACTCCCAATGCGGGTCGGTGACGGACATCATCCGCGCACAGGCGCCGCATCGCTTGAAGCCGGGCATCCCTACGACACCTTAAAGTTGGAAAAAACCAGTGAAAAAATCACCAAAAAGTATGGTCAAAAATTGACCAGGGCACTGCTCTTCCCGGATCTGCGCTTGCTGGCGCGGAAAAGAAGAACTGACGTCAGCGCGCAGGGGCGGCGCCTAAGTGCTGCCCGCGACGTCATCCCGGTGATCACGACGCCGACGACGGACGCGGAGCCGCACGACGCCGCCTACCGACGCGCAAGGGTACTGCTACGCAAAACTTTCCGGATCCAGCCTGACGCCTGGGGATATTCTAAGGTAAGGAATCTATCACTAACGTGTCTCTTTCAGATGCTGTAATTACCCATATGGGAGCCCAGGAAAAATACAGGATTTTAACAATTTGCTTGCAGATGGGGATGGCTCCCCCTGTCGAAGACTGCACCACTTGGGGTACAATTTTTGCTTCAGTATATACCAGAACACATGGTACCCTTTCATTAGCTGTTTTGTCAGACGTGCTTAAACAGATCCAAAATGAGTACGGGGCAGCACCTGCCCTGGATTTGGGGATGAAACTGATGGGCAATTTTGCAGCAGTATCTGCCATTATGTTAAGTAACATTAAAGGGAAAGCAGCAGCGATGGCTATACGCCAGCGTCTAAGGGATTTAGCTCCAGGACAACAGGAGAGCAAATTACCTGAAATTATCGAGGAGACCGATACAACACTAAGTAGAGATAATTTGGGAGCCAAACCTGATATACCACAACTAATGAGTAATTCTGAATAGGATAACTCTAAGCAAGCACAGAAGTCTTCTACAAAGAAGAAGTGGGATAGTAAAAAAACCAAAGATAACTAAATTGCTGGGTAGGGCTCCTCAACAGGAAGGCACTAAGAAATGCTATAGCCAACTGTGATAATATTAGACCGACTGACAGGTATCAGGATACTGATACACGTTCATCTTGTTCCTTTCAGGAACCATCCGAAAAACGTTTAGAGAGGGGTGGAGGTCAGAGCACAGATGATCAGAGTACGTGAAACCGAACAAGGACTCACAAAGCTCATCTGACTACATCATTAAACAGGAAGACAAACCTAAAACATCCAAACCTCAATTCAAAAAGAAGAAGGTAGCTGGAAGAAGTCAAGCATGCCAAGGATATTGAGGACACTGCTCCTGAACGGGGAGTGGGCTCTGACCATGCTAGACAGCGCGGCAGAGGTCACTATAGTTCAGCAAAACCTGATGGATTGTCTGGTGGCAGTAGCGCTAAGTGACAAAGCTAGAATGGGGGACCCCCTCTGACAAATAAATTACAGGTCTGGGAGAAGACGGGAGGAGAACCAACAAAGCAATGTAAAGGATGCTCCCTTGTGACCTATATACTTACTCTTACACATGCATGAGTCATGAAAATGAAGAGCTCATACAATAATTACATATCATGAAAGACAGGAACATTAGAAATTTATTTGTACATCTTTTATTTGCATTAAATTATTTTCCATTATCACAAGCTTACTTATCCTTATTTTTGTGTTAATGTATTTTGTACAATTTTTATTAAAAACTTATTTAATAACAATGATCTTAAAAAATCTAATAAACATATAAACAAAACAATGTCAACACCAAATGTCATATACAAATATTTGACATTACCCCTGAATGAAAGACAATTAATGAAAAAAATTATGTATACCAATGTCATGCATACTAGAATACATTCATACACTTACAACCACAATCATATCCCATCCAAAAATCACAACTATCTGTAGACTAAAAGATGTTTGGAGTCTCTAGGACCAGGTGATCAGAGCTGTAAACTGCCAGCTCTGACCAACAGTGATCAATGGTCAGTGGCCAATGGTCGACGCGCGTTTCGGTGGATCAGAAGACATAAACACCACCTTCATCAGGACCTATGCCAGATAGCAACACATTGCAAACACACCCAGGGGATACTACTGAGGATATTCTGAATAGTCAGACATCATCACGTGGACCCACATAAAGATCAGAATAGGTTGGATTCCAGCCGTTAAAGTAACTGACCAATCCAAGTCTAGTCAGAGTTGAAAGGCAATAGAAATGGTCTCGACGAATTTCAATGGTGAGGTACCCCTTTTAAATAACCATCGCAAGTTGTTAGAAAGCGGAGACTGATACCCATCTGGGCAGATTTATTTCTGATGGACTGTCCTCTGTATATTTTCTATGTTAGATTACCATGTTTCTCAATCCGGGTAGGAATATTCTATATATGTCTCGTAGTTGGTTTCACAAGGGTGATCCCTCCCAGAAGTCTAGCGCTAAGTGACTACATCCAGGTTGATACACCAGATACGAGGATAAGTGTCCCGCATCGCTTATGGGAAATGCGACTCCAAATGGAGGAAGACATAAAAACCCCCAATAAAGTTCTCTTTTGTGAGAACCTGTCAATCAGCAATGACATTCTCTTGGCCGAAAAGTAATGGCCACCAGAATTCATCATGGACTGCCCAAACGGAGAAACCTACCTTCTCCGACCTTGTCCAGAAAACGTAAAACATTCATATGGTTCGATTAATATAGAATGACAAATCTCTTTTAGGGTCCGAATGATAGAGTGTCCCCTCCTCCTTGGACGGATGAGGTGGGGCGTAGAATGCTCTGGCCAATGTGAAAAGGGGTGACCACCTTCGGAAGGAAAGAGGCATGTGTTCGAAGAGCCAGTCTGTCAGGAAAGAGGTTGGTGCATGGAGGGTGGACCGAGAAAGCCTTTAGCTCACTGACCCTCCTGGCTGATGTAATGGCCACCAGGAACATTGTTTTCTGAGTTAAGAGCAGCACAGAGCAATTATGCAGGTGCTCAAAAGGAGAACACATGAGAAAAGTAAGGACCAAATTAAGTTTCCCATTGGGTACAGACAATGTCCACCACGAGCCGGACGTGGCGGAAAAGTAATCAACTCCTCGGAAAGGGTCCCCTGTTCTCCCCCTTACTCCCACTAGCCAATAACCCCTGGATATCCCCAACCCGGGAACTGGTGGTGCAATGTGCTCTTACAAAATTTGACCTCCATACAATGGGAGATATTTTCCCTAATGGTCATATCATCTCCTATACGGACGATACAAGGTTTACACAGGCCACACAACTGGACCTATTTATAATGCGGTGTCTGCATGCAGCTTTCCATGCTTGTATCCCTTTATACTCCATTGCCCCTTATGACTCTCCCCCCCCCCCCACTGAAATTGCACAGAGGGGGTACATTAGTTTCTAAACTATATAAAGCCTGCCTCTCCCTGAAACCCGCCCGAGACATGAGAACATGGGATAGGTGGGAAGCCGACTTGGACAGAGCCATATTGGCTAAATGAAAGGCACTACTGCTGTGAGCAGACCAAACTCATATCTCCATATCACCGCCACAAGCCGCTTCATTTAAAATTCTTACACAGGGCATACGTCACCCTAGCACAATCGCCAAAATAGACCCTGTTAGGTCCTCCAACTGTCTGAAATGTAACGCACCTGATGTTGACTTTGCCCACCTCACATGGACCTGCCCACATATTAGTCAATATTGGAGCACTATATTCCAACACTTGTCACTGATGATTGATATTGAACTCCTCCCTGACCCTTTCCTAACACTCTTGGGCTATGTGGCAGACATTCCAAAATTGGTGCACAGATACGCGGCCATTGCGCTATTACTCGCTAAACGGGAGATAGTGCTAAATTGGGGTAATAGCATCAGGCCGACAGTTAAGGCTTGGATCACAAGCTTAGTCACTTGCAACTCTATGAGCGAAATCTATTCTACATTCAAACCGCTCACCTCCAGACCTAAGAATAACTGGCAGCCACTGCAGGACTACCTTGCAGCACATGACAACAACACTACCCCTTGAATGTGCACCGCAAATATATGCGAGCTTCACGACACCATGTAATATATGCTTGCACATTTCCAACGATAATTTTGTACTGTTATTTATTTTTGGCCACACCTGTAATGCATGACTGAATAATGTTTCTGTACTATACAATATTGAATGCTCACCTTCCACTGGTAACACTATTCAATGTGCCTTAACCCATGTAATGGGTCCTTTGTTTATATTTGATTATTCTGAAAATTTTAAATAAAGTCTAAAAAAAAAAAAAGATTCCCAATGGGGCATCACAAAAGGAGTAGGTGGAAACAAATGTAAACCTTTTTAAAAACCGAGTCACAACGGGTGACTTAAAAAGGGAGGGTTTATCTGGCAGCCGCAAGAAAGCCATAATGACTGACAAATAACCTTTACGGGTGCCCAGTGCAAGGCCTTGTCTGGCTAAAGAAATAACAAACAACAAAACCTCAGCAAGAGATGCAGAAATGGGGTCCACATTGTAGGAGCCTGGCTCAGTGTATAGTGTCCACCTATGGTTAGGCACTGTGCACTGAGTCCAGGCAACCCTTAGTGATAGTGTGTAGGTCCCTGAAAACCAGAGCTCTCGAGGGATAGCTGTGAAGAGCAGTTAAGGCTTATTCAGGAGGGGTGCAAAGCAAGGGCATGCACACTATAGTCAGTCAGTAAGCTTTTCACACAAGAAAGAACCACACCAGGTGAGTATAAAAATACTTTAGATTTATTAGCACACACTAGACACTAACTTGGTATATCTCCTGCCCAGAGATATCAATTACAAACAATAGATTCTTCAGAAATAGGTAAGTAGCTGTTGACCAGTTGGAAGGGGAAATTAATGTACTTTTTAACACTATAAAACAGATTCCGAACATCTTATGGGTGGGTGATTTTAATGCGCATTGTTGTCATTTTTCAAACTTAACAGCTTGTGGCTTAATCGATGAGGCAGACGAGCCTTTATTTCATTTCACACATAACCATTATGGAGACGTTTTGAATAGATTCCTTGTGATTAATAATCTAGAGATGCGGAATCCTACAGATTTAAGCAGAGGCATGTTACAAAATACATTTGGCACGCCAACCCAGGGTTCAACCATTGATTATTTATTAATTTCGGACCCCTTAAAAAAAAATCTGCAACGTAGAAATTAAGTACTTTAATTTGAGTGATCATGCTGCCATTATTGGTGAGTTGGAATGGGTAGGAATCCATCCAGAGCAGTCTAGGCATGTCAGACCCACAATAGCAAGGAATAATGGGATTATCCTTAAATGGGCCACAATAGACAAAGCATACATTGTTCCTGCCATGTTGCAAATAATCGAAATGATATTATGGCTTGCCTAGAAGCGGAATCTGATCCTACCCAGGTAACCACAGCCTTTGAATCAATACTATCTGAGATTAAAAGCCTCGCAACTAGAAAAAATCCTACTGCCAAAATCTCAGGCCCTAGATGGTTCGACCAAGCTTGTACCAAGTCCCTATCAGTTTTACATCAGGCTCTCAGAGCTACGCCTAGAGAGACGTGGAATTAGTCAAACTTCTCCGCCTCCGGTATAAAGAGGCCCGGAAGATCAGAATTAACACCTTATAGGAAGAAGCATGGGAACAATTTTACCTAGCTGCCATCTCTAATAATGCCAGGGACTTCTGGAGAGTTATCAACGCTCCCTTTCTTAAACCATCTACAGCCCCAAGTCTGGACTGTCATGTGGATGAGGAATCTTGGGTTGTATACTTTTCCTCAATATTTGACCCTAAAGCTGAGGGAGCGACTACCCAGCGGGCAGCTCTCTCTCCCTCCACTAAACCACTCCTCACTTTTAACCATCATGAGATCAAAGAGGCCCTTATGCAATGCTCCAGTAATAGAGCCCCCGGCACGGATGGTACTCCGTTGCACAAGTTACTAACTTGTGTAACGATATATCTGTAAGAGACAGTAGTTAGTGACAGATTCCTTACCTTAGAATATCCCCAGGCGTCAGGCTGGATCCGGAAAGTTTTGCGTAGCAGTACCCTTGCGCGTCGGTAGGCGGCGTCGTGCGGCTCCGCGTCCGTCGTCGGCGTCGGGATCGCCGGGATGACGTCGCGGGCAGTACTTAGACGCCGCCCCTGCGCGCTGACGTCAGTTCTGTACACGACTTTCCGCGCCAGGAACGCAGAGCCATGCAAGAAGCCGACATTGGTGTCTGAAAAATACTAGGGCCCTGAAAGGGATGTCCTTAACCCTAGAAATCAGTTCGCAGAACGGGAGGATGGGTGGGGCGGTAGGAATCTGTCACTAACTACTGTCTCTTACAGATATATCGTTACACAAGTTAGTAACTTGTGCATCTGAAAGAGACACGTTAGTGACAGATTCCTTACCTTAGAATAGATACCCCAGCGAACAGATTCAGACAAGGAAGTCCCGGAGGACAGAGCGGCCAAAGAAGCCGTCCCTCCGGACATGGCTGTCAAGGCAGTAATGTTGGGTAAACGTGTGCAGCGAGGCCCACGTAGCTGCCTGACATATATCCTGCAGCGGAACACCGCGGCCTAAGGCCGTGGTAGAAGCCGTTGCCCTGGTGGAATGGGCCCGCAGCCCAACAGGAGGCTCCTTCTTAGCCAAAGAATAGCAGGCTTTGATACACAAGATGACCCAGCGGGAGATGGTCCTCTTGTGTACCGCCCAACCTTTTTTGGCGCCCACGTAGCCAACAAAGAGCTGGTCATCCACCCGGAACTGTTGTGTGCGGTTGATGTAAAAGGCAAGCGCACTTTTTGGGTCCAGACGGTGGAGCCTCTCTTCCTCTCTGGAAGGATGAGGAAAGAAGGTGGGCAAAGTGATGGTCTGCCCAATGTGGAAGGCAGTAACCACCTTTGGCAAGAAGGACGGACGCGTCCTAAGAACAACCTTGTCTGGATGAACAGACATAAAGGGAGGTTTGCTTGAAAGAGCCTGGAGCTCACTCACCCGCCGAGCGGAGGTGATGGCTACCAGAAAGGCTGTCGAAGACGAAGAGGACAGTTATGCAGAGGCTCAAAGGGAGCGCACATTAAAAAAGTAAGAACCAAGTTTAAGTCCCACTGAGGCATTATAAACGTAACAGGAGGAAAGAGGTGTGTAATGCCTTTAAGAAACCTGTTAACAACAGGGGACTTAAAAGAGAGGGCTGATCAGGAAGCCTGAGGAAGGCCGAGATTGCACAAAGATAGCCCTTGATGGTACCCAGGGCAGAACCCTGTTGGGCCAGAGAAAGAAGGAACAGAAGAACCTCAGAAAGAGGGGCAGAGAGGGAATCACAGCCTTTGCTGTGCACCATGCCACAAACTTGTTCCACCTGCAGGCGTATACCACCTTAGTGGAGGGACGCCTGGCTGCCAGAATCACATCACAAACTTCGGGAGGCAAGTCGAAAGGAATCAACTGCCGCCGCTCAATCTCCACGCAAGCAGGTGTAGACTGGACAGGTTCGGGTGGAGGACCGTCCCCTGCTGCTGCGACAGAAGATCCTCCCGAAGAGGCAGACGGATCGGGGGATCTACGCTCATACTGAGTAGCTCGGCATACCAAACTCTTCGAGTCCAGGCCGGAGCCACAAGGATGACTTGGGCCCGGTCGCGCCGTATCTTCATCAACACTCTGGGCAGAAGTGGTATAGGCGGAAAGGCGTACAATAGACCGCAACGCCACTCGCGATGAAAAGCGTCGCCGAGCGAGTGCCGCCTTAGAAATTCCAACGCGCAGAACTGCTGACATTGCGCGTTCTCTTCGGTGGCGAACAGATCTAACCAAGGCTCTCCCCACTGCTGAAAGAGACCTTGCGCCACCTCCGAGTGAAGACGCCATACGTGATCCATCATGCACCTGCGGCTGAGTTCGTCCGCCCTGGCGTTCAGGGAACCTGCCAGGTGTTGAACCATCAGGAAAATGCCCTGATGTTCCAGCCATGTCCAGAGGCGCAGAGCCTCCTGACATAGGGTTCACGACCCCACCCCGCCCTGTTTGTTGCAGTACCACATGGCGGTGGTGTTGTCTGTGAACACCTGCACTACCTTCCCTTTGACAGAGGGAAGGAATGCCTTGAGTGCAAGTCGGATCGCCCGGAGCTCCAGAAGGTTGATATGGAGCAGGGACTCCGCCGGAGACCAGAGGCCTCTGATCTCCGCCTCTCCCATGTGACCGCCCCATCCCAGAAGGGACGCGTCCATCATGACTGTGTGCTCTGGCTGGGGAAGGGAGAGGGATCTGCCCCTGACCCATTGCCGGTTCGAGAGCCACCACTGCAACTGTTTTGCAGTCCCCTCCGAGATCTGGACGTGATCGGACAGGTTGCCCTGGTGCTGCGCCCACTGGAACTTTAGGTCCCACTGCAGAGCCCGCATATGCCATCTGGCATGATCGACCAGCAGGATGCAGGAGGCCATGAGGCCCAGCAGCCTCAGGGTCATCCGTAGCGAAACCCAGGATAGAGGCTGAAAGATCGGAATCATAGCCTGAATATCCCGGACTCGCCGTTCGGGAGGATAGGCCCGAAACTGCGTCGTGTCCAGAACTGCTCCGATGAAAAGGAGCTGTGGAGAAGGAATCAGGTGCGACTTCGGCACATTGATGGAGAACCCCAGCGAGTGCAGGAGTTCGGCCGCAGTCTGGAGGTGGGAGACAACTGCCTGGGACGAGCCGGCCTTCAGCAGCTAGTCGCCTAGGTAGGGGAAGACTGGAACCCCTGACCGGCGCAGATGAGCTGCGACCACCGCCATCACTTTCGTGAACACCCGAGGGGCACTTGTGAGGCCAAAGGGGAGCACGGTGAACTGAAAATGCTCGAGGCCTACCGTGAACCGTAGGTAACGCCGGTGGGCCGGCAGGACGGGGATGTGGAAATAAGCGTCCTGCAAGTCCAACGCTACCAACCAGTCTCCAGGGTCGAGGGCAGTCAAGACCTGAGCTAGGGTGAGCATCTTGAACTTCTCCTTCCGGAGGAAGCGATTGACGTTCCAGAGGTCCAAGATAGGACGCATGTCCTCCTTGTCCTTTTGGGCACCAGAAAGTAGTGGGAGTAGCAACCACGTCCTACTTCTGGGGTCGGAACGCGCTCGATGGCCCTCTTGGCCAAGAGGGCCGCAACTTCCTTCTGAAGAAGCACCAAGTGATCCCCTGACATGCGGTGGAATTGAGGTGGCATGGCTGGGGGGATGGTCTCAAAGGGGAGGGAGTAGCCCCTTCGGACAATGTCCAAGACCCACTTGTCCGAGGTGATGGCACGCCAGTGGTGAAGGTGATGGCGGACCCGGCCCCCTACTGGCGTGCTGTGCACCTGAAAGGAAGGACTAGGAGGGCTTGGAGGCCGCGGACGGGGCGGGGTTGGTGGCCTGACCCGCACGCTGGTTGCCTGACCCGCCACGGCGGGAGCCACGTCCTCGGCCACGCGAAGGCGCTTGCTGCGCGGGCCGGTGGCCGGGCAGCGGACGTGACTGGGCGCCCCTTCCGTGGCCACGAAAGGGGCAAAAAGCAGACGGTAGCGGAGGGCGTACAGCAGAAAGGCCCAGGGACTTGGCCGTAGCCCGCGAGTCCTTAAAGCGCTCCAGCGCATGGTCTGCTTTGTTTCCAAAAAGACCGACCCCATCAAAGGGCATGTCCATAAGGGTGTTTTGGACATCACCCGAGAAACCAGTGGTCCTCAGCCAGGCGTGACGGCGCAGCGCCACCGTCGTCGCAAGCGATCTGCCTAGCGAGTCAGCGGTATCAAGGCCACATCTAATGGTGTATTTAGCCGCATCTCTTCCGTCCGCAATGGCGCGGGAAAGCAGTGTCTGGACCTCCTCAGGACACTGGGGCAGAACTTGCGCCACCGAGTCCCACAGAGAGTGGGAATATCGGCCCAAAAGGCAAGCGGTGTTGACGGACCGCAAGCCAGCACTGGAGGAAGAAAAGACCTTCTTCCCAAATTGATCCAGGCATTTGGATTCCCTATCCGGAGGAGCGGTAGGGAAGGCGGTTTGGGAAGCAGAGGCTTGGACAACCAAGCTCTCAGGAGTGGGGTGTCGGGAGAGGAACAGGGGGTCGCCCGGAGCGGGGCGATGGCGTCGGGCCACGTTCCTATCCACAGGAGCCCTTGTGGCGGGCTTGGACCAGGTGCCCTAAAGAACGTCGGAAAGCGCGTCATTAAACGGCAGCAGTGGCTCCGAGGAGGTAGCCGCCGGCTGAAGCACTTCCGTCAGGAGGTTAGTCCTGACAGCCACTGTAGGCAATTGGAGGTGTAAGGCCCCAGCTGCTCTACGCAACACCGTTGCAAAATTTGCTCCCTCCTCCGTTGCCACGGAAGGCGGAGACAGCATGCAAGAGTCAGGGGAGGTGTCCAGACCACTGGCATCCCCAAGCTCCTCAGCCCAGTCCTGATCGAACTCACACTGCTGTGTGAGAGGGTCATCCAACCCCTCCCAGTTCTCTTCGTCCTCCTCTGGTTCAAAATTATGAGGAGAGACATGCGGGACCCAAGGTCTCATCGGCGTCGGAGCCGTGTCCGGATCCGGAGAGAACCGGGGAACAACGCCGCCCGGAGCCCCGGGCGGCGTCGGGAACAGCACTGGAGAGATCGGCGCCGGTGGAGGTGTCGTCAGGTCAACCGGCGTCGATCGGGGTTGTGGCAGCACCGGAGCCGGGTCGAGGCCGGGGCCGGGACCGAGGCTGGTGTGACAGGCGGCGCCGGGACCGGAGCCGCCGGCGGCGCCGGATAAACCCCATCAGGGCCCGCGGGGCCCGAAGGCGCACCGGGGGGACCTTGAGGCCCGAAGAGGCGGGCCATGGCCGACAGGAACTCCTGTATCTCGGCCGGAGTCGCCGCCGAACCCGGATAAGGGGGGTAATGCGGCGACGGCCCCACAGGCACTCCCGGAGCCGCGGGGACGGTGCCGACAGGACCCTCAGCCGAGTCGCAAGACCGGCGAGGGGAAGTCGTCGAGCGATGACGCTTCTTTGACTTCTTATGCTTTGACTTACCGGAGGAGTGCGAAGACTTGGACCCCGACGACCGATGAGGACTCCGCGACCGACCTCTCGCGTGACCGGGGCTTGGCGTGGCGCGGAGCCGACTGCCGGACCTCGAGGAGCTTTCGAGACCGCTCTCGCAAAGCCTTCGGATGCAAGGCCCGGCACTCGGGGCACGACTTCGTGTCGTGGTCGCGGCCGAGGCAGTAGAGACATTCCTGATGCGGGTCTGTGATCGACATCATCCGACCACAGGCGTCGCATGGCTTGAAGCCGGGCATCCCTACCGACACCTTCGGAGTCGAGAGACTCGTTTAGAAAAACAGTGAAAAATCACCAAAACACTTAGTCAAAAAATGACTGGGGCACTGCTCTTCCCGGATCTGCGCTTACTGGCGCGGAAAAAGAAGAACTGACGTCAGCGCGCAGGGGCGGCGTCTAAGTACTGCCCGCGACGTCATCCCGGCGATCCCGACGCCGACGACGGACGCGGAGCCGCACGACGCCGCCTACCGACGCGCAAGGGTACTGCTACGCAAAACTTTCCGGATCCAGCCTGACGCCTGGGGATATTCTAAGGTAAGGAATCTGTCACTAACGTGTCTCTTTCAGATAGATTTCTTTACTGAGCAGCCAGACTTATGGGGACCGGCGTTGATTAACGTTTTTAATCGAGTCACTAGAGTGGGTCCACCAGATCATGGACGAAATCTATTTTAATCCCCATCCACAAGAAAGGAGATAAATCTGAGCCTAAAAATTACAGACCAATTTCTCTCCTGGACAGTTCCGCTAAGCTTATGGGTCGGGTTCTATTGAACAGACTTGAGGAATGGGCCACCAGTAATAACATTTTGATCCCGGTCCAATACGGTATTAAACAGGGGATGGGCACTCAAGATCAGTGCCTCAATTTAAGTCTGTTAATCGCCAAGTAACCCAAGCCAAGCAGGGCAAATTATACTTGGCTTTTATGGACTTATCTGCAGCATTTGACTGCATGGCACATCACCATCTATGGAGGATAATGAAGGAAATGGATATCGCCAAGGCAATTATCCTCTTTATAAGGCAGCTTTATTCCTCGGCCTGTGTCCCATAAGGGAGGCAGGGAGCGTGCACCAGGGCGTTTCCAATCAACAGGGGCATCTGACAGGGTTGCATACTGGTCCCATTTCTTTTTTTTATCTATACTAATGGGGTAGAAGCTCCCCTATCGGACTCAACACCAGATGTCCCCAAGATCAACAATGTACGCACCCCAATCCTCCTCTACGCAGATGATGCAGTGTTAATTGCCCGCACAGGCCTAGCCCTACAAAAGTTACTAGAGGTTTATGTGAAATTTATGCGAAATTTGGATTTAAAAACCAACAAGGCCAAGTCCTTCATTTTAATTACCGGACAAAAGGATAGGAAGGCTCCAAGTTTTTATATAGATGGCCAAAAGGTAGCCCAAATTGATGCCTTCTCTTATCTAGGGGTGACCTTTGACAGACAACTAACTTGGTCTAATATGATTACTACAAGGGGCTTATTGCTAGAAAAAAATATAATCGCCTTATATTCCTTTACAAAAAAACTAGGAGCGAAATCTATTGATATGGTGAAAAAAGTCTACAACGCCAAATCTGTTTCAGTAGCAACTTATGGGGCAGGTATCTGGGGTTATTCGAACTCCACAGCTCTCCAGATTATGGAGGATACTTTCTGGAAAAAACTAGTAGGCCTCCCCGTGAGTTGCTCAAACTTTATATGTCACGCAGAAATCGATGTTCCATATATAAATGATATAATTAGCCTGGCGTCAATCATTTTATGGCATTCTATCTGGAGAAGAGATTCTGTTCCTATCACTCAGAAGTTAATAGAAGACTGACACTCTCTGGAACATGATACCGGATTCCCTGGACACCATATATCAAAAATAGTCTCTCTTCCCTTGGCTTAGACCACCTATTTGTTTCGCCAAGTGATTGCTCTAAAATTTAAAAACAGGAGATTAAAACTCGTTTTCTCACACACAGGGCAAGTTAAAGATTTAAAACAAACTGTCTAAAAGTATCAGTAAAATGTTGCCCAGACTTCTCCAGGAAGGAAAATCCTCATATTTATTTACAGTGACAAATTTACGTCACAGGTGTTTCTAACTTAGGTTTCAACTTAATCTTATCCCTTGTATGTTGGCCCACCCATCAGGAATTTTTTTGTTTTCATCCTCTTCTGTTCTGTCCCTGTGACAGTGTCTCCGCTCAATCAAACTTGCACATTTTTTTCTTTTGCAAATTTTATGTGGTACACCGCAAAACATTCATATTGCCCCTCATGCGTAAATATAATTTCACACAATGCCGTATAGGAATGTATTTTTTACAATCACTGCCTGATCCCCTTGTTTGTTACACCATGGCGTCTTTTTTATCCTCATCATGTAAAACTAGGCAATCTTGTGCAAGCCCTCCCTCCAGGATACCTTATCCAGAGGCTAGACCGGGTTTCAGGTAAAGGTGGCGGGATCTCTATTATTTATAAAAGTCAACTTACCTGCCGCATTTCCGTAGGTCCGTTACCAGACTGTGAGAATCTCTTATTTGCGATAGGATTCGCACCCACGCTCACTCTGTCAGGTATTTTAATTTATCGTCCTCCTGGGGCACTGGGTCAATTTTGTAAATTACTGCCTGATATGGCAGCTAACCTAGCCAGTGCCCCCGCTAATTTTACGTTATTAGGTGATTTTAATCTTCACTTTGATGACCCCTCACACGTGACCGCAGCGGAGATAATTAATGACCTTGCAGCCTATCAGTTTAAACAAAAGGTTATTAAACCGACTCATGTGAAAGGCCACCTTCTAGATCCCATTTTCTCCAACATGGATGAATTAGCAGGAAGGGACTCTATTCCAGTACCCTTTTCCGATCATTTTCTTATGCCGTTTTTCTGGACCCCTATTTGCGCCACTCCATCTACCAGGCCGGTTAGAATTCTGTCGCGTCTTTGGTCTAAACTTCCTTCAGAACAGTGGATCTTGGCTTTGGAAAATACTAAGCCGATCCCTGACCCAGATCCTATTACTGCTAATGAAAATTTAAATAAATGGATGGAGACTTGACTAGACCGGGTTCTCCCGAAGAAATGGACTCATATTAAAGCTGGGACCAAAAGAATGGCATGGTATTCTCCCAAGCTCCGTGAGCTAAAACAAACTTGCAAGAAACTCGAAAGAATATGGAGAAAGTATTTCTCCTCAGTCAAGAAACTGAAATATAGGGAGGCCATTAAAATGTACAAAGCAGAAATCAAATTGGCCCAGGTCTTTTATTATGAAGAAAGAATTTCTTTGGCAGCTAATTCCCCTCGCGAAATTTTTCGCATTGCGAAAAAACTGCTTAGAGCCCCCCTATCTCCAGACACATCTGATGCTACCTGCTTACGTTGTAATAATCTGGCAGATTTCTTTTATGAAAAAATTCAAACCATTTATACGTCATTTCCTCTTGCAGATGGCCACAGCAATCTTCAAACCCTGGAAATTAGTCCTCAGAGCAGGGAACATTACTTGGAGGCAATTCCCTTGATGGACCCAGAGTCGTTCAAAACCATCTTGGCGCTCGTGAAGTGTGCGTCACCAAGAGACTCAGCTCCACCTAACATTCTGAAGCAAGCGTCCGGAACTGTCTCCCCTATTATATTGGAGCTGATTAATGCCTCCATTTCTACTGGAGTAGTTCCCACTCTGTGGAAAAGTGCCATGGTGAAGGCGTTGTTAAAAAAGCCTAGTCTTGACCCTGATCTCCTGGGAAACTATCGTCCCATCTCGCTTCTCCCAGGGATCAGTAAAATTGTGGAAAAACGGGGGCGTGGCCTGAAGCGCCAAGATGGCGGTCGCACTCTAGGAGTGCTCCGGACCCCTCCGTTATCCGCTTCCCATCCTAATGCCTGCGGCTGCCATCCGTACCCTCTACCTACACGCCGAGAGCCCCTGGGGAGGGCACGACGCACCGGTGACTCCGGATTGCTGATTCCAAGAGACTGGCGCCTGCTCTGATTCTGGATCCGGCAAGGCCCTCGGGCTGCGACATGGCGGCCTCCACCGCGAACCGCTACTGATTTGGGCGCATCTAACTGTGGAGTGCCCATCGGCGGTGTGGTTCCTGTTCTGTTGGGGACCCCGCGCGGCGGGTCACTTGTCCCTGGGGGGCACTGCCCTGTACGACCGGAGTCCCGTCCTGCGCCCGGGCCTTCACAGTGCCCAGAGACACAAAATGGCGGCTTCCGGCACCCGGGGCCTGTGAGCCTGGTGGGCCCTGCAACTGGCTGTGACCCGACCCGTGGGTGTCGAGCCTCTGTCCTGGAGGCGGCGTGTGGAGGAGCCACGTTCCGGAGCGGCCCGACCCATGTCCTGATGCTGTTTCATCCTGCTGGAACCAGAGGCTGGGATCGGTTCTGGCGCCCAGAGAGCGGTGACACCCGGAGAGTGGGGACGGGGACTGGGGATCGGCTGTCACGTCGGGCAGCGGTGGGGGAGATTTCTCAGCTCCCCTACGTAAAATTACTTGTGGCGTCCCACAGGGCTCGGCCCTTTCTCCCCATCTATTTAATCTTTACATTGCCCCACTGATCCAGTCCCTTAAAGATATGAATGTGACTGTTTTTAACTATGCAGATGACCTTCAACTACTTTTTAAGATCGATAATTCTCAAAACTCGGTCATGGACGTTCAGGCTACAATGCGGCACATCCAACTATGGATGGACCTTAATCACCTTAAACTGAACCCTGGTAAGACAGAGCTTGTTCTTACTGGGGACAGTCATAAGTACTGGGGCCCCCATTACTGGCCCCCAGAGCTAGGACCTTCTCCTTCCCCGTCCCTTTCGGCCAAAACGCTTGGAGTTTCTCTTAACAATGACCTCTCATTAAAAACCCAGGTTGGAGCGGTCATTTCCAAGTGTTTCTTTCAAATGCGGAAGATCAGGAAGATACACCGCCTTCTCACTCAGGAAGCCTTGACTATGGTTATAATAGCCACTGTCCTGTCGCATCTTGACTACGCTAACTCCGTGTACTTGGGCATGCCTCTCTATCTACTCAAACGGCTTCAGATGGTCCAAAACCATGCAGCCCGACTGATTCTTCAACAACCTAAATGGCAATCAGCAACTCCCCTGCTGAAGAAACTGCACTGGCTCCCTATCGCCCAGCGCTGTGCCTTTAAAACTGGATGCCTTATTTTTAAATCTTTGCATGGCAATAGCCCTGCTTTCATCAACTGCTTGATTTTTAGACATACCCCCATACGTAACCTACGTTCTGCCCACCTCTCACTTCTTGACACCCGACATTCAAGCGGGTGCGTCAAGGTGGCCGTAGATTTGCGATCCTTGCCCCTAAACTGTGGAATTCTTTCCCGCTGGAAATACGGTCTTGCACTAACCTCCTGCAGTTCAGGAAGCTTCTCAAAACTTGGCTTTTTGAACAGGCCTATGACTGATGTTCTACCGGATAGCATTTGGAGCAGCCTACAGCGCCATGAAGCCTCCTGGTGTACGTGCGCTTTATAAATCATTTTTAACATTAACATTAACATTAACATTAACATCACTGCTCAGGCTTCTCACCCCCCCCCTCCCGGTGCTGTGTTGAGCGAGGGCCCGTACTGACCGCTGTGGCCGGGGTGTACTCCACTGTATCCTGGGCCCGTCCCTGTCCAGCGGTGGCGGATCCGCTCAGAGGGGCGGTGAGGGGCCGATCGACTGTGCACATCGGGCAGCAGACGTCCCGGGAGGAACTCACTGGCCCACCCCCCTCCTCTCCAGGCCCCTGCCTGTAATTCCCCGGCCC
Source organism: Calotriton arnoldi (assembly GCA_963921515.1). Lineage (NCBI taxonomy): Eukaryota > Metazoa > Chordata > Amphibia > Caudata > Salamandridae > Calotriton > Calotriton arnoldi. The sequence continues at coordinate 752,238 of CAWUFW010003374.1, forward strand.
CCGCGCTGGTTGTCTCCGGGGCCGGGTGGACTGGATGCCCTAGTGGGTTGTGCGGCGGACGTGAAGTGTGGCCCCTTGAGCGTCCGCCCGGTGTCGTCTCCCCCGGCTCGCCGTCCCCTGCTCCCGTGGTTGTCTGGGCCTGGCTGGGCGCCGGGGCCCGGGCGGGCGGTCCTGCTCATATTGTCTGGCCTGACCGGCGCCGGGGGGAGACCCGGTACCTACAACCCTGTCCCGGGCCCTGCGGAAGTGGAGCAAGCTTTCTCCTCTCTCGGCCGCTATTTCGAGCGGCGGTGAGCAACGCGACCTGTGCCCTCCCGGCGCCTCTCTGATCCTCCCGAGCCGGCCGCGTTCCTCGGGCTGACTGGTCCGTCACTCCGGGATGCCCCCAACGGCTGAGGGATACCTCTGTTTCTTGTGGCATCCGGCAGGCGTGGTGGCAGAGGTGGGTCACCAAGACACAGCTGCAGTGGCGACCAGTGTGTAACGTGGGCTGCCTGAGCGGGGGCTGGAATCGGCTGCGTGGGTCGAGCAGCGTGGGGTCCCGAGAGCGGGGCCCCCTCCGCCGTGCCCAACGCATCTTCCTACAGTGTCTCCCCCATGTCGTGCTGGCCTCCCGACACTTACCTTCCCTACGGTCTCACAATAACTCTGCCCAGCGCCCTGACTCACCGAGGTGGGAGCCCTCCGTCTTTAACTGCGGCTCCTACCCTTGGTTCCTGCTCTGAGAGACCCACACGAAGATCTGCGCTGCCGACCCCCCCGTCAAGCGACCACTGACCCCCTGATCTGCGGCCCGAGACCCCGGTGGATTCCCGCACTATCGCTCGAGGCGCCTGACCGCCCACGGGTGGCTGTGGCCCTCGCGCCCACCCCTCCTAGACCCGGAGCCTTTGCCGGGGCGAGGCTTGTCATCTGCCATGGGGCGAGACCGTACCTCCAAATCCACGACCACCCACACGCAAACAAAGATGGACCGTTTCACCACCTCTGATCATGACCCCCCTGGCCAAGGTGAAGGCGCCCCCCCCCCTCCCGGGTAAAGACTTAGCTGCCATCCTACAGGCGATCAGCGTGTCACAGGCATCGGTGGAGGGGAAGATCGGGGAGGTTAGGGTGGACATGTCCCTTATTCGGCAGGACCTACGGAATGCCACTGCCCGAATTACGGAAGCTGAATCTCGCCTCTCCACGGCGGAGGACGATATCCACTAATTGAAAGAACAGGTGGCCAGCCTGCGGTCGCACACCAAGGAACTGCATCAGCATGCGGAGAACCGAGCACGCCGTAACAACCTCCGCCTGGTGGGGTTCCCCGAAGGGGTCGAGACGAATCAGGTATCCAACTTCATCGAATCCTGGTTCTCATCATGGATGTCCAAGGACACACTCTCCGAGTGGTTCGTGGTGGAGAGAGCTCATCGGTCCCTTGCACCTAAGTCGCCACCCGGGGCCCCACATCGTCCCATCATAATTCAAATCCTTAACTTCAAGGACCGGGACGCCATCCTGCGCGAGGCACGCTCTTGGGGACCCCTCAAGTTCCAAAACCACACCATCATGGTATTCCCTGATTACACCAGGTAAGTGCAAGACCAACGCCGCTCCAACACGGATGTCAAAAAGAAGCTGCGGACCCTCGGCCTGCAGTACCTGCTCCAGTTCCCGGCCCGCCTCCGCGTCATCTTTCAGGGAAAGACACAATTCTTTGACTCGCCTCAAGTGGCCTGGGCGTGGTTGACGGAAGAACGTCCCCGCGGAATGCGGCGAAACCTCTCCCCCGCACCTTCAGGCCCCCGGTCCACGAGACCCCAGTCTCCTAAGCAACAGCGCCGGAGGTAAACGCAATCCCGCAGGAGGCGCCAATCCCAGAGAGCGGGACCCAGATCGTCGAGCCTGGTAGCTCACAGACTCAGGGACTCTCCTAGCCCTTCGGGCTCTCCACCTCGTCACAGACATCAGTCGACCGGCTGCCCATCTAACGATCCTCCGTCGCCGGCCTACCAGGACTTGCCGGCCACGGACTCGGATCTATCCCGCAGCCCAACAATCTGATGCTCTTGCGGGCGCGGCCCTGTCCGCGGCCCTCTCCGGGGACATGCCCCCACCACTCTAGTGGCTGGGAGCCACGGCAGACTTATTGCTCTACTTTGTTGTCTTTTTGCGAGACATTGCGTATCCGTCTACAAGGAGGGGTCCTCCACGCAACCCAACCCGAGCGTTTTAGTTTGGTTCTTGTTGCTGCAGTTGGGCCGACAGATGCTTCTGTTCTCGAAGTATAGGGTGGGGGGAGGGGGGAGGGGAAGGGGATGGGACTGTTTTTCCCATGGTTATTTCATGTTGTATTGCTACACCAGCCTTATCGAGACACAATACGATATTCCCTCGTGCCACTCACACAGCTTCCTCAAAAGCGCTTTCCCGCGCCGGACCCCGAACGTACCCGCGACTTTCCGTGGAACGGCGAACCAGTACACCGACCACCAGCCACCATGACTGACACACCCATTCCGAGGGCCTCCCTCCGCACACTGTCCTGGAATGTTAACGGGCTCTTAGACAGACTCAAACGAATGGCTGTCCTACGCTATGCTCAACGCCTAGGTATAGAGGAGCTCCTGCTTCAGGAGACCCACCTGATGGGTAACCACTGCCCTTTCCTGGCACGTTATGGGTACGATAGAGTATGGCACTCTGGATTCACCCGGGGCTCCCGAGGGATGGCCATCCTCTTGAAGCGTACCCTTCCCTTTGTGCTCATGCAAGCTATTCACGATCCTCAGGGAGTGTCCGTGGCCCTCTGCGGTACATTGTGCGGTAATCCCCTCAACCTTGTGTCCATCTTCTCACCCCCCTCGATGCTCACGACGACCCTAGAACATTCCACCACCCTGCTCACCACCTTGCCACTGGGAACCACAATAATTGAGGGAGATTTTAACGCGGTTTCCAATCCACACCTCGACACGACAGGCCCTCCGTCTAACTCTAGACTTGCGCAAGCGAAGCAACTAACGAATTGGTCCGAATCCCTGGGCCTCTGCGATGCGTGGCGAATCTGGCAGTTCACAAACAGTTCACTCATACATCTGCAGCACACCATACGCAGGCGCGCATAGATGCTATCTTCGTCCCATCCACTGACTGCCAAACGATTCAGAACGTCCGTATACTCCCCAGGGGTATCTCCGACCACTCCCCACTGCTCCTTAGTACGGGGGCCACTCCCCCCTTGACATGTCCAACATGGCGGATGAATGCCTGGTTCCTCCAAGATAAGGAATTTAGACAGGTGGTGGGGGAAGAGCTCAAACAGTACTTCCTGACCAACGCCGGATCGGTTCCCTCCCCGGGTACCCTATGGGAGGCGGGCAAGGCTACCATCTGTGGCTTTGCTAAAGGCCAACTCAAGCGCCGGCGGCAGGCCCAGTTACAGCAGATCACCTCACGAGAGGCGCAAGCGTTACGCCTCAAGCAATCCCCTCCTACTGACTGCGACACCTCCCAAGAGAGGCAACTCGCTCGCCTTCGGGGTGAAATCAAGCAGCTTTCATTGGACGCTGCCAAACTCCTCTGGAGATCCTCCGTAGCGAGAGTGTATGGCTGGGGCGACAAGAACAGAAAGATTCTCCACAGACTAGCCACGTACCCTAGGGCGAACCGCATTATCCCTGAAATCGTGGACCCGGACGGAGTAGCGCACCGATCCCCGTTGGCAATGGCCCATGCCTTCGCCTCCTACTATCGTACGCTCTACGCGGAGAGGAGCCCTGTACTGTTGCTCTCCGACTTGCTGGATGCGGGTCTTGCCCGCCTCCCCCAGCTGGGTTCTGCCGCACAAGCTGATTTGGACCGCCCTATCACCCAAGAAGAAATTAACGAGACGATAGCTCACACCTCGTCGGGCAGGACCCCTGGCCCGGACGGCCTCCCCCAGGAATACTATGCTATAAATCGTGATACCATCGTCCCACGCCTCACAGATCTGTTCGACGAGGCTCTGGAGAAGGGCTCCTTCCCGCACGAGACGGACATTGCCACCATCGTTGTTCTCCCCAAAACACAACCGCCGTCTCCTCGATGTGCGGACTACCGCCCAATTTCTCTTATAAACACAGAGGTTAAAATATATGCCACAGTTCTCGCCCAACGGCTGAGGCCCTACCTCGCCACATTGGTCCACCCGGACCAGTGCGTGTTCATGCCCACGCGTGGGACTAGGCATTGCCTCCGGCGGCTTCATCTGGCCTTGGCTCACCGCCACTTGCTTACCCCCTACCTGGCGATTCTTCTCGTCGATTTCGAGAAGGCCTTCGATTCAGTGGATTGGCGGTATCTGGGCGATGTGCTGGACATGATGGGTTTTGGCCCCCACTTCCGTAGTCTGGTAAAAGTTCTTTATGCCCGGCCCCAGGCGCGAGTCTTAGTCAATGGGGTTTTATCTGAGGCCTTCCCCATTCAAAGGGGAACGAGACAGGGATGCCCCCTCTCGCCCCTTCTCTTCGCCTTGGCGATGGAGCCCCTGGCGACCCTGATTAGATCCGAGGACCGCGTTTGGGATGGGAATGGCCCAGCTCGGAGGCGGACAAGATTGCACTTTATGCAGACGATGTTTTAGTCTTTTTGGCCGAACCCGCCCAGTCAGGCCCTCACTGCCTCCAGATCCTACACTACTTCGGGCAAGCTTCCGGCCTACAGCTGAACCCCAATAAGTCGGTCCTGGTTCTCTTACACTTAGCCAGAGACTGCTACGACTGGCAATCCATAACACCGCTTAGGCGTCAGTCTTTCAAATACTTGGGGATCTGGGTCGCCCTTCTCCCGGACCTAAGCTGGTCCCTCAATGTCACCCCGCTTGTGAATAAAGCTAAGACGGACCTTCACAAGGGGCAGGCGCTCCCCCTGAATCCCTTGGGGAGAGTCGCCCTGTTTAAAATGATGATTCTTCCCAGATTCCTCTATGCCCTCCAAAACACCCCCTTCTGCTTTCCGCGGGCCTGGTTTCGGGAACTGGATAGTATGGCCACCAAATTCCTTTGGGGGGGGGGGAAGGCCACGTCTGGCTCTGACCCTCTGCCGCGTTCCTCCCTTTGATGGGGGCATGGGGATGACACACTTATACTTATACTACTTGGCGACCCGCCTACTTACCATACATGATTGGTTTAATGGGGGCTGGTCCGACCCGGCCTATAGGCTTGAACTGAGCGAGCTAGGTTTTCCCAAAATCCAGTCTCTGATGTACGGGGAGTCCATTCCTTCCACCTTACCGGAGGTGACAAGCACTGCGCTTTTGGCCTGGCGGGCAGCTCTGCGTCATACTCAATGGACACACAAGTTAACTCAGCATACGCCTCTCTGGCAGGGCACATGGCTCCGGGAGGTCAGTGGGTTGAAGGGATTTAGATCGTGGGACCTTATAGGGATCTCACAGCTCGGGGATGTGTGGGCGAGCGGCCACATGCGCTCCTTCCAGGACCTTCGGTCCAGATACTCCATACACCCATCACAATTTTACAAATATCTGCAACTGCGGCACGCCCTCCATGCACACATATCGGAAGTCACAACAATCCCAGAATACAGCCCTCCCGAAGCGCAGATTATGTTGGGCGACCTGGGGAAGGGGGGTATTTCCCGCATTTATCGGACACTGGTCAACAATACCCCGACCTCACTGGACCGGCTTAGAAGCCAATAGGAGGAGTGGGTGGGTCCTCTGGACGAGGAGGATTGGAGGGATGCTCTCATGGCACCCAAGACGATCACTGCATCAGCTAAACTCCGCCTGATCCAACTATACTATTTACACGCCGCCTATTTAACCCCAGTACGCCTTCATAAGGCGGGCTTTTACCCGACTGCCTCCTGCACACGATGCGGCCACGACCCGGCAGACTTCTTCCATATGGTATAGGCATGTCCCCTTTTGGCAAGGTTCTGGGGGGACATTGAAGAAGAGCTCACAGAAATCCTGGGGTGGGAGGTCCCTCATGACCCGCGACACTCGCTCCTGGGGATTACAGATGGGCTGGACGGGTCCAGGAACAAGAAGCTGTTTTTCAACACGGCTATGGTTGTGGCTAAGCGAGACATAGCCGCCTCCTGGAAACTTCCAGTTCCGCCTTGCTCTGGGAAGTGGCGGAGGGGGGTGGACTGGGGTGCGACACAAGAAAAACCTATGTACGAAGCACGGGGATGCCAGAAGAAATACCGTAGGGTGTGGGGCAAATGGCTGGGTACCATGGATTAGTCAAGACTGTGTGCTGACTGTTTATACCCAACTGAACCTTGTGGGGTCGAGCGTTCTAGGAACGATTATTCATTCGACTGGGAATTGTTATCCTCGCTGTCCACTGCTGATCTGCTGGTGTTTGTTTACTGTCAAAAGCAATAAAATTGTTTATCAAAAAAAATTGTGGAAAAACATTTTAATGCACAAGTTACTAACTTGTGTAACGATATATCTGTAAGAGACAGTAGTTAGTGACAGATTCCTCACCTTAGAATATCCCCAGGCGTCAGGCTGGATCCGGAAAGTTTTTTGCGTAGCAGTACCCTTGCGCGTCGGTAGGCGGCGTCGTGCGGCTCCGCGTCCGTCGTCGGCGTCGTGATCGCCGGGATGACGTCGCGGGCAGTACTTAGACGCCGCTCCTGCGCGCTGACGTCAGTTCTGTACACGACTTTCCGCGCCAGGAACGCAGAGCCATGCAAGAAGCTGACCTAGGTGTCTGAAAAATACTAGGGCCCTGAAAGGGATGTCCTTAACCCTAGAAATCAGTTTGCAGAACGGGGAGGATGGGTGGGGCGGTAGGAATCTGTCACTAACTACTGTCTCTTACAGATATATCGTTACACAAGTTAGTAACTTGTGCATCTGAAAGAGACACGTTAGTGACAGATTCCTCACCTTAGAATAGATACCCCACCAATACCAACCCCGGTGGTGGGTCTGCGAACAGATTCAGACAAGGAAGTCCCGGAGGACAGAACGGCCAAAGAAGCCGTCCCTCCGGACCTGACTGTCAAGGCAGTAATGCTTTGTAAACGTGTGCAGCGAGGCCCATGTAGCTGCCTGACAGATAACCGGCAGCGGAACACCGCGGCCCAAGGCCGTGGTAGCAGCCGTTGCCCTGGTGGAATGGGCACGCAGCCCAACAGGAGGCTCCTTCTTAGCCAAAGAATAGCAGGTCTTGATGCACAAGGTAACCCAGCGGGAGATGGTTCGTTTGTGCACCGCCCGACCTTTTTGGCGCCCACGTAGCCAACAAAGAGCTGGTCATCCACCCGGAAGTGTTTTGTGCGGTCGATATAGAAGGAGAGCGCACGTTTTGGGTCCAGACGGTGGAGCCTCTCTTCCTCTCTGGAAGGATGCGGAGGCGGAAAGGAGGTAGGCAAAGTGATGGTCTGCCCAATGTGGAAGGCAGTAACCACATTTGGCAAGAAGGACGGACGCGTCCGAAGAACAACCTTGTCTGGATGAACAGACAGAAAGGGAGGTTTGCAAGATAGAGCCTGGAGCTCACTCACCCACCGAGCGGAGGTGATGGCTACCAGAAAGGCTGTCTTCAGAGTCAGAAGACGAAGAGGACAGTTATGTAGAGGCTCAAAGGGAGCGCACATTAAAAAGGTAAGAACCAAGTTCAAGTCCCACTGAGGCATTACAAACGGAACAGGAGGGAAGAGGTGTGTAACGCCTTTTAAGAACCTGTTAACAACGGGGGACTTGAAAAGGGAGGGCTGATCAGGGAGCCTGAGGAAGGCAAAGATAACCCTTGATGGTACCCAGGGCAGAACCCTGTTGGGCCAGAGAAAGAAGGAACAGAAGGACCTCAGAAAGAGGGGCAGAAAGGGGATTCACAGCCTTTGCTGTGCACCATGCCACAAATTTGTTCCACCTGCAGGCGTATACCACCTTAGTGGAGGGACGCCTGGCTGCCAGAATCACATCACAAACTTCGGGAGGCAAGTCGAAAGGAATCAACTGCCGCCGCTCAATCTCCACGCAAGCAGGTGTAGACTGGACAGATTCGGGTGGAGGACCGTCCCCTGCTGCTGCGACAGAAGATCCTCCCGAAGAGGCAGACGGATCGGGGGATCTACGCTCATACTGAGTAGCTCGGGATACCAAACTCTTCGAGCCCAGTCCGGAGCCACAAGGATGACTTGGGCCCGGTCGTGCCGAATCTTCTTCAACACTCTGGGAAGAAGTGGTATAGGCGGAAAGGCGTACAACAGACCGCAACTCCACTCGCGACGAAAAGCGTCGCCGAGCGAGTGCCGCCTTGGAAATTCCAACGCGCAGAACTGATGACATTGCGCGTTCTCTTCGGTGGCGAATAGATCTAACCATGGCTCTCCCCATTGTTGAAAGAGTCCTTGCGCCACTTCCGAGTGAAGACGCCATTCGTGATCCATCATGAACCTGCGGCTGAGTTCGTCCGCCCTGGCGTTCAGGAACCTGCCAGGTGTTGAACCATTAGGAACATGTCCTGATGTTCCAGCCAAGTCAAGAGGCGCAGAGCCTCCTGACAGAGGGTCCACGACCCCACACCGCCCTGTTTGTTGCAGTACCACATGGCGGTGGTGTTGTCTGTGAACACCTGCACTACCTTCCCTTTGACAGAGGGAAGGAATGCCTTGAGTGCAAGTCGGATCGCCCGGAGCTCCAGAAGGTTGATATGGAGCCGGGACTCCGCCGGAGACCAGAGGCCTCTGATCTCCGCCTCTCCCATGTGACCGCCCCATCCCAGAAGGGACGCGTCCGTCACAACTGTGTGCTCTGGCTGGGGAAGGGAGAGGGATCTGCCCATGACCCATTGCCGGTTCAAGAGCCACCACTGCAACTGTTTTGCATTCCCCACCGAGATCTGGACGTGATCGGACAGGTTGCCCTGGTGCTGCGCCCACTGGAACTTCAGGTCCCACTGCAGAGCCCGCATATGCCATCTGGCATGATCGACCAGCAGGATGCAGGAGGCCATGAGGCCCAGCAGCCTCAGGGTCATCCGTACCGAAACCCAGGATAAAGGCTGAGAGATCGGAATCATAGCCTGAATATCCCGGACTCGCCGTTCGGGAGGATAGGCCCGAAACTGCGTTGTGTCCAGAACTGCTCCGATGAAAAGGAGCTGTGGAGAAGGAACCAGATGCGACTTCGGCACATTGATGGAGAACCCCAGCGAGTGCAGGAGTTCGGCCGTAGTCTGGAGGTGGGAGACGACTGCCTGGGACGAGCCCGCCTTCAGCAGCCAGTCGTCGAGGTAGGGGAAGACTGAAACCCCTGCCCGGCGCAGATGAGCTGCGACCACCGCCATCACTTTCGTGAACACCCGAGGGGCACTGGTAAGGCCAAAGGGGAGCACGGTGAACTGAAAGTGCTCGGGGCCTACCGTGAACCGTAGGTAACGCCGGTGGGCCGGCAGGACGGGGATGTGGAAATAAGCGTCCTGCAAGTCCAACGCTACCAGCCAGTCTCCAGGGTCGAGGGCAGTCAAGACCTGAGCTAGGGTGAGCATCTTGAACTTCTCCTTCCGGAGGAAGCGATTGACGTTCCGGAGGTCCAAGATAGGACGCATGTCCTCCTTGTCCTTTTGGGCCCCAGAAAGTAGTGGGAGTAACAACCACGCCCTACTTCTGGGGTCGGAACATGCTCGATGGCCCTCTTGGCCAAGAGGGCCGTGACTTCCTTCTGTAGAAGCACCAAGTGATCCCCTGACATGCGGTGGAATTGAGGTGGCATGGCTCGGGGGTGGTCTCGAAGGGGAGGGAGTAGCCCCTTCGGACAATGTCCAAGACCCACCTGTCCGAGGTGATGGGACGCCAGTGGTGAAGGTGATGGCGGACCCTGCCCCCGACTGGCGTGCTGTGCACCTGAAAGGAGGGACTAGGAGGGCTTGGAGGCCGCGGACGGGTTGGAGGTGGTGGCCTGACCCGCACGCTGGTTGCCCGAACCGCCACGGCGGTATCCACGTCCTCGGCCACGCGAAGGCGCTTGCTGCGCGGGCCGTTGGCCGGGCTGATGACGTGACTGGGCGCCCCTTCCGTGGCCACGAAAGGGGCGAAAAGCAGACGTGAGCGGAGGGCGCACAACAGCAAGGCCCAGGGACTTAGCAGTAGCCCGCGAGTCCTTGAAACGCTCCAGCGCATGGTCTGCCTTCTAACCAAAAAGACCGACTCCATCAAAGGGCATGTCCATGAGTGTATTCTGGACATCCCCTGAAAAACCAGTGGTTCTCAGCCAGGCGTGGCGACGCAGCACCACCGTCGTTGCAAGCGATCTGCCCAGCGAGTCGGCGGTATCAAGGCCACAGCGGATGGTGTATTTAGCCGCATCACGCCCTTCCGCAATGGCGCGGGTAAGCAGTGTCTGGACCTCCTCAGAACACTGCGGCAAAACAGTCGCCACCGAATCCCACAGGGAGTGGGTGTATCGGCCCAAGAGGCAAGCGGTGTTAACGGACCGCAAGCCAGCACTGGAGGAAGAGAAAGCCTTCTTCCCAAAGTGATCCAGGCGCTTGGATTCCCTATCCGGAGGGGCGGTAGGGAAGGCGGTTTGGGAGGCAGAGGCTTGGACAACCAAGCTCTCAGGGGTGGGGTGTTGGGAGAGAAACAGGGGGTCGCCCGGAGCAGGGCGATGGCGTCGGGCCACGTTCCTATCCACAGGAGCCCCTGTGGTGGGTTTGGACCAGGCACCCAAAAGAACGTCAGTGAGTGCATCATTGAACGGCAGCACAGTCTCCGAAGAGGAGGCCGCCGGCTGAAGCACTTCAGTCAGGAGGTTAGTCCTGACGGCCACTGTAGGCAACTGGAGATTCAAGGCTCCAGCAGCTCTACGCAACACCGTTGCAAAATTAGCCCCCTCCTCCGTAGCCACGGGAGGAGACAGCATGCCAGAGTCAGGGGAGGTGTCCAGACCACTGGCATCCCCAAGTTCCTCAACCCAGTCCGGGTCAAACTCGCACTGTTGTGTGAGAGGGTCCTCAGACCCCTCCCAGCTCTCCTGGTCCTCCTCAGGTTCAAAATATGGAGGAGGAGGGACATTAGGGACCCAAGGTCTCATCGGCGCCGGAACCGGCGTCGGGCGACGCCGGTCCGGCTCCATGTCCGGAGCCGGAGAGAACCGGGGAACGACGCCGTCCGGAGCCCCGGACGGCGTCAGGTACGGCACCGGGGACATCGGCGTCGGCGGAGGCGTGGTTAGGTCAACCGGCGTCGATGGGGGTTGCGGCACCACCGGAGCCGGGATCGAGGCCGGGGCCGGAGCCGAGGCCGGGATGAAGGCCGGTGGGACAGGCGACGCCGGGACCGGAGTCGACGGCGACGCCGGAGCAACCCCATCAGGGCCCGCGGGGCCCGAAGGCGCACCGGAGGGACCTTGAGGCCCGAAGAGGCGGGCCATGGCCGACAGGAACTCCTGTATTTGGGCCTGAGTCGCCCCCGAACCCGGGAAGGACGGGTAATGCGGGGGTAACTCGACAGGCACGTCCGGGGCCGCGGGGACGGTGCCGACAGGGACCTCAGCCGAGTCGCAAGACCGGCGAGGCGAAGTCTTAGAGCGATGATGCCGCTTAGACTTCTTGTGCTTCGACTTACCGGAGGAGCGCGAAGACTTGGATTCCGACAAACGGCGGGGACTCCGCGTCCGGCCCCTCGACCTCTCCCGGGACCGGGGCTTGGTGCGGCGCGGAGCCGACTGCCGGACTTCAAGGAGCTTTCGAGACCGCTCTCGCAAAGCCTTCGGATTAAGTTTCCGGCAGTCAGGACACGACTTCGTGTCGTGGTCTCGGCCGAGACAGAAGAGACACTCGAGATGCGGGTCCGTGATCGACATCATGCGACCACATTCCTCGCAGGGCTTAAAGCCGGGCATCCCTACGACACCTTAGGAGTCGTGAAGACTCGTTGAAGAAACAGTGAAAAAATTCACAAAAAAGATAGTCAAAAAGTGACTAGGGCACTGCTCTTCCCGGAACTGCGCTTACTGGCGCGGAAAAGAAGAACTGACGTCAGCGCGCAGGGGCGGCGTCTAAGTACTGCCCGCGACGTCATCCCGGCGATCACGACGCCGACGACGGACGCGGAGCCGCACGACGCCGCCTACCGACGCGCAAGGGTACTGCTACGCAAAAAACTTTCCGGATCCAGCCTGACGCCTGGGGATATTCTAAGGTGAGGAATCTGTCACTAACATGTCTCTTTCAGATTCAGTACTCTCTACATTTCTGGAGTCCCACAATCTTCTCCACCCCTCGCAGACTGGCTTTCGACCACTACAGGGAACAGAAACTGCCCTCTTAGCAGTAGTCGAAGAGTCCAAGAAGATTCTGGACGCCGGAGGCACCACTGCAGTCATCCTTCTGGACCTCAGTGCAGGCTTCGACACCGTTAACCACCAAATTTTGGTCCATAGACTCAGAAATTTGGGGGTGACGGGGGGAGCTATAGTGTGGCTGCAATCATTCTTGGAAGATAGGTCCTTCCAGGTTTTTGAAGGTGATGCCACTTCAAAATTGATGTCCATCCGCTGCGGGGTTCCGCAGGGATCGTCCTTGAGTCCCACCCTATTCAATGTTTATATGAGCCCGCTAGCGGAGATTGTGCTTCCTTTTGGGGTCCATATAGTGACCTACGCAGACGACACTCAACTTGTCGTGGCCCTGAACCATTCTGACAATTCCTCTCTTGGCCTACGTCCTTGTTTGGAGAAGGTGGCCAAGTGGATGGATCAATCATATTTGAAATTGAATGGAGATAAGTCAGAGATGATGCTTCTAGGGAATCCCTCCTTTTTTAATGCAGAAGTAATGTGGCCAGCCTGTCTATGCCCCGTTCCTCCTCCCAAGACCCAGATAAAAAGTTTAGGTTTCTGGCTTGACCGTATCTGAGCTTTAAGGCACAGGCGTGGAATGTGGCGGCTTGCTGCTACGGCATCTTAAGGATGCTTCGGAAAGTCCTCCCGCTTCTCCCCTTCCTTGCAAGAAGGCTTATGGTCCAGGCCCCCATTCTCTCTCGCCGGGACTACGGGAATGTTCTCTATTTAGGAGCCCTGTGTGCCACTATCTCAAAACTCCAGACAGTACAAAACTGTGCAGCGCGGATGCTTCTTGGGATTCCGAACCGTCAATCTGCGAAGCCAGCCCTGAAATCTCTTCACTGGCTCCCTATTCAGGAGAGAGTTAAATTTAAGGCCATGTGTATTGTCCACAAGACGCTAGCAGGGAAGGGACCGTCCATCAATCGCTCCATTATCATGCCTTACCTCGCGAATAGAAGCCTGCGTTCGGACGACCTGCGTCTTGCCGTAGTCCCCAGGATCAACAAGGCTAGAAGTGGTGGCCGCCTGTTTTCTTACAATGCTGCCAGGATGTGGAATACTCTTCCACTTCGATTACGCAGGGAAGCTAATCATTTGGCCTTTCGTAAACTTCTAAAAACTTGGCTTTTCTCTTAATGTGGTTGTGGTGTCTATTGTTTTATCGCTGTAAGCGCTGGGATGCCCCTGGGTAGCTATGCGCTTAATAAATGCTTCTTTCATTTAATTTCATTTCATTTCATAATACCCAAGAATGAATTACATGCTATGCTTTTAGTAATTGCTCTTAACCGAATGTTCAGTCATCATGAACGTTTTGTATGTTTTTAATGGACATTCTTATATGATTTTTTTAAACTTTGTATTTGGATGGGTGTTTTTAAATTTGCACATTTGTACTTTTATGATCTTACAATATAAGTATTGAATAAAGTGAATTGACTGACTGACAGTCGTCGAGGTAGGGGAAGACTGAAATCCCTGACCTCCACAGATGACCTGTGGCCACTGCCATCACCTTGGTAAACACCCGAGGGGTGCTAGTAAGGCCGAAAGGGGAGCACAGAAACCTGAAAGTGCATTTTGAACCACAGATAGCGTCTATGGGATGTCAGGACGGAATGTGGAAATAACCATCCTGAAAGTCCCATGCTACTATCCAGTTTCCCGTATCCAGGGCAGACAAAACACAGAAGGGTGTGACAATTGGATCAGTCTGCGATCAAAGAATGGAGAGAGTGCCCCGGAAAAAAAAAAAAAATTGGGAGGGTGTGAGCATTTTGAATTTCTCCTTCTCAAGAAGAGGTTGAGAAGGCGCAGATCTAGGATAGGATGAAGTCTTCTGTCCTTCTTTGGCACCAGAAAGTAGTGGGAATAACAACTACAACCTACTTCTAATGCCGGCACCCTTTCTATGGCTCCCTTGGCCAAGAGACCCTGCACTTCGTGACAGAGCAAAGAGAGATGGGCCTCCATCAGCTGATCATAAGTAGGTGGGATAAGTGGAGGGGGTGTCAGAAAGTGGAGAGAGTAACCCATTTGGACTATCTGTACTACCCAATGGTCTGATGTTACTGACTGACAGTGGGGGAGATGATGGCATAACCTGCCTCCCACTGAGTGCCAGCGGCTGCTGGTCTGTGGCGGACGGACCATGAGAGAAGCCTGGACATTCCCTGAAAAACCAGATGTTCTCAGTCGCAAGGCCTCAAAACCTGGCTTTTTGGATGACCGGAGCTGCCTGAATTTCTCTCCCCCCCCCCACCCAGCGCCTTGAGACCCTCACGGGTGAGTAGTGCGCTCTATAAAGCCCTTATTGATTGATTGATTGATTGAAGGCCACAGGTAATGAAATTGCTCTAACTAGCGAGTCAGTCGTGTCAAGTCCACATCTGACTGAGAACTTTGCTGCACCTCTCCTGTTGGCAACTGCCTGAGAGAGTTTGGCCCGAGCCTCCTGCAGGACCATATGTGCAGCACTTTCGCATCCGAATCCCACAGTGTATGGGTATAACGGCCCAATAGGCATGCAGTGTTCACCGACCGCAGTGCCAGGCTGGTGGAAGAGAACATTCTCTTACTTAAGTGGTCCAGCCTCTTGGATTCCCTATCTGGTGAAGTGGTAGGGAATTCACAGGAGCACCTGTGCAGGGCTTGGACAAGGCCCCACGTACGACGTCCTTAGGGGCTTAATTAAATGGGACTAAGGGTTCTGAGGGGGTAACTCGCAGCTGAAGCGCCCCTGTGAAAACGTTAGTCTTGACAGCCACTGAGGGTAGGTTAAGGGCCAGAACGTCAGCCGCCCTGTGCATCACCATAGCAAAAGACGCTCCCTCTCTGTAGCCACAGTAAGAGGTTGAAACCAGGCCAGAATTAGGTGAGGTGTCTAATCCACTGGCCTCCCCCAGTTCCTCATACCAGTTGTCCTCCTCAACTGGGTCTTCTCCATAGAGGCCATAGACCCCTCCCAAACATCTCCCTGTTCAGTCCTATCTATAAAATGAGGCCCTGGCTCCGCTCAAGGAAGGATGTCCTCAGTCGGCGACAGACATGGCTCCGTGTTGGAGTCGGGTACGACAACGGGGATGGCGTCGCCTAGGGGCTTCAGGGGCATCAGCACTGAAGCTGGCACCAAGGAAGGTCTCACTCCCACTGGCGGATCTGCTCAGGATCCAGCAAGGGATCCTTGGGACTCAACTGGCACCAAGGATGAACCGCTGGCGAAGTGGAGGCCCTCTACCACGACTATAGGCGTTTAAAAGCGGCATTTGATACGGTCAACCATGGCCTACTCTTGTCGCGGATGGGGGAACTAGGAGTTCAGGGGTAGCACTCCAATGGCTCACTTCCTACTTATCAGACCGATCGCAAAGGATCCAACTTGCTGACCAGGTTTCTGATTCTGGTGGGCTGACGTGCGGTGTCCCTCAGGGATCGGCACTGTCTCCCCTCCTCTTTAACGCCTACCTCTACCCCCTGGTGGCGGCTTTATCTGGTATGGAGTGCCAAGTCTTTAACTACGCAGATGACACCCAAATCATCATCCAGATTGCTAACTCCCCTTCGGCCCATGTTCGAATACAGAACATCCTGAAGTTCACAATAAGCTGGATGACAGCCAACTTCCTCAAAATTAACCCCGATAAAACTGAGGTTTTGGCTGTCACCACAGATACTAACCCCTGGAGTGACCAATTCTGGCCTCAAGAGCTGGGCCCTACTCCAAAGCCAGCCCCAGTTGTAAAGAGTCTGGGGATAAAATTGGATGCCAAACTCTCCATGTCCCACCAGTTTCTGCCGTGGTGGGAACATGTGTGGGGCTGCTAAGATTGTTACGCAAACTTGCCCCCCTTCTGTCGTTCACCGCACTTCGCATGGCAGTGACTGCACTGATTATCTCTCGTTTAGATTACGGGAATTCACTGTATGTTGGCCTTCCAGAGAAGGAGCTAACAAAACTTCAGGTAGTCATGAACGACGCTGCCAGACTGATTTTCAGGCTTCCTAGGAGGGCCCATGCTACCGCGCTACTACAGCAGCTACACTGGCTTCCAGTGAAGCAGAGAACCAGATTCAAGGGGCTATGTATAGCCCATAAAGCAATCCATGGACAGGCCCCAGCATATATTAAAGAACGCTTGGTAACTTATGTACCAGGGCGCTCCCTTCGGTCTTCAGATGCTGGGTTATTATCCTGCGCTCGCTTCCTGAGCTCCTCCAAGGGGGGCAGAGCTTTCTCTACATTGATTCCCCAGCTCTGGAATAAGTTGCCCGAAGGCCTCCGCAAAGAACCAGCACTTCTCCCTTTTAGAAAAAAATTAAAAACCATCCTTTTCATAGAAGCCTGGGGCACAATCTTGGCCTAGTTAGGGCGCACTACTCAGTAGAGCTGCTATGGTGCCTTCTCTCACAGCGCTTAGAGACCAGTTGGTGATATGCGCTTTAGAAGCTCCAATTAACATAACATAACATAAAAGGGGTCGGATCATCCAAAAATGAGGTGCATGGCCTCAAACTACCTTACCGGGCGGGGGTCGCTCTAGCAAAATCAGGGAAGCGCGGAGCAGACCCAGCTTCGGACCCTGCTGATTCACGGGGCACACTCTCTCTTGCCTCGTCGAATGACTTTGACGAATGCGGGGCAGCCGAAGAGTGCTTCGATTTCTTGTGCTTGTGGGACTTCCCCGATGACTTCGAGAGCAACAAGGAATATCGAAAGGGAGTCCTGGGACCACCCGAGCGAACAGGACCTTGAGCATCACAGAGTTGAGCGACGTCGGGCGGCAAGAGATTGAGGAATCGCTCCCTCAGTGCCTTCAAGTGCATGGAGCAGCAGTCTTCACACGCTTTGGAGTCGTGTCCCGGTTCCAGGCATCACAAACACACCCAGTGGGGGTCGGTCACCGACATGTGCCTATGACAGGCCCCACATGGTTTGAAACCACACGGTTTCTCGGATGACATCCTCACACCAGGAGGTCAAAAAAGGCCATTCAAAAAATGACTGAGGGGTAGCTCAATCAGGATCAGCGCTATCTAGCACAGAAAGTTAAGAAATGATGTAAACGCGCAGAGGTGGCGCCTACATAGGTACAGCACACGTCACTTTCAGCACTGCTGACGGGGAGCTGAACGACACCACATACCGTCGCACAGGGGTACTGTTGGAAAAACTTACGGATCCAATCTAACGCCTGGGGATATTCAAAGGTGAGGCATCTGCGGCTAGAAGTCTTTATCAGATAAGATATACTCACCATTATGCCTGTTAGAGAACAATTCAGCTATACCACTCACAGCAGAGTTGAAGGAGATTAAGCAACTGGTAAAAATACAGTCACATAATTTGTAAGTTATTTGTATGAAGAATGCACGATTATGACTCTGCAAAGATCTAAGGATAGGGGAGACATACTGCGTTGGACATATTTTTATACTACAGATTCATGTGCACTTTAACAAGAGTGTACCCGTTAATCGTAACTAAGCCACTGTAGTTACCCGCTGCTTACTATGAAAATATCGGCTCCTACAACCATGCAGTTTGTGTCACAAATGTATATTCAAATTCTGCAAACAATGACTGTGGGACACAGTGGGGCATGAGGCAAATTGGGAAAATATTAAGGAATTACAGTTACCAATGCCCAGTGGTTGTTGTGTTGTTCATGAAAAAATAGACATCCCTTAATGGGCAACACAAAATAATAAATTAAAATGTCTACACAGAAGTTACTAAACACCACAGGGTATAAAGGACATGAACCTGAATGCAGAGAGAGAATGTATGAGATACAGATATCTCTGAGAGATTGGCATTGCGATGCCTGGGTACAGGCCAGTATTGGACTAATGTATGCCTAGTAATTTTCAAGATGGTAGATACTGAACTAAAACCTTCCCCACTAGAGATACTGCTGGGATTTGTGGTTAACTTATTGAACCCAAGAAGGAAATTCATAGCATTGGCATTACTAATACCCAAGAGAAGAGTGGCACTAAGATAGGATGATGGCACTAAGAAAGAGTCATGTTGGAGATGTACCCTCCCCTAGCGCCCTGCTTGATCCCTCTTGGGGGAAGCTCAATGGAGCATCATCGATGGTACTCTGTGTGCAGCTCATATCAGCATGGGGGGGGGGGGGGCAGGGCTCCTCCCCAAAACAGTACAAGCAACAGAGAGCAGGGCCACCAGGCATCACAATACCTCTGAAAGGAATCAAAACCCTTAATTTAGCTTTAGACCCTAATCATTCTGTTCATATTTCTGTTTTACCTGTCTCTCACCCGGAAACTGTGAAGCATTATTATCGTGTACAGAAGGAAATTTTGTATGAGGCTGTTTAAATGAGTGGTTAAAGTACATGTATAAGTTGCACATTTATCTGGTAAATAATCTACAGTCTGCTTTGAAAAAGGTCTAAATGCGGTCTGACTTTGAAGTGCTTTTTTCCTCCTGCACAATGTGTGTTTCTGGGAACCTTCGTGACTTGGATATTTCGCAGGAAACTCAGAGCAGCAGAGGATGTTCCAAACTTAGATTTGTATAGGTTGCGTGACTGCTAGAGTCACGAAAACAGGAAAGGTGCACTCTGAGGAAGTAAGTGATTATGAACTAGCAGACTGGGTGGGAAAAAACGGAAAAGCACGAAGCTTTTCCTATTGTTACTTTTGTATTGGAGTTATGGCTGTTTGCCAAAAATAGTATTATATGAATTGACTCACATCAGGTGTAATTGGAGACTGACTTGTGCTTCTCTTATGGTGCGGTCACTCTCCCAGCTGTTTTATTTTGTGCATATGCAATCAACTTGCTTGTCCTCCCTTTGTTGCAGATGTGGTGATTAATGATTTTAGCTACATAAAGGATTTTTCCCGACACGTCTATCCTCAATGTTACCCAATGATCACATCATCAGGGGGCACATTCAGATGCAAAGACCATCCGTGGGAAAGCAGCACCACCCTCAGAAAATTAGGTAAGAAAAAAGAGGGGTGGAAGGGGATCCACAAATGCCATGCCAGCACTCAAAATGTCCCTGGGGCCACAGCGTCCGCTCACCTGGGTATCCAGCGGTCCCTTCAGTCAGGAAATGGTCACCGCAGGCCACCACTGCACCCCTTGCCAGTCCTCGCCAAAGGGGGCTCCCTGAGGCACGCTCCAGGGGCCACAGCACCTAGAGGGCCAGCAGCCCCAGGGCCCATCAAGTCAAGCGTCTCTTCGGCAGCAAATCACTAATTAAAGCCCCAGTGAGACTGGATAGGGGTCAGGAGAGCCAAATATTCTGCGGGACCCCCGCGGCCGGAACAAGAAGGGAGGATGGGTCGCCAGCATCAAACACGGACCCCAACGCTCCTACCTCAAGACCGAAGGTCCTGTTATGCAGGAGAGGGCCTACCATTCACTGCCTCCGATGCAGCTGGTGCTGTGGCCAAATGTGCTGTACTACAAAGTAGGAGGGGGAGGGGCCGTCCGATCTAGACTGGGCCCCCTCTGCTGAGAAATGCAGCGGAAGTGGAGGGCACCCACGTCGCTGCCACACCATTCAGGAGCACAGCGGTCGAGATCACTGCTTAGATTGCACCCTCTCCGCATGCATGTTCAGCAAGCTCCGCAGTCCAAGCCCAACTACGAAGCCGCCATTTTGGGTGCGAACTCAGAGAGCGTGTCTCTGCTCGTCCCCTTGGCCGATGACGCAAATCTGGATCCTCTGTGCGCCTGCTGTTAGCCCCGTCTCTCCAGCTCTCTGGGGGCACCCAGGACGGCTACAGATGCCGGGCGTTGCGGCCAATAGAGGCCAGGGACTCGTGGGCTAGAGAGGAGCTCGAGCACCGAGGTGCCCATGGCATGGCGGCTGGCTCCGCCCTCGCGGAGGCACCCTTACGTTAGCTGACCATTCAAGAAGTAGAGGACTAGCCACATTGAGCTCAGGGAAATTAGAAAAGGCATGGTTGAGAATGCGACCGGCTGAGTGGGTAGAGAGCTTGGCCATCTGGTAAGCTGAATTGCAGCTAGATTGTCGATAAGGGGTCTTAGAGATAACTTATGTCTGCCATGGTGGTGAAATTGTAAAAGTTTTGGGCATAAGGAGTAATAGCCTCAATAAGAGTAGAGTTAATGTTATGGTTGGGGCCAGGATTGATAAATAAGTGCCCTTGAGGCAAGTGATACCCTAAGAGATATATATGACACTCACATAATGAAGAGACAGAAAAGAAATGACATAAGCTGAAATGGTGATTTAAAGCTATTAGCAAGGCCTCCTCCACGCCATGTGGTATGGTCTAGCTTGAGGATTGAGTAATCTTCCATGATCACAACAGTGATGTCCGGTATTGAGGACTCCTTAAGCTTTAAGTTCAGTTTAGGAGCTTTTAAACCTTGCCCTACCATAGAAAAGCTCTTTAAAACCCGTCTGAGCAGTAACTTCACAAAACCATTAAATTGGTATCAAAGAAAAAACATTTTCACTAATATTTAAATAGCATTTTTCCCTGTGAAACTATTTTCAGTTTTTGCATTTCAACAAAAGGCTACAAAGAATCAACTAGAGTAAACGTATCAATCTTGGCTATGCAAACGTTTCAAACACATTGTTCCTTATTGGCAGTGCCAGTGACATAGAAGATGCAGTCAAAACAAAAGCATCAATAAATTCTTAAGATATAGTTACACAGCATCAGATGTTTCAAATGAATGTGAATTAGTCCATTTCTTTGTTGCGATTAGAATAGAGCCCACCGATGTTTACATTTTTTACTTTGCAACCTTTAATTCCAAATTAAAGCAGCAGAAAGAAGGCAGAAGTTGGTTCTAATAAAATAAAACAAAAAAATAAATGTACCTCTACAACAAAACCCAAATCACGGATGTAGTCTCGTTCTGTCTCAACCAATTCCTGCAGAACATAGCTAAAAAGAAGAAAAATGAGACAGTCACAACCTGTTCCTCTGTAGTAATCAAGGTACTCCACACGTTATTTCTACATTGAGATTACTGTTGGCAAACTGTATTACATTTCAGCACACATGGGTAGAACTAGAGATAGCTATTAAAAATATAAAATAAACATGAAATACAAAGACAGTTTAGACAATCATCATTTACGGTGAACCATACATACTGCTATTTGGAAAGAAAAATATAAAACATACCCTGAGTGGTTGTGTGGTCAACGAAGCCCCGAAAGACATGGATATAAAACCAATAAATAGAAATAGCTTGGGAGTACAAAGTCAGAAACAAGCAATTAGGGAGGAGAAAAAAGATATTATAATTCATCAGATTTACTCATTTAGTGAACTAAAATATGTGTTCAGACACTGAATATTTTCACAAATATTCTTTGAGGCATGTCCACCAGGATCAAAATACAAACTATACACCCCTCTCCACTCTTTTTTCAGGACAGTGCTTCAGCAGAGGGTAGGCATCAATACCTCGTGGATATACATGTCCATATTACCTACTGGTGGTCGCCAGTAGGTAGTTATAGTTAGGACCTAGTTTCCATAGGAAAAACGTTTTTTGTTTTGCTAATAATTTTAGTGCTGTTTGATAAATCTTCATGAAGTGTTGACAGCCATCCTGGGACTCTGGAATCAGCCTAAGTCCCGAAAAAAGCAACAAAACAAAAAAAAACACAAGGAGGCCGGGTAGTCATACCCTGACCCCATAGGCCCCCTAGGCCTGCTGGTGAGGTTCCACAGGGAATCCGTTTGGGGTCAGAAACGTTTTTTTTGTAAACTTTTGCTGCAAATTCAAGGAGGATCCACAGCAAAATATTTTTTTTTCAAAAAGCGGCCTCCCACACTTTTTTTTATGCACCTAGGGTGGGCCAGGTCTTGGGGCAGATTAATAAATATATTTGGGGAGGAGGGGGCACACATGGCCCCCCCCTACGGGCCGATTTCAGCTCCGGGGACCCCATCCCCCAGGGCCCAGCCAATATTGCGAAGGGGGGGGGGGGGCACACTGGATATCAGGCCGGGGAGGAGGGCTGGGTTACCCCTCCCCATTTTAAAAGCTGCTGGGTCCCAGGGGATGGGGTACCCAGGGCCATAAATGGCCTGGGGAGGGGGGTACATGCTCCTTTTCACCTTTAGAATATGGCCAGACCTCGGATGTTGGGGTCCCAGGGGCCCAAATCAGCCCAGGGAGGGGGGGCTGTATGCCCAGCTCCCTCATATAGTGTTGGACCCCGTGGGATGGGGTCCAGAGGGGGACCAACTTCTCCCTCCCCTAAAAACATGTGCTGGTCCCCAGGGCCAAAATTGGTCCAGGGAGGGGGACACGTGCCCCCCTCCCTGACAAAATGTGCCGGGCCCTGGAGGATGGGGTTCCTGGGGCTAACATCGGCCCAAGGAGGGGGGATGCGTGCTCCCCTCCCCATTAAAAATAGTGCCGGGCCCCAGAGGATGGGCTTTCAGGGAGGGGTCCACATGCCCCCCTCTCGCTATAAAATGCACTGGGCCCCAGGGGATGGGGTCCAAGAGGCCAAAAGCAGCCCAGAGAGGGCTGCCCTTAAGGGGCACGAGTTATAGTTTCTTCACTATACCTGCTTACAGACTCGGAAATTGTGGAAATGGGCCAATATGGTCCATGAAGCATGCTGTGGGTTTGAGGACTTTCGTCCCTATGAAGCTAGTCCTGGGTTTATAGGCACTAGCCAGGATTTCCTGGGCACTGGGGTTCATGGTGTACTTACCTCACCCACTTATGTGGCCTTTCCTTTTGCCTTGCTCCCATGTCCTGTAATGGCAGCTGCAACACAATGCTGAACTTGTGGCCTGTCAATAAAGTGATTTGGTTCTGTGGCCCCAACTTTTGGTTGATGCAACAAAGTGAGAAAAAGCAGACTTGTCCAAGCAGATCAACAATTTTTTATTTTTACTTTTAGGTTTACAGAGATCTGCAAAACCGTGTTAACTGAACTCTGTGAATTAGCAGTTAAGATAGCTCTAAAATGTAACCGCTTCTTGCCCAAAACAGAGCGCATTTGAAATTCTAATTTCTGGAAAACTACTGAACAGATTTACACCAATCCAAGCAAAATCACTTTGACTAAAGAACAAGTTACTTACCTTCGGTAACGCATTATCTGGTAGAGACTATCCAGCTGCAGATTCCTTACCTTTGAATTTCCCAGGCATCAGGCTGGATCCGAAACCTTTGCTGAGCAATACCCCTTCGGGTGGCTCCATTCGGCTCCGCGTGACGCCGTTGGTTGCATCAGTTATGACGTCGCGGTGCCTACATAGGCACCACCCAGGCGCGCGGACGTCAGTACTCTTTGTATTTTCCACACCAGAAGCGCAGAACCACGAAGTAACTGACGTAATCATGTGCAAAACTAGGGCCCTGAAAATGGGAATAACCCTAACCCTACAAAATCAGTACGCAAAGCGGGGAGGCATGGGTGGGGCTGTAAGGAATCTGCAGCTAGATAGAGTCTCTACCAGATAATGTGTTACCGAAGGTAAGTAACTTATTCATCTGATCGAGACTGCTAGCTGCAGATTCCTTACCTTTGAATCAGATACCTGAGCCATTCCATCTTGGCGGTGGGTTACGGACTCACATCCTAGGCTAAAATGTCTTGCAGGACTGAACGGGCAAAATGCCCGTCCCTGCATACTTGCCCATCAAGGCAGTAATGTTTCGCTAACGTGTGCAAAGATGCCCACGTCGCTGCCTGACAGATGTGTTGGACTGGGACACCCGAGCCAAGGCCGTAGTCGCAGCCCTTCCCCTGATGGAATGGGCTCTTAATCCCTCAGGGGGCTGCTTCTTTGCCAAGGCAAAACAAATCTTGATGCAGAGAACGATCCAGCGAGAGATGGTCCTTTTCTGCAGTGCCCTTCCCTTCTTTGCTCCCACGTACCCCACAAAGAGTTGGTCATCCAACCGGAACTCTTTTGTGCGGTCAAGGTAGAACGACAACGCTGTTTTTGGGTCCAGTCGGTGGACACGCTTCTCTTCCTTAGAG
The DNA here is from genome assembly GCA_963921515.1 of Calotriton arnoldi. NCBI lineage: Eukaryota > Metazoa > Chordata > Amphibia > Caudata > Salamandridae > Calotriton > Calotriton arnoldi. Next base: position 776,538 of record CAWUFW010003374.1, read on the forward strand.
GGATGTGGAGGAGCAAAGAAGGTGGGCAAAGTGATGGACTGACCCAGATGGAATGGTGTCTTAACCTTTGGCAAAAAGGATGCCCTGGTGCGAAGCACCACTTTGTCCGGAAAAGACATAAGATAAGGAGGCGAGCTGGATAACGCCTACAACTCACTCACCCGCCGGGCCTATGTAATAGCCACTAAGAAGGCTGTTTTGATGGTTAACAGCTTGAGGTGACAATTGTGCAAAGGCTCAAAAGGAGCACACATCAGGTAAGTGAGGATCAAATTAAGGTCCCACTGTGGTATGACAAAGGGAGTGGGTAGAAACAAGTGAGCCAGCCCTTTTAGAAATCTATTTACAATAGGAGACTTGAAGAGAGAAGGCTGGTCTGGCAGCCGCAAAAAAGCAGACAGAAAGGTAACCCTTGAGAGTTCCCAAGGCAGAGCCCTGCTGGGCAAGGGTTAGAATGAATAAAAGGACAGTAGAAAGAGAAGCAGAAAGAGGGTCAATAGACCTTTCAGTACAGTATAATACAAATGTTTGCCAACGGCAGGCATATACCGTCCTAGTGGAGGGCCGCCTGGCCACCAGAATAACGTCACAGACTTCAGGAGGAAGGTCAAAGGCTATCAACTGTCGCTGCTCAATCTCCATGCATGGAGGCGCAGAGTTGACAGGTTCGGGTGGAGTACCCTCCCCTGCTGCTGCGACAAAAGATCTTCCCAAAGGGACAGCCTGATCGGAGGATCGACACTCATTCTCAGAAGCTCTGGACACCAGACTCTCCTTGCCTAGTCCGGAGCCCCAAGAATGACTTGGGCCCGGTCGCGCCTGATCTTCTTCAGAACCCTGGGTGGGAGTGGTATGGACGGAAAGGCGTACAACAGGCCTGAACTCCACTCACGACGAAAGACGTCGCAGAGAGATAGCCGCCTTGGAAACTCCAGCGCGCAGTACTGCCGACACTGCGCGTTCTCTTCGGAGGCGAACAAATCTAACCAATGTTCTACCCACTGCTGAAAGAGACCTTGCGCCACCTCTGACTAGAGACGCCATTCATGATCCGCTAGGCATCAATGGCTGAGTTCGTCCGGCCTGGCGTTCAGAGAACCTTCCAGGTGTTGAACCACCAGGGTTATGCCCTGCTGTTCTAGCCATGTCCAGAAACGCAGGACCTCTCGACAAACGGTCCACGACCCCACCCCGCCCTGCTTGTTGCAGTACCACATGGCGATGGTGTTGTCCGTGAACACCTGCACCAGCTGCCCTTTCACAGAGGGAAGAAATGCTTTCAATGCCAACCGAATCGCTCGGAGCTCCAACAAATTTATGTGGAGCTCCGACTCCGCTGGAGACCAGTGTCCCCTGATCTCCGCCTCTCCCAGATGGCTGCTTCATCCCAGAAGTGACGCATCTGTCACAACCGTGAGATCTGGTTTGGGAAGGGAGAGGGGTCTTCCGTTGATCCAATCAAGGTTCGTCAACCACTACTGCAGATCTCTCGCAGTTCCTTCCGAGACCTGAACCATGTTGGTGAGATTTCCCTGATGCTGTGCCCATTGGAACTTCAAGTCCCACTGCAGAGCCCGCATACGCCATCTTGCGTGTCTCACCAACAGTATGCAGGAGGCCATGAGGCCCAACAACCTCAGAGTCAGTCTCACTGAAATCCAGGATAGAGTCTGAAATATCGGATTCATAGCCTGAATGCACAAGTTACTAACTTGTGTAACGATATATCTGTAAGAGACAGTAGTTAGTGACAGATTCCTTACCTTAGAATATCCCCAGGCGTCAGGCTGGATCCGGAAAGTTTTTTGCGTAGCAGTACCCTTGCGGGTCGGTAGGCGGCGTCGTGCGGCTCCGCGTCCGTCGTCGGCGTCGTGATCGCCGGGATGACGTCGCGGGCAGTACTTAGACGCCGCCCCTGCGCGCTGACGTCAGTTCTGTACACGACTTTCCGCGCCAGGAACGCAGAGCCATGCAAGAAGCTGACATAGGTGTCTGAAAAATACTAGGGCCCTGAAAGGGATGTCCTTAACCCTAGAAATCAGTTCGCAGAACGGGAGGATGGGTGGGCGGTAGGAATCTGTCACTAACTACTGTCTCTTACAGATATATCGTTACACAAGTTAGTAACTTGTGCATCTGAAAGAGACACGTTAGTGACAGATTCCTTACCTTAGAATAGATACCCCAGCAATACCAACCCCGGTGGTGGGTCTGCGAACAAAGATCAGACAAGGAATTCCCGGAGGACAGAACGGCCAAAGAAGCCGTCCCTCCGGACCTGACTGTCAAGGCAGTAATGCTTTGTAAACGTGTGCAGCGAGGCCCACGTAGCTGCCTGACAGATATCCAGCAGCGGAACACCGCGGCCCAAAGCCGTGGTAGCAGCCATTGCCCTGGTGGAATGGGCACGCAGCCCAACAGGAGGCTCCTTCTTAGCCAAAGAATAGCAGGCTTTGATACACAACGTTACCCAGCGGGAGATGGTTCTCTTGTGCACCGCCCGACCTTTTTTGGCGCCCATGTAGCCAACAAAGAGCTGGTCATCCACCCGGAAATGGCGTGTGCGGTCGATGTAAAAGGAAAGCGCACGTTTTGGGTCCAGACGGTGGAGCCTCTCTTCCTCTCTGGAAGGATGCGGAGGCGGAAAGAAGGTGGGCAAAGTGATGGTCTGCCCAATGTGGAAGGCAGTAACCACCTTTGGCAAGAAGGACGGACGCGTCCGAAGAACAACCTTGTCTGGATGGACAGACAGAAAGGGAGGTTTACAAGATAGAGCCTGGAGCTCACTCACCCGCCGAGCGGAGGTGATGGCCACCAGAAAGGCAGTCTTCAGAGTCAGAAGACGAAGAGGACAGTTATGTAAAGGCTCAAAGGGAGCGCACATAAGAAAGGTAAGAACCAAGTTCAAGTCCCATTGAGGCATCACAAACGGAACAGGAGGGAAGAGGTGTGTAATGCCTTTTAGAAACCTGTTAACAACAGGGGACGTGAAAAGGGAGGGCTTATCAGGAAGCCTGAGGAAGGCCGAGAGGGCACAAAGATAGCCCTTGATGGTACCCAGGGCAGAACCCTGTTGGGCCAGGGAAAGAACGAACAGGAGAACCTCAGAGAGAGGGGCAGAAAGGGGATCCACAGCCTTTGCTGTGCACCATGCCACAAACTTGTTCCACCTGCAGGCGTATACCACCTTAGTGGAGGGACGCCTGGCTGCCAGAATCACATCACAAACTTCGGGAGGCAAGTCGAAAGGAATCAACTGCCGCCGCTCAATCTCCACGCAAGCAGGTGGAGGCTGGACAGGTTCGGGTGGAGGACCGTCCCCTGCTGCTGCGACAGAAGATCCTCCCGAAGAGGCAGACGGATCGGGGATCTACGCTCATACTGAGTAGCTCGGGATACCAAACTCTTCGAGCCCAGTCCGGAGCCACAAGAATGACTTGGGCCCGGTCGTGCCGAATCTTCTTCAACACTCTGGGTAGAAGTGGTATAGGCGGAAAGGCGTACAACAGACCGCAACTCCACTCGCGACGAAAAGCGTCGCCGAGCGAGTGCCGCCTTGGAAATTCCAACGCGCAGAACTGATGACATTGCGCGTTCTCTTCGGTGGCGAATAGATCTAACCAAGGCTCTCCCCACTGTACAAAGAGTCCTTGCGCCACTTCCGAGTGAAGACGCCATTCGTGATCCATCATGCACCTGCGGCTGAGTTCGTCCGCCCTGGCGTTCAGGGAACCTGCCAGGTGTTGAACCATCAGGAACATGCCCTGATGTTCCAGCCATGTCCAGAGGCGCAGAGCCTCCTGACAAAGGGTCCACGACCCCACCCCGCCTTGTTTGTTGCAGTACCACATGGCGGTGGTGTTGTCTGTGAACACCTGCACTACCTTCCCTTTGACAGAGGGAAGGAATGCCTTGAGTGCAAGTCGGATCACCCGGAGCTCCAGAAGGTTGATATGGAGCCGGGACTCCGCCGGAGACCAGAGGCCTCTGATCTCCGCCTCTCCCATGTGACCGCCCCATCCCAGAAGGGACGCGTCCGTCACAACTGTGTGCTCTGGCTGGGGAAGAGAGAGGGATCTGCCATTGACCCAATGCCAGTTTGTAAGCCACCACTGCAACTGTCTTGCAGTGCCCTCCGAGATCTGGACGGACTCGGACAGGTCCCCCTGATGCTGCGCCCACTGGAACTTCAGGTCCCACTGCAGAGCCCGCATATGCCACCTGGCATGAGCGACCAGCAGGATGCAGGAGGCCATGAGGCCCAGCAGCCTCATGGTCAACCTGACCGAAACCCAGGATAGAGGCTGAAAGATCGGAATCATAGCCTGAATATCCTGGACTCGTCGTTCGGGAGAGGGATCTGCCCATGACCCATTGCCGGTTCGAGAGCCACCACTGCAATTGTTTTGCAGTCCCCTCCGAGATCTGGACGTGATCGGACAGGTTGCCCTGGTGCTGCGCCCACTGGAACTTCAGTTCCCACTGCAGAGCCCGCATATGCCATCTGGCATGATTGACCAGCAGGATGCAGGAGGCCATGAGGCCCAGCAGCCTCAGGGTCATCCGTACCGAAACCCAGGATAAAGGCTGAAAGATCGGAATCATAGCCCGAATATCCCGGACTCGCCGTTCGGGAGGATAGGCCCGAAACTGCGTCGTGTCCAGAACTGCTCCGATGAAAAGGAGCTGTGGAGAAGGAATCAGATGCGACTTCGGCACATTGATGGAGAACCCCAGCGAGTGCAGGAGTTCGGCCGTAGTCTGGAGGTGGGAGACGACTGCCTGGGACGAGCCCGCCTTCAGCAACCAGTCGTCGAGGTAGGGGAAGACTGGAACCCCTGCCCGGCGCAGATGAGCTGCGACCACCGCCATCACTTTCGTGAACACCCGAGGGGCACTTGTAAGGCCAAAGGGGAGCACGGTGAACTGAAAATGCTCGAGGCCTACCGTGAACCGCAGGTAACGCCGGTGGGCCGGCAGGACGGGGATGTGAAAATAAGCGTCCTGCAAGTCCAACGCTACCAACCAGTCTCCAGGGTCGAGGGCAGTCAAGACCTGAGCTAGGGTGAGCATCTTGAACTTCTCCTTCCGGAGGAAGCGATTGACGTTCCGGGGTCCAAGATAGGACGCATGTCCTCCTTGTCCTTTTGGGCACCAGGAAGTAGTGGGAGTAGCAACCACGCCCTACTTCTGGGGTCGGAACATGCTCGATGGCCCTCTTGGCCAAGAGGGCCGTGACTTCCTTCTGCAGAAGTACCAAGTGATCCCCTGACATGCGGTGGAATTGAGGTGGCATGGCTGGGGGTGGACTCGAAGGGGAGGGAGTAGCCCTTCGGACAATGTCCAAGACCCACCTGCCCGAGGTGATGGGACGCCAGTGGTGAAGGTGATGGCGGACCCTGCCCCTACTGGCGTGCCGTGCACCGGAAAGGAGGGACTAGGAGGGCTTGGAGGCCGCAGACGGGTTGGAGGTGGTGGCCTGACCCGCACGCTGGTTGCCCGAACCGCCACGGCGGTATCCACGCCCTCGGCCACGCGTAGACGCTTGCTGTGCGGGCCGGTGGCTGGGCAGCTGACGTGACTGGGCGCCCCTTCCGTGGCCACGAAAGGGGCGAAAAGCAGAGCTGAGCGGAGGGCGTACAACAGAAAGGCCCAGGGACTTGGCCGTAGCCCGTGAGTCCTTAAACCGCTCCAGCGCATGGTCTGCCTTTGAACCAAAAAGACCGACTCCATCAAAGGGCATGTCCATGAGTGTATTCTGGACATCACCCGAGAAACCAGTTGTTCTCAGCCAGGCGTGGCGACGTAGCGCCACCGTCGTCGCAAGCGATCTGCCCAGCGAGTCGGCGGTATCAAGGCCACAACGGATGGTGTATTTAGCCGCATCTCGCCCTTCCGCAATGGCGCGGGTAAGCAGTGTCTGGACCTCCTCAGAACACTGCGGCAAAACAGCCGCCACCGAATCCCACAGGGAGTGGGTATATCGGGCCAAAAGGCAAGCGGTGTTGACGGACCGCAAGCCAGCACTGGAGGAAGAAAAAGCCTTCTTCCCAAATTGGTCCAGGCGTTTGGATTCCCTATCCGGAGGGGCGGTAGGGAAGGCGGTTTGGGAGGCAGAGGCTTGGACAACCAAGCTCTCAGGGGTGGGATGTTGGGAGAGAAACAGGGGTCGCCCGGAGCAGGGCGATGGCGTCGGGCCACGTTCCTATCCACAGGAGCCCCTGTGGTGGGTTTGGACCAGGTACCCAAAAGAACGTCAGTGAGTGCATCATTAAACGGCAGCACAGTCTCCGAAGAGGAAGCCGCCGGCTGAAGCACTTCTGTCAGGAGGTTAGTCCTGACGGCCACAGTAGGCAACTGGAGATGTAAGGCTCCAGCTGCTCTACGCAACACCGTTGCAAAATTAGCCCCTCCTCCGTAGCCACGGGAGGAGACAGCATGCCAGTGTCAGGGGAGGTGTCTAGACCACTGGCATCCCCAAGTTCCTCAACCCAGTCCGGGTCAAACTCACACTGTTGCGTGAGAGGGTCCTCAGACCCCTCCCAGCTCTCCTGGTCCTCCTCTTGTTCAAAATATGGAGGAGGAGGGACATTTGGGACCCAAGGTCTCATCGGCGCCGGAGCCGGCGAGGCCCGACGTCGGTCCGGCTCCATGTCCGGAGCCGGAGAGAACCGGGGAACGACGGCGTCAGGAACGGCACCGGGGACATCGGCGTCGGCGGAGGCGTGGTTAGGTCAACCGGCGTCGATGGGGGTTGCGGTACCACCGGAGCCGGGATCGAGGCCGGAGCCGAGGCCGGGATGAAGGCTGGTGGGACAGGCGGCGCCGGGACCGGAGTCGACGGCGACGCCGGGGCAACCCCATCAGGGCCCACGGGGCCCGAAGGCGCACCGGAGGGACCTGAAGGCCCGAAGAGGCGGGCCATGGCCGACAGGAATTCCTGTATTTCGGCCGGAGTCGCCCCCGACCCCGGAAGCACAAGTTACTAACTTGTGTAACGATATATCTGTAAGAGACAGTAGTTAGTGATAGATTCCTTACCTTAGAATATCCCCAGGCGTCAGGCTGGATCCGGAAAGTTTTGCGTAGCAGTACCCTTGCGCGTCGGTAGGCGGCGTCGTGCGGCTCCGCGTCCGTCGTCGGCGTCGTGATCGCCGGGATGACGTCGCGGGCAGTACTTAGGCGCCGCCTCTGCGCGCTGACGTCAGTTCTGTACACGACTTTCCGCGCCAGGAACGCAGAGCCATGCAAGAAGCTGACACAGGTGTCTGAAAAATACTAGGGCCCTGAAAGGGATGTCCTTAACCCTAGAAATCAGTTCGCAGAACGGGGAGGATGGTGGGCGGTAGGAATCTATCACTAACTACTGTCTCTTACAGATATATCGTTACACAAGTTAGTAACTTGTGCATCTGAAAGAGACACGTTAGTGATAGATTCCTTACCTTAGAATAGATACCCCAGCAATACCAACCCCGGTGGTGGGTCTGCGAACAAAGATCAGACAAGGAAGTCCTGGAGGACAGAACGGCCAAAGAAGCCGTCCCTCCGGACCTGACTGTCAAGGCAGTAATGCTTTGTAAACGTGTGCAGCGAGGCCCACGTAGCTGCCTGACAGATAACCGGCAGCGGAACACCGCGGCCCAAGGCCGTGGTAGCAGCCGTTGCCCTGGTGGAATGGGCACGCAGCCCAACAGGAGGCTCCTTCTTAGCCAAAGAATAGCAGGTCTTGATGCACAAGGTAACCCAGCGGGGAGATGGTCCTCTTGTGCACCGCCCGACCTTCTTTGGCGCCCACGTAGCCAACAAAGAGCTGGTCATCCACCCGGAAGTGTTTTGTGCGGTCAATATAGAAAGAGAGCGCACGTTTTGGGTCCAGACGGTGGAGCCTCTCTTCCTCTCTGGAAGGATGCGGAGGCGGAAAGAAGGTGGGCAAAGTGATGGTCTGCCCAATGTGGAAAGCAGTAACCACCTTTGGCAAGAAGGACGGACGCGTCCGAAGAACAACCTTGTCCGGATGAACAGACAGAAAGGGAGGTTTGCAAGATAGAGCCTGGAGCTCACTCACCCGCCGAGCGGAGGTGATGGCCACCAGAAAGGCTGTCTTCAGAGTCAGAAGACGAAGAGGACAGTCATGCAGAGGCTCAAAGGGAGCGCACATTAAAAAGGTAAGAACCAAGTTCAAGTCCCACTGAGGCATTACAAACGGAACAGGAGGGAAGAGGTGAGTAATGCCTTTTAAGAACCTGTTAACAACAGGGGACTTGAAAAGGGAGGGCTGATCAGGGAGCCTGAGGAAGGCCGAGATAGCACAAAGATAACCCTTGATGGTACCCAGGGCAGAACCCTGTTGGGCCAGAGAGAGAAGGAACAGAAGGACCTCAGAAAGAGGGGCAGAAAGGGGATCCACAGCCTTTGCTGTGCACCATGCCACAAATTTGTTCCACCTGCAGGCGTATACCACCTTAGTGGAGGGACGCCTGGCTGCCAGAATCACATCACAAACTTCGGGAGGCAAGTCGAAAGGAATCAACTGCCGCCGCTCAATCTCCACGCAAGCAGGTGTAGACTGGACAGGTTCGGGTGGAGGACCGTCCCCTGCTGCTGCGACAGAAGATCCTCCCGAAGAGGCAGACGGATCGGGGGATCTATGCTCATATTGAGTAGCTCGGGATACCAAACTCTTCGAGCCCAGTCCGGAGCCACAAGAATGACTTGGGCCCGGTCGTGCCGAATCTTCTTCAACACTCTGGGTAGAAGTGGTATAGGCGGAAAGGCGTACAACAGACCGCAACTCCACTCGCGACGAAAAGCGTCGCCGAGCGAGTGCCGACTTGGAAATTCCAACGCGCAGAACTGATGACATTGCGCGTTCTCTTCGGTGGCGAATAGATCTAACCAAGGCTCTCCCCACTGTAGAAAGAGTCCTTGCGCCACTTCCGAGTGAAGACGCCATTCGTGATCCATCATGCACCTGCGGCTGAGTTCGTCCGCCCTGGCGTTCAGAGAACCTGCCAGGTGTTGAACCATCAGGAACATGCCCTGATGTTCCAGCCATGTCCAGAGGCGCAGAGCCTCCTGACAAAGGGTCCAAGACCCCACCCCGCCCTGTTTGTTGCAGTACCACATGGCGGTGGTGTTGTCTGTGAACACCTGCACTACCTTCCCTTTGACAGAGGGAAGGAATGCCTTGAGTGCAAGCCGGATCGCCCGGAGCTCCAGAAGGTTGATATGGAGCCGGGACTCCGCCGGAGACCAGAGGCCTCTGATCTCCGCCTCTCCCATGTGACCGCCCCATCCCAGAAGGGACGCGTCCGTCACAACTGTATGCTCTGGCTGGGGAAGGGAGAGGGATCTGCCCATGACCCATTGCCGGTTCGAGAGCCACCACTGCAACTGTTTTGCAGTCCCCTCCGAGATCTGGACGTGATCGGACAGGTTGCCCTGGTGCTGCGCCCACTGGAACTTCAGGTCCCACTGCAGAGCCCGCATATGCCATCTGGCATGATTGACCAGCAGGATGCAGGAGGCCATGAGGCCCAGCAGCCTCAGGGTCATCCGTACCGAAACCCAGGATAAAGGCCGAAAGATCGGAATCATAGCCTGAATATCCCGGACTCGCCGTTCGGGAGGATAGGCCCGAAACTGCGTCGTGTCCAGAACTGCTCCGATGAAAAGGAGCTGTGGAGAAGGAATTAGATGCGACTTCGGCACATTGATGGAGAACCCCAGCGAGTGCAGGAGTTCGGCCGTAGTCTGGAGGTGGGAGACGACTGCCTGGGACGAGCCCGCCTTCAGCAGCCAGTCGTCGAGGTAGGGGAAGACTGAAACCCCTGCCCGGCGCAGATGAGCTGCGACCACCGCCATCACTTTCGTGAACACCCGAGGGGCACTGGTAAGGCCAAAGGGGAGCACGGTGAACTGAAAATGCTCGGGGCCTACCGTGAACCGAAGGTAACGCCGGTGGGCCGGCAGGACGGGGATGTGGAAATACGCGTCCTGCAAGTCCAACGCTACCAACCAGTCTCCAGGGTCGAGGGCAGTCAAGACCTGAGCTAGGGTGAGCATCTTGAACTTCTCCTTCCGGAGGAAGCGATTGACGTTCCGGAGGTCCAAGATAGGACGCATGTCCTCCTTGTCCTTTTTGGGCACCAGAAAGTAGTGGGAGTAGCAACCACGCCCTACTTCTGGGGTCGGAACATGCTCGATGGCCCTCTTGGTCAAGAGGGCCGTGACTTCCTTCTGTAGAAGCACCAAGTGATCCCCTGACATGCGGTGGAATTGAGGTGGCATGGCTGGGGGGTGGTCTCGAAGGGGAGGGAGTAGCCCCTTCGGACAATGTCCAAGACCCACCTGTCCGAGGCGATGGTGCGCCAGTGGGGAAGGTGATGGCGGACCCTGCCCCTACTGGCGTGCCGTGCACCTGAAAGGAGGGACTAGGAGGGCTTGGAGGCCGCGGACGGGTTGGAGGTGGTGGCCTGACCCGCACGCTGGTTGCCCGATCCGCCACGGCGGAATCCACGTCCTCGGCCACGCGAAGACGCCTGCTGCGCGGGCCGGTGGCTGGGCTGCTGACGTGAAGGGGCGCCCCTACCGTGGCCACGATAGGGGCGAAAAGCAGAAGGCAGCGGAGGGCGTGTAGCAGAAAGGCCCAGGGACTTTGCAGTAGCCCGTGAGTCCTTAAAGCGCTCCAACGCATGGTCTGCTTTGGACCCAAAAAGACCGACTCCATCAAAGGGCATGTCCATGAGAGTATTCTGGACATCCCCTGAAAAACCAGTGGTTCTCAGCCAGGCGTGGCGCCGGAGCGCCACCGTCGTTGCAATCGACCTGCCCAGCGAGTCGGCGGTGTCAAGGCCACAACGGATAGTGTATTTGGCCGCATCCCTTCCTTCCGCAATGGCGCGGGAAAGCAGTGCCTGGACCTCCTCAGGGCACTGGGGCAAAACATCCGCCACCGAATCCCACAGGGAGTGGGTATATCGGCCCAAAAGACAAGTGGTGTTAACGGACCGCAAGCCAGCACTGGAGGAAGAAAAACCTTTCTTCCCAAACTGATCCAGGCGTTTGGATTCCCTATCCGGAGGAGCGGTAGGGAAGGCGGTTTGGGAAGCGGAGGCTTGGACAACCAAGCTCTCAGGAGTGGGGTGGACAGAAAGAAACAGGGGGTCGCCCGGAGCGGGGCGATGGCGTCGTGACACGTTCCGATCCACAGGAGCCCCTGTGTTGGGCTTGGACCAGGCGCCCAAAAGAACGTCAGTGAGGGCGTCGTTAAACGGCAGCACAGTCTCCGCAGAGGAGGCTGCCGGCTGAAGCACCTCTGTCAAGATGTTAGTCTTGACCGTCAAAGTAGGGAGCTGGAGACGTAAGGCCCCAGCAGCCCTACGCAACACCGTACCAAAATTGGCCCCCTCCTCCGTAGCCACGGGAGGAGACAGCATGCCAGTGTCAGGAGAAGTATCCAGACCACTGGCCTCCCTAGACTCTCTGTCCAGTCCTCATCATACTGACAGTTGCGTGTCAGAGGGTCATCAGACCCTCCCAGTCCTCCTGGTCCTCCTCTGGTTGAAAATAAGGAGGAGGAGGGACATTTGGGACCCAAGGTCCCATCGGCGCCGGAGCCGGCGTCGAGCGACGTCGCTCCGGGTCCATGTCCGGAGCCGGAAGGAACTGGGGACGACGCCGCCCGGAGCCCAGGGCGGCGTCGAGAACGGCACCGGAGACATCGGCGCCGGCGGAGGTGTCGTGAGGTCGACCGGCGTCGATGGGGGTTGTGGAGCCGGGATCGAGGCCGGGGCCGAAGCCGGAGCCGGGATCGAGGCTGGAGGCTCGGGCGACGCCGGGGCCGGGAGCCGCCGGCGACGCCGGAGCAACCCCATCAGGGCCCGCGGGGCCCGAAGGCGCACCGGAGGGGCCTGAAGGCCCGAAGAGGCGGGCCATGGCCGACAGGAACTCCTGTACCTTGGCCGGATCCGCCCCCGAACCCGGGAAGGGCGGGTATGACGGGGCGACTCCACAGGCAAGTCCGGGGCCGCGGGGGCGGGGACGGTGCCGGGAGGGGCCTCAGCCGAGTCGCGAGACCGGCGAGGCGAAGTCCGAGAGCGACGATGCTTCTTGGACTTCTTGTGCTTAGACTTACCGGACGAAGAAGTCGACGACCGGTGTGCACTCCGCGAGCGACCCCTGGACCTCTCACGCGACCGGGGCTTCCGCGGAGCCGAATGCCGGGCCTCGAGGAGCTTTCGAGACCGCTCTCGCAAAGCTTTCGGGTTGAGGGCCTGGCATTCGGGACAAGACTCGGTGTCGTGGCCTCGGCCGAGGCAGAAGAGACACTCCCAATGCGGGTCGGTGACGGACATCATCCGCGCACAGGCGCCGCATCGCTTGAAGCCGGGCATCCCTACGACACCTTAAAGTTGAAAAAAAAAACCAGTGAAAAAATCACCAAAAAGTATGGTCAAAAATTGACCAGGGCACTGCTCTTCCCGGATCTGCGCTTGCTGGCGCGGAAAAAGAAGAACTGACGTCAGCGCGCAGGGGCGGCGCCTAAGTACTGCCCGCGACGTCATCCCGGCGATCACGACGCCGACGACGGACGCGGAGCCGCACGACGCCGCCTACCGACGCGCAAGGGTACTGCTACGCAAAACTTTCCGGATCCAGCCTGACGCCTGGGGATATTCTAAGGTAAGGAATCTATCACTAACGTGTCTCTTTCAGATAGAACGGGTAATTCGGGGGCGGCTCTACAGGCATGTCTGGGGCCGCGGGGGCGGGACGGTGCCGACTGGGGCCTCAGCCGAGTCGCGAGACCGGCGAGGCGAAGTCTTAGAGCGATGACGTCTCTTAGACTTCTTGTGCTTCGACTTACCGGAGGAGCGCGAAGACTTGGATTCCGACGAACGGCGGGGACTCCGCGACCGGCCCCTCGACCTCTCCCGGGACCGGGGCTTGGTGCGGCGCGGAGCCGACTGCCGGACCTCGAGCAGCTTTCGAGACCGCTCTCGCAAAGCCTTCGGGTGAAGTTTCCGGCAGTCAGGACACGACTTCGTGTCGTGGTCTCGGCCGAGACAGTAGAGACACTCTAGATGCGGGTCTGTGATCGACATCATTCGACCACAGGCGTCGCATGGCTTGAAGCCGGGCATCCCTACGACACCTAGGAGTCGATGAAGACTCGAAAAGAAACAGTGAAAAATTCACCAAAAATTTAGTCAAAAATTGACTAGGGCACTGCTCTTCCCGGATCTGCGCTTACTGGCGCGGAAAAAGAAGAACTGACGTCAGCGCGCAGGGGCGTCGTCTAAGTACTGCCCGCGACATCATCCCGGCGATCACAACTCCGACGACGGACGCGGAGCCGCACGACGCCACCTACCGACACGCAAGGGTACTGCTACGCAAAAAACTTTCCGGATCCAGTCTGACGCCTGGGGATATTCTAAGGTAAGGAATCTGTCACTAACGTGTCTCTTTCAGATATTTATTTTTGTAAGACTTCGCTGCATGGAGGTAAGTATTTTCTTCAATTCAGGATCTGTGGAGGAGTCCATGGACCCGGCTCCGAGTCCGCTTCACGTATGTCTTGTTCTTTTTGCCTAGGGGTCCTGCGGGCTTCAAAGAGCAGCTTGGATTGCGTTTTAACTGTTTTACCCATCTCTTGAGATCTTTTGGGGGGCAACCGACTGTCTCTATCAAAGGGCACCTATACTCAGTGGCCCACAACGAGCGTATTATCTTACACAAGCACCTGCTAGGCGGGGGAGAGGGCGTTGCGGAAGCACCCGGCGCATAGCCTGTACTCCTCTCACCGTCCACAAGGATAAACTGTCTACACACAGGTGTTGGATTCCCATCCACTGTGCACCTCCACAACAGCTCACCAGGCCTCCATGCATCCGTTGTTTACTGCTTATGTTAAAGGTGGAGTTGAGCAGTCTCAACCGCCTCCCAGGCACGCTCCTTTGATCCTAAAATCCTGTCCTCAGGCTCAGCAATGCGGAGGCCGGACCGTGATGCCACTGTAGTTACACCCCTCACCAATATGCACCATCCACGGGAGCCAGCACCAGACATGGAGGGCCCTCTCAGTTCCCCGTATTGCACAATAAATTTGTCCTCAGGGAAGTCCGCCCGGGCCAGGCTCAGCAGGCGCTCCACTTGGCAAATCGTAGTATGCGGGGCATCGGTGCGCTCATTGACCTTAAAGTTTCTCGCCCTACCGTGTGAGTAGCCTCCGACGGGCCTGAGAAGGGCAGGCCGACCCCGACCCGCCTTCACAAGCAGGGAAGGTTACCGGTCTCACTCCTCAGAGTCGGCATCGCAGGGCGGCCTCACCCGCCCTCGAAGTCGTCACCTCTGTTCCCTCGCTCCGCGGAAGGACCAGAACCAGGTCGCAACCTCCAGAGTCCAGATCTCGCCGTCCCGCGGCCACAACAAAGCGTGGTCGGAGCACGTCGCAGCCGCGCCCGCCCACCTCCGGCTTGCCGAGCCCCGGGCCGCATATGCAGCTATCTCCCACCGCCTTTCACCGGCCGTTGAGCGACTCAAGAAACTTCCAGAGGGGGCCTCACAGGCACCGCAGCCGCCCGTCTTAGAGGTAGGAAAGCTTCGCCCCCTGTGACAGGATATCTATTGTTCTGCCTTCCACTGTTCCGAGCTTGGCTCAGAAGCAGGAGGGCAGAAACATGTCTCTGGTCGGCAGCAGCCCTATATTGCTGTCCGGTTCTTGAAGACTGGTACCAGGAGCACTGAGGGCCTCCCGGAGGAGCTTTACAGTGCATGGAATCATACCTCCTACACCGTTTACGGTGTGGAGGTTATGATACCAACATGTTTGATACCAAACATGACAGGGTTCGTTACAGCCAGTTTAGAGATGGTCATTGCGTAATGGCGCATGGCCACTCTATATGTCATAATGGCTGATGCACTTACAACCCGGGAGAATGGACTCCAAAGACTGTAGGGGTGCCCCGCTCATGCAGGGGCACCAACACACTTAGAACCGAGCACCCTGCCTTCACGATTGAAAGGCCTGCCTCAGGGGTGACTTACATGTTTTAAGTGTAGTGACCTCAGATATAAGAAAACTTATCTGTTGTAAGTGGTGCTAGCACCAGCTTACAAAGGCTGCAATGGCAGACCTGTAGTCACAATTTGAGTGGTCTCTCACGGGTGGCATAATGCACAAGTTACTAACTTGTGTAACGATATATCTGTAAGAGACAGTAGTTAGTGATAGATTCCTTACCTTAGAATATCCCCAGGCGTCAGGCTGGATCCGGAAAGTTTTGCGTAGCAGTACCCTTTGCGCGTCGGTAGGCGGCGCCGTGCGGCTCCGCGTCCGTCGTCGGCGTCGTGATCGCCGGGATGACGTCGCGGGCAGTACTTAGACGCCGCCCCTGCGCGCTGACGTCAGTTCTGTACACGACTTTCCGCGCCAGGAACGCAGAGCCATGCAAGAAGCTGACACAGGTGTCTGAAAAATACTAGGGCCCTGAAAGGGATGTCCTTAACTCCTAGAAATCAGTTCGCAGAACGGGGAGGATGGGTGGGCGGTAGGAATCTATCACTAACTACTGTCTCTTACAGATATATCGTTACACAAGTTAGTAACTTGTGCATCTGAAAGAGACACGTTAGTGATAGATTCCTTACCTTAGAATAGATACCCCAGCAATACCAACCCCGGTGGTGGGTCTGCGAACAAAGATCAGACAAGGAAGTCCTGGAGGACAGAACGGCCAAAGAAGCCGTCCCTCCGGACCTGACTGTCAAGGCAGTAATGCTTAGTAAACGTGTGCAGCGAGGCCCACGTAGCTGCCTGACAGATAACCGGCAGCGGAACACCGCGGCCCAAGGCCGTGGTAGCAGCCGTTGCCCTGGTGGAATGGGCACGCAGCCCAACAGGAGGCTCCTTCTTGGCCAAAGAATAGCAGGTCTTGATGCACAAGGTAACCCAGCGGGAGATGGTCCTCTTGTGCACCGCCCGACCTTTTTGGCGCCCACGTAGCCAACAAAAAGCTGGTCACCCACCCGGAAGTGTTTTGTGCGGTCGATATAGAAGGAGAGCGCACGTTTTGGGTCCAGACGGTGGAGCCTCTCTTCCTCTCTGGAAGGATGCGGAGGCGGAAAGAAGGTGGGCAAAGTGATGGTCTGCCCAATGTGGAAAGCAGTAACCACCTTTGGCAAGAAGGACGGACGCGTCCGAAGAACAACCTTGTCTGGATGAACAGACAGAAAGGGAGGCTTGCAAGATAGAGCCTGGAGCTCACTCACCCGCCGAGCGGAGGTGATGGCCACCAGAAAGGCTGTCTTCAGAGTCAGAAGACGAAGAGGACAGTTATGCAGAGGCTCAAAGGGAGCGCACATTAAAAAGGTAAGAACCAAGTTCAAGTCCCACTGAGGCATTACAAACGGAACAGGAGGGAAGAGGTGAGTAATGCCTTTTAAGAACCTGTTAACAACAGGGGACTTGAACAGGGAGGGCTGATCAGGGAGCCTGAGGAAGGCCGAGATAGCACAAAGATAACCCTTGATGGTACCCAGGGCAGAACCCTGTTGGGCCAGAGAGAGAAGGAACAGAAGGACCTCAGAAAGAGGGGCAGAAAGGGGATCCACAGCCTTTGCTGTGCACCATGCCACAAATTTGTTCCACCTGCAGGCGTATACCACCTTAGTGGAGGGACGCCTGGCTGCCAGAATCACATCACAAACTTCGGGAGGCAAGTCGAAAGGAATCAACTGCCGCCGCTCAATCTCCACGCAAGCAGGTGTAGACTGGACAGGTTCGGGTGGAGGACCGTCCCCTGCTGCAGCGACAGAAGATCCTCCCGAAGAGGCAGACGGATCGGGGGATCTATGCTCATATTGAGTAGCTCGGGATACCAAACTCTTCGAGCCCAGTCCGGAGCCACAAGAATGACTTGGGCCCGGTCGTGCCGAATCTTCTTCAACACTCTGGGTAGAAGTGGTATAGGCGGAAAGGCGTACAACAGACCGCAACTCCACTCGCGACGAAAAGCGTCGCCGAGCGAGTGCCGCCTTGGAAATTCCAACGCGCAGAACTGATGACATTGCGCGTTCTCTTCGGTGGCGAATAGATCTAACCAAGGCTCTCCCCACTGTAGAAAGAGTCCTTGCGCCACTTCCGAGTGAAGACGCCATTCGTGATCCATCATGCACCTGCGGCTGAGTTCGTCCGCCCTGGCGTTCAGAGAACCTGCCAGGTGTTGAACCATCAGGAACATGCCCTGATGTTCCAGCCATGTCCAGAGGCGCAGAGCCTCCTGACAAAGGGTCCAAGACCCCACCCCGCCCTGTTTGTTGCAGTACCACATGGCGGTGGTGTTGTCTGTGAACACCTGCACTACCTTCCCTTTGACAGAGGGAAGGAATGCCTTGAGTGCAAGCCGGATCGCCCGGAGCTCCAGAAGGTTGATATGGAGCCGGGACTCCGCCGGAGACCAGAGGCCTCTGATCTCCGCCTCTCCCATGTGACCGCCCCATCCCAGAAGGGACGCGTCCGTCACAACTGTATGCTCTGGCTGGGGAAGGGAGAGGGATCTGCCCATGACCCATTGCCGGTTCGAGAGCCACCACTGCAACTGTTTTGCAGTCCCCTCCGAGATCTGGACGTGATCGGACAGGTTGCCCCGGTGCTGCGTCCACTGGAACTTCAGGTCCCACTGCAGAGCCCGCATATGCCATCTGGCATGAGTGACCAGCAGGATGCAGGAGGCCATGAGGCCCAGCAGCCTCAGGGTCATCCGTACCGAAACCCAGGATAAAGGCTGAAAGATTGGAATCATAGCCTGAATATCCCGGACTCGCCGTTCGGGAGGATAGGCCCGAAACTGCGTCGTGTCCAGAACTGCTCCGATGAAAAGGAGCTGTGGAGAAGGAATTAGATGCGACTTCGGCACATTGATGGAGAACCCCAGCGAGTGCAGGAGTTCGGCCGTAGTCTGGAGGTGGGAGACGACTGCCTGGGACGAGCCCGCCTTCAGCAGCCAGTCGTCGAGGTAGGGGAAGACTGAAACCCCGGCCCGGCGCAGATGAGCTGCGACCACCGCCATCACTTTCGTGAACACCCGAGGGGCACTGGTAAGGCCAAAGGGGAGCACGGTGAACTGAAAATGCTCGGGGCCTACCGTGAACCGAAGGTAACGCCGGTGGGCCGGCAGGACGGGGATGTGGAAATATGCGTCCTGCAAGTCCAACGCTACCAGCCAGTCTCCAGGGTCGAGGGCAGTCAAGACCTGAGCTAGGGTGAGCATCTTGAACTTCTCCTTCCGGAGGAAGCGATTGACGTTCCGGAGGTCCAAGATAGGACGCATGTCCTCCTTGTCCTTTTGGGCACCAGAAAGTAGTGGGAGTAGCAACCACGCCCTACTTCTGGGGTCGGAACATGCTCGATGGCCCTCTTGGTCAAGAGGGCCGTGACTTCCTTCTGTAGAAGCACCAAGTGATCCCCTGACATGCGGTGGAATTGAGGTGGCATGGCTGGGGGTGGTCTCGAAGGGGAGGGAGTAGCCCTTCGGACAATGTCCAAGACCCACCTGTCCGAGGTGATGGTGCGCCAGTGGGGAAGGTGATGGCGGACCCTGCCCCCTACGGGCGTGCCGTGCACCTGAAAGGAGGGACTAGGAGGGCTTGGAGGCCGCGGACGGGTTGGAGGTGGTGGCCTGACCCGCACGCTGGTTGCCCGATCCGCCACGGCGGAATCCACGTCCTCGGCCACGCGAAGACGCCTGCTGCGCGGGCCGGTGGCTGGGCTGCTGACGTGAAGGGCGCCCTACCGTGGCCACGATAGGGGCGAAAAGCAGAAGGCAGCGGAGGGCGTGTAGCAGAAAGGCCCAGGGACTTGGCAGTAGCCCGTGAGTCCTTAAAGCGCTCCAACGCATGGTCTGCTTTGGACCCAAAAAGACCGACTCCATCAAAGGGCATGTCCATGAGAGTATTCTGGACATCCCCTGAAAAACCAGTGGTTCTCAGCCAGGCGTGGCGTCGGAGCGCCACCGTCGTTGCAATCGACCTGCCCAGCGAGTCGGCGGTGTCAAGGCCACAACGGATAGTGTATTTGGCCGCATCCCTTCCTTCCGCAATGGCGCGGGAAAGCAGTGCCTGGACCTCCTCAGGGCACTGGGGCAAAACATCCGCCACCGAATCCCACAGAGAGTGGGTATATCGGCCCAAAAGACAAGCGGTGTTAACGGACCGCAAGCCAGCACTGGAGGAAGAAAACCTTTCTTCCCAAACTGATCCAGGCGTTTGGATTCCCTATCCGGAGGAGCGGTAGGGAAGGCGGTTTGGGAAGCGGAGGCTTGGACAACCAAGCTCTCAGGAGTGGGGTGGACAGAAAGAAACAGGGGGTCGCCCGGAGCGGGGCGATGGCGTCGTGACACGTTCCGATCCACAGGAGCCCCTGTGTTGGGCTTGGACCAGGCGCCCAAAAGAACGTCCGTGAGGGCGTCGTTAAACGGCAGCACAGTCTCCGCAGAGGAGGCTGCCGGCTGAAGCACCTCTGTCAAGATGTTAGTCTTGACCGTCAAAGTAGGGAGCTGGAGACGTAAGGCCCCAGCAGCCCTACGCAACACCGTACCAAAATTGGCCCCCTCCTCCGTAGCCACGGGAGGAGACAGCATGCCAGTGTCAGGAGAAGTATCCAGACCACTGGCCTCCCCTAGACTCTCTGTCCAGTCCTCATCATACTGACAGTTGCGTGTCAGAGGGTCATCAGACCCCTCCCAGTCCTCCTGGTCCTCCTCTGGTTCAAAATAAGGAGGAGGAGGGACATTTGGGACCCAAGGTCCCATCGGCGCCGGAGCCGGCGTCGAGCGACGCCGCTCCGGGACCATGTCCGGAGCCGGAAGGAACTGGGGGACGACGCCGCCCGGAGCCCAGGGCGGCGTCGAGAACGGCACCGGAGACATCGGCGCCGGCGGAGGTGTCGTGAGGTCGACCGGCGTCGATGGGAGTTGTGGAGCCGGGATCGAGGCCGGGGCCGGAGCCGGAGCCGGGATCGAGGCTGGAGGCTCGGGCGACGCCGGGCCGGAGCCGCCGGCGACGCCGGATCAACCCCATCAGGGCCCGCGGGGCCCGAAGGCGCACCGGAGGGGCCTGAAGGCCCGAAGAGGCGGGCCATGGCCGACAGGAACTCCTGTACCTTGGCCGGATCCGCCCCGAACCCGGGAAGGGCGGGTATGACGGGGCGACTCCACAGGCAAGTCCGGGGCCGCGGGGCGGGGACGGTGCCGGGAGGGGCCTCAGCCGAGTCGCGAGACCGGCGAGGCGAAGTCCGAGAGCGACGATGCTTCTTGGACTTCTTGTGTCGAGACTTACCGGACGAAGAAGACTTCGACGCCGACGACCGGTGTGCACTCCGCGAGCGACCCCTGGACCTCTCACGCGACCGGGGCTTCCGCGGAGCCGAATGCCGGGCCTCGAGGAGCTTTCGAGACCGCTCTCGCAAAGCCTTCGGGTTGAGGGCCTGGCATTCGGGACAAGACTCGGTGTCGTGGCCTCGGCCGAGGCAGAAGAGACACTCCCAATGCGGGTCGGTGACGGACATCATCCGCGCACAGGCGCCGCATCGCTTGAAGCCGGGCATCCCTACGACACCTGAATGGTGGAAAAAGACAGTGAAAAATCACCAAAAAGTATGGTCAAAAATTGACCAGGGCACTGCTCTTCCCGGATCTGCGCTTACTGGCGCGGAAAAAGAAGAACTGACGTCAGCGCGCAGGGGCGGCGTCTAAGTACTGCCCGCGACGTCATCCCGGCGATCACGACGCCGACGACGGACGCGGAGCCGCACGACGCCGCCTACCGACGCGCAAGGGTACTGCTACGCAAAACTTTCCGGATCCAGCCTGACGCCTGGGGATATTCTAAGGTAAGGAATCTATCACTAACGTGTCTCTTTCAGATACATGCTTCAACCCATGGGAGTCCCTTGGTGTGCCTATGCCCTGGGTACCATACACTAGGGACTTAGAAGGGTACACCAGAAGCCAATCTGCAGTGTACCGAAGTACTCACCGTGTACCATTTAGGGGAGAAAGCACAGAGGCTGGGTTCCTGGTTAGCAAGATCCCAGCCATACTAGTCAGAAACAGCATCACACCAGGCAAAAAGTGGGGGTAACCATAAAAGCAGATCCTACTTTCCTACACCCTGGGTACCTCAGTAACCATATACTAGTGACTTAGAAAGGTACACCAGTAGCCAATTGGGGAGGTACAAAAGTAGTTACCAAAGCCATTTTGGGAGAGAGAGCACAGATGCTGGAGTCCTGATTAGCAGGACCCCAGCAAACTGCAGTCAAAACACACTGACACCAGGCAAAAAGTGGGGGTACCCATGAAAGCAGATCCTACTTTCCTACAGTGCACACATTAGATAAGTGAGGACCAAGTTAAGGTCCCACTGGGGAATGATAAAAAGTGAGGGGGGAAAGAAAAGTGAAAGCCCCTTCAGAAATCTATTTACAATAGGGGACTTGAATAGTGACGGTTGGTCTGACAACCATAGAAAGGCAGAAAGGGCTAAAAGGTAACCCTTTAGAGTGCCCAGAGCAGAGCCCTCCTGGGCAAGAGATAGGATGAAAAGGAGGATGTCAGAAAGGGAGGCAGACAGAGGGTCAATAGACCGTTCTGTACAATATTTACAAACTTTCTGTCATCGGCAGGCGTATATCGACTTAGTGGAGGGACGCTTGGCTGCCAGAATAACTTCGCATGCGTCAGGAGGAAGGTCGAATGCTGTCATCTGTCACCGCTCAATCTCCACACAAGGAGGCGGAGGGTTGACAGGTTTGGGTGGAGGACCCTCCCTTGCTGCTAGGACAGAAGATCCTCCCGAAGGGCAAACGATCAGAGGATCGATTCTCATCTGCAGAAGCTTGGTATACAAAACCCTTCGTGCCCAGTCCGGAGCCACAAGAATGATTTTGGCCCGGTTGCTCCTGATCTTCTTGAGTACTCTGGACAGGAGTGGTATGGGCGGAAAGGCGTATAAGAGGCCTGAGCTCCACTCGAGACGAAAAGCGTTGCCAAGCGAGAGCCGCCTTGGAAACTCCAAAAAGCAAAATTGTTGACATTGCACGTTCTTGACAGAGGTGAACAGATCTAACCAAGGCTCCCCCGCTGAAAGAGTCCTTGCCTCACCTCCAGATGGAGACGCTATTCGTGATTCACTAGACACCAACAAGTTTGTCAGCCTTTTTGTTCAGGGAACCAGCTAGGTGTTGAACCACCAGGGATATGTCCGGTTGTTCCAGCCAAGTCCGGAGACACAACCCTACCCTGCCTTGTTTGTTGCAGTACCACATGGGGCTTGGTGTTGTCCAGGAACACCTGAACCAGCCTTCCCTTGAGAGATGGTAAGAAGGCTTTCAGTGCCAATCGGATTGAACAAAGCTTCAATAGGTTGATGTGGAGCCCGGCTTCCGCTGGAGACCAAAGTCCTCTGATCTCCACCCCCCAGATGGCCGCCCCATCCCAGGAGTGAAGCATCTGTCACCACTGTGAGATCTGGGTGGGGAAGGGAGAGGGGTCTGCCTGTGACCCATTCGCTGTTTGTCAGCCACCACTGCAGATCCTATGCAGTTCCCTCCAGGATCTGGACCAGGTAGGTGAGATTCCCCGATGCGCCCATTGGAACTTCAGGTCCCACTGCAGAGCCTGCATGTGCCATCTGGCATGATTCACTAGCAGGAGGCAGGTGGCCATGAGGCTCAGGATCCTCAGAGTCAGTGTCACAAATCCAAGATAAAGGCTGAAACATGGGTATCATAGCCTGAATATCCTGGACTTGCCGTTCGGGAGGATATGCCTGAAACTGCACCGTGTCCAGAACAGCTCCGATGAAAGGGAGTGTCTGGGAAGGAGTCAGGTGTGACTTCAGCACGTTGATAGTATACCGTGAACCCCAGCGAATGCAGGAGGTTCTTCACAGTCTGGAGGTGAGAGACAACCGCCTGGGGCGAGACCGCCTTCAACAGCCAGTCGTCGAGATAAGGGAGGACTGGAACCCCTAATCTCCACAGTTGAGCTGCGGCCACCGCCATCACCTTGGTGAACCACCGTGGGGCACTGGGAAGGCCGAAAGTGCTCGTGGCCCACCATAAAATGCAGGTAGCAGTGAGGGGCAGGCAGGACAGGAATATGGAAATAGGTGTCCTGCAAGTCCAACGCTACCATCTAGTCTCCCGGGTCCAGGGCAGACAGAACCTGAGCTAGAGTGAGCATCTTGAACTTCTTTCTCTTTTCTGAGGAAGTAGTTGAGGGCTCTGAGGTCGAGGATAGGACAAAGGCCTCTGTCCTTTTTGAGGACCAGAATGTAGCAAGAATGGCAACCACATCCTATTTCTGGCAACAGAACCCTCTTTATGGCTTCCCTTGCCAAGAGAGTCGTGACTTCCTCTCAAAGTAAATCAAGATGATCCTCTACCAGCCAATCATATGTACGAGGCATAGAGGGACGGGTAGTCTCGAAGGGGAGGGAGTAGCCCCTTCGGACTATCTGTAGAACCCGCCCGTTTGAGGTGATGGTGCATCCTGCCACCAACTGGACACCCATGATCTGGGAAGATCGGACTAGGACGATTTGGAGGCGGAGGAGGGAGGGGGGCTTGTGGTCTGACATGCCCTCTTGCAGCCCGACCCACAGGGTCAGGGCGAGCCGTGCCCATGCAGAGATTGCAGAACTTGCCCGATCCTCTGACTAGGAAAAAGTTGAAAACCCCTTCTGTAGCCGCGAAAGGCAGACGTAGGTCGAGATGACACAGCCGGCTCCATGTTGTCAGGGTTGGGAATGGGGCTGATGCTGCCGGTGGGCGCCGGCGGCGTCTGTTGTTTCGGCGTCAGACGCAGCATTCGGGAATGTCGAGTAGGTATGTGCGGCCCACATCCGGATCCAGGACACATCCATGAAGAGCCATGGACACCGTGGCCGGAAAAGATGGCACGAAACTCAATAGAACTCCTTCCGTTGAGCCTGCGGGACCTGAAAGCGCACCAGCAAGGTCAGGCCGCCCAAATATGGCGCAAATGGCATCATAAAATTCCTTCAACTGGGTGGGGGTAACTTCTGGTCACGGAAAGGAGGGGAAACGCGGAGCTGACCAAGGCACATGCTCTGCAGAACGAGGCCTCAAACAACGAGACTCCTCTATCGTGTTGGGTGACAGATGGGGTGAAGTCTTAGCATGCTTCGACTTCTTGTGTTTTTTGTGGTGCTTCTTACCGGACCCCTTCAAGGACTTCGAATGGGAGTATAAAGACTTGGAGCCCCCAGAGTGGTGCTCGGACCTTCCTCTCGACCAAGACCAGGACCGGGAACAAGATCTCTGAGGAGCCCTCCGATGTGCCAGGCGCAGGGCTGCAAGCAGCTTTAGGGACCGCTACCTCAAAGCTTTAGGAGCCATGGCCCGGTAGTCGGAGCACGACTTCGGGCCGTGGTCACGCTCCAGGCACAAAAGGCATACGAGGTGGGGATCCGTGATGACATTGCGTGGTGAGAGGTGCCGCACAGTTTGCATCCAGAGGTCTTTTTGGACAAGATGGAACCTGCACACCAATGAAAAAATGTCAACGTCGAAAGAAGTCTGTCAAAATATGACAGGGGGTAGCTCTCCAACAGATCTGCGCTGGCTGGCGCAGAAAGGACAGAACTGATGTCAGAGGGCCGAGAATGCACCTATATAGAAGACGCGGACGTCCTGATGACGGAGACGGCCCCTACGACATCACATGGAGTCGACCGACGCCACCTAACGGCACGCATGGGTACTGCTCAAGAAAAATCTTCCAGCTCTAGTCTGACGCCTGAGAAGTTCAAAAGTAACAAATTTGCGGCTTGATGTCTCTATCAGATCTGTCAATTAGTTAATCAGCTCTAGGGATAGGATGTGCATCTGTCTTGGTGACAGCACTGAGACCTCTATAGTCCACACAAAACCTCAGCTCTGGTTTACCATCCTTGGAATGAGGCTTGGGGACTAGGACCACTGGGATAGCCCAGGGAATTTCAGAGGGCTCGATCACCCCTAACTCCAGCATCTTGCTGACTTCAGCCCTGATGCTTAACTTGGTCAGACTATACATTTTGTTTTTGACAGATTGGCTGTCTCTAGTGTCCACATCATGGGTACACCAGGTTGTCTGACCAGGGATTGGAGAAAAGAGCCCAGCATACTGCTTCAGAACTTGTATGCAGTCAGCTTGCTGTTGAGCAGAGAGGGAGTCTGAGAAGACAACTCCTTCAAATGATCCATCTTTAGGACTGTGGGAGAGGTTCACTCTCTTCTTCCTGATCTTCAACAGAGACCATCAGCATGGCCACATCAGCCTTGTCATAACAGGGTTTAAGGCGATTCACATCGATGACCCTGTGAGGGTTCCTTCAAGTGCCTAGGTCAACCAGGTAGGTGGCATCACCTTTCCTCTCATGGGGTAGGGACCACTCCATTTGTTCTGGAGGGCCCTAGGTGCCACAGGCTCCAATACCCATACCTTCTGACCTGGTTGGAACCCCACCAGTGCAGCCTTTAGGTCATACCAGAGTTTCTGGAGGTCTTCGCTGGCCTCGAGGTTTTTGCTTATTTTACCCATGTACTCTGCCATCCTTGTACGTAGGCCAAGCACATAGTCCACAATATCTTGTTTAGGCTCTTTGAGAGGTCCCTCCCAGTCTTCGTTCACTAGACATAGTGGTCTCCTGTAAGAAAGTGCCCTCTTTTTGCATGGTTGCCCCCACTTTTTGCTGAATTGCTAATGTATTTTGACTGAATGTGTCCTAGGTTCCTGCCAAACAGGTACCCAGGGCCTATGTTCTTTCCCTAAAACTGCATTGAGACAAAATCAGTATTTGTGAGCTACCCAAGCCCTTTGCTGCTTCCAGCAACTGGCTCCCACCGGTTCTGACCCCGACTTTGGGCGGGAGAATCTGCGGGAAAATCAAATGAGGAAGGGAGGTGTGCCCACCTTTGCCAACCCCACCCCTCAGGTGGTGGAGGCGAGGTGAAGCACAACTCTCAGTCCCCGCCATCTTGCAGATGGGGGTACCCAGCCAACCAGAGTGAGGCATATGCCCCCCTCCCACGGGAGGGTGGCATAATAGGGGGTGTACCCACCCCAAGGAAGGGACCCATTAGTCCCAACATTTACTTACCTGTAACACCCCTAACTCTAGTATTTAGGGGCAACCCCGAACCTTGCCTCCACAGATCAAGATAAGACAAGAAGAAGAAGGACCTAAGAAGCCATGCTGAACTAACAAGAGGAGGATGCCCACTGACTTGCCCCCAGCCCTACCGGCCTGTCCACACCTCGAACCTGCTCCAGAAAAATCCTGGTGTATCCTGCAGTCAGCAACCTCAAGAATCCCGAGGACCTGCCCTGCCTCCCGTGAGCAGTGGATATGCTCACCAAACAGACTCTGGCCCCAGCCAAAATCCCGAGTCTGCACCACTCTGCACCCGACGCCTACGACCCGGGTTCGAGTGGCTCAACACCACGAGGAGGTCTCCCCGGTGATCCTGACCTGAGATCTGGTGATCTCTGACCTGCCTCGACTCTCCAGACGACGCCTGCAGTCTCTTTTTGAAGGACCCCCACAACCGCGACCGGAGCTGGTAAGAAAACCCGACGCCTAAAGACCCCCCTGCACCCAGCGTCCCACGGTCTTGGGTGGCCCAACCGACAGTGTCCCAGCATCCCCAGGCATCCCAACTTACCTCTCCAACCGGTGGTCTCCTCCGGAAGATCTTCGTCTCCGAGCCTGCGGTCTTTGTTGCAACCAGAGAATCCCCATTGAAATCAACAGGGCACCCGATGCCAAAACAGCACCCTGCACCCAGCCGCTCCTGCGGGTGTACTTTGGGTGCTAACTTGACTCCCCATTTTTCCTGAGCCTAACACCAGGAGCTTGGCTCCCACAACCTTGTGGCCTGCTCATGAGCAGCCACCAACCGGACACCCCCTATCCCCCATTGGATAACATTGGGCCTCAGCACTCTGCACCCGGCTGCCCTAGTGCCGCTGAGGGTGTAACAATACTGCATCCTCGACCCTGGGGGACCCTGGTGCTAACCCCAGAATACCAACTCCCACAAAACAGTACTTACCTGCAAACACTTAACTTCATTTTTCTCCATAGGAATCCATTGACTGTTTTTCCTTGAAAATTGTTTTTAAGTGTGGAGTTGGTTTTGTATGAAAACTTGAAAAACTGCATATATCTAAAAACTGCTTTACTTACCTTTTCTCAAGGAAATGTCCCAGTGTGATATCTAGGCATATAACACTGTGTAGAAAAAGTAATCCATAAAGTAATCTGAAAAGTAATCAAAAGTAATCTTACAGTTGGATCCGTAAAGACCCCATTATCAGGGGCTTAAGATGGTCAGAGGAGTGGAAGGACCGTATCTCCCTTTATGCAGATGATATTTTGTTATATCTGGCGTCACCTGGCAGATCGCTGCATAGGGTTCTTAATATATTTTCAAATTTTGGTAAATATTCCGGCTACACCATCAACTGTACACAATCTCTTATATTTGTACTGAGAGGGAGCCCGCCTCCCCTGCCCAAGGACTGCAGGATGGCGGAAGCCAAAGAAGGATTTAAATACCTCGGATTGTTCATCACCAAAGATCCAAAGTTGTTCTATGCCCACAATCTGTTGCCGCCGCTACAGCGGCTAAAACATGATGTAGAACAATGGAAGACTCTTCCCCTATCATTGTTAGGCAGAGCAGCACTCTTCAAAATTATGTCTTTGCCACGCTTCCTGTATGTCCTGCACAACTCACCTAATCCTGTCCCCACATTCTACTTCGCGGCCATAGAAAGCGAACAGAGAGCGCTGCTTTGGGTAAATGGCCCGCCTCGGATATCATTTCCACAGCTAGTAAGAGGGTGGTATGACGGTGGAATCGGGCTCCCAGACATTAAGAAGTATTACTGGGCTGCCCAGTTGACGGCCATCAACCAATGCATGTACTGAACTCAGGATGACTCAGGATATAATATGGACAGATGGCTCTTACCGGGGGGAAATAACACACAGGCGCTTTATTCAAAGACCACAAAATTACAGCTGACGGACCCACGAGACACTCTACTCATGTGTGGCAAACGGTTCATAGTAGTTTGGGATGGACAAAGAAAATTACACTAGCCACCCCACTGTGGGACGCGGGCTCACTAAGAAAGACAAGAGGCTTTGATAAGTGGGACACCATAGGAATATATCGGTGGGTGATCTATGGAAAAAGGGAGAGGTGGTACCCTTTTTGACTCTACAAAAAGAGTATGAACTGGCAAATACAGAAAGCTTTAGGTATCCACAGGTACAACACGCCCTGCAGGCAGCTGTCCCAAGAGGTGAGACCCCCCCTGCGGCCTCGCCGCTAGAGGATAGACTTCTCGACGGGTATATGCCTAAAAAAGCAGTTTCCCTGACTTACTCAAAAATGATTAATCACTCGCCGGACCCTCTCCCACAGCTCCGCGAACAGTGGGAAGATGACTTATCGGAACTAGATGACGAGGACTGGATGGAAGCATTGGCCTCGCCCAGAGAGGTCGCAATTTCTTCCAAACTAAAACTGGTACAGTGAAAATATTGCACAGGGTATTCTTTTCTGGGACGTCACTGGTCAAGATGGGATATAGGGTAGACTCAAGTTGCAGGCGACAGTGCGGACTGGAAGACACATTCATATATACAATATGGGAATGCACCCATATCAATAAGTTTTGGAGGGACGTATTACGGTGTATGGAGGAGGCTCTGGGGGTGGGTCTGGTGCCTGAGGCCAAAAGATGCTTGCTAAATATATGGGAACTGACAGATTTGGGCAGTAAAGAGAAAACATGAGCAACGTTGGGTCAGATGGTCGCCAAACGAAACATCGCAAGGAAGTGGGGGGCCCAGGGGGCACAGACAGTGGCTGAATGGAAACAAGGCATGGACTGGTGCATGTTTAGGGAAAAAACAGTGTATGTATCCAGGGGGTGCCTTAAAAAATAGACGCAAATATGGGGGAAATGGAACGGGTACAGGGGGAGCATATGTGTACCGCCCTGTTTTCCTCCACCACCTTCCCTTGATGAGCCAGAGTTTTTAGAACACAGAGACAATCCAACCAATTGATGTACTTATCACTGAGTGTAAATCATATGTCCCAAACCAGGATTTTTGTAAATTAATGGCACAAAAAATGTGATGTTTGTAATGTTATTTTGCTGTCATATATAAAAAGATCATTAAAAAAAAAAAGTAATCTACCAGTAATTTCAACTGTATTCAAAGCATTTACAAACCTGTAACAAAGTCATTTTCATTCAACTTGCTTGTATTGTTCAACCTGCATTGAAACGTTCCATTTATACTCACCTGTGCCAGGCTTGGTTGGTTCTAGAAAATAAATTTACCTAAATAATATTTTTATACAAACAAAATTGGTCTGAGTTCAGTCTTTGAGTGTGTGACATCATTTGCTGATTGAGTGTGTACAACAAATGCTTAACACTACCCTCTGATAAAGCCTTACTGCTCGCCCACACTACCACAAATAGAGAGTAAGGTGCTATCTACTTTTACCTCTGCCTACCTTTGGGGTTCCACTGCTCTCTGTGCACACTATACCTCATTTTGGTATAGTATATACAGAGCCAGCTTCCTACTTTGGTGGCAGCAGTGGGATATACAACTTTGCATTTGGTCACCACCTGATCACACGACAGAACTCTTAAATTGTCTTTAGAATTCTGATTTTTGAATTTACTAATTTTTCCAAATTACTAAAAGTCTTGTTAGGGACTTGGTTAAGTCCCTTCAGAATTTTAGGGAAAAAAGTTCACTTTAGTTAGGGTAAGAGGGGTTAGAACTTTTTTTAACAATGTCTCTTAACAAAAACCCAGCTGTTAGTGAAGATAACAATAATGCCATAGAGAAACAGGTTGAGGAGCGCAACCTCACCCCTTATCTCCACTTAGAATTTAGGGAGTTAAGGTCTCTATGCAAACTTAAAAATATAAACATGGGGTCCCATACCTCCAAACAAAAGCTCCAGGAGCTACTGCCAGGGTAGGCTAAGGACCATCCCTCTGAGAATGGTAAAGACCTCTCAGATGAAGAAGTAGAGGGAGGGGATGAGGTTAACTACCAACCACCTCCACTTCATAGGGAGAGAAGGGCCCCAGTGGCCCTGACAAACAAGTTACTTACCTTCGGTAACGATATATCTGTAAGAAACATTAGTAGTGATAGATTCCTTACCTTAGAATATCCCCAGGCATCAGACTGGATCCGGAAAGTTTTCGTCATCAGTACCCCTGCGCGTCGGTAGGGGCGTCGTGCGGCTCCGCATCCGTCGTTGGCGTCGTGGTCGCTGAGATGACGTCAGTGCTGTACACGACTTTCTGCGCCAGGAACGCAGAGCCATGCAAGATACTGACCACTGGTGCATTGAAACTAGGGCCCTGAAAGGGATGACCTTTACCCTAGAAATCAGTTCGCAGAACGGGGAGGATGGGTGGGGCGGTAAGGAATCTATCACTACTAATGTTTCTTACAGATATATCATTACCGAAGGTAAGTAACTTGTTCATCTGAAAGAAACACATAGTGATAGATTCCTTACCTTAGAATAGATACCCCAGCAATACCAACCCCGGTGGTGGGTCTGCGAACTAAGATCACACCAGAAAGTCACGGAGAACAGAACGGCCAAAGAAGCCGTCTCTCCGGACTTGGCTGTCCAGGCAGTAATGCTTGGTAAACGTGTGCAGCGAGGCCCATGTGGCTGCCTGACATATGTCTTGCAGGGGAACACCACGTCCCAATGCAGTAGTGGCTGCAGTAGCTGTGGTGGAATGAGCACGCAGCCCCACCGGAGGTTCTTTTTTAGCCAAAGAGTAACAGGCTTTGATACACAAGACAACCTAGCGGGAGATGGTTCTCTTATGGACCGCCCGACCTTTCTTGGTGCCAACGTAGCCAACAAAAAGCTGGTCATCCACCCAGAACTGCTGTGTGCGGTTGAGATAAAAAGAAAGCGCACGTTTTGGGTCCAGACGGTGGAGCCGCTCTTCCTCTCTGGAAGGATGCGGAGGCGGAAAAAAGGTGGGCAAGGTAATAGTCTGTCCAATGTGAAAGATCATAACCCCTTTTGGCAAAAAGGAAGGACGGGGCCTGAGCACAATATTGTCCGGATGGACTGAAAGGAAAGGAGGCTTACAGGAAAGAGCCTGGAGCTCACTCACTCGCCTGGCGGAAGTGATGGCCACCAGGAAGGCAGTCTTTAACGTTAAAAGACGAAGAGGACAGTTGTGAAGGGGCTCAAAGGGAGCGCACATCAAGTACGTCAGAACCAGATTCAAGTCCCACGGAGGCATCACGAAAGGAATAGGAGGAAAAAGGTGTGTAATGCCTTTAAGAAACCTATTTACAACAGGGGACTTGAAAAGAGAGGGCTGATCAGGGAGCCTGAGAAAGGCCGAAATAGCAGAAAGGTAGCCCTTGATAGTGCCTAGAGAGCAGAGCCCTGCTGGGCCAAAGAAAGAAGGAACAGTAGAACCTCAGAAAGAGGGGCAGAAAGGGGATCCACAGCCTTTGCTGTGCACCATGCCACAAATTTGTTCCACCTGCAGGCGTATACCACCTTAGTAGAGGGACGCCTGGCTGCCAGAATAACGTCACAAACTTCAGGACGCAAGTCGAAGAGAATCAACTGCCGCCGCTCAATCTCCACGCAAAGAGGTGGAGGCTGGACAGGTTCGGGTGGAGGACCGTCCCCTGCTGCTGCGACAGAAGATCCTCCCGAAGAGGCAGTCGGATCGGGGGATCGATGCTCATACTGAGTAGCTCGGGATACCATACTCCTCGAGCCCAGTCCGGAGCCACAAGAATGACTTGGGCCCGGTCGCGCCTGATCTTCTTCAGCACTCTGGGCAGAAGTGGTATAGGCGGAAAGGCGTACAACAGACCGCAACTCCACTTGCGACGAAAAGCGTCGCCGAGCGAGTGCCGCCTTGGAAATTCCAACGCGCAGAACTGATGACATTGCGCGTTCTCTTCGGTGGCAAATAGATCGAACGCCCACTGCTGAAAGAGACCTTGCGCCACCTGCGAGTGAAGACGCCATTCGTGATCGAGCATGCACCTGCGGCTGAGTTCGTCCGCCCTGGCGTTCAGAGAACCTGCCAGGTGTTGAACCACCAGGGACATGCCCTGATGTTCCAGCCATGTCCAGAGACGCAGAGCCTCCTGACAGAGGGTCCACGACCCCAACCCGCCTTGTTTGTTGCAGTACCACATGGCGGTGGTGTTGTCTGTGAACACCTGCACTACTCTCCCCTTGACAGAGGGAAGGAATGCCTTCAGTGCAAGCCTGATCGCCCGCAGCTCCAAAAGGTTGATATGGAGCCGGGACTCCGCCGGAGACCAGAGGCCTCTGATCTCCGCCTCTCCCATGTGGCCGCCCCATCCCAGGAGGGACGCATCCGTCACCACTGTGAACTCCGGTTGGGGAAGGGAGAGGGATCTGCCGCCAACCCAATGCTGGTTCGTGAGCCACCACTGCAATTGTTGTGCAGTGCCCTCCGAGATCTGGACGTGATCTGACAGGTTTCCCTGATGCTGCGCCCACTGGAACTTCAGGTCCCACTGCAGAGCCCGCATATGCCACCTGGCATGATTGACCAGCAGGATGCAGGAGGCCATGAGGCCCAGCAGCCTCAGAGTCACTCTGACCGAAACCCGGGACAAGGGCTGAAAGATGGGAATCAGAGCCCGAATATCCCGGACTAGCCGTTCGGGAGGATAGACCCGAAACTGCGCCGGGTCCAGAACCGCTCCGATAAAGAGGAGCTTCTGGGAGGGAATCAGGTGCGACTTCGGCACATTGATGGAGAACCCCAGCAAGTGCAGGAGGTCGGCCGTAGTCTGGAGGTGGGAGACGACTGTCTGGGGCGAGCCCGCCTTCAACAACCAATCGTCGAGATAGGGTAAGACTGAGACCCCTGATCTGCGCAGATGAGCTGCGACCACCGTCATCACCTTGGTGAACACCCGAGGGGCGCTGGTAAGGCCAAAGGGGAGCACGGTAAACTGAAAGTGCTCGTGGCCTACCGTGAACCGCAGGTAACGCCGGTGGGCTGGCAGGATGGGGATGTGGAAATAGGCGTCCTGCAAGTCCAGCGCTACCATCCAGTTTTGTGGGTCGAGAGCAGACAAGACCTGAGCATCTTGAACTTCTCTTTGCGGAGGAAGCGATTGACGTTCCGGAGGTCCAAGATAGGACGCAGGCCTTTGTCATTCTTGGGCACCACAAAGTAGTGGGAATAACAACCACGACCTACTTTGTGCGTCGGAACGCGCTCGATGGCCCCCTTGGCCAAGAGGGCCGCAACTTCCTGCTGAAGAAGCACCAAGTGATCCCCCGACATGCGGTGGTATTGAGGTGGCATGGCTGGGGGGGTAGTCTCGAAGGGGAGGGAGTAGCCCCTCCGGACTATCTCTAAAACCCACCTGTCCGAAGTGATGGTGCGCCAGTGGGGGAGGTGATGGCGGAGCCTGCCGCCCACTGGCGTTTGATGGGCCTGAAAGTTCGGACTAGGAACGTTTGGAGGCAGTGGTGGCCGGGGTGGTGGTGGACTGACCCGCCCGCTGGCCCTTTTGTTCGCCACGGCGGAACCCGCGGCCGCGCTGGGATGACTGCTGCGCCGGCCTGTGGCTCTGTTGCAAATGCTGCGGGGCGCCCCTTCCTGTGCCACGAAAGGAGCGAAAAGTGGAAGGCGGAGGAGGGTGGACTGCCGAGAGTCCTTAAACCTCTCCAACGCGCTGTCCGCTTTGTCGCCGAAGAGGCGACGGCCATCAAAGGGCATGTCCATAAGGGTGTTTTGGACATCCCCTGAAAATCCAGTGGTTCTCAACCAGGCATGACGGCGAACCGCCACCGTCGTTGCAATAGAGCTGCCTAGTGAGTCGGCGGTGTCTAGACCACAACGGATCATGAACTTCGCTGCATCTCTCCCCTCTGCAACAGCCTGGGCGAGAGCAGGCCGGGCCTCCTCTGGACACTGGGGCAGCACGTTCGCCACCGTATCCCACAGACAGTGGGAATAACGGCCCAAGAGGCATGCGGTGTTCACGGACCGCAGCGCAGAGCTGGTGGAAGAGAAAATCTTCTTCCCAAACTGATCCAGCTTCTTGGATTCCCTATCCGGTGGGGCGGAAGGGAAGGCGGTTGGGGAAGCAGAGGCTTGGACAACCAAGCCCTCGGGAGTGGGGTGCTGGGAGAGGAAAATGGGGTCACCCGGAGCCGGGCGATGGCGTCGGGCCACGTTCCTATCCACAGGAGCCCCTGTGGTGAGCCTGGATCAAGTGCCCAAAAGAACGTCCGAAAGGGCTTCATTAAAGGGCAGCAGCGGCTCCGCAGAAGTAGCTGCTGGCTGAAGCACCTCTGTCAGGAGGTTAGTCTTGACGGCCACAGTAGGGAGCTGGAGGTGTAGGGCCTCCGCCGCCCTACGTAACACCAGTGCATAACTGGCTCCCTCCTCCATAGCCACGGTAGGAGGAGACAGCATGCCAAGGTCTGGTGAGGTATCCAGACCACTGGCGTCCCCCAATTCCTCAGCCCAGTCCTGTTCAGACTCACAGGCTGCAGCGAGAGGGTCGTCCGACCCCTCCCAGTCCTCCCCTTGCTCCTCAGGCTGTTCAACAGGCCTAAAATAAGGAGTAGGGACATGGGGATAGAAATCCCCAAACGGCGTCGAGAACGGCATCGACCGACGTCGGACCGACGCCGCGTCCACTTCGGGGCTGAAGCTGGGGTCGACGTCGTCCCGAGGTGCGGGCGGCGTCAGGATCGGTGCCGGTGGAGTCGACGTCGGTGGAGGCATAACAAGGTCAACCGGCGTCGACCGGGATCCAGGCCTGGATCCAAGGGTGTCCTGCGGCGCCGGAGCCGACAGCGACGCCGGAGCCGCCGGCGAGGAATCGCGAGGACACCCATGCGGGACCCGAAGGCGCACCGGCGGGACCCGACGGCCCAAAGAGGCGAGCCATGGCCGACAGGAAGTCCTGTATCTGGGCCGGAGTCGCCGACGACCCCGGGTAGGGCGGGTAGTCGGGCGGCGACTCCATGGACTCCGCCGGAGGTGCGGGGGTGGCACCACCCGCACCCTCAGCCGCGTCGCGCGACCAGCGAGGGGAAGTCGGATGACGTTTCTTCGACTTCTTGTGCTTCGCCTTACCTGACCCCGAGTGCGAAGACTTCGATCCCGACGATCGTCGATGATGACTCCGCGCACGGTCCCTCGACCTCCCTCTGGACCGGGACCTCTCACGGCGCGGAGCCGACTGCCGGGCTTCAAGCAGCTTTCGGGACCGCTCCCGCAAAGACTTTGGCGCCATGGACCGGCAGTCGGGGCACGACTTGGGGTCGTGGTCGCGCCCCAGGCAGAAGAGACACACGCAGTGCGGGTCCGTCACCGACATCATCCGATGACAGTCCTCGCAGGACTTAAACCCGGGCATCCCTAACTGCACCAGGAGTCGTATCGACTCGAAAAGGGTGAGAAAAAGATCTCAAAAAACTTAGTCAAAAAAGACTAGGGGTACCGCTCTCTCCGGATCTCCGCTTGCTGGTGCGGAAAAAGAAAGAACTGACGTAAGCGCGTGTGGGCGGCGTCCAAGTAGCGCCCGCGACGTCATCTCGGTGACCACGACGCCAACGATGGACGCGGAGCCGCACGACGCCCCTACCGACGCGCAGGGGTACTGCTGACGAAAACTTTCCGGATCCAGTCTGACACCTGGGGATATTCTAAGGTAAGGAATCTATCATTATTTGTTTATTTCAGATTCCAAGAATACACCTCTCAGCACCTAGAGCCCACACAGGTGGATCAGGTGTTCTTGAGGACATTGAGGACAGCCTCAATGAGGAGGACAACCTTTTAGCAAGGTTGACCAAAAGGTTGGATTTGGAGACCAGACTCCTGGCTCTAGAGAAAGAGAGAGCAGAGATGGGCTTAGCACCCATCAATGGTGGCAGCAATTTACTAAATAAGGATAAAGAGCAATCTTATGATCCTAAAATGCCCAAAGGGATTGTCCCTAAATATGAAAAGGGTGATGACCACAAAATGGTTCACAGCCTTTGAGAGGGCCTGTGAAATGAGAAAAGTGAAGAAGTCACACTGGGGGGCAATGTTCCCTCTAATTTTGTTCCTCTGTGTGCGGCAAAGAAGGGTGTTTGTGCACCACAGCTAAGGCTACGTGCGGTGACATGCAACAAATCCCTATGCAAGCAAATGCTGTGTATAAGCTACCAAGTGCTTAATGTGCGTTTTGATTTTATTCCAACTACCCTCTCAGTCGTCAAAGGGAGGCAAACATATTTAAATTCATTTGTAGGCTGGTCTGTCACCTCTAGTGGTCTCTGGACTTAAACAATGGAATATTTAAGATCCACCAGTGTGGAATCAATTGAAGAAATAACAGAACTCTACTACTTGTTCAATTTTAGAAGATCCAAGCTCTGGTCAACCCTCCTGGAATGAGTAAGGGTAATCAACAATTGTCAAGATCACCAAAAAGCAAAGCTAACTGCTCCCTAGCAAATGGTCCATCAGGTGCAGGTGACAGGGTGTAACAGGAGGTGTAGGCAACCCAATGTACTATTTCTCACTCACATTCACTTCCATGCATAAAAGCTCCTACAGACTGACTGCATCTCATTGGAGCACACCTTCAACCTCACTTATGATACCAAACCTACTACATTTAGGTCAATGCAAACAAACACTCTGCCAGTTATACCGCACTACAACAACTTTTCTTACTCAAACATCCAGAAAACTCTTTGGGGCCTCCTGAGGGTTATCGTTTGATGTACAATGCTACAGTACAATAATATATGATAAAACACTTGTGTCTTCAATTCGATCAATTTAATGAGATCACTTGAAAATTAAGGTGCATTTCTATGGAAGAAATTGGGGTTAGGGAATTAAACATCCATGAGGGCCTAGAATAATTAAGGAGACACAGATTTAGGCTATAAATATGGGTGCAAACCTTAACTGGGAGATAGTGTATGGCTCTACAGGCTGAGACATGGTCCAGCTTCATCAAGTCCTTGGCTGATGTTCTGTCCCACATGAAGACATAGCTGTACAAAACAAACAAGAGGGAGAGGAGTTGGCCTAACGGCTAGGGCGGTCGACCTCGAATCTGGGGAACTGGGTTCGAGTCTCGGCAATGACGCTGAACATCCTGTGATTCTGGGCAAATCCCTTAATCTACCCGTGCCTAACAAAAAAATTAATGTTTCCTCATGTAACGCAACTGGTGCTATGTAAAGCGCTCTGCTACCTGATATCTTCGGGTCAAGTTCGCGCTATATAAAACTCTGTAAGATAAAAAAAAATTTAAAAAACAACAACAACTGGTATTACATTGGAAAGAGTGTCTCAGGCCCTCAGAGATTAACAATAAGCAACAGTATCAACCACAGACTCAGCGACTAACCACTGACAGATTTGGTGTTCAAATCTCAATGTCCTGTCATAATTCCTTTGTCTCTGTCATTGGCTCAATTTGGGTACTAAATGCTGTAAAAGAAAACCTTCACAGGAGCCTTCAAACGTTTAGCAGCACAGTGGTGTGGCATACAACACCACACAATATAGGCCTCTCCATTTTGCTAAATGATATGCTCTTGGGTAATCACTATTTCTAT
This sequence comes from Calotriton arnoldi, assembly GCA_963921515.1. NCBI lineage: Eukaryota > Metazoa > Chordata > Amphibia > Caudata > Salamandridae > Calotriton > Calotriton arnoldi. The sequence goes on from CAWUFW010003374.1 coordinate 814,303, forward strand.
GTTTTCTTCTGTTCCCATTTTACCAAATGTGATAGTACTTAGAATCAGCCTAACGGTTGCTAATACGTGTATAATAAAAACTAATCTATATTGCCGTAGTTCTACTTTGCCAAACTCTTTCCTCTAATATGCAAATACGCGAGGATTTTGAACTAAGCTTAATAGAATAAATGAGCAACAGGGCATAGTCCCAGCACAGTTTTCATTCATGCATCTTTATGATTTTATAAAATGTTCATTACCAAATAGGCATAGTTTACAGACAATAACCACCTTATCTGTCACTGTAGCTGATCGAACACTACTTGGCCTCGAGTCCTGCCTTTGGTCTAACATGGTTACAATAAAGATTGTTGAAAATAAAAACCTTCCAACACACCCCAATTAATTCTAAAGATTCCTAAAATCACAAAATTGTGGTTTTCTTTTCAACATATATATATAGTCTAACACTTTAATCTGTTTACTATGGGTGGTTGGAGTGTTCTCCGGTTATTGCTGTTTCAAGAATCTCACTGGCTGTTAACTCACACTGTTTAATACAGGACCTTGCCAAAATGTCAGGAGTAGCAGAAGTAACATTAAGCACTCTTTTACCGTAATTACATCATAAAAAGTGATATTACTTAAGATACCAAGTAGCAAATAAGTTTGAGATCAATAAAACAAAAATGGTTGTGGTCAAAGGGTTGCAGGAGGTATGGTTCTAACATTACATTACACTGTGAAGCTTGATACTGTACTTTTAGCTTGGAAAAGTCTATAAATTAACGTCTTGCTAAGATTAAAAACAAACACATTCCTGACCCACTGATATGTAGCACTGTGTTTGTTTCTCAAGCACATGTGCTACAGACTGGGCACACTGAGCATCTGATGTCTTCCAACTCATTCTTAGGGCCAGATTCTCAAAGCGGTCACGGATGCAGCGCAGCCCCCTAAGAGGCTGCACTGTGTTGCGTGACAGGGAGAGAGCAGGAGAGTGCCATATTCACAGAGAAATGGCACTCCCCTCCCGCTCCTTAGCGCCGGCGCTGGTTTAAGCAGCCGTGTGCCTGGCACACACCTTAGCGCCATAGCGCTCGGGTGCGTGTCTGACTCTAGCATAGGTTTTGTACAGGAAGGTTACCCTTCCTGTACAAAATACCATGCCTAGACATGTCTAAAAGCTTTTCCTACTTGTATGTGTGCTGCAAAGTCGGAAAAGCAAGGAGAAATGTAAACATTTATCTGTTTAACACCTGCTTTTCAGTGATGTTAATTTGTGGCACTTAACCCTTTCCACTAATGTTAGTGAATTGGTTTTAGTGTCAAATAGCATGGGTGGTTGCATTGGAATGCCCATGTACCACACATGTAACACCCCCTTAACGCATAGCAATGTAAAGCAGCATTTCACACTGCTTTGCGTTACTTTTCTATACAAACCAATGCAAATATTTATTTGCTTTGGTTTGTAAATCCCATAACGGGCTTAGTGTCAGGTTAGCGTTGAAAAAGTAACGCTAACCCGAAACTAAACTTTTGAGAATCTGGGGCTTAGTATATTATTTATTGTTAAACAGACACACAGCAGCTCTCAGATTGGGTGTAATGTCCAAACATATGACCATTAAATGTATATTTCTATCGTTGTATAATACGCAATCAACATTACAAACAGGCATACAGCTGGCACACAGCTATTAATTACATTACCAATTCGCTTGCACATCCTGCTTAGAGCTTTGAACTTAATAATGTAGGGCTACACAAGCAAAGGCTGATCTTGCATTTTGCAATAAAATGGACATAGACCTACCTGCATTTACAAGAGCAACTAGGGTTGGACTGGCCGATAAGGCAGTCAGGTAGCGCCCAATGCGCTTGCCTGACAGGCCAGTGTTTAAGCCAATCTGTTGGCTGTTTTTGGGCCTGTTTTATGGTGTGGTGGGCCGGTTTTTACTATTGATTTCCCCGCTATTAAAAAGCATTGCCTGCAGCAAGCTCATATCCATACAGTCCTCCATAACTTGCAAAACACTTATAGAGCGTGCCCTTAAAAGCCTCAATTTGTAAACATATTTTCTTTCCCAGTCCGACCCGGAGAGGAACCACCCTTGGTAACGGAAACAAAAATGGCTTTACTCTGATCCTCAAACCAATGCTGCTTGAAGCACAAATAAATTTCTGCTTCTATAACTGCCACAAAAATCTAAGAAAGTTCAAACCTCCTTGCTCCCATGCTGTTCTCATGCTTTCTAATGTTTTGGTAATAAAATACCTTTGGCCTTCTTGCATGTAGCCCTCATTCAGGAAATAAAATTATATATTTGAAATAAATTATTGTTTGCTTTCCTAAAAGTTAACAATGCAAAGATATACAGTTAAAAAAAGAAGAGCGAGTACGATTTTAATGGCTACAAAGATGGACTGCATTCAGAGGAGTGGTTGGGATGGAAGGTAGTGAGTAACGTAAGACAGGAGAGTGCTGCCAGTGACTAATTTAGGTTGTCACCTGTTTTAGGTTAGAATCTCATCAGCTGCTAGGAGGGCAACCTGCATAGCCTACTCTCTGTACTGGGTGCTGTTCATGGACCTCTAAGTCAAGGGCAGGGCCACTGGAATTATGTGATTGTGCTATGGCAGCTTTTGTCGCATGATTATGGATTTGCCGCATTTGTCACAATCCATCATCTGCTACATAATCTGCAATTTTAACATAAAAAATGAGGGACTTATTTATGAGAACCCTTGCAACACTTTTGCGCCGCCGTTGTGTCAATTTTCGTGACGCGTTGCGCCATATTTACAAAGTGCCACATCTAGGCAGATGCATCACTTTGTAAACCCCTGCGCTACATTATACCTGCGTCAGGTATAATGTATGCAGGGTGGGCGTTCCCCAACAAGAAAGCCTCGAAGAAGTGGCGCAGTGAAATCTATCAGATTTCACTGAGCCACTTCTAGGATGCCACTGCATCAAAACCTTACACCTGCCTCATAGCAGGTGTAAGGGTGACACAGTGCATTGTGTATAGGCCTCCCCCATGCATTGATGGAGTTGCGTCACGCTTACGACACAGCTCCAGCAATGCGTGAGTTTTGCGCCGACAGATATGTCAGGATTACTGATGCATCTGTCATTCCTTGCGACATGGAGCACCGTACAGTAACTACGGCGCATCCATGGTGTCGCAAGGAGGGCGCAGTGAAAAGTGTTGCATCGCTGTTTTACCGCAGCGATGGGACACTTTTCATAAATGAGGCCCTGAGTTTCTAGATCAAACAGTTCAAAAGATACTAAAAATGCAACAGCATGTGTTACTTGCAGTGGAAGGCCCATTGCAAAGGTAGAATGGTCACCTTTCTGTTGCTTTTTTGTCCAATAAACTTTATTGATTTGGGGTAAATTTACATAATCAGTATAATGTAGGAGCCCCAGTTTAATACAGAACATCACTTTCCACTGCTGAAGCTCTGCAAACATGAAAAAATAACAGGAATTTCAAATTCAATACAGATGAATCACTTGTTATTCGCTTTGGGTTCGGCATGCTGGAAATACTCAAACAAGAAACATGTTTTGCAGGCTCTAATTGAACACAAATAAGTAAGCAGGATCTCAGGATGCTAGCAATAAAAGTAACAACTGAGCATTATTGGTTATGTGAGACAAGCAGTTGTCCACATAACCCTAAAACCAGAACCTAAAAGATAAAAAAATTAATTTAAAAAATCAGACTAACCCCCCCTCCTTCCCCTCGCTCTTGTGTATAAACCCAATGTCATAAGGGGAGACATACCCCTCTGTCATCTAGGAAACTTTCTGTTGCTTATTGCTAAATGTGAGTGTTAAACCGCTACTAATGAGGCGCAACTTATGTCCGAACAGTGTTAACAAATGTAGAAGAGACAAAATAATGAGGTAATACTATCACTAAATGTGCAGCAGTATGCTGCAAAATTTGCCTTTTCGTGCCGCATAATTTAGTCAACCGTGTCGCATAATTTGGCTGCCTCATGCTGCATAATTCCAGTGGTCCTCGCCAGGGGCTACATTAACACTTTGTTCAGTCTGTCCCATTTAGTGAAGCTGTTTATATTCTTCAGTGGCATCTAAGTGCTTCAGTACAGGGTTTGGATAGGCTTCCCACATACTGTACCATATAATTTCCAGGTGATGTACCTTCTTTGTGCAGGATGCATGATGGACTGCAGTAAGGGTAGTCCCTGGTTGGTTTTGTACCACTGGTATTGTAATGTCCCGTTGGTACAAAAATAAGCACAATCACTTAAAGCCAGTATTGTTAGCCCTTATCTGTACAACTTCAAACAGGAAATATAAATAGAAAACATTTTCAAAGGTGTTCCAGAGCGGAGTTAACAAGGCCTTACAAATAATTAAGGTAAAAAAGGCAGAAAAGTAATGTTACTAATGAGTACATTCGATTTTGTTTACAGTCCTATATCATGCCCTTGCAGACTCTTGAAAATGTCTTGTATTTTTCCCCTTGAAAGGTGGCGACCCTAATTGCAGCTCTTGCCTGTGAATAAACACTGCCAATTCACCGTCTCTCACTTGTAATGTCTTCTAAAGACAGGACATTTTGTGTTGTAGAGGCAGACCTTGCGAAAGCCCCTCTGTGCAGCTCACACCCCCAGGCTAATAGTAAAACAGGCTTGCTCGGTTCCTCTGTAGCCCCCTTTGTGTGCTCTGCACGGGATGGCTATTGTGCAGCTTTCTACCACCACAGGGGTCCGACACCTCCATCCCCTTCCCAGAGGGGTCGCTTTATTTTCGTCAGTGTCAGGAGAGACACTGCCTTTCACACTGATCGTCTTTCTAAAAGACGATCTTCTAACAAACAGCAGGTTCTCTCCTTTCTAATGCCTGGAGCGATCTGCGCGCTTTCAGATTAATTCTGAGCGCTTGGTGAAGGCTGTGTGCGCGCGCAGGCGCGCACCTTGGAGGGAACATAGCTGGGGGGTACTCTGGGAACTGTTCACTTGTAACTGCAGGGACAGACTCCTGACCCTTTCAGGGGCAGATGCTGGGTCTTAGGACCTCATGAAGAGTACTCTGAGGGCTTTGGACTCACAACTGAGGAATATAGAATTAGATTCAGGAGAGCTCACAAAACCCAAAACCAGTCCTGGATTGACTTCGTTGACTACTCAGTTAAGACACTAGATGGTTGGTTAACTGGAAATAATGTGCATGATTTCAATGGACTTTACAATTTGTTTATGAAAGAACATATTTTGAGTAATTGTACTGATGAAAAGTTACATCAGCATTTGGTAGATCTAGGTCGAATTTCTCCCCATGAATTGGTAAAGAAGACTTACCACTGGGTCAAGACGGGTAGCAAAAACAACCACTGGGGGTGACCAAAAGAACGGGGTTACAAAACATCCCCAGGGGAAAGGGGGTGAGAATCCCAAAGATAAAAAGCCTGAGTCTTCTACAGGGCCCCACAAACCTGCTCAGGGAAGTGGGTCCCAAAACTCTTCCCAGTCGTAATAGATACAAAAGGAAGAACTATGATCTCCTAAAGGCCTGGTGTTTCAACTATAAGAAGTTGGGATACTTAACTGGAGATGCTACTTGTCTCAGCAAGAAGCTCCCTAGTACTCCTGCAGCTACTACTTGTGTAGCCAATCTCCAGATGGGATCAACAGTGTGCCCAGAGCAAATCAGGGTTCACACTGAAGAAGTTCTAGTCACTGAATTTGAAGTTGAGTTTGCCACTTTAACTGTGTGGCCACCCAACTTAAAGAAGTATTTGCAATACCCCTGGATCAATGGGACAAGAATAGAGGCCCTGGGGGATACAGGTGCCAGTGTCACTATGGTGGGAGATACACTGGTTTCCCCAGAGCAATACCTGATTTGGAAAACTTACCCAGTCACCAACGCTGACAGTGTTACCACTAACCATGCCATGGCTATGGTGACATTAGACAAGGGGGGGGAGTTACTGGCCTGAAACAGGTAGAGGTCTCTCCAAAGCTTTCAGCTGCCTGTCTGCTTGGTAATGACCTGGAAACCTCAGCATGGGCTGAGGTAGAATTGAAAACCCATGCAGCAATGCTGGACATCCCCGAGATTGTGTGTGTCAAGACTAGAGCACAGAGCCGAAAGCAGGGTGAAAAAAAAGAGTTGGAGCCTGAAAGAATGGCCCAACCTTCCAAGAGGAACGGTAGGAAGACTGGGAAACCAGCATCTGAACAGCTCAAAACTCAGGACCCCTCTCCTCAGGGAGAGGACTTAGAAGCCCCAGAGGGAACTGAGCCTATGGAACTTGACCCTCACCAGGTTGAGCTCTTAGGCTCAGGCTGACCCACTAGGGAAGAGCTGTGCCTTGGACAGCAGACCTGTCCAACTCTTGAGAGCCTGAGGCAGCAAGCTGCTGAACAGGAAAAGGGAGATGTCAGTGGTTCCCACAGAGTCTATTGGGAGGAGGGACTACTGTACACTGAGGCCAGAGATCCCAACCGTGGAGCCACTAGGAGAGTGGTAGTGCGCCTCAGCAGTACAGGGAATTCTTACTCACTTTAGCTCATGACATCCCCCTAGCTGTACATCTGGGCCAAACCAAAACCTGGGAAAGAATAGTTAGCCACTGTTACTGGCCCCAGATGTCTCAGAAAGAAAAGGAGTTTGTCAGCTCCTGTGTCACCTGTCAAGCCAGTGGCAAAACAGTTGGACACCCAAAGGCCCCCTTAATTCCACTACCAGTGGTTGGGGTTCCCTTTGAAAGGGTAGGTGTGGACACAGCATCAGGAAACAAATGTATACTAGTGGTAGTGAATCATGCCACTAGGTATCCTGAGGCAATTCCCCTTAGGACTACTACAGCTCCTGAGGTAGCCAAGGCACTCATTGGTGTCTTCACCACGGTAGGGTTTCCTAGGGAGGTGGTTTCAGACAGAGGGGCAAACTTCATGTCTGCTTACATAAAACATATGTGGAAAGAGTGTGGAGTGCAGTACAAGTTTACTACACCTTATCACCCACAAACCAATGGCCTAAGATTTAACAAGACATTGAAAGACATAATTATGGGGCTCCTGAAAACCTCAAAACGAGATGGGTTGTCCTTTTACCATGCTTGCTTTTCGCCTACGGAGAGGTGCCTCAGAAGGGAGTAGGGTTTCCCCCTTTGAACTTCTGTTTGGCCATCCTGTTAAGGGACCACTCTGTCTTGTGAAAGAGGGTTGGGAGAAGCCTCTCCAAGAACCCAAACAAGATATTGTGGACTATGTACTAGGCCTAAGGTCCAGAATGGCTGAGCACATGGAAAAAGCTTCCAAAAATCTTGAGGCCAGCCAGGAGCTCCAGAGCACTGGTATGACCAAAAAGCTGCACTGGTAGAATTTTAACCAGGGCAAAAGGTATGGGTTTTGGAGCCTGTGGCACCAAGGGCTCTCCAGGACAAATGGAGTGCCCCTTGCCCCATCTTAGAGAAGAAAAGTGAGGTCACCTACATGGTGGACCTGGGCACAAGCAGGACACCCAAAAGGGTGATCCAAGTGAACCGCCTTAAGCTTCTCCATGACAGGGCTGACATCACCATGCTGATGGTGACTGATGTGGAGCAGGAGACAGAGAGTGAACCTCTCCCTGACCTCCTCTCATACAGCCCAAAAGATGGGTCAGTAGATGGAGTTGTCTTTTCAGACACTCTCTCTGCCCAACAGCAGGCTGATTGCAAGCAAGTTTTGCAACAGTATGTTAAGCTCTTTTCCTTGACCCCTGGTCAGACAAACCGGTGTACCCATGATGTGGACACTGGGGACAGTGTACCTGTCAAGAATAAAATCTGTCCACAGTCTGATCAAGTCAAGGAGAGCATCAGAGCTGAAGTCAGCAAGATGCTGGAGCTAGGGGTTATTGAACCCTCTGAGAGCCCCTGGGCCAGCCCAGTAGTTCTAGTCCCCAAACCTCATCCACTGGGTGGAAAGAGAGAAATGAGGTTCTGTGTGGACTGTAGAGGGCTCAACTCTGTCACCAAGACAGATGCTCACCCTATCCCAAGAGCTGATGAATTGATAGATAAATTGGGTGCAGCCAAATATCTAAGTACCTTTGACTTAACTGCAGGGAACTGCAGGGTACTGGCGGATTGGCATGACACCAGGAGCAAAAGAGAAGACAGCATTCTCCACACCCAATGGGCATTATCAGAATTCCCCTGCCACCTTCCAAAGGTTGGTGAATCAAGTCCTTGCTGGATTGGAAGCCTTTAGTGCAGCATATCTAGATGATATTGCTGTCTTTAGCTTCACCTGGCAGGGTCATCGGATCCACCTGGGGAAGATCTTAAAAGCCCTGCAAACTGCAGGCCTAACTATCAAGGCATCCAAAAGCCAGGGCAGGAAACAGTGGTATACTTGGGCCACCTTGTTGGTGGAGGCCAACTGCAACCCCTACAAACCAAGATCCAGGCTATCCTGGACTGGGAAGCTCCAACAACCCAGACCCAAGTCAGGGCATTCCTTGGCTTGACTGGGTACTACAGGAGGTTTGTGAAGGGATATTGGTCCATCGTGACTCCCCTCACAGAACTCACCTCCAAGAAGATGCCCAAAAAGGTAAACTGAACAGTTGACTGTCAAAAGGCTTTTGACACCCTGAAAGAGGCAATGTGCTCAGCACCAATTCTCAAGGCTCCAGATTATACCAAGCAGTTCATTGTGCAGACTGATGCCTCTGAGCTAGGGATAGGAGCGGTCCTATCCCAGACCAATGATGAAGGCCAAGACCAACCTGTTGCTTTTATAAGCAGGAGGCTACTCCCCAGGAAGCAGCGTTGGAGTGCCATAGAGAGGGAGGCCTTTGCTGTGGTTTGGTCCCAGAAGAAGCTGAGACCATACTTGCTTGGTACTCACTTCCTAGTTCGAACTGAACACAGACCTCTCAAATGGCTAATGCAAATGAATGACAAGTTACTTACCTTCGGTAACAATATATCTGTAAGAGACATATATCAGTTATAGATTCCTTACCTTAGAATTACTCCCAGGCGTCAGACTGGATCCAGAGAATTTTTTCTCAGCAATACCCCTGCGCATCGGTAGGTGGCGTCGGTCGACTCCGCGTTCGTCGTCGGAGTCGTGATCGCCGGGATGACGTTGCGGTATCTACTTAGACGCCGCCCCTGCATGCTGACGTCAGTTCTTTCACACGACATTCCACGCCAGAAGCACAGAGCCATGCAAGACACTGACCACTGGTGCACAAAACTAGGGCCCTGAAAGGGAGTCCCTTACTCTAGAAGTCAGTTAACAGAACGGGGAGGATGGGTGGGGCGGTAAGGAATCTATAACTAATATATGTCTCTTACAGATATATGGTTACCGAAGGTAAGTAACTTGTCCATCTGAAAGACTATTAGTTATAGATTCCTTACCTTAGAATAGATACCCCAGCAATACCAATCCCGGAGGTTGGCCTGCGAACTAAGTTCACACCAGAAAGTCCTGGAACACTGAACGGCCATAGAAGCAGTCTCTCCGGATTTGACTATCCAGGCAGTAATGTTTAGTGAACGTGTGCAGTGATGCCCACGTGGCTGCCTGGCAGATGTCAACGAGGGGGACTCCACATCCCAAAGCAGTAGTGGCTGCTGTCGCCCTGGTGGAATGGGTGTGCAGTCCTACCGGAGGCTCCTTTTTTGCCAAGCAATAACAGATCTTAATGCAAAGGACGACCCTTCGATAGACGGTCCGTTTTTGCACGGCCCAACCTTTCTTGGCACCCACATAGCCAACAAAGAGTTGATTGTCCACTCGGAATCGTTGTGTGCGATCCAGATAAAATGATAACGCATGTTTTGGATCCAGACGATGGAGTCTCCCCTCCGCCTTGGAAGGATGCGGGGCGGGAAGAAAGTGGGCAAAGTAATGGTCTGTCCTATGTGGAAAGAGGTAACCACTTTGGGTAGAAAAGAAGACCTAGTTCGAAGGACAACCTTCTCCGGATGGACAGCAAGGAAAGGACGCTTTGAAGATAGAGCCTGAAGCTCACTCACCCTGTGAGCAGAGCTGACGGCAAACAGAAAAGCAGTCTTTAAAAGTCAAGAGTCTGAGAGGATAATTATGTAGTGGCTCAAAAGGAGCGCACTCAAGGTAAGTTAAGACAAGATTCAAGTCCCACTGGGGCATTACGAAAGGAATAGGAGGAAAGAGGTGAGTAATGCCCTTAAGAAACCTATTTACAATAGGGGACTTGAAAAGAGAAGGCTGATCAGGAAGGCAAAGAAAGTCCGAAATGGCCGAAAGATATCCTTTAAGGGTGCCCAGAGCAGAGCCCTGCTGGGCAAAAGAAAGTATGAAGAGGAGAACCTCAGAAAGAGGGTCAGAAAGGGGACCCACAGCCTTTGCTGCGTACCATGCCATAAATTTGTTCCATCTACAGGCGTATACTGTTTCAGTAGAGGGACGCCTGGCTGCCAAGATAACATTACAGACTTCGAGAGGAAGGTCTAATGCTGTCAACTATCGCCGCTCAATCTCCTCGCATGGAGGTGGAGGCTGGACAGGTTCGGGTGGAGGACCGTCCCCTGCTGCTGTGACAGAAGATCCTCCCAAAGAGGCAGTCTGATCAGAGGATCGATGGCCATGTTCAAGAGCTCGGGATACCAGACTCTTCGTGCCCAGTCCGGAGCCACAAGAATGACTTGGGCCCGGTCGCGCTTGATCTTCTTCAGCACTCTGGGCAGAAGAGGTATAGGCAGAAAGGCGTATAGAAGACCGCAATTCCACTCGCAACGAAAAGCGTCGCCGAGCAACTGCCGCTTTGGAAATTCCAACGCGCAGAACTGCTGACATGGCGCGTTCTCTTCGGTGGCAAACAGATCTAACCAAAGCTCTCCCCACTGCTGAAAGAGACCTTGCACCACCTCAGAGTGAAGACGCCATTCGTCATCCATCAAGCACCAGCAGCTGAGTTTGTCCGCCCTGGCGTTCAGGGAACCTGCCAGGTGTTGAACCACCAGGGACATGCCCTGATGTTCTAGCAATGTCCAAAGGCGAAGGGCCTCTTGACATAGGGTCCACAACCCCCCCCCCCGCCCTGTTTGTTGCAGTACCACATGGCGGTAGTGTTGTCCGTGAACACCTGCACTACTCTTCCTCTGAAAGAAGGAAGGAATGCCTTCAGCACCAGACAAATCGCCCGGAGCTCCTGAAGGTTGATGTAGAGCGCGGACTCCGCCGGAGACCAGAGGCCTCTGATCTCCGCCTCTCCCATGTGGCCGCCCCATCCCAGAAGTGACACATCTGTCACCACTGTCAACTCTGGTTGGGGAAGGGAGAGGAATCTGCCGTTAACCCAATCCTGGTTCGTCAGCCACCCCTGCAATTGATGTGCAGTGCCCTCTGAGATCTGGACACAATAGGAAAGATTCCCCTGATGCTGCGCCCACTGGAACTTCAGGTCCCACTGCAGAGCCCGCATATGCCACCTGGCATGATCCACCAGCAGGATGCAGGAGGCCATGGGGCCCAGCAACCTCAGGGTCATTCTTACCGAAATCCGAGACAGAGGCTGAAACATCGGTATCATAGCCCGAATATCCCGTACTCGCTGCTCGAGAGGATAGGCCCGAAACTGCGCCGTGTCCAGTACTGCTCCGATGAAAAGGAGTTTCTGAGAGGGAGTCAGGTGCGACTTCGGTAGGTTGAGAGTGAACCCCAGCGAATGAAGGAGGTCCGCCGCAGTCTGGAGGTGGGAGACGACAGCCTGGACCGAGCCCGCCTTCAACAGCCAGTCGTCGCGATAGGGGAAGACTGGAACCCCTGCCCGATCTGCACAGATGAGCTGCGACCACCACCATCACTTTCGTGTACACCCGAGGGGCGCTAGTAAGGCCAAAGGGGAGACCGTAAAAACGGAAAATGCTCGTGGCCTGCCGTGAACCGCTGGTGGGCAGGCAAGACGGGGATGTGAAAATAAGCGTCCTGCAAGTCTTACGCTACCATCCAGTTACCAGGGTCAAGGGCAGACAGGACCTGAGCCAATGTCAACATTTTGAACTTCTCCTTCCGGAGGAAGCAGTTGACGTCCCTGAGATCTAAGATAGGACGCAGGCCTCTGTCCTTCTTGGGTACCAGAAAGTAGTGGGAGTAGCAACCACGACCTACTTCTGGCACAGGGACCCTTTCGATAGCTCCCTTGGCCTAGAGAGCTGCAACTTCCTGCAGAGAAGGGCCAAGTGATCCTCCGACATGCGATGGAGTGTCAGTGGCATGGAGGGAGGAGTAGTCTCGAAGGGGAGGGAGTAGCTCCTTTGGACTATTTGCAAAACCCACCTGTCTGACATGATGGTCTGCCAGTGGGGGAGGTGATGGCGGATCCTTCTGCCCCCTGGCCTCTGGTGGCCCTGGAAGGTCGGGCTAAGAGGGTTTGGAGGCTGCTGCAGAAGGGGTATGGGTGGACTGGCCCGCTTGCAGGCCCTCAAACCCACGTCGCTGGGTCCCACGTCCACGGAGAGGCTGGGTTGCGTGCGTGGCCCTGTGGCCTGATGGGTGGAACGTGGTGGGGCACCCCTTCTGTAGCCGCGAAAGGCGGACTGCGTGGGGGGAGAGTAAGCTGCGATGCCCAAGGATCTGGCCGTAGCCCTAGAATCCTTGAAACACTCGAGCGCTGAGTCTACCTTGTCACTGAACAGGCGACAGCCATCAAAAGGCATGTCCAAAAGGGTGGATTGGACATCCCTGGAAAAGCCAGATGTCCTCAACCAGGCAGAGCGCCTTAAGTTAAGGCTACCGACGTGGAAACCATTCTGCCCAGAGAGTCAGCGGTATCCAGCCCACACCTGATGGTGAACTTAGCTGTGTCTCGACCCTCCGCAACGGCGCGGGTGAGAACGGCCCGGCCCTACTCCCGGCACTGTGGCAGCACCTGCGCAACCGTATCCCACACTGTATGTGAATAACAGCCCAAGAGGCATGCAGTGTTCACCGACCGCAGCGCTAAGCTGGCGGAAGAAAACATTTTCTTCCCAAGGTGGTCCAGCTTCTTGGATTCCCTATCTGCGGGAGCAGTAGGGAATGTGCCCTTGGAAGACGAGGCTTGGAGCACCAAGCTCTAGGAGTGGGGTGTTGGAAGAGGAAAAGTGGGTCACCTGGGGCCAGGCGGTGGCGTCGGGCAATCATCATATCCACAGGAGCCCCTGTGCTGGGCTTGGACCAGGTGCCCAGAAGGACGTCAGTGAGTGCTTCATTAAAAGGCAGCAGGGGCTCCGAAGAGGCCGCTGCTGGTTGAAGTACCTCAGTCAGGAGGTTAGCCCTGACCGCCACCGTAGGAAGCTCGAGGCCCAAGGCCTCAACCGCCCTACGCAACACCACTGCATATGAGGCTCCATCTTCCGTAGCCACGGTAGGGGGGAGAAAGCATGCCAAGGTCTGGGGAGGTGTCCAAACCACTGGCCTCACCCAAATCCTCTCTCCAGTCCGGCTCGTCCAGCTGGTCTGCTAAAGGGTCAACAGACCCCTCCCAGTCCTCCTCACCCTCCTCTGGCTGCCACTCAGGGTGATAGGGAACACCAGGGTAGAACAGCGGTACAAAAGTACCCTCTGGCACCGGTTCCGACGTCAATCGGCGCCGGTCCGACGCCGTGATAAAGTCAGGGGAGAGGCCAGGGTCGACGCCGGTCGGGGGCACCACCGGCGTCGGGGGCGTCATCACTAGCATTGGCGTCGGGGAAGGTACCCTGAGGTCGACCGGCGCCGATCCGGATCCAGGCATGGATCCTCCTTGGCCCTCCAGCGCCGAGGCCGGAACCGTCGGCATCAAAGGCCTGGGGCCCCCAGCCGAGTCCGCGGGGCCCTAAGGTGCGACGGCGGAGTCGGGCTGCCCAAAAATGCTGTGAAGCATTTCGTAGAAAGCTCGAAGCTGGGCAGGAGACGCTCCAGCTCCGGGAAAGGGAGGGAAGCACGGAGTCGTCCAAGAAGCGGGCTCCGAAGATGGAGCCGGAGCGCGACGACGCTCCAGGTCCTGCATCTCGTCGGCCGACGGATGGGGAGAAGGCGAAGATTCGCCTTCTTCTTGTGCTTCAACTTAACCGAGGAGTGCGAAGACTTCGATGACGAGTGGTGGTGGCTCCACGACTGGTCCCCGAGACCTTCCTCTCGACTGGGACCTCGAGCGGCGCAGAGCCGACTGCCGGGCCTCCAAAAGCTTTCGGGACCCCTCCCGCAAAGACTTCGGGTTCATGACCCAGCAGTCGGAGCACAACTTCGGGTCGCGGTCGAGGCACCAGTGGCACACGAGGTGCGGATCCGTGACGGACATCAGCTTGTGACAGGAGTCACAAGGCTTGAAGCCGGTCGGACGATGGGACATCCCTCGTGCAACCAGGAGTCGAACGACTCAAAAAAGATGTCAACATAAAGTCGAAAAAAGTTTAATCAAAAAATGACTAAAGGGGCAAGCTTTCTGCGGATCGGACTTGGCCATCTAGGGTCAGACAGTCCTTTACGATGTCTCTAGTTAAGGTTTCTTTTCGCCACACTGAGTGCCACGGAAGAATTGGTGCGATACAGATCTTGTCTGTAATGTAAGGGACACTCAGCTCAAAATGGCAGTTATAGTTAGAACACGATTATGGGAGAGATACCAAGTTTTTCAAAAAGCCATCCTCTATACACTGGACTTTAGAAATGTCAGATATGCCCCAGACAGCTGCCCCGTAAGAGGCAACAGATAATGTTTTTGCACCATACATTTTTTTAATGACTTCTATTGGCTTGGTTCCAAGTTTTTTTAAAAAATCTAAAAAGACCTCCAATATTTTTCCCATTAGGTTTGCTCTGTTTCGACAATTATTTTTCCTATCAAACATAATCCCTAGGTAATTAAAAGAATCCACAACCTCTAGTTTTAGGCCTTAAATGTACATTCTAGTTTGCTTCTGCGGTCTTGAACCTGCCACAAGAACAAAGGACTTGGTATGATTAATTTTCATATCCAGATTATTCATAAATTTTGCATACTTCTCTATGAGTCGCTGCAGTGCGTTGGCAGTATGTGCCAGCAGCACCGCGTCGTCGGCATAGAGGAGTATCGGGACAGGAGTTAAATTAATAAGGGGAACATCTGTAGTGGACCCTAGCAGAGCAGACTGAACAGCGTTGGTATATAAGGAAAATAAGAAAGTGCGAGAACGCACCCTTGCCTCATGCCCCGGGTAATTCTAAAGTGTCTCGTGCATTCACCATTCTTCCCAAATCGAACACACGCCGTGGCCTCAGAGTACATGTCTCGAATAACATTAATTATCTGGGTCTCAATCCCCATAGCCTCCATAATTAACCACAACTTAGAATGCGCCACGCAGTCGAATGCCGCCAACAAATCCATAAAGGCCATGTATAAATGGCCATGCTTTGCCGCCGTGTATTTAATTATTAAATTTAAATAAAGGCACTGGTTCACTGTCCCCTTTCCTTTCCTAAAGCCATATTGGCTGGGGATTATTATGCTCTTTTCCTCAGCCCATTCCTCCAGTCTATTAAAAAGTATCCGGCCCATCAGTTTAGCTGTGGAATCCAGTAGGGATATCGGCCTATAATTTTTTGGAACTGCCTTATCCCATTTTTTATGAATGGGAATTATAACCGTTTTTTTCCAAGAAGCCGGGGCGCTTGTTTGGACTATTATGTTAAAAACATTTGTAAGCAGTAGGGCCCACAGGTCTTGGTTATCTAAAAAGAAACGAACCGGGACCCCATCCGGTCCAGGGGCCTTCGATCTTTTAAACTGTTTAAGGGCGTGCTTTATTTCTTCCAGGCTGAAGTGAAGGTTATCTATCGCCACTCGAGGATAACAACAATGGCAATGGGTCAGTTGCCTCCTCCAAATTTCCGAACAAACCTTCAAAGTGTGCTACCCAGGCCTCTTCATCCGCATGGGTATCTAAGGACATCATATTTTCTTCTCTTAAGAAAGGAGCAGTAATTAAGGACCAAAAATCCCAGCTAATATTTAAAACGGCGGCTTTTTGTAACTTTGCCCACAGCTCCTCATTAAGTAGCTTTAATCTTGCTAACTTTGCTTTTTTGTATATCTGCCTTAGGAGCTTCACAAGATTCGGGTCTCTAGGCTTTGACTTCAAGGCCACATGGAGATTTCTGAGTGTTTTTGCACAGTCATCGTCAAACCAAGTGACCTCCTTGCAGTTTCCACTGAGAATGGAACAGAGCAGATTATTTTTGATTTCCAGTGGGATACGCTCGAAGGCCAATGGAATATCATTGTTATTTATATTTGGATCTAAGCAAGTTATAATCTCTGGTACCATTTTGACAACAATGATCCCGGTAAACTTCACTGTGTCCATTTTCTCCCACTTTAAGACAACTCCGTTTTTTCTCGCAATCACAGGTTTCGGAACTAAGTTCCTGCAAGGTTTCTGACTTTGTTCTAGAGGAATGTTACAAGTGATTGCAGCATGGTCACTAAAAGCATTAAAATTGGTCTTGACATAGGTAAAATGCATTCTGATAGATTCTGAGACTAAAATGTAATCAAGGGTTGAAAAATAGGAGCGAGTGGAAAATGTGAAATCCAATTGGCCCGTTATAGTATCAAATGGATTTATTATCACTAGGCCATTACCTATTAATAACCTATTGAGGGTATTACCATAGTCATTGTGACAGAAATGAGGAAAAGGCTCCCCATCGTCATCAGTCAGTCCACATGCTGGAGAATTGGCCCTATTACAGGTATGTGCATTAAAATCGCCCATCCAAACAATATCACAAGGTTTATGAAGTCGTTCACCAAATTACTAATGTCTTTTTCCAAAGGGACCAAAATCAATGCTCTGTTACCTTCAAAGTTATTATAAAAATGTATAAGAATCCAATTCCTACCTTTATAAAGCTCTCAGAGGAGGCTATGATAAAACGGTGATGCATTTAGAAATGCTATTACGTTTAAGGAAAGTGTGTTAGAAAGAAATGTTACTAATCCACCTCTAGAGAGGCCTGCAGTTGAAGATATAGCGGGGGTCTGAAATGATCGATACCCATTTAAGTGAATCTGATCACTTTCCCAGGTTTCCTGGAAACACAATATATCATATTGGGTTATCAAGGTCAGACAATCAGTTTTGCTCTTTTTTTGATTGAATTCTGCTATGTTCCATGAAATGACTTTTGCGTATTCCTTAACATTTCCTGAGTAATCTAGACCCTGGGCCAAGGGAGAGCTATCATTCTGAACACAGTTTTACTTGTGATTTAGAATGAGACAAGGGAACCGTATCTTTTTCATTAGGCAACATTATATGTGGCTCAGCAAGTCAATCACAGTCGGCCATATTCCCCAGTACTGTGAATCTATTACTGAGGGGTACTAAAGAGCCTATATATGGGAGGTGTGTGTTCGCAGGAGGGTGAGGGTAATGGGTAGATTTAATCTTGGGGTCGTCAGTTGAGTATAGCCTGGTGGGTTTATAAAAAATTTAAAAAAACGCTAGAGCACAAATCTCAGAATCAAGTGAAAGAGTGGATGGCAATAATCTTAACAGATCACCTACTAAATACTGATTCTTAAAATCCACGACAATGTAATCCCCTCCTATAACTTTCGGTCCAACTACGGCCCAGTTTACTCTTCTAGCCATAATAAGGTGTTGGTATAAATTAAATCTGCTGCCCGAAAATTTGAAAAGCCAATGAAGAACTTTATGCATTAGCTGCTCAGTGGATTCCTCTTGATCGAGTCTTAATTCTGGTGTATTGGCTAGCACTATGACAAATGGGCATGATGCTGGAGGGAGATCTAATCTCGCTCTTTATTTGTATGGCTGCTCCTCTTGATAATTTACATGTCTTCTTTCAAAATCACCAATACTGCGTACCTAAGGGGCCACTTTTTGCAGCTGATACAATATCATTATCCGTCTAGGGGAGACGGATAATGATATTGTATCTAGAGTAGTCTCAAATAGGGGATTTGAGACTACTCTAGAGTTAGAGTATGACGTGTTTTTGATGGCTGCGAGACCACTAAGGGTAACCTCTGACCAGGCCCGTTCATAGAGTTATAGACTTTCTCAGTAGGGGAGCTAGCGTCAACGGCGGTGCCAGGGGATAGTCTTAGTGGTCATAAATGTGATGGAACAGGGTCCTAGGACAAAGCGTAGAGGGCGGCAGATTGGGTCATGCCAGCAGTTGATAGTTCCTGGTGATCAGAGCCAGGCACGTACCCACCCTCCCTCCCCGATGCACAAGTTACTAACTTGTGTAACGATATATCTGTAAGAGACAGTCGTTAGTGACAGATTCCTTACCTTAGAATATCCCCAGGCGTCAGGCTGGATCCAGACAGTTTTTGCGTAGCAGTACCCTTGCGCGTCGGTAGGCGGCGTCGTGCGGCTCCACGTCCGTCGTCGGCGTCGTGATCGCCGGGATGACGTCGCGGGCAGTCCTTAGACGCCGCCCCTGCGCGCTGACGTCAGTTCTGTACACGACTTTCCGCGCCAGGAACGCAGAGCCATGCAAGAAGCTGACATAGGTGTCTGAAAAATACTAGGGCCCTGAAAGGGATGTCCTTAACCCTAGAAATCAGGTCGCAGAACGGGGAGGATGGGTGGGGCGGTAAGGAATCTGTTACTAACTACTGTCTCTTACAGATATATCGTTACACAAGTTAGTAACTCGTGCATCTGAAAGAGACACGTTAGTGACAGATTCCTTACCTTAGAATAGATACCCCAGCAATACCAACCCCGGTGGTGGGTCTGCGAACAAAGATCAGACAAGGAATTCCCGGAGGACAGAACGGCCAAAGAAGCCGTCCCTCCGGACCTGACTGTCAAGGCAGTAATGCTTTGTAAATGTGTGCAGCGAGGCCCACGTAGCTGCCTGACAAATATCCTGCAGCGGAACACCGCGGCCTAAAGCTGTGGTAGCAGCCGTTGCCCTGGTGGAATGGGCACGCAGCCCAACAGGAGGCTCCTTCTTAGCCAAAGAATAGCAGGCTTTGATACACAAGGTTACCCAGCGGGAGATGGTTCTCTTGTGCACCGCACGACCTTTTTTGGCGCCCACGTAGCCAACAAAGAGCTGGTCATCCACCCGGAAGTGTTGTGTGCGGTTGATATAAAAGGAAAGAGCACGTTTTGGGTCCAGACGGTGGAGCCTCTCTTCCTCTCTGGAAGGATGCGGAGGCGGAAAGAAGGTGGGCAAAGTGATGGTCTGCCCAATGTGGAAGGCAGTAACCACCTTTGGCAAGAAGGACGGACGCGTCCTAAGAACAACCTTGTCTGGATGGACAGACAGAAAGGGAGGTTTGCATGATAGAGCCTGGAGCTCACTCACCCGCCGAGCGGAGGTGATGGCCACCAGAAAGGCTGTCTTCAGAGTCAGAAGACGAAGAGGACAGTTATGTAGAGGCTCAAAGGGAGCGCACATGAGAAAGGTAAGAACCAAGTTCAAGTCCCACTGAGGCATCACAAACGGAACAGGAGGGAAGAGGTGTGTAATGCCTTTTAGAAACCTGTTAACAACAGGGGACTTGAAAAGGGAGGGCTGATCAGGAAGCATGAGGAAGGCCGAAATGGCACAAAGATAGCCCTTGATGGTACCCAGGGCAGAACCCTGTTGGGCCAGGGAAAGAAGGAACAGAAGAACCTCAGAAAGAGGGGCAGAGAGGGGATTCACAGCCTTTGCTGTGCACCATGCCACAAACTTGTTCCACCTGCAGGCGTATACCACCTTAGTGGAGGGACGCCTGGCTGCCAGAATCACATCACAAACTTCGGGAGGCAAGTCGAAAGGAATCAACTGCCGCCGCTCAATCTCCACGCAAGCAGGTGGAGACTGGACAGGTTCGGGTGGAGGACCGTCCCCTGCTGCTGCGACAGAAGATCCTCCCGAAGAGGCAGACGGATCGGGGGATCGACGCTCATACTGAGTAGCTCGGGATACCAAACTCTTCGAGCCCAGTCCGGAGCCACAAGGATGACTTGGGCCCGGTTGCGCCGAATCTTCTTCAACACTCTGGGTAAAAGTGGTATAGGCGGAAAGGCGTACAACAGACCGCAACTCCACTCGCGACGAAAAGCGTCGCCGAGCGAGTGCCGCCTTGGAAATTCCAACGCGCAGAACTGCTAACATTGCGCGTTCTCTTCGGTGGCGAATAGATCTAACCAAGGCTCTCCCCACTGTAGAAAGAGTCCTTGTGCCACTTCCGAGTGAAGATGCCATTCGTGATCCATCATGCACCTGCGGCTGAGTTCGTCCGCCCTGGCGTTTAGGGAACCTGCCAGCTGTTGAACCATCAGGAACATAACCTGATGTTCCAGTCATGTCCAGAAGCGCAGAGCCTCCTGACAGAGGGTCCACGACCCCACCCCGCGTTGTTTGTTGCAGTACCACATGGCAGTGGTGTTGTCTGTGAACACCTGCACTACCTTCCCTTTGACAGAGGGAAGGAATGCCTTGAGTGAAAGTCGGATCGCCCGGAGCTCCAGAAGGTTGATATGGAGCCGGGACTCCGCCGGAGACCAGAGGCCTCTGAACTCCGCCTCTCCCATGTGACCGCCCCATCCCAGAAGGGACGCGTCCATCACAACTGTGTGCTCTGGCTGGGGAAGGGAGAGGGATCTGCCCATGACCCATTGCGGGTTCGAGAGCCACCACTGCAACTGTTTTGCAGTCCCCTCCGCGATCTGGACGTGATCGGACAGGTTGCCCTGGTGCTGCGCCCACTGGAACTTCAGGTCCCACTGCAGAGCCCGCATATGCCATCTGGCATGATCGACCAGCAGGATGCAGGAGGCCATGAGGCCCAGCAGCCTCAGGGTCATCCGTACCGAAACCCAGGATAAAGGCTGAAAGATCGGAATCATAGCCTGAATATCCCGGACTCGCCGTTCGGGAGGATAGGCCCGAAACTGCATCGTGTCCAGAACCGCTCCGATGAAAAGGAGCTGTGGAGAAGGAATCAGATGCGACTTCGGCACATAGATGGAGAACCCCAGCGAGTGCAGGAGTTCGGCCGTAGTCTGGAGGTGGGAGACGACTGCCTGGGACGAGCCCGCCTTCAGCAGCCAGTCGTCGAGGTAGGGGAAGACTGGAACCCCTGCCCGACGCAGATGAGCTGCGACCACCGCCATCACTTTCGTGAACACCCGAGGGGCACTTGTAAGGCCAAAGGGGAGCACGGTGAATTGAAAATGCTCGAGGCCTACCGTGAACCGCAGGTAACGCCGGTGGGCCGGCAGGACGGGGATATGGAAATATGCGTCCTGCAAGTCCAACGCTACGAACCAGTCTCCAGGGTTGAGGGCAGTCAAGACCTGAGCTAGGGTGAGCATCTTGAACTTCTCCTTCCGGAGGAAGCGATTGACGTTCCGGAGGTCCAAGATAGGACGCATGTCCTCCTTGTCCTTTTTGGGCACCAGAAAGTAGTGGGAGTAGCAACCACGTCCTACTTCTGGGGTCGGAACATGCTCGATGGCCCTCTTGGCCAAGAGGGCCGTGACTTCCTTCTGCAGAAGCACCAAGTGATCCCCTGACATGCGGTGGAATTGAGGTGGCATGGCTGGGGGGGGTGGTATCGAAGGGGAGGGAGTAGCCCCTTCGGACAATGTCCAAAACCCACCTGTCCGAGGTGATGGCACGCCAGTGGTGAAGGTGATGGCGGACCCTGCCCCCTACTGGCGTGCTGTGCACCTGAAAGGAAGGACTAGGAGGGCTTGGAGGCCGCGGAGTGGGTGGCCTGACCCGCACGCTGGTTGCCCGACCCGCCACGGCGGGAGCCACGTCCTCGGCCACGCGAAGACGCTTGCTGCGCGGGCCGGTGGCTGGGCAGCGGACGTGACTGGGCGCCCCTTCCGTGGCCACGAAAGGGGCGAAAAGCAGAGGTTAGCGGAGGGCGCACAACAGAAAGGCCCAGGGACTTGGCAGTAGCCCGTGAGTCCTTAAAGCGCTCCAGCGCATGGTCTGCTTTGGAACCAAAAAGACCGACTCCATCAAAGGGCATGTCCATGAGTGTATTCTGGAAATCACCCGAGAAACCAGTTGTTCTCAGCCAGGCGTGGCGACGCAGCGCCACCGTCGTTGCAAGCGATCTGCCCAGCGAGTCGGCGGTATCAAGGCCACAACGTATGGTGTACTTTGCCGCATCCCTACCTTCCGCAATGGTGCGGGTAAGCAGTGTCTGGACCTCCTCAGAACACTGGGGCAAAACGGCCGCCACCGAATCCCACAGAGAGTGGGAATATCGGCCCAAAAGGCAAGCGGTGTTGACGGACCGCAAGCCAGCACTGGAGGAAGAAAAGGCCTTCTTCTCAAATTGGTCCAGGCGTTTGGATTCCCTATCCGGAGGGGCGGTAGGGAAGGCGGTTTGGGAGGCAGAGGCTTGGACAACCAAGCTCTCGGGGTGGAATGTTGAGAGAGAAACAAGGGGTCGCCCGGAGCAGGGCGATGGCGTCGGGCCACGTTCCTATCCACAGGAGCCCCTGTGGTGGGCTTGGACCAGGTGCCCAAAAGAACGTCAGACAGTGCATCATTAAACGGCAGCAATGGCTCCGAGGAGGTAGCTGCCGGCTGAAGCACTTCCGTCAGGAGGTTAGTCCTGACAGCCACAGTAGGCAATTGGAGGTGCAAGGCTCCAGCTGCTCTACGCAACACCGTTGCGAAATTTGCTCCCTCCTCCGTAGCCACGGAAGGAGGAGACAGCATGCCAGAGTCAGGAGAAGTGTCCAGACCACTGGCATCCCCAAGTTCCTCAGCCCAGTCCTGATCATACTCGCACTGCTGTGTGAGAGGGTCTTCCGACCCCTCCCAGCTCTCCTGGTCCTCCTCTGGCTCAAAATATGGAGGAGGAGGGACATCTGGGACCCAAGGTCACATCGGCGCCGGGGCCGGCGTCGAGCGACGTCGGTCCGGCTCCATGTGCGGAACCGGAGAGAACCGGGGAACGACGCCGCCCGGAGCCCCGGGCGGCGTCAGGAACGGCACCGGGGACATCGGCGCCGGCGGAGGCGTGGTTAGGTCAACCGGCGTCGATCGGGGTTGCGGTACCACCGGAGCCGGGATCGGGGCCGGAGCTGAGGCCGGGATCAAGGCTGGCGGGACGGGCGACGCCGGGACCGGAGTCGTCGGCGACGCCGGAGCAACCCCATCAGGGCCCGCGGGGCCCGAAGGCGCACCGGAGGGACCTTGAGGCCCGAAGAGGCGGGCCATGGCCGACCGGAATTCCTGTATTTGGGCCGGAGTCGCCCCCGAACCCGGAAAGGACGGGTAATGCGGGGGCGGCTCCACAGGCACGTCCGGGGCCGCGGGGACGGTGCAGACAGGGGCCTCAGCCGAGTCGCGAGACCGGCGAGGCGAAGTCTTAGAGCAATGATGCTTCTTAGACTTTTTGTGCTTCGACTTACCCGAGGAGTGCGAAGACTTGGACTCCGACGACCGGCGGGGACTCCGACGACCGGCGGGGGCTCCGCGACCGGCCCCTCGACCTCTCACGGGACCGGGGCTTAGTGCGGCGCGGAGCCGACTGCCGGAGCTCGAGGAGCTTTCGAGACCGCTCTCGCAAAGCCTTCGGGTGTAAGGCCCGGCAGTCAGGGCACAACTTCGTGTCGTGATCTCGGCCGAGACAGTAGAGATACTCTAAGTGCGGGTCTGTGATCGACATCATTCGACCACAGACGTCGCATGGCTTGAAGCCGGGCATCCCTACCGACACCTAGGAGTCGAGATGACTCGAAAAGAAACAGTGAAAAAACCACCCAAAATTTTGTCAAAAATTGACTAGGGCACTGCTCTTCCCGGATCTGCGCTTACTGGCGTGGAAAAAAGAAGAACTGACGTCAGCGCGCAGGGGCGCCGTCTAAGTACTGCCCGCGACATCATCCCGGCGATCACGACGCCGACGACGGCCGCGGAGCCGCACGACACCACCTACCGACGCGCAAGGGTACTGCTACGCAAAAACTTTCCGGATCCAGCCTGACGCCTGGGGATATTCTAAGGTAAGGAATCTGTCACTAACGTGTCTCTTTCAGATCCCTCCCTACACTAGTACTCGGCAAGCTGTTACACAACAAGGTCAACGTCTCTTCAATTTTTGACAACCTGGTGAGGTGCGGTTGCAGAAGGAGAGACAAAGTTTGTTCCAGTTTCTGGCATAGTCCGTCAACCATCAGCGGCGGATCCCTCAGGCCAGATGATGGAAAATTATCTTTGTACGCAGGCTGATCAGTACTTTTTGAGGGTTTCCCAGTCTTTACTGTAGATGCCTTTTTCGCCCTTCCCCTTTTCCTTTTACCCGGGGGGGGTTCTATCAGTGGGCTGCCTTCACTGTGGTTATCTAAGGCAATATCAGGGGGAGGGATGGTACTAGGAGTTGCTTTATGGATCAGCAAAGTTAATGGGGAGCCTGCCCCATTTAAATCTGGGGCAGATCTTACCTCCGCAAATGAAAGACACCGTTCCGTTATCTCTATCTCTTTGGACAGCACATCTGGCGCCCTCAGTAGAAGAGTCTAATGTGTTGATGACTTCACCCCCTGATTCGATGGCCTTTGCTTTACCATCTCGCTGGTGAAGGGTACACGGTGGTCGATGCCAGATGTTAGGGGGGTGGCCCGGCCCAGCCCAGCCTCTTTCGGGCGATGACGAGCGTGGAGGGGCATGGACGTGCGTGCCCTTGGCCCGGGCATAGCCCGGGCGCGTCCCCACACGCGTCTCGCGCTGCAATGCGGTGACGCATTTAAGTGTGTGGTGAGAGAGCAGTGGACGACGGGCAATGCAGTTCCTCAGCGGTGCGGCAAAGATGAGGCAACACGGCTTCTCTCCTCTCCTCCAGGTCAGTGTCAGGCGGCTACACGGGCCGCGATGCAGTGACGCTCTTAAGTGCATGGTGAGAGAGCAGTGGATGATGGGAAATGCAGTTCTCCAGCGGTGCGGCAAAGATGAGGCAACACAGCTTTCCTCCTCTCCTCCAGGCCAGGTCAGTGTCAGGCGGCTACCCGTGAGTACTTAAAGCACTCCAGCGCCAGGTCTGCCTAGTCTCCGAACAGACGGGTGCCATCAAAAGGCATGTCCATGAGAGAGGCATGGACATCCCCTGAAAAGTCAGAAGTCCACAACCAGGCGAGGAATTGAACTGCCACCCTCGATGAAATGGCTCTGCCTAGCAAGTCGGTAGTGTTGAGACCACAACGAATGGCGAACTTTGTCCCATCTCTACTGCCTGATACTGCTTGGAAGAGGATGGCCTGGGCCTCCTGCAGGCCCTGTGGCAGCACTTGCACAACTGTTTCCCACAAGATGTGGGAGTAACAGGCCCAATAAGAATGTGGTGTTCACCAACTGCAAAGCAAAGCTGGTGAAAGAAAAACATTCCTTGCCCCAACAATCCAGCCTCTTGGATTTCCCATCCGGAGGTGAGGAAGGGAATGCGCCTTGGGAGGTAGAGGCTTGGATGTTCATCTTGACCGCCACGGAAGGGAGCTGAAGGCCCAGGACTTCAGCTGCCCTTCGCACCACCATAGCGTATGGCACTCCCTCCTCCGTAACCACAGTAAGGTGAGAAAGCAGGCCAGAATCTGGAGAGGTATCCAGTTCGCTGTCCTCGCTCAATTTCTCATACCAGTCCATTTCATAAGGCTGATCTTGTAAAGGATCCAGCGGCCTCCTCTTAATCTTCCACCATTTCTAGTCCTTCAGAATAGGGCAGAGGAAGCGACCTAGAACCTAAGGGTTCTGTCGGCACCGGAATCGGCAGCGGTAGGCACCGATCCGGGTCATGTGGGATGAGAATGGTGCTGGCTCCGCCAGTGGCGTTAGGAGTGTCGGCGCAGGGATTGGCACCAGGGAAGGTCGCAGTGGTACGACCTGCGTCGGTTTGGATCCATCACTGGATCATTGGGGGGGTCATCGGCTCCGGGGCCAGAGCCACCAGCGTGGAACCCAATGGAGCCCCCTCTGAGCCTGCCGGGCCCGAAAATGCGCATACCAGGTCAGGTCGCCCAAATATGAGGCACATGGCATCATGACATTTCTTGAGCTGGGCAGGAGTCGCTACGGCAGAGCCGACCCAGACACATGTTCCCAGGAACGAGGCCTAGAGCACAAAGACTCCTCTGTCACGTCGGTTGACAGACGGGTAGAAGTCGAAGCACGCTTCACCTTCTTATGTTTCTTGTGCTTACCTGATCAACTAGTTGACTTCTGAGTGGGAGGTTGAAGACTTGGTACTCCTGGAGCAGTGCCCGGACCTTCCTCTTGACCGGGACCAAGAACAAGACCTCTGTGGGGAACGACGCAGTGCCGAGTGCCAGGCCGCAAAGCTTTCGTAGCCATGGCCCAGCAGTCTGAGCATGACTGAGCCGTGGTCGTGCTCCGGACACCAAAGACAAAACAGGTGCTGGTCCGTCACCGACAAGGGGCAGTGACAGGTGCCACATGGCTTGAAGTCAGAAGTCTTCTTTGACATGAGGAAAATATGCACACCAACAAAGGGGTCGACAAAACGTTGAAAAAAAGCCTGTAAAAAAGTGACAGAAGGTAGCTTTCTTCACTGATCTGCACTGGATGGCGCGGAAAGAAAATGACGTCTGCCTGCCGAGGTGCTGGCTATATAGGTGTCGCGGACGTCACTATGGCATGGACAACGCCACCGACGTCATGCTGAGCCAACCGTTGCCACCTACCGGCATGCAGGGGTATCGTAGAAAAATATTCCGGATCCAGTCTGACACCTGGGAAATTCAAAGGTACGGAATCTGTGGCTAGATGTCTTTATCAGATGCTAACTTTTTATACTGTGCATGGAAACTTAAGATTAACTGCATAACAATTACAAATGCAAGGTTCAGCCAAGGAGGAAAAACACAATTTACAGTTAGCAAGAAAACTATGGCTTGCTTACAGTCGTCTCTTAATGCAACTGGACCTTCTTTCTTCCATTTCATCAATGGGTGAAGAGGAGGACAACAGGGATGTGTCCGAAGGGTTGAATGATGGGCTACTGCTGTCATCTTGGTCGACAAGAAGCGTACTTGGTCGATCCTCTAAGGCCTACAAAATGGTATTTTAACAGAGGACTTAAAAGTTAGTCAACATATTCAAAACTTGGTCACACTAACAAAGCAATTGGGATGACTTCAGAGATTGACTTGGATAACACGGGTTAGATAGCAAAAGTCAAAGATTTAATTCATCACATTAATACCATTTACATAACTCACATAAGTGTAGAAATAGCATTTAAACAGAGAAGGATTTCTCATCTAATAAGCAATTTTTTATTTTTTTATTTTTAAATTCATGCACTTCCTGACAAGTTTATCTAAGCTCAGTGGCTAAAACTGAACCGAAAATGATGAGGGTTGCTAACTGTGAAATAGCAAAATCCAACAAAAACCAAGCCGCATCGTAAACCGAGGGGATTGTGTCAATAAAGTTTTAATTGGACAATCTTGAAATTCGCAAATAACATCATGAAAGAAATAGCAACTAGGAACCCTTTGTGACCCATATGGCCCAAAGAAATAGCTTCGCCATATACACACGTGAAGTATGATACTTGACTCCGCCGCAAAAGTACAAACTTGACTGAATAATGAAGGACAGTAGAAATGCTATGAAACAACTACATATCCCATAATGCCTCCTAATGGGTTGAAATGGGAAACACTATAAATAATGAAATGGAGATGGGACTCACATGACCATGAGCAAGACGCGTGTGGGTTGAAACACGTTGGTGGTGGTTCAAGGGTGAACAATTGCACGGTTGCAATAAAAAGTATTGGAAGATAATTGCTTCTCTTGGAGTGCGGTGATTTCCTTATTGGAGATAATTTGGTGGTAACATATATATATATGGCGGAGGTGCAGGGCATATAAAATAAAATAAAATCCTAAGCACCGGATTGAGGGTCCGTTTGTCATTTCCGTACGAATTGGATGTTGGTTGGCGAACTCCTTCGAGATATATATATAGATATATATATATGAATTTGACTTTGGGACTGTCATACTGCGAACCTTACAATTGTGATTATGTTGGAACAAGAGTAGATCTCTTTAAATGTGTTAGGAAATTAAAGCTGGCCAAAATACATAAAATGAATACCTCCAAACGCCCAGCAGTTATAGATCCGGACACTAGTACAATTGAGAGAAATCTAGTAGTGGGTGATATAGATGTTATGCAAGAGCTATGGGAATTAGAAGGAGAGGCTTCTAATACTAATGTACAAGATGTTGTGGCTGAGAAATTGGAAAGAGAAGGAATATAGATATCTGAAGAGGGTGGTTCTTCGCTGAGACCTAGATTCAAAACCTTACCTCCTACTATGAATGATAATTTAGACAAATTTGCTGAGAGAGTAACTACGGAAATCAGACAACTTAGAGATGTGAAAGTGAAAAAATACACAGGACCAACTCCAGCCTCAAAGAAACCATAGACAAAATATTTAAGAACAAAGATGTAGAAGTGAGAAATTCGGATAAGGAGGGTAACATAGTTATATGGTCCAAAAAAGCATATATGGCAGAAGATTACATTCATTTGAGAGACCGTGCTTGCTACAAAAAGGTGAACATAGCACACTTTAAGGAAGTAGAATATGGTTTTAATGCTCTTCTAGCTAAATGGCGAAGCGAGGGTCTCATTAGGAGTGAGGAATACAGTTTCCTTAAAGTCAAAGAGCCCAAACTCCCAGTGTTCTATCTGATACCCAAAATACACAAAGATGCTAATAAACCCCCAGGCAGGCCCATCATTGCTGCCCAACACAGCCTTTTTGAGAACGTCTCCAAGTATATTTTCTTAAGACCATTTGTAAAAGGGCTCCCCTCCCATATAAAGGACGCCACAGATTTTCTAAGACACATTCAGGACATACAATGGGAGGAAGATATGTTTTTAATGACGCTCAATGTACAATCCCTGTACAAGAGTATAAAACATGAGGGCGGTTTGAAAGCAAGTGAGCATTTTCTGAAAGAAAGGCACATATGGTTTTACAAGCATAACCTTATGTTAATTGAATTGATGAGTTGGTGTCTAAGACACATTTTTTACTTTAACCACGACATATATGAACAACAACAAGGTATATCGATCGATACTTGTTTTGCCCCTAGATTTGCCAATTTACACATGGGGTGGTGGGAAGACCAAATCCTGAACAACCACCCTTTAGAGAAATGGAATAGAAATATAGTACTGTGGCTCAGATTTATAGATGATATTTTTATCTTTTGGAGAGGGGATGCCAAAGGTGCCAAAAATTTTGTGACAGAGATTAATGTAAATATACTGAATCTCAAGTTTACTAGTCAGATCAGCACCACCAATGCAGAATTTCTGGATGTAACGATGTATCTGGTAGAGACGTTGTCTAGCCGCAGATTCCTTAACTTAGAATATCCCCAGGCGTCAGACTGGATCCGGAAAATTTTGCGCAGCAGTACCTCTGCGCGCCGGGGGCGGCGCCGCCTGGCTCCGACCTGTCGTCGTCCCCGGACATGACGTCAGTGGAGCCATATAGGACCCTCCCGACGCGCTGACGTCAGTTTTCTTCGGAGGAACTTTTCCGCGCCACAACGCGGAGCCCCCAGCAAAACTGTGAGAGTATGGGAACAGTGTGCGAATAAAAAAGAAAATTGGTGAGAGAGAAAGAACCAAAGGGTGAGAAAGCACCATGAACGACAGTGAGAAACACTGTCGACTGAAAGGTGTTGAAAAGGAAAGAGCAGAGCAATACTCTGAGAAGCTAATTCGCAAAAGCGAAGTGAATGTCACCCCTGAGGGAGATCGATCTATAAAAAGAAGACCGAGGCAGACGACAGAAAGTCTGCACCGGATGAAAGGAAATGAAGAGGGCAGAACAGTATACTGAGAAGCAACCCCGCAAAGCGAGAGAGTGCCCACTCCTGAGGCAAGACGGCAATAAATGAGCCGAGAGCGACAGGCAAAAGCTCCAACCCATAGGATTAAGAAAAGAAAGAAAGAAAGAAATAGGGAGACCGTGTCCCCTGTGAGAGAACTATCGGACTGGGGAACAGGCCAAAAAAGACGTGAAAACCAATTGACTGCAGGAGCGTCAACGGAGAAGGCGGGTGGGAGGTTAGAGAACACCAGTAGGCACCATACTGGAAGAAACTGATGCGGAAAACGCAGAAGGACACCTGAACCCACCGCCCCAGTATGAGAATGGGGGAAAGAACAAGTAAACCAAGGGAAGAGTCCAACGGGGAGCAAGGCGAAAACGCCGCCCCGTAGAAGGACAAGCTACCCCAAAGGAGGCGAAAGCCGAAACCCCACCTGAAAAGGTCCTCGCAGATCGGGGAGGATGGGTGGGCATTAAGGAATCTGCGGCTAGACAACGTCTCTACCAGATACATCGTTACCGAAGGTAAGTAACTCGTACATCTGATAGAGACATCTAGCCTCAGATTCCTTAACTTAGAATAGATACCAAAGCCATACCCCACTGGAGGCGGGTCTGCGACAGAACCCCACTAAGTTCCCAAGGGAACAGAAGTGTCAACCAGCTGACTAAACACAGTGGGGACAGCGCTGCCAGAATGGCCAACACCGGACCAGGATACTCCGGAGGAAGTGGCCAACAATGAGAGGCAAAGGCATCAAAGGCTGCCGAGGGCGGCAGGAAATCCCTGTTGGTCAACAACAGAGAAAATGAGCACAAACCCAAAAGGGGAGTGTGGAATAAGAGTGGACACCTGCTGTAGCCGGAGAGGAACCAATGCAGGATGTGAGGGATCCACAGGATCCAATGGACCATTGAAAGAGGAAGGTCCAACTAGGGTACAAGGACGTACCGAGTCCGAGAGCAGGAAGGCCATGCATGACAGTGAAAGAAACACTGTGAGAGTGGGAACAGCAGCGGGAAGATGCTGACGACGCCCAAGATGAGTCAGTGTTACAAGAAACACAAGACCTGCCAATGCACCCGTCACGCAAAAGGGCGGACAGCCCAAGGCAGAAAAGAATGATAACAACCAGTGCCACGCACGTGGGTAACAGAAGTACACCAAAGAAACCGTATGTACCGCCAGAACCACACCATGGAAGTAGAAGGTCCCATGAAGCGCCACGAGCAAAAGCTGAGAGACAAGAGGCGCATGACCAGGCGCATTGTGTGAACGGCGCTCACGAAATGTGAGGGACCAGACCTCGGCGACCACCCGGAGTAGTAAGCCTGTGGGAGGCGTGTGTGTGTGTGTGTGTAGCACACTGGTGAAAAAGAAAAAACACCAGAGCCCCAACAGCCACGCAGCAGCGGCACTGGACAGAACAATGCCCAGAGCTAGACGCAACAGCCACCGGCGGTGGAGCAGACCCACTGGCTATCGCGAGAGAGGCATGGAGGCCAAGCCAGTCGTGATTTGTTTTAGGAGATCCAATAACGGATCAGAGGACAAGGGGACAGAAGGAGGGTGCAAGTGCAAAACAGATGCCGCCCTGCGAACACCCCGAAAAAAAAAGCACCAGCTTCAGTGGGAGTCTTGGGGGGCTACAATAGCACATCTGTAGGGGACGGTTGCAAGCTAACACGTCCCCCAGCAGGAGGAATAAGGGGCCACTGCCCCCATGGAGGCGGAGCCAATGGGCGTGGAGACAAGCCCGAGCACACCGGTTCTGTGTCCTCTGGAAGCAGAGAGCCAATAGGTACCGGCGACCTTTCCGGCGTCGAACGACGCCGAAAGGCTCCGAACTGGCGTCGAAGCGACGTCGAGCACCATGAGGGGCGACTCGGCTGGACGAGTGGGCGGCGACGTCTCCATCACCGAGAGGTGCGGAGAAAGTGCCTGAGGGCCAGGAGACGACAGGCATAGTGCCGCCGGTGCCGATGTCGACGCAGGGAGCCGCCAGGGACTATGCGGGAACAAGGCAGAATGGCTCGGCGTGGGGCTGGAACGCCCATCGAGGTTGGAAACCGACGCCGGCACGACGCCGGAGTCGAGGCATTCGGCCGGCGCCGAGGGCGAACCCGCCGGCGGAGACCCGACCTGAATGCCTACCTCCACTGTGGGACCCGAAGGTGCACAAGGGAGTGGAGGTGACCCGAAGATGGAGTGCAGAGCCTGGTAATAGGCTTCCATCTGGGGTCGAGTCGCACCAGTACCCAGAAAGGGCGGGTAAATGGAGGCCGACTCCAGGGGGCACGGCTCCGCGACTTCGACTTCCGTGACTTGTGCTTACCTGTAGATCGACGTTCGCGGGATCGACTTCGGGCGCGGAGAGAAGAACCCACCGGAGAACGTCGGGGAGAACGTCGGGGAGACGCCGTGCGGGTCAACCGGGCGGCCAAGAGCTTCATCCGCCGCTCCCGTAGGGACTTCGGCGCATCTGCCGGCAGGCGTCACACTCCAAGGAGTCGTGGTGCGACCCAAGACACCACATGCAAATGGCGTGCGGGTCCGACGCCGACATCTGGCGCGAACGAGTCTCGCACAATTTAAAGCCCGAAGGCATCGCACACTGTTCCCCGACGCCAACGGCGTCGAAAAGGGCCTGAATAAAAACAGGCCAGAGGAACAGCTGAATCCCGGATCCGCGTTGTAACGCGGAAAAGAAGGAAACTGACGTCAGCGCGCCGGGAGGGTCCTATATGGCTCCACTGACATCATGTCCGGGGACCACGTCAGAGCGGAGCCAGGCGGCGCCGCCCCCCGGCGCGCAGAGGTACTGCTGCGCAAAATTTTCCGGACCCAGTCTGACGCCTGGGGATATTCTAAGTTAAGGAATCTGAAGCTAGATGTCTCTATCAGATGTTAAGTTACAAGTTAGTGAGAATATACTGGTCACCACTTTACACTTTATCCAGAAAACCTAGTGCTTTCATCCTAGAACACAGATTAGGGGGATCCCGTATGGAGAATATTTAAGAGCGAGGAGGATAGGCAGCACAGAAGAGAGTTTCAAACTAGTAAGAGAAGAAATTAAAGAAAGATTTAGGAAATGAGGTTACAGTTGCAACACCCTCTCTATTGTAGAAGAGAGTATAAAAAGAGTACAGGTAGATAGTCTCATCTTCAAAAGTAAATTAAGATCAGAGAAGAAGGAAATTGAGCATTGCTTCATTACAACATACAACACTGCTTTCGAGACTGTTAGGAATGTTAGGAATGAGCTACAGAAACAATCTGAAAGAGACACGTTAGTGATAGATTCCTTACCTTAGAATATCCCCAGGCGTCAGACTGGATCCGGAAAGTTTTTCGTCAGCAGTACCCCTGCGCGTTGGTAGGCGTTGTCGTAGGGCTCCGCGTACGTCGCTGCCGTCGTAGCCGCCGAGATGACAACGTCGGAGCTACTTAGACGCGCCCACGCGCGCCGATGTCAGTTCTTTCTTTTTCTGCGCCAGCAGCGCAGATCCGAGAGAGACTGGTACCCCTAGTTAAAAGATTTAACTTGGTAATTGTTTGTCGAGTACTCGACTCTGGTGCAGTAGGGATGCCCGGGTTTAAGTCCTGCAGTGCCTGCCGTCGGAACATGTCGGTAGCGGACCCGCACGACGTGTGTCTCTTCTGCTTGGGGCACGCCCATGACCCCGAGGCATGCCCCGATTGTTGGGCCATGGCGCCGAAAGCTTTGCGGGAGCGTTGCCGAAAGCTTTGCGGGAGCGTTCCCGAAAGTTGTTGGAGGCCCGACAATCGGTTCCGCGCCGATCGAGGTCCCGCTCCCGTGGGAGGTCGAGGGACCGGTCACGGAGCCGTCACCATTGCTCGTCGGACTCGTGGACAGGTAAGTCACGGCGCCATAAAAAGTCAAAGAAGCAACGTCGCTCGTCTTCTACCCCTCACCGGTCGCGGGGGAGGGGGGTCACTCCCCCGCGGCTCCGCTGGAGCCTCCGTTGTTGCCTGCGGCCTACCCGCCCTTTCCGGGCCCGCACGCGACTTCAGACGAGATACAGGCCTTCCTGTCAGCCATGGGCCGTTTGTTTGGTCCCTCCGGAGCGCCTTTGGGCCCCGCGGACCCGTTGGGTGGGTCTGCCCCCGGGCCGCCGCCTTTGGCCTCGGCTACGCCGGCAAAATACCCTGCGGCACAGCCGGCTCCGGCCTCGGCGCCGGATCCGGCCTCAGAGCCGCGCCGGGCGCGGCGCCGCTACTGACGCCGTACGGCGCCGAACCAGAATTGGTCTCTTACCCCCCCGATTCCATTTCTTGGTGGGGAGTTTGTCCCATTTCCCCAGGCACCTCGTCCGTACCGGCCTCTCCCGAAACCGGTGGATGAAAGGGAGTACTGGGAGGGGTCTGAGGACCCTCTTGCAGCTCAATGCGAGAACGAGCCTGAATGGGAACACGACCTGGAGGGTCCGGTGGATCTGGATTTCTCTCCACACCCTGGCACGCTGTCCCCTTCTTCCGTGGCTACAGAGGAGGTTGGGACTTTTTCAGTGGTGCTGCGTAGGACTGCTGAGGCTCTTAACCTCGAGCTCCCTTCCGTGCGAGGTGCTGCAGCCAGCATCCTCCTCCGCGGAGCCGCTGCTGCCTTTTAACGATGCACTCACTGATATCCTGTTGAGCACCTGGAGTAAGCCTAACACAGGGGTTCCTGTGGATAAGGGTGTGGCACGCCGTCATCGCCCGGCGCCGGGCGACCCCAGCTTTCTCACACAACATCCGACACCTGAGAGTCTGGTTGTCCAGGCCTCTGCCTCTCCGAGTTCATTCCCTTCTGCTCCTCCAGACAAGGAATCTAAGAAACTGGAGCAGTTTGGGAAAAAGATTTTCACTTCTGCCAGTTCTGGGTTGCGGGCAGTGAATACTGCGTGCCTCTTAGGCCGCTATTCCCACTCTGTGTGGGACACCGTGGCACAGGTGCTGCCTCAGTGTCCAGTGGAAGCTCGGGCGGTACTCTCCCAGGCCATTACCGAAAGGAGGGATGCTGCTAAATTTACTATCCGTTGTGGGCTTGACACGGCCGATTCCCTCGGCAGGGCACTTTCCACAACTGTGGCGCTCCGCCGCTACGCTTGGCTCAGAACTACTGGTTTCTCCGGGGATGTCCAGAACACTATGTTGGACATGCCCTTTGATGGCACACGCCTCTTTGGTGACAAGGCGGATAGCACCCTGGAACGTTTTAAGGCTCTCGGGCTACGGCCCAGTCCTAAGGTCTCGCCACCACACGTGCTTCATCGGGGCCCGCTTTTCGCTCCTTTCGAGGTCAGGGTCGAGGCGCCCAAGCATGTTCCTTTCAGACCTGCAGGCCTGCGCAGCCGCAGTCTCAGCGCAGCCGCGGTCGTGGGGCCCGCCGTGGTGGGTCCCGAGGGCAGCAGGCGAGTCAGTCCACCACCGCCGCTGCCTCAAAACCTTCCTAGTCCGGTGTTTCAGGCCCACCTGACGCCAGTGGGTGGCAGGGTTCGCCATCACCTTCCCCACTGGCGCACCATCACCTCGGACAGGTGGGTTTTACAGATAGTCCGAAGGGGCTACTCCCTCCCCTTCAACTCTACCCCTCCAGCCATGCCGCCCCAGTAATACCGCATGTCGGGGGATAACTTGTCACTTCTCCAGCAGGAAGTTGCGGCCCTCTTGGCAAAGGGGGCCATCGAGCGTGTTCCAAAGCCAGAAGTAGGTCGTGGTTGTTATTCCCACTACTTCTTGGTTCCAAAGAAGGACAAGGGCCTGCGTCCTATCTTAGACCTCCGGAACGTCAATCGCTTCCTCCGGAAGGACAAGTTCAAGATGCTCACGCTTGCTCAGGTCTTGTCTGCCCTAGACCCGCAAGACTGGCTGGTAGCGTTGGACTTGCAGGATGCTTGTTTTCATATTCCCATCCTGCCGGCCCACCGGCGTTGCCTACGGTTCACGGTAGGCCACGAGCACTTTCCGTTCACCGTGCTCCCTTTCGGCCTTACCAGCACCCCTCGGGTGTTCACAAAAGTGATGGCGGTGGTCGCAGCTCATCTGCGCAGATCAGGGGTTTCAGTCTTCCCCTATCTCGACGACTCGTTGTTGAAGGCGGAATCGCCCCAGGCAGTCGTCTCCCACCTCCAGACTACGGCCGACCTCCTGCATTTGCTGGGGTTATCCATCAACGTGCCGAAGTCACACCTGATTCCCTCTCGGAAGCTCCTCTTCATCGGAGCGGTTCTGGATACGGTGCAGTTCCGGGTTTATCCTCGCAAACAGCGGGTCCGGGACATTCGGGCTATGATTCCGATCTTTCGGCCCTGGTCCTGGGTTTCGGTCAGGAAGACCCTGAGGCTGCTGGGCCTCATGGCCTCCTGCATCCTGCTGATCAATCATGCCAGATGGCATATGCGGGCTCTGCAGTGGGACCTGAAGTTCCAGTGGACGCAGCATCAGGGAAATCTGTCCGATTACGTCCAGATCTCGGAGGGCACTGCACAGGACTTGCAGTGGTGGCTCACGGACCAGCGTTGGGTCAGCGGCAGATCCCTCTCCGTTCCCCAACCGGTGCACACAGTGGTGACGGACGCGTCCCTCCTGGGATGGGGCGGCCACATGGGAGAGGCGGAGATCAGAGGCCTCTGGTCTCCGGCGGAGTCCAGGCTCCATATCAACCTTTTGAAGCTCAGGGCGATCCTACTTGCACTGAAAGCATTCCTTCCCTCTGTCAAGGGGAGAGTAGTGCAGGTGTTCACAGACAACACCACCGCCATGTGGTACTGCAAACAAGCAGGGCGGGGTGGGGTCGTGGACCCTATGTCAGGAGGCTCTACGTCTCTGGACGTGGCTGGAACGTCAAGGCATTTCCTTGGCGGTTCAACACCTGGCAGGTACCCTAAACGCCAGGGCGGACGAACTCAGCCGCAGGTGCATGTTGGATCACGAATGGCGTCTTCACTCAGAGGTGGCACAAGGTCTCTTTCAAAAGTGGGGAGAGCCTTGGTTGGATCTATTCGCCACCGAAGAGAACGCGCAATGTCAGCAGTTCTGCGCGTTGGGGTTTCCAAGGCGGCACTCGCTCGGCGGCACTCGCTCGGCGACGCTTTTCGTCGCGAGTGGAGTTCCAGTCTGTTGTACGCCTTTCCGCTTATACCACTTCTACCCAGAGTGCTGAAGAAGATTAGACGCGACCGGGCCCAAGTCATTCTTGTGGCGCCGGACTGGGCTCGAAGAGTTTGGTATCCCGAGCTACTCAGTATGAGCGTGGATCCCCCGATCCGACTGCCTCTTCGGGAGGATCTCCTGTCGCAGCAACAGGGGACGGTCCTCCACCCGAACCTGTCCAGCCTCCACCTCCTTGCGTGGAGATTGAGCGGCGACAGCCAATTCCATTTGACTTGCCTCCTGAAGTCTGTAATGTGATTCTGGCAGCCAGGCGTCCCTCCACTAAAACGGTATACACCTGTCGGTGGAATAAATTTGTGGCATGGTGCACAGCGAAAGCTGTAGATCCTCTTGCTGCCCCTCTTTCTGAGGTCCTATTGTTCCTTCTCTCTTTGGCCCAGCAGGGCTCTGCACTGGGCACTATCAAGGGCTACCTTTCTGCTCTTTCAGCCTTTCTTAGGCTGCCTGATCAGCCCTCTCTTTTCAAGTCCCCTGTTGTTAACAGATTTCTCAGAGGCATTACTCACCTTTTCCCTCCTGTTCCTTTCGTCATGCCTCAGTGGGACTTGAACCTGGTTCTCACATACTTAATGTGCGCTCCCTTTGAGCCTCTTCATAACTGTCCTTTGCGGTTATTGACTTTAAAAACTGTCTTCCTGGTGGCCATCACTTCTGCTCGGCGGGTGAGTGAGCTCCAAGCTCTTTCCTGTAAACCTCCTTTCTTGGCGATTCATCCGGACAAGGTTGTGCTTCGACCGCATCCCTCCTTTCTACCAAAAGTAGTCTCTACCTTTCATCTCGGGCAAACTGTGACTCTGCCCACTTTCTTTCCGCCTCCGCACCCTTCAAGGGAAGAGGAGAGGCTCCACCGTCTGGACCCAAAACGTGCGCTTTCGTTCTATCTCAACCGCACACAGCAGTTCAGGGTGGATGACCAGCTCTTTGTTGGCTACGTGGGCGCCAAGAAAGGCCAGGCTGTGCACAAGAGAACTAACTCACGATGGGTTGTCTTGTGCATTAAAGCCTGTTACTCTCTGGCTAAAAAGGAACCTCCGGTTGGGCTGCGCGCCCATTCTACCAGGGCGACAGCAGCTACTACGGCATTGGGACGCGGTGTCCCCCTGCAAAACGTCTGTCAGGCGGCCACTTGGGCCTCGTTGCATACTTTCACTAAGCACTATTGCCTTGACAGTCAGGTCCGGAGAGACAGCTTCTTTGGCAGTTTAGTTCTCCGTGACTTTCTGGTGTAATCTCACTTCGCAGACCCACCACCGGGGTTGGTATTGCTTGGGTATGTATTCTAAGGTAAGGAATCTATCACTAACGTGTCTCTTTCAGATGCACAAGTTACTTACTTGTGTAACGATATATCTGTAAGAGACATTAGTTAGTGATAGATTCCTTACCGCCCGCCCATCCTCCCCGTTCTGCGAACTGTTCTCTAGGGGTCAGGTCATCCCTTTCAGGGCCCTAGTTCTATTGCACAAGTAGTCGGTCTCTGGCATGGCTCTGCGCTCCTGGCGCGGAAAAGTTGCGTACAGAACTGACATCAGCGCGCGTGGGCGCGGCTAAGTAGCTCCGACGACGTCATCTCGGCGGCTACGACGCCAGCGAAGTACGCGGAGCCCTACGACGACGCCTACCGACGCGCAGGGGTACTGCTGACGAAAAACTTTCCGGATCCAGTCTGACGCCTGGGAATATTCTAAGGTAAGGAATCTATCACTAACTAATGTCTCTTACAGATATATCGTTACACAAGTAAGTAACTTGTGCTTCACACCTCCTAAGAAGCGACCCAGTTATAGGGCAAGATGTACCTAAAAAAACACTTGTTACCTTTAGGAGGGCTCACTCGATTAGAGACAAGCTAGTACATAGTGATGTAAGAATAGACAACACTAGCTGGCTCAAACCCCAGGATGGTTTCTTTCGATGCAGTAAGTGTAAACCATGCAAGAATGGAGAGCATCGAAGGGAGGTACTGATAAACAAGAGGGTACACAAAATCAAAGGGCATTTTACATGCAAAAGTGAATATGTAGTTTACATTCTGAGATGTGAATGTGACAAAGTTTACGTAGGTAGCACCACTCTTCAAGTGCAAAGAAGAATATTAAAACATCTCGGGGCAATAAAGAATAATGACACTGGCTATGCCGTAGCTAGAAATTACCAATAGGCGCACCATGGGGATGAAAAAGGGTTGATGTACAATGTAATTGATGGAGTCAAGGTGGAAGAGAGAGGTGGGGACGGAGAGAAAAAAATTGAGGATTCTAGAATCGAAGTATATTTTGGCATTTGACAGCAAGGAGCCACAGGGTCTGAACGCAGATGAAGAAATGTTTGTACATTTATGATTAATTAAACTCTGCTTGCAGGTTCTTCACATCTTTAATATACCTTTGGGTTCCACCGGACACTTTCACCTTCTCCAGCAGCGGCATCTTCCTGAAGTCCTCCATTGGGTTCGACGGCGGTTTCCGACGCCATTTCACACCTATGCACCCGGCTTCCCTGGTGCAGGTATCCTGGTTCCTAAGGTTTCCACGGGTGGGGTGGCTCTCCAACCTTCCGTCTTCCACAGGGTTTCTTCAGGGTCCACTGGGAAGGGTCCTTCTTTAAAATTGCAACCGCGACTTACCCATTGATTTGTAGTGATCGCGGTCGTGTTCCCACTCTGCACACGACCTCCGTGGGGCTCCTGGTTACTTACCTTGGGTGGTTCCTTGGGTCCCCGGCACTTCTACATCTTCTGGGTATAGTCTTGACTCAAGCCGTGGTTCGCATACCACTATTTTAGTATATGGTTTGTTCTTCCTCTGGTGACCACTGTGTATTATGTGCTACTTACCGGTTTCTATTGAAAAGTATTGTGTGCATTGTGTATATCTCTGTCTAGGAGATATCTGTATGTGTTAGTGAGTGTCTTATAATAAATACTTATTTTCATAAATACACTGTGTGGTTCTTTTTCTCTTAATCTACACCTATAAGATTATGTTCTGGTGAAAAAGCTGCTTTACACTCCTTCTGGACTAAGCCTGACGACTGCTCTCCACAGCTACCACTTAGAGAGCTTTCTAAGGTTATCTAAGACCACTAAAATCACGATAAGGGTTGTCTGGATTGGTGCAGGGGGCCCACTTACATAAGTGTGCATCATATACCAAGCCAGCTTCTCACAAGCACAGACGACGCAGAAGACTTGAAGAACAGCGAGACCAGGAGGAGGCTTCCTTGATGCAGTCTCGGTTCCAGTCAAAGTCCAACGAAGTCCAAGTGTCCAGACGATTGAAGAGTGACGTAGTTTCAAGGTTGAATCTGGACCCATGAGTAATCGGAGGACCCATCCACAGGGGATCCCTTAAATACCTTAAGGAAAGGGTGGGGACGACTCTGGGGTCCCACCTGGAGGAGGGGCTAGACAGAGGGGAGGATACCCCCCTGTCCTTTGTCCAGTTTTGTGCTAGAGCTGGAACCAAGGGTTCTTGAACTGGCTCAAACTGGAGTATGCAAGGAGGTCACCAAATGTGCACTTCAAAGTAGCCTGGTGGCGCTGGCAAGCGTCCCCACCCTAGTCCAATACACTAAGTCCAGGTTGGTAGGTGGTCACACTTCCCTGTGACAGAAAAGCTATTGTTCTGCCTACCCCTGCTCGAGCTCAGCACAGCAGCAGGAGGCCATAATCATGTCTGTGGTCGGCAGCAGTATTTCAGTGCCAAATAGATTGTTGTCAATTGCAGTAAATTGCTATGCATTTTCTATTGCTATTTTGTCCAGTGTCAGGTTGGTTAAATGCACCCACCATCCTACAAGTGAGGCATTTGTGGTGATGGTTACCTATGGCTGAGGGTCTAAAAAGAATCTGCCCAATAACAGCTTCTTAGATTCCACCAGTTTGTGTTGTGATGAACTCTGGGCTTTACCAACACTAGATCTTCACACTGACATGCCGCTTATGACCACTGCCTGGATAGGATTCATGTGCAAACGAGTATGCACAACTATTGCGATACACAAAGCCATAATCACCAACAATTTTATTTCGTTGTTGTTTTTAATGTCTTCTGACTTGACAGTTTCTGAAATGCCATCACTCCCTCATGGTTTGGATAGGCTTTGCTGGTAACTCAAATCAATACCACTCCCAAGAAGGGTTGGATTTGTTGTGGACACATAAGGTTTCTTTGACACTGACTGTGAAGCGTAA
This sequence comes from Calotriton arnoldi, assembly GCA_963921515.1. Lineage (NCBI taxonomy): Eukaryota > Metazoa > Chordata > Amphibia > Caudata > Salamandridae > Calotriton > Calotriton arnoldi. Next base: position 855,542 of record CAWUFW010003374.1, read on the forward strand.
GTTGTGCACCAGTGACAGTGCTGTTTAAGTGCATACTAAACGAACAAGTTACTTACCTTCGGTAATCGATATATCTGTAAGAAACATTAGTAGTGATAGATTCCTTACCTTAGAATATCCCCAGGCGTCAGACTGGATCCGGAAAGTTTTCGTCAGCAGTACCCCTGCGCGTCGGTAGGGGCGTCGTGCGGCTCCGCGTCCGTCGTTGGCGTCGTGGTCGCCGAGATGACGTCGCGGGCGCTACTTGGACGCCGCCCACGCGCGCTGACGTCAGTTCTGTACACGACTTTCCACGCCAGGAACGCAGAGCCATGCAAGATACTGACCACTGGTGCAGTGAAACTAGGGCCCTGAAAGGGATGACCTTAACCCTAGAAATCAGTTCGCAGAACGGGGAGGATGGGTGGGGCGGTAAGGAATCTATCACTACTAATGTTTCTTACAGATATATCGTTACCGAAGGTAAGTAACTTGTTCATCTGAAAGAAACACATAGTGATAGATTCCTTACCTTAGAATAGATACCCCAGCAATACCAACCCCGATGGTAGGTCTGCGAACTAAGATCACACCAGAAAGTCACGGAGAACAGAACGGCCAAAGAAGCCGTCTCTCCGGACTTGGCTATCCAGGCAGTAATGTTTGGTAAACGTGTGCAGCGAGGCCCACGTGGCTGCCTGACATATGTCTTGCAGGGGGACACCACGTCTCAATGCAGTAGTGGCTGCAGTAGCTCTGATGGAATGAGCACGCAGCCCCACCGGAGGTTCTTTTTTAGCCAAAGAGTAACAGGCTTTGATACACAAGACAACCCAGCGGGAGATGGTTCTCTTATGGACCGCCCGACCTTTCTTGGTGCCAACGTAGCCAACAAAAAGCTGGTCATCCACCCGGAACTGCTGTGTGCGGTTGAGATAAAAAGAAAGCGCACGTTTTGGGTCCAGACGGTGGAGCCTCCCTTCCTCTCTGGAAGGATGCGGAGGCGGAAAAAAGGTGGGCAAGGTAATAGTCTGCCCAATGTGAAAGGCCGTAACCACTTTTGGCAAAAAGGAAGGACGGGGCCTGAGCACAACCTTGTCCGGATGGACTGAAAGGAAAGGAGGCTTACAGGCAAGAGCCTGGAGCTCACTCACTCGCCTGGCGGAAGTGATGGCCACCAGGAAGGCAGTCTAACGTCAAAAGACGAAGAGGACAGTTGTGAAGGGGCTCAAAGGGAGCGCACATCAAGTACATCAGAACCAGATTCAAGTCCCACTGAGGCATCACAAAAGGAATAGGAGGAAAAAGGTGAGTAATGCCTTTAAGAAACCTATTTACAACAGGGGACTTGAAAAGAGAGGGCTGATCAGGGAGCCTGAGAAAGGCCGAAATAGCAGAAAGGTAGCCCTTGATAGTGCCCAGAGCAGAGCCCTGCCGGGCCAAAGAAAAAAGGAACAGTAGAACCTCAGAAAGAGGGGCAGAAAGGGGATCCACAGCCTTTGCTGTGCACCATGCCACAAATTTGTTCCACCTGCAGGCGTATACCACTTTAGTAGAGGGACGCCTGGCTGCCAGAATCACGTCACAAACTTCAGGAGGCAAGTCGAAGGGAATCAACTGCCGCCGTTCAATCTCCACGCAAAGAGGTGGAGGCTGGACAGGTTCGGGTGGAGGACCGTCCCCTGCTGCTGCAACAGAAGATCCTCCCGAAGAGGCAGTCGGATCGGGGGATCGATGCTCATACTGAGTAGCTCGGGATACCATACTCTTCGAGCCCAGTCCGGAGCCACAAGAATGACTTGGGCACGGTCGCGCCTGATCTTCTTCAGCACTCTGGGCAGAAGTGGTATAGGCGGAAAGGCGTACAACAGACCGCAACTCCACTCGCGACGAAAGGCGTCGCCGAGCGAGTGCCGCCTTGGAAATTCCAACGCGCAGAACTGATGACATTGCGCGTTCTCTTCGGTGGCGAATAGATCTAACCAAGGCGGCTCTCCCCACTGCTGAAAGAGACCTTGCGCCACCTCCGAGTGAAGACGCCATTCGTGATCGAGCATGCACCTGCGGCTGAGTTCGTCCGCCCTGACGTTCAGAGAACCTGCCAGGTGTTGAACCACCAGGGACATGCCCTGATGTTCCAGCCATGTCCAGAGACGCAGAGCCTCCTGACAGAAGGTCCACGACCCCACCCCGCCTTGTTTGTTGCAGTACCACATGGCGGTGGTGTTGTCTGTGAACACCTGCACTACTCTCCCCTTGACAGAGGGAAGGAATGCCTTTAGTGCAAGCCTGATCGCCCGCAGCTCCAAAAGGTTGATATAGAGCCGGGACTCCGCTGGAGACCAGAGGCCTCTGATCTCCGCCTCTCCCATGTGGCCGCCCCATCCCAGGAGGGACGCATCCGTCACCACTGTGAACTCCGGTTGGGGAAGGGAGAGGGATCTGCCGTCGACCCAATGCCGGTTCGTGAGCCACCACTGCAATTGTCGTGCAGTGCCGTCAGAGATCTGGACGTGATCGGACAGGTTTCCCTGATGCTGCGCCCACTGGAACTTCAGGTCCCACTGCAGAGCCCGCATATGCCACCTGGCATGATTGACCAGCAGGATGCAGGAGGCCATGAGGCCCAGCAGCCTCAGAGTCACTCTGACCGAAACCCGGGACAAGGGCTGAAAGATGGGAATCAGAGCCCGAATATCCTGGACTCGCCGTTTCGGGAGGATAGGCCCGAAACTGCGCCGTGTCCAAAACCGCTCCGATAAAGAGGAGCTTCTGGGAGGGAATCAGGTGCGACTTCGGCACATTGATGGAGAACCCCAGCAAGTGCAGGAGGTCGGCCGTAGTCTGGGGGTGGGAGACGACTGTCTGGGGCGAGCCCGCCTTCAACAACCAATCGTCGAGATAGGGGAAGACTGAGACCCCTGATCTGCGCAGATGAGCTACGACCACCGCCATCACCTTGGTGAACACCCGAGGGGCGCTGGTAAGGCGAATGGGGAGCACGGTAAACTGAAAGTGCTTGTGGCCTACCGTGAACCGCAGGTAATGCCGGTGGGCTGGCAGGACAGGGATGTGGAAATAGGCGTCCTGCAAGTCCAGTCTTGTGAGTCGAGAGCAGACAAGACCTGAGCTAGAGTGAGCATCTTGAACTTCTCTTTGCGGAGGAAGCGATTGACGTTCCGGAGGTCTAAGTTAGGACGCAGGCCTTTGTCCTTCTTGGGCACCACAAAGTAGTGGGAATAACAACCACGACCTACTTCGTGCGTCGGAACGCGCTCAATGGCCCCCTTGGCCAAGAGGGCCGCAACTTCCTGCTGAAGAAGCACCAAGTGATCCTCCGACATGCAGTGGTATTGAGGTGGCATGGCTGGGGGGGTAGTCTCGAAGGGGAGGGAGTAGCCCCTCCGGACTATCTCTAAAACCCACCTGTCCGAAGTGATGGTGCGGCAGTGGGGGAGGTGATGGCAGAGCCAGCTGTCCACTGGCGTTTGATGGGCCTGAAAGTACGGACTAGGAAGGTTTGGAGGAAGTGGTGGCCGGGGTGGTGGTGGACTGACCCGCCCGCTGGCCCCTTTGTCCGCCACGGCGGAACCCGTGTCCGTGGCCGCACTGGGATGACTGCTGCGCCGGCCTGTGGCTCTGTTGCGAACGCTGCGGGGCGCCCCTTCCTGTGCCGCGAAAGGAGCGAAAAGCGGAAGGCGGAGGAGGGCGGACTGCCGAGAGTCCCAAGGACTTGGCCATAGCCCGTGAGTCCTTAAACCTCTCCAACGCGCTGTCCGCTTTGTCGCCGAAGAGGCGACGGCCATCAAAGGGCATGTCCATAAGGGTGTTTTGGACATCAACTGAAAATCCAGTGGTTCTCAACCAGGCGTGACGGCGAACCGCCACCGTCATTGCAATGGATCTGCCCAGTGAGTCGGCGGTGTCTAGCCCACAACGGATCATGAACTTCGCTGCGTCTCTCCCCTCTGCAACAGCCTGGGCGAGAGCAGGCCGGGCCTCCTCCGGACACTGGGGCAGCATGTTCGCCACCGTATCCCGCAGACAGTGGGAATAACGGCCCAAGAGGCTTGCGGTGTTCACGGACCTCAGCACAGAGCTGGTGGAAGAGAAAATCTTCTTCCCAAACTGATAAAGCTTCTTGGATTCCCTATCCGGTGGGGCGGAAGGGAAGGCGGTAGGGGAAGCAGAGGCTTGGACAAAGAAGCTCTCGGGGTGGGATGTTGGGAGAGGAAAATGGGGTCACCCGGAGCCGGGGGATGGCGTCGGGCCACGTTCCTATCCACAGGAGCCCCTGTGGTGGGCCTGGACCAAGTGCCCAAAAGAACGTCCGAAAGGGCTTCATTAAAGGGCAGCAGCGGCTCCGCAGAAGTAGCTGCTGGCTGAAGCACCTCTGTCAGGAGGTTAGTCCTGACGGCCACAGAAGGGAGCTGGAGGTGTAGGGCCTCCGCCGCCCTACGCAACACCACTGCATAACTGGCTCCCTCCTCCGTAGCCACGGTAGGAGGAGACAGCATGCCAAGGTCTGGTGAGGTATCCAGACCACTGGCGTCCCCCAATTCCTCAGCCCAGTCCTGTTCAGACTTGCAGGCTGCAGCGATAGGGTCGTCCGACCCCTCCCAGTCCTCCCCTTGCTCCTCAGGCTGTTCAACAGGCCTAAAATAAGGAGTAGGGACATGGGGATAGAAATCCCCAAACGGCGTCGAGAACGGCATCGATCGACGCCGGACCGACGCCGCGTCCACTTCGGGGCTGAATCTGAGGTCGACGTCGTCCCGAGGAGCGGGCGGCGTCAGGATCGGTGCCGGTGGAGTCGACGTCGGTGGAGGCGTAACAAGGTCAACCGGCGTCGACCGGGATCCAGGCCTGGATCCAAGTGTGTCCTGCGGCGCCGTGGCCGGAGCCGACAGCGACGCCGGAGCCGCCGGCGAGGAAACGCGAGGACACCCATGCGGGACCGCGGGGCCCGAAGGCGCACCGGCGGGACCCCACGGCCCAAAGAGGCGATCCATGGCCGACAGGAAGTCCTGTATCTGGGCCGGAGTCGCCGACGACCCCGGGAAGGGCGGGTAGTCGGGCGGCGACTCCATGGACTCCGCCGGAGCCGCGGGGGTGGCACCACCCGTACCCTCAGCCGCGTCGCGCGACCGGCGAGGGGAAGTCAGAGAACGATGACGTTTCTTTGACTTCTTGTGCTTCGCCTTACCTGACCCCGAGTGCGAAGACTTCGATCCCGACGATCGCCGATGATGACTCCGCGCATGGTCCCTCGACCTCCCTCTGGACCGGGACCTCTCACGGCGTGGAGCCGACTGCCGGGCTTCAAGCAGCTTTCGGGACCGCTCCCGCAAAGACTTCGGCGCCATGGACCGTCAGTCGGGGCACGACTTGGGGTCGTGGTCGCGCCCCAGGCAGAAGAGACACACGCGGTGCGGGTCCGTCACCGACATCATCCAATGACAGTCCTCGCAGGACTTAAACCCGGGCATCCCTAACTGCACCAGGAGTCGTATCGACTCGAAAAGGGTGAGAAAAACTTAGTCAAAAAAGACTAGGGGTACCGCTCTCTCCGGATCTGCGCTTGCTGGCGTGGAAAAAGAAAGAACTGACGTCAGCGCGCGTGGGCGGCGTCCAAGTAGCGCCCGCGACGTCATCTCGGCGACCACGACGGCAACGACGGACGCAGAGCCGCACGACGCCCCTACCGACGCGCAGGGGTACTGCTGACGAAAACTTTCCGGACCCAGTCTGACGCCTGGGGATATTCTAAGGTAAGGAATCTATCACTATGTGTTTCTTTCAGATATTTCTGGTATCTGCTGCTCTTTATCAGCCATTTGTCCATATACATAAAGAAATGAATGGTGCTGCGGTAAAGATGTGCTGCGACCGCTGCGAGACATTTGGTCAAGACCCTTGGGACTGTTGTGACTTTGAAATGCAGAGCCCTCAACTGGTAGTGTGGTCTACTTACCACAAAACCTGAGGTAGTGGTGATGCTCCAAATGGATGAGGAAGTAAGGGCCCTTGAGATCAAGGGCTGCCATGCGACAATCTGTGCAGAGCCACAGGAAGACATCATGTTGAAGTACTCTGATAGTACGTGGTGGTTTAGTGGCCTGGGGTTCAGGATATACTGCGTCCTCCTTTGGGATGAGGCCATATAGGCATTATACTGTTTAACCATTCTGATGCAGAGGAACAGGCTCTACGACACACTGAGAAGTGCTCACACCGCAGTTTTGCCAGTCATTTATGTCCCTGAATGATGATGTGCCATCGAGGTGGGAAGTTTGGAGGTGTGGTGTTAAACTCCAAGCAGTATTCTTGTTGTCTTGTTATACGATGGACAAACCCCACTTGTCTGGGGTTATTTCCTCCCAGCTTTTAAAGGAATAACCTGAATCTTCCCCTGAGAGGTGCTGTTTGAAGGGGTGGTGGGGGGAGTGGTGGATAAGTCACTTCTTGCAAGGAGGGGCACTCTTTCTGCGGCTACCACTACATTTGCCTCAGAAACCTCACCTGGTGATTGTTTTCTGGCCCCGTCCCTTCTACAATGGCTGCTGCTGATGGCAGCCAGGACACTGCAGTGTGGTTGCAGCTCAGACACCGCCTCTCAATTGCTGGCACCAAAGCTAGGTTTACTTTTGTGTTTATAACGAATCCATGGCCATTGCAATATTTGAATCTGTCTTGCTCTTTTCCATCATGCTGTCAACATGGGGTACAAACAGGTGTTCACCATCAAAGAGGACATTAATGACGTGATTTTGGACCTCAGGACGGAAACCATACACCCACAGCCAAGCATGTCTGTCTGAGTATGATACTCATATTGTTCTCTCTGGAAGAAGTATCTGCAGCCTTCAAATTGCAATGAAAGCAGCTTTTGGGATCTCTTTAGTCTTATAGCATAGCTTCCTACCTCTTTTGTGATAGTCCTCATGGAGGTGCTTCAACAGTTGTTCCACATCTTTCTAATGGTATTTGTCATATGTGGAGAGGAAACAAACAGATATGGCTATTTGACACTCAGATGGGGCCCCCACTGCCACTCGCTTCGCAGCTGCATCCATTTTACTGCATTCCTTACCAATTAAATCATTCAATCAATCAAGTGTCTTGTAAAGTGCAACTACTCACCCGTAAGGGTCTCAAGGCGCTGGGAGGAGGGGCATCTCTTGTTCCTTGTACAGATTATCTCTTTCATGCAGTGTCTGCTAAAAAAGGGTCTGGTGGGACATGACCTTTGGTATAAAGTGGGTCGTCAGGTGCCATCTTATATTTCTTTTCAATGCTTGGTGCTACTATTCTGGCTTTGACACTTTCTTTAAAGTTCTCCAAGTGCATTTGGTCATATTTTTAAGCATGGGCAAGAACTACATTGTCCTTTCAGTTTTTGATAAAGTCTCCACCAGAAATCGTTCTTCTCTTACAAGGAGTTTGACCTTATAGTGCTCTGCTGCCTTTCAAATCTCTGCACAGTATACTGTAGTGTCATCTGGTGGTGAAGCTTTCATTCAATAGGGCTCAAGGTAGTCATTATCTGTAAGGTCCACATTATAATTCTGCCAGTCATCTTCCCCTTCATGTGTATTGGCAGAATCACAGTATGGTTCCTGTGGGTCATATTGACTAACCTGATCTGAGTCGGTGTTTATACAATGAGATGGTGAGAGCTACAGCTGTCAGTTGATAATGGTGGAACAGAGCTAAATGGAGTTAAGGAGCAGAGCTGGTATCTTTGTGGGCTCCTCTAAAGAGATTGCCTCTTCAGAATTCCGGGCAAACACAATTTATAAACCTGGTGATGGTCTGACCACGAGTGCCTGTGGTTGCACTTGGGAAAGAACTGAAAGGACATGTTCTCCATATTCCCCACATTCAATCTCATATGATCTGGTTCCAAAACAAAACCTTCTGCACCAGTCATATTTGAGTCTTAATCATTAAAGATTATTCTTCAGATGCAGTAAAAAGTATTCAGGTCCCTGGAGTCAAAACAATAGTGGTTTGTAGCTCGAAGGTCTCAGATCTCCAAAAGCCCAGCCAAACCCAATGGTGGGAAAATGAATTGGAGGTGGAACTTTTGTCGTGGTGCCCTCCAAGTCTCGGAGAAGTTTCTCAACTTATCTTGAGACCCAAAACTTTGTCGGGGAAAAAAACACTTGCAACGTCCACGTTCAAAACTAGATGGCAGGAGTACACAGAGCATTTGAACTCCAGCAGCATATGTACAAACTAATTTTTAATATAATTAATGTACAGGTCAAAAAACTGCCATGTTCCTACAATGGTAAGAACATGCTGACATTTACAAAGAGCTCAAAGTCAACACATTTGTAAGGGAACACAGCCAAGAGTTTATTTGGATGGTTAGATGAGATGACCATTTGATTTTGTTAGCCTTTTGTGGTAGTTAAAAGTTAACCAATTTACAATATAGAATTATATTTAAATGTGCGGCAAGGAGATGTTATGAAAATCCCTAATAGTGTCTATCTGAAATAGAGCAGCTAATAACCTCCAACTGTTCCTAAGAGCCCAAAGTCATGACATTTTTGGGACTGCCAAGTAAAGAAGCAGTGTGTAGCACATCTTAAATGATTAAGAAAGTCAAGTTGCCTCTCACCATTTTACTCTTCACAAGCTCCTCAATTGCACTAACTAGCTCTGCAGCACTGGGTGTCTCTGAACTGGTAGGACGAACCAACAAACGAGAAGTCTGAAAAACACAATGAAGTGATAAACATCAGCAATTTTAAGCATCAAACAATTTGCCTGCAAATGTGACTAAAAAGATAAAGGAACCACAAATTAAATAGCAAGTCACAGAAGGTAATTAATTTATATTATACGTTAATATAACTTATTTAAATTGATTGAGGAAAATGGGTAATGTAGATTTTTTTACTGTAACACATTATTAAATTAAATAACACATTTTAGTTATTTTTGCCTTCTAAAACAGCACAGCTGATGGCTAATGCAATGAGTGCTGTTTCACTTCAATAGGACTACGGCTGTGTCCACTCCCAAGACTCTATATTAAATTCACAGCCCTGTGTGCCAGGCTGTGGCTCCCCTTGGGTAACACAGATTCTGAATGCTTTATAGCTTCTGATATGTTTTGCTAGTACTTATGAAGCCGGCTACCCCATCATGTCCGAATTAGAGTCCGTTACCGACGCTAGTCCCCACATCACAATAAAAGACAAGCAACCTTGGGCATGACCAAGTTCTGCCAAACTAATATGGACATTAAGGAATGGAATACTTTTCAGTTAACCAAATGAACACGTTACTTACCTTCGGTAACGCCTTATCTGGTAGAGACATGATCTAACCGCAGATTACTTACCTTTGAACTTCCAGGTGTCAGGCTGGATCCGGAAGTTTTGTTATCAGCAGTACCCTGAGCACTGGTAGGTGGCATCTGTCGACTCCGTGTGACGTCATCGGCGTCGTGTTCATCGTCGTCGTGATATCCGCGTCGTCAATATAACGCCACTCCGGCTCACTGACGTCAGCACTTGTCACAACTTTCCACGCCAGAAGTGCAAACACATGAAGTAACTGACCATGGTGTGTTAAAAAGAAACTAGGGCCTTGAAAGGGAACAGCCCAGACACTAAAAGACAATTACGCAGTGCAGGGAGGATGGTTAGGTCGATATGGAATCTGCGGCTCGATCATGTTTCTACCAGATAAGGCGTTACCGAAGGTAAGTAACTTGTCCCTCTGATAGAGACATCTAGCCGCAGATTCCTTACCTTTGAACAGATACCCAAGCAAAACCTTCCCCGGAGGTGGGACTGCGGAAAAGCTTTAAAGCACAAGTTACTAACTTGTGTAACGATATATCTGTAAGAGACAGTAGTTAGTGACAGATTCCTTACCTTAGATTCCTTACCTTAGAATATCCCCAGGCGTCAGGCTGGATCCGGAAAGTTTTTGCGTAGCAGTACCCTTGCGCGTCGGTAGGCGGCGTCGTGCGGCTCCGCATCCGTCGTCGGCGTCGTGATCGCCGGGATGACGTCGCGGGCAGTACTTAGACGCCGCCCCTGCGCAATGACGTCAGTTCTGTACACGACTTTCCGCGCCAGGAACACAGAGCCATGCAAGAAGCTGACATAGGTGTCTGAAAAATACTAGGGCCCTGAAAGGGATGTCCTTAACCCTAGAAATCAGTTCGCAGAACGGGGAGGATGGGTGGGCGGTAGGAATCTGTCACTAACTACTGTCTCTTACAGATATATCGTTACACAAGTTAGTAACTTGTGCATCTGAAAGAGACACGTTAGTGACAGATTCCTTACCTTAGAATAGATACCCCAGCAATACCAACCCCGGTGGTGGGTCTGTGAACAAAGATCAGACAAGGAAGTCCGGGAGGACAGAACGGCCAAAGAAGCCGTCCCTCCGGACCTGACTGTCAAGGCAGTAATGCTTTGTAAACGTGTGCAGCGAGGCCCACGTAGCTGCCTGACAGATATCCAGCAGCGGAACACCGCGGCCCAAAACCGTGGTAGCAGCCGTTGCCCTGGTGGAATGGGCACGCAGCCCAACAGGAGGCTCCTTCTTATCCAAAGAATAGCAGGCTTTGATACACAAGGTTACCCAGTGGGAGATGGTTCTCTTGTGCACCGCCCGACCTTTTTTGGCGCCCACGTAGCCAACAAAGAGCTGGTCATCCACCCGGAAGTGTTGTGTGCGGTCGATGTAAAAGGAAAGCGCACATTTTGGGTCCAGACGGTGGAGCCTCTCTTCCTCTCTGGAAGGATGCGGAGGCAGAAAGAAGGTGGGCAAAGTGATGGTCTGCCCAATGTGGAAGGCAGTAACCACCTTTGGCAAGAAGGACGGACGCGTCCTAAGAACAACCTTGTCTGGATGGACAGACAGAAAGGGAGGTTTACATGATAGAGCCTGGAGCTCACTCACCCGCCGAGCGGAGGTGATGGCCACCAGAAAGGCTGTCTTCAGAGTCAGAAGACGAAGAGGACAGTTATGTAGAGGCTCAAAGGGAGCGCACATAAGAAAGGTAAGAACCAAGTTCAAGTCCCACTGAGGCATCACAAACGGAACAGGAGGGAAGAGGTGTGTAATGCCTTTTAGAAACCTGTTAACAACAGGGGACTTGAAAAGGGAGGGCTGATCAGGAAGCCTGAGGAAGGCCGAGATGGCACAAAGATAGCCGTTGATGGTACCCAGGGCAGAACCCTGGAGGGCCAGGGAAAGAAGGAAAAGAAGAACCTCAGAAAGAGGGGCAGAAAGGGGATTCACAGCCTTTGCTGTGCACCATGCCACAAACTTGTTCCACCTGCAGGCGTATACCACCTTAGTGGAGGGACGCCTGGCTGCCAGAATCACATCACAAACTTCGGGAGGCAAGTCGAAAGGAATCAACTGCCGCCGCTCAATCTCCACGCAAGCAGGTGGAGGCTGGACAGGTTCGGGTGGAGGACCGTCCCCTGCTGCTGCGACAGAAGATCCTCCCGAAGAGGCAGACGGATCGGGGGATCTACGCTCATACTGAGTAGCTCGGGATACCAAACTCTTCGAGCCCAGTCCGGAGCCACAAGAATGACTTGGGCCCAGTCGTGCCGAATCTCCTTCAACACTCTGGGTAGAAGTGGTATAGGCGGAAAGGCGTACAACAGACCGCAACTCCACTCGCGACGAAAAGCGTCGCCGAGCGAGTGCCGCCTTGGAAATTCCAACGCGCAGAACTGATGACATTGCGCGTTCTCTTCGGTGGCGAATAGATCTAACCAAGGCTCTCACCACTGTAGAAAGAGTCCTTGCGCCACTTCCGAGTGAAGACGCCATTCGTGATCCATCATGCACCTGCGGCTGAGTTCGTCCGCCCTGGCGTTCAGGGAACCTGCCAGGTGTTGAACCATCAGGAACATGCCCTGATGTTCCAGCCATGTCCAGAGGCGCAGAGCCTCCTGACAAAGGGTCCACAACCCCACCCCGCCTTGTTTGTTGCAGTACCACGTGGCGGTGGTGTTGTCTGTGAACACCTGCACTACCTTCCCTTTGACAGAGGGAAGGAATGCCTTGAGTGCAAGTCGGATTGCCCGGAGCTCCAGAAGGTTGCTATGGAGCCGGGACGCCGCCGGAGACCAGAGGCCTCTGATCTCCGCCTCTCCCATGTGACCGCCCCATCCCAGAAGGGACGCGTCCGTCACAACTGTGTGCTCTGGCTGGGGAAGGGAGAGGGATCTGTCCATGACCCATTGCCGGTTCGAGAGCCACCACTGCAACTGTTTTGCAGTCCCCTCCGAGATCTGAACGTGATCGGACAGGTTGCCCTGGTGCTGCGCCCACTGGAACTTCAGGTCCCACTGCAGAGCCCGCATATGCCATCTGGCATGAGTGACCAGCAGGATGCAGGAGGCCATGAGGCCCAGCAGCCTCAGGGTCATCCGTACCGAAACCCAGGATAAAGGCTGAAAGATCAGAATCATAGCCTGAATATCCCGGACTCGCCGTTCGGGAGGATAGGCCCGAAACTGCGTCCAGTCCAGAACTGCTCCGATGAAAAGGAGCTGTGGAGAAGGAATCAGATGCGACTTCGGCACATTGATGGAGAACCCCAGCGAGTGCAGGAGTTCGGCCGTAGTCTGGAGGTGGGAGACGACTGCCTGGGGCGAGCCCGCCTTCAGCAGCCAGTCGTCGAGGTAGGGGAAGACTGGAACCCCTGCCCGGCGCAGATGAGCTGCGACCACCGCCATCACTTTCGTGAACACCTGAGTGGCACTTGTAAGGCCAAAGGGAGCACGGTGAACTGAAAATGCTCGAGGCCTACCGTGAACCGCAGGTAACGCCGGTGGGCCGGCAGGACGAGGATGTGAAAATAAGCGTCCTGCAAGTCCAACGCTACCAACCAGTCTCCAGGGTCGAGGGCAGTCAAGACCTGAGCTAGGGTGAGCATCTTGAACTTCTCCTTCCGGAGGAAGCGATTGACGTTCCGGAGATCCAAGATAGGACGCATGTCCTCCTTGTCCTTTTGGGCACCAGGAAGTAGTGGGAGTAGCAACCACGTCCTACTTCTGGGGTCGGAACATGCTCGATGGCCCTCTTGGCCAAGAGGGCCGTGACTTCCTTCTGCAGAAGTACCAAGTGATCCCCTGACATGCGGTGGAATTGAGGTGGCATGGCTGGGGGGTGGTCTCGAAGGGGAGGGAGTAGCCCCTTCGGACAATGTCCAAGACCCACCTGTCCGAGGTGATGGGATGCCAGTGGTGAAGGTGATGGCGGACCCTGCCCCCTACTGGCGTGCTGTGCACCGGAAAGGAGGGACTAGGAGGGCTTGGAGGCCGCGGACGGGTTGGAGGTGGTGGCCTGACCCGCACGCTGGTTGCCCGAACCGCCACAGCGGTATCCACGTCCTCGGCCACGCGAAGACGCTTGCTGCGCGGGCCGGTGGCTGGGCAGCTGACGTGACTGGGCGCCCCTTCCGTGGCCACGAAAGGGGCGAAAAGCAGAGGTGAGCGGAGGGCGGACAACAGAAAGGCCCAGGGACTTGGCAGTAGCCCGTGAGTCCTTAAACCGCTCCAGCGCATGGTCTGCTTTTGAACCAAAAAGACCGACTCCATCAAAGGGCATGTCCATGAGTGTATTCTGGACATCACCCGAGAAACCAGTTGTTCACAGCCAGGCGTGGCGACGTAGCGCCACCGTCGTCGCAAGCGATCTGCCCAGCGAGTCGGCGGTATCAAGGCCACAACGGATGGTGTATTTAGCCGCATCTCGCCCTTCCGCAATGGCGCGGGTAAGCAGTGTCTGGACCTCCTCAGAACACTGCGGCAAAACAGCCGCCACCGAATCCCACAGGGAGTGGGTATATCGGCCCAAAAGGCAAGCGGTGTTGACGGACCGCAAGCCAGCACTGGAGGAAGAAAAGCCTTCTTCCCAAATTGGTCCAGGCGTTTGGATTCCCTATCCGGAGGGGCGGTAGGGAAGGCGGTTTGGGAGGCAGAGGCTTGGACAACCAAGCTCTCGGGGGTGGGATGTTGGGAGAGAAACAAGGGGTCGCCCGGAGCAGGGCGATGGCGTCGGGCCACGTTCCTATCCACAGGAGCCCCTGTGGTGGGTTTGGACCAGGCACCCAAAAGAACGTCAGTGAGTGCATCATTAAACGGCAGCACAGTCTCCGAGGAGGAAGCCGCCGGCTGAAGCACTTCGGTCAGGAGGTTAGTCCTGACGGCCACAGTAGGCAACTGGAGATGTAAGGCTCCAGCTGCTCTACGCAACACCGTTGCAAAATTAGCTCCCTCCTCCGTAGCCACGGGAGGAGACAGCATGCCAGTGTCAGGGAGGTGTCTAGACCACTGGCATCCCCAAGTTCCTCAGCCCAGTCCGGATCATACTCACACTGTTGTGTGAGAGGGTCCTCAGACCCCTCCCAGCTCTCCTGGTCCTCCTCTTTTCAAAATATGGAGGAGGAGGGACATTTGGGACCCAAGGTCTCATCGGCGCCGGAGTCGAGCGACGTCGGTCCGGCTCCATGTCCGGAGCCGGAGAGAACCGGGGAACGACGCCGTCCGGAGCCCCGGACGGCATCAGGAACGGCACCGGGGACATCGGCGTCGGCGGAGGCGTGGTTAGGTCAACCGGCGTCGATGGGGGTTGTGGTACCACCGGAGCCGGGATCGAGGCCGGGGCCGGAGCCGAGGCCGGGATGAAGGCTGGTGGGACAGGCGGCGCCGGGACCGGAGTCGACGGCGGCGCCGGGCAACCCCATCAGGGCCCGCGGGGCCCGAAGGCGCACCGGAGGGGCCTGAAGGCCCGAAGAGGCGGGCCATGGCCGACAGGAATTCCTGTATTTCGGCCGGAGTCGCCCCCGAACCCGGAAAGGACGGGTAATGCGGGGCGGCTCTACAGGCATGTCCGGGGCCGCGGGGACGGTGCCGACTGGGGCCTCAGCCGAGTCGCGAGACCGGCGAGGCGAAGTCTTAGAGCGATGACGCTTCTTAGACTTTTTGTGCTTCGACTTACCCGAGGAGCGCGAAGACTTGGACTCCGACGACCGGCGGGGACTCCGCGACCGGCCCCTCGCCCTCTCCCGGGACCGGGGCTTGACGCGGAGCCGACTGCCGGACCTCGAGTAGCTTTCGAGACCGCTCTCGCAAAGCCTTCGGATGAAGTTTCCGGCAGTCAGGGCACGACTTCGTGTCGTGGTCTCGGCCGAGACAGAAGAGAGACTCGAGATGCGGGTCCGTGATCGACATCATGAGACCACAGGCTCCGCATGGCTTGAAGCCGGGCATCCCTACGACACCTAGGAGTCGTGAAGACTCAATGAAGAAACAGTGAAAAAATTCACAAAAAAGGTTAGTCAAAAATTGACTAGGGCACTGCTCTTCCCGGATCTGCGCTTACTGGCGCGGAAAAAGAAGAACTGACATCAGCGCGCAGGGGCGGCGTCTAAGTACTGCAAGCGACGTCATCCCGGCGATCACGACGCCGACGACGGACGCGGAGCCGCACGACGCCGCCTACCGACGCGCAAGGGTACTGCTACGCAAAAACTTTCCGGATCCAGCCTGACGCCTGGGGATATTCTAAGATAAGGAATCTAAGGTAAGGAATCTGTCACTAACGTGTCTCTTTCAGATCCAGGAAATCCTGCAAGACAGAGCGGCCAAACAGGCCCTCCCTGCGAAACTGAGAGTCCAGGCAATAGTGTGTGGCTAAAGTGTGCAGAGATGTCCACGTGGCCACTGGACAGAATTCAGAAATGGAAACACCACGCTGAAAGGCCGTGGTGGCTGCTTTCACCCTGGTGGAATGGGCCCTAAGGCCTTCGGGAGGCTACTTCTTTGCCAAGGCATAATATATTTAATGCAGAGGATAACCCAGCGTGATATGGTCCTCTTTTGGACAGCACGCCCCTTCTCTGCTCCCACATATCCTATAAAGAGTTGGTCATCCACACGGAACTCTTTCGTACGATCAAGGTAGAACGATAATGCTCTTTTTGGGTCCAGAGGGTGGAGACGCTCCTCTCTCTTGGAAGGACGCGGAGGTGCATAGAAAGTGGGCAGAGTAACTGACTGTCCCAGATTAAAGTGAGTCACAACCTTGGGCAAAAAGGATGCCCTAGTTCTCAATACCACTTTTTCTGGAAAAACTGTCAGGTAAGGAGGCTGTGATGACAGTGCCTGTAGTTCGCTCACCGTCCTAGCGGAGGTAATTGCCACCAAAAAAGCTGTTTTGATGGTGAGCAACCGTAGAGGACAGTTGTGCATAAGCTCAAACTATGCACACATCCAGAAGTGAGGACCAAATTAAGGTCCCATTGTGGCATACGAAAAGGAGAAGGGGGAAACAAGTGGGTTAACCACTTCAAAAATCTCTGCACCAGAGGGTACATACAAAGTGAAGGCTGATTGGTAGCCGAAGAAAAGCCGAAAGGTAGCTCTTCAAAGTGCCCAAAGCAGCGCCCTGCTAGGCCAAGGAAAGGATAAACAGGAGGATATCTGCCAAGGAGGCAGACAAGGGGTCAATGGACCTTTCTATACAATATTTACAAAATTTGTTCCATCGGCAGGTGAATACCGATTTCATGAATGGACGTCTGACTGCCAGAGTAACCTTGCAGACTTCGGAATGAAGGTCAAAAGCGGTCAACTGTCACTGCTCACCCTGATCACCACTCTCTCCTGCTGCTGCAACATAAGATCCTCCCGAAGGGTCAACCTGATTGGAGGATCGACGCTCATGTCTAGAAGCTCGGGATACCAAACTCTCTGTGCCCAATACGGAGCCACAAGAATGACTTGTGCCTGGTCGCTCCAGATCTTCTCGAGCACTCTGGGCAGGAGTGGTATGGGCGGAAAGGCGTATAGGAGGCCTGAGCTCCACTCGCGACGAAAAGCGTCGCCGAGCGAGAGCCGCCTTGGAACCTCCAACGTGCAAAACTGCTGACATTGCACATTCTCTTCGGAGGCGAACAGATCTAACCAAGGTTCTCCCCACCGCTGAAAGAGACCTTGTGCCACCTCCGGATGGAGACGCCACTCGCGATCCGCACGGCACCTTCGGCTGAGCTCGTCTGCCCTGGCACTCAAAGAACCGGCCAGGTGTTGAACCACCAGGGAAATGCACTGTTGTTCCAGCCAAGTCCAGAGACGCAGGGCCTCTTGAAAAAGAGTCCATGACCCCACTCTGCCTTGTTTGTTGCTGTACCACATGGCGGTAGTGTTGCCCGTGAACACCTGAATTAGCCTTCTCTTTATGGATGGCTAAAAGGCTTTCAGTGCCAGTCGGATCGCTTGAAGCTCCAACAGATTGATATGGAGCCTGGCATTTGCCGGAGACCAGAGTCCTCTGATCTCCACCTCTCCCAGGTGGCCGCCCCATCCCAGGAGAGACGCATCCGTCACTACTGTGAGATCTGGTATGGGAAGGGAGAGGGATCTGCCCTTGATCCAATCGTGGTCTGTTAGCCACCAATGCAGGTCTTCCGCAGTGCCCCCTGATATCTGAACCAGGTCGGTGAGGTTTCCTCAATGCTGTGCCCATTGGAACTTCAGGTCCCACTGAAGAGCCCACATGTGCCACTGTGCATGGTTCACCAGCAGGATGCAGGAGGGCATGAGGCCCAACAGCCTCAGAGTAATTCTCACCAAAATCCAGAATAGAGGCTGAAACATCAGTATCAAAGTGTGAATATCCTGGACTCACCATTCAGAAGGATAAGCCCAAAACTGCACAGTGTCCAGAGCCGCTCCAATGAAAGGGAGCATCTGAGAGGGAATCAGAGGTGTGACTTCGGCTCGTTGATAGTAAACCACAGCGAATGCAGGAGGTTCGCCGTAGTCTGGAGGTGGGTGACGTCTGCTTGGGACGAGCCCACCTTTAACAACCAGTCATCAAGATAAGGGAAGACTGGAATCCCTGATCTCCGCAGATGGGCTGCGACCACCGCCATCACCTTTGTGAACGCCCGAGGGGCGCTGGTGAGGCCGAAGGGGAGCACAGCAAATTGAAAGTCCTCATGGCCCACAGTGAACCGCAGGTAGCGATGATGGGCAGGCAGGACGGGGATATGAAAATAAGTATCCTGCAAGTTCAGCGCTACCATCCAGTCTCCTGGGTCCAGGGCAGACAGGACCTGAGCTACGGTGAGCATCATGAACTTCTCCTTTTTGAGGAAGTAGTTGAAGGCTCTGAGGTTGAGGATAGGACAAAGGCCTCTGTCCTTCTTTGGGACCAGAAAATAGCGGAAATAACAACCATAGCCTATTTCTGCCCCGGGAACCCTCTCTATAGCTCACTTGACCAAGAAAGTCATGACTTCCTCGCAGAACAGAGCAAGGTTATCCTCCGTCAGCCAATCGTACACTGGAGACATATATGGAGAGGTAGTCTTGAAGGGGAGAGAGTAGCCCCTTTGTACTATTTGCAACACCCACCTGTCTGACGTGATGTTTCGCCAGTGGTGGAGATAATGGCGCATTCTGCCACTGACTGGTTGTAAATGATCCTGTGGGATCGAACTAGGAAGGTTTTGCGGTGGAGGAGGAGATCGTGGCTCAACTTCTGGCCTCCCGACACACGTGGTCAGGGTGAACCGCGTACATGGCCCCGCAGAGGCTGCTGAACTTGTGGGGCCCTCTAGCTGGAATAGGGTTGGCGTGGTGGTACCCCCTTCCGTAGCCACGAAAGGAATGAAAAGCAGATGCGGGCCAGGATGTTGTGGTGAGGCCCAAGGACTTGGCCATAGCCCGCGAGTCCTTGAAACGCTCAAGAGCAGCATCTGCTTTGTCTCTGAAAAGACGGGAGCCATCAAAGGACATGTCCGTAAGGTTAGCTTGGACATCCCGTGAAAAACCAGATGTCCTCAGCCAGGCGTGTTGGCGTATGGCCACCGTTGTGGAAATCGCTCTGCCTAATGAGTCTGTTGTGTCCAAGCCACATCTGATGGCGAACTTTGATGCATCTCTCCTGTCTGAGAAAGCTTGGGAGAGTATGGCCCGGTCCTCCTACGAGACCCTGGGCAGCACCTGTGCAACTGTGTCCCATATTGAATGGGAATAACAGCCCAAAAGGCATGCAGTGTTCGCTGACCGCAATGCCAGACTGGCGGAAGAAAACAATTTCTTTCCAAAACTCTCCAGTCTCTTGGATTCCCTATCTGGGGGTGAGGAAGGGAACGCGATACGGGAAGTAGAAGCCTGGACAACCAAGCTTTGTGGGGTGGGGCGGGCGGTGAGGAAAATTGGGTCGCCCGGTGCAGGGCGGTGGCGGCCGGCAAACGGCCTATTCACAGGGGCCTCTGTGATGGGCTTGGACCAGGTGCCCAGAAGGACGTTCGTTAAGGCCTCATTGAAAGATAGCAAGAATTCCGAGTTGGAGACACCAGGCTGCAGGACCTCTGTCAAAACATTAGTCTTGACTGTCACTGTAGGGAGCTGCAGGTCCAGGACCTCCACAGCCCTATGTACCACCATAGCAAATGATGCCCTTTCCTCCGTATCCAGGTTAGGTGGAGACAACATGCCAGAGTCTAGGGAGGTGTCCAGAGCACTGGCATCACCCAGTTCCTCGTACCAGCCAATATCTTGTGGATGCTGGATTTCTAAGGGATCCTGCTCCCCCTCCCAATCCTCCTCAACCATGCATAACCCTTCTGAAAAGGGCAGATTGAACAGCATAGAGCCGTTCGGCTCTGTCGGCGCCGATCTCGGTGTCAGAGGACGCCCGACTGGCTCAGTGTCGTTGAGAATGAGGGTTGGGGAGGCGCCGGTGATGCCGAGGACCTCAGCGGTGAAAGTGGCACCAGGGAAAGCCACTGCGGAGGTGCGACCAGCGCCGATCCAGACCTGGGAACGAGTCCAGCTGGAGGCCGTGGCCAGAGCCGAACCCACGGCGACTCCTCCATCCTCTGAGCCTGCGGGACCCAAAGGAGCGCCGGCAGGGTCAAGCCGCCCAAATATGGCATACATGGCATCATAGAACTCAGTAACCTGGGTGGGGGTCGCTCCCCAACTCCCGGGAAGGCAGGGAAACGCGGAGCTGACTCAGGCAACTGCTCCGCGGAAAGAGGCCTTGAACGCCGAGGTTCCTCCGCCTTGTCGCGAGACGGGCAGGGTTCTTATGTTTCTTGTGGTGCCTCTTACCTGCCTTCAACGACTTCGACGAAGAGGACTTTGATTCCTCTCGACCGAGACCTGGACTGGGATCGAGACCGACGAGGTGACCGCCACTGAAAATGCATACCTAGAACATGGTAAAGTTAAACTATCTCAGGCTGTTGAATAAGTTACTTACCTTTGGTAACGATATATCTGTAAGAGACATAGGTTAGTTATGGAGCCGTGACTTCCTGTTGGAGAAGGGCCAGGTGATCCTCCGACATGCAATAGAATTGAGGTGGCATGGATGGAGGGGTAGTCTCGAAGGGGAGGGAGTAGCCCCTTCGGACTATCTGCAAAACCCACCTGTCTGACGTGATGTTGAGCCAGTGGAAGAGGTGATGGCGAATCCTGCCGCCCCACTGGCAATTGATGGGCCTGAAAGGTCGGACTAGGAGGGTTTGGAGGCTGCTGCAGAGAAAGCACTGGTGGACTGGCCCGCCCGCTGGCCCTCCGACCCATGGGGGTGAGATCCACGTCCCCGGCCGCGCAGAGGCTGGACAGCTTGCGCAGGCCTGTGGCTCTGGGCAGAACGTGGCGGGGCACCCCTTACGTAGCCACGAAAGGGACGAAAAGCGGACTGCGCTGGGCGGGAGGTGGTAGTGAGGCCTAAGGATCTGGCCGTAGCCTTAGAATCCTTAAAGCGCTCGAGCGCGTTGTCCGCCTTGTCGTCAAACAGGCGACGACCATCAAAGGGCATGTCCAAAAGTGTTGCTTGGACAACCCCCGAAAAGCCAGTGGACCTCAACCAGGCGCTGCATCGCAATGCTACTGACGTGGAAATCGTCCTGCCCAGTGAGTCGACGGTGTCCAGCCCACACCGGATGGTGAACTTCGCTGCTTCTCTCCTTTAAGCAACAGCACGGGAGAGCAAGGCCCAGGCCTTCTCCGGGCACTGTGGCAGCACCTGCGCAACCGTGTCCCACACCGAGTGGGAGTAACGACCCAATAGACATGCAGTGTTCACCGACCGCAGTTACAAGCTGGAGGAAGAAAACATCTTCTTCCCAAGGTGGTCCAGCTTCTTGGATTCCCTATCAGGTGGTGCGTTAGGGAATGCGCCCTTGGATGTTGAGTCCAAGACTACCAAGCTCTCAGGGGTAGGATGGGAAGAGATGAAAATGGGGCCGCCCGGGGCTGGGCGGTGGCGTCGGGCAATCATCCAGTCCACAGGAGCCCCTGTTTTGGGCTTGGACCAAGTGCCCAAAAGGATGTCCGTAAGGGCCTCATTGAACGGCAGCAAGGGCTCCGAGGAGGCCGCTGCTGGTTGAAGCACCTCTGTCAGGAGATTAGCCCTGACCGCCACCGTAGGAGCTCGAGGTTTAGGGCCTCGGCTGCCCTATGCAGCACCACTGCATACGATGCACCCTCCTCCGTAGCCACGGTAGGGGGAGATAGCATGCCAAGGTCTGGGGAGGTATCCAGACCACTGGCCTCACCCAAATCCTGTCTCCAGTCCGGTTCCTCCAACTGGTCTGCAAGAGGGTCCACAGACCCCAGTCCTCCTCACCCTCTCCTGTGAGCCACTCAGGGCGGTACGAAACATCAGGAGAGAACAGGGGTACAAAAGTACCAGTCGACGTCGGTCCGGCTCCGTATCCTCATCGAGGGGGAGGCAGGGGTCGACGCCGGCTGGGGAAACAACCGGCATCAGAGGCGGCGGGGGTGTCGTCACTGGATTCGGCGCCGGAGGAGGTGTCACGAGGTCGACCGGCGCCGATCCAAATCCAGGCCTGGATCCTTGGGGGCCCTGCGGCGCCGAAGCTGCCGACATCGAAGGCCTAGAGCCCCCAACCGAGTCTGCAGGGCCCGAAGCACGCCGGCAGAGTCGGGCTGCCCGAAGATAGAATGCAAGGCTTCGTAACAGCTTCTAAGCTGGGCAGGGGTCGCTCCGGGTCCCGGAAAGGGAGGGAAGGCCGGAGTCGACCCAACAGGGTCCGTGGGCAGAGCCGGACGACTACCTGCTGCGTCCCGCGTCACGTCAGCCGACGGACGGGGAGAACGCGAAGAGCGACGATGATTCTTCGCCTTCTTCTTGTGCTTCGACTTACCTGAAGACTTCGACGAGGAGTGGTGGTGATGGCTCAGAGACCGGTCCAGCGACCTCCCTCTCGACCGGGACCTCAAGTGGCACAAAGCCGAGTGCCGGGCCTCCAGAAGCTTTCGAGACTGCTCCCGCAAAGACTTCGGGGCCATGGCTCGGTAGTCGGAGCACGACTTCGGGTCGTGGTCGCGCTCCAGGCACAAGAGGCACACAAGATGGGGGTCCGTCACTGACATCAGCTTGTGGCAGGAGCCACAAGGCTTGAATCCGGTCCGCCGAGATAACATCCCTGTGCACCAGGAGTCGAAAGACTCGAAAAAAGAAGTCGACAAAAGTTGCAAAAGGAGAGTCAAAAAGTGACTCGAGGTACAGCGCTCTCAGGATTTGTGCTGGCTGGTGCGGAAAAAGAAAGAACTGACAGCGCGCGAGGGCGGTGTCTAAGTAGATACCCCGACGTCATCCCGGCGACCACGACGCCAACGACGAACACGGAGTCGACCAACGCCACCTATCGACACGCAGAGGGAAAAATTCTACGGATCCAGTCTGACACCTGGGGGTAATTCTAAGGTGAGGAATCCATAACTAACCGTCTCTCTCAGATGTTCGTATTTAAACAGTTATGCAAACCATTCACCAGGAACTTGTAAACCTCCATGATTCTCTTTTCTCAACAAGTGCACCCATGAGAAACTTGCTGACTAGAGATAACCAAAGCTTAACACTTTCTAAACTCCACTTTATTAATTCTTGATATCAAAAACTATAATGAGATCCGAAAGCAGGATTGGAATATATTTTAATATCCATTTTCATAAAGATAACAGAAGTCTCAGACATTTGCTGGTCGAAAACAAAAGTGCAGTTTTAAAGAACAAGTTACTTACCTTCGGTAACAATATATCTGTAAGAGACGTATATCAATTATGGATTCCTTACCTTATAATTACCCCCAGGTGTCAGACTGGATCCGGAGAATTTTTCTTCAGCAGTACCCCTGCACGTCGGTAGGTGGCGTCGGTCGACTCCGTGTTCGTCGTTGGCGTCGTGGTCGCCGGAATGATGTCGGGGTATCTACTTAGACGCCGCACCTGTGCGCTGACGTCAGTTCTTTACACGACATTCCACGCCAGAAGCGCAGAGCCATGCAAGACACTGACCACTGGTGCACAGAACTTGGGCCCTAAAAGGGAGTCCCTTACCCTAGAAGTCAGTTCGCAGAACGGGGAGGATGGGTGGGGCGGTGAGGAATCAATAACTAATATATGTCTCTTACAGATATATCGTTACCAAAGGTAAGTAACTTGTTCATCTGAAAGAGACTATTAGTTATGGATTCCTCACCTTAGAATAGATACCCCAGCAATACCAACCCCGGAGGTGGGTCTGCGAACCAAGTTCACACCAGAAAGTCCTGGAGACTTGAACGGCCATCTCTCCGGACTTGGCTGTCCAGGCAGTAGTGTTTAGTAAACATGTGCAATGAAGCCCACATAGCTGCCTGGTAGATGTCATGAAGGGGGACTCCAAGTCCCGAAGCAGTAGTGGCTGCCGTCGCCCTGGTGGAATGGGTGCGCAACCCCACTGCAGGTTCCTTTTTCGCTAAGGAATAGCAGATTTTGATGCAAAGAACGACCCATCGAGAGATGGTCCGTTTTTCTACGGCCCGACCTTTCTTGGCGCCCACATAGCCAACAAAGAGCTGGTCATCCACCCGGAATTGTTTTTTGCGATCCAGATAGAATGAAAGCGCATGTTTTGAATCCAGACAGTGGAGCCTCTCTTCCTCTTTAGAAGGATGCAGGGCGGGAAGAAGGTGGGCAAAGTGATGGTCTGTCCTATGTGGAAAGAGGTAACCACTTTGGGAATGAAAGAAGGCCTAGTGCGAAGGACAACTTTCGAAGAAAGAGCCTGAAGCTCACTCACCCAGAGAGCAGAGGTGATGGCAACCAAAAAGGCAGTTTTAAATGTCAGAAGTCTGAGGGGACAGTTATGTAGCAGCTCGAAAGGAGCGCACATAAGATAGGTCAGAACCAGGTTCAAGTCCCAGTGGGGCATTACAAAAGGAATTGGAGGAAACCAGTGAGTAATGCCATTAAGGAAGCGCTTTACAATAGGGGACTTGTAAAGAGAAGGCTGGTCAGGGAGAAGAAGAAAGGCTGAAATGGCCGAAAGATAGCCTTTGAGAGTGCCCAGAGCAGAGCCCTGCTGGGCCAAAGAAAGAATGAAGAGGAGAACCTCTGAAAGGGGGGCAGAAAGGGGATCCACAGCCTTTGCTGCACACCATGCCACAAACCTGTTCCTTCTACAGGCGTATACCCTTTTGGTGGAGGGATGCCTGGCTGCCAAGATAACATTACAGACTTCGGGAGGAGGGTTGAAAACTGCCGCCGCTCAATCTCCACGCAAGGAGGTGGAGGCTGGACAGGTTCGGGTGGAGGACCGTCCCCTGCTGCTGCAACAGAAGATCCTCCCGAAGAAGCAGTCTGCTCGGAGGATCGATGGACATGTGCAGAAGCTCAGGACACCAGACTCATCGTGCCCAGTCCGGAGCCACAAGAATGACTTGGGTATGGTCGCGCTTGATCATCTTCAGCACTCGGGACGGAAGTGGTACCGGCAGAAAGGCGTACAGGAGGCTTCAACTCCACTCGCAACGAAAAGAGTCGCCAAGCGAGTGTCGCCTTGGAAATTCCAACTTGCAAAACTGCTGACACTGCACGTTCTCTTTGGTGGCTAACAGATCTAACCAAGGATCTCCCAACTGCTGAAAGAGGCCTTGCACCACCTCCAAGTGAAGACGCTATTCGTGATACATCATGCACCGACAGCTGAGCTCCTCCGCCCTGGCGTTCAGGGAACGGGTCAGGTGTTGAACCACCAGGGACATGCCCTGAGGTTCCAGCCATGTCCAAAGGCGAAGAGCCTCTTGACATAGGGTCGACAACCCCACCCGCCCTGTTTGTTGCAGTACCACATGGCGGTGGTGTGGTCTATGAACACCTGCACTACTCTTCCCTTGATAGAGGGAAGGAATGCTTTCAGTGGAAGACGAATAGCTCGGAGCTCCAAAAGGTTGATATGGAGCCCGGACTCCACCGGAGACCAGCGTCCTCTGATCTACGCCTCTCCCAGATGGCCGCCCCATCCAAGGAGTGACGCATCTGTCACTACTGTGAACTCTGCTTGGGGAAGGGAGAGGGATCTGCCGCTGACCCAATCCTGGTTCGTAAGCCACCACTGCAATTGACGTGCAGTGCCCTCCGTGATATGGACGTAGTCGGAAAGATTTCCCTGATGCTAAGCCCACTGGAACTTCAGGTCCCACTGCAGAGCCTGCATATGCCACCTGGTATGATCCACCAGCAGGATGCAGGAGGCCATTAGGCCCAGCAGCCTCAGAGTCATTCTCACTGAAATCCGGAATAGAGGCCGAAACATCGGAATCATAGCCCGAATATCCCGGATTCGCTGCTCGGGAGGATAAGCCCGAAACTGGGCTGTATCTAGAACCGCTCCAATGAAGAGGAGCTTCTGAGTGGCACGTTGATCATCAACCCCAGCAAGTGCAGGAGATTTGCTGTAGTCTGTCGGTGGGGGGGGCGACAGCCTGGGGCGAGCTCGCCTTCAACAACCAGTCGTCGAGATAGGGGAAGACTGGAACCCCTGATCTGCGCATATGAGCTGCGACGACCGTCATCACCCGAGGGGCACTGGTAAGGCCAAAGGGGAGCACGGTAAACTGGAAATGCTCGTGGCCTACTGTGAACCGTAGGTAACACATGTGGGCTGGCAGGACGGGAACATGGAAATAGGCGTCCTGCAAGTCCAACGCCACCATCCAGGGTCGAGGGCAGACAGGACCTGAGCCAATGTGAGCATCTTGAACTCCTCCTTCAGGAGGAAGCGGTTGAGGGCCCTAATGTCTAAGATAGGACGCAGGCCTTTGTCTTCTTGGGTACCAGAAAGTAGTGGGAGTAACAACCACAACCTACTTCTGGCACAGGGACCCTTTTGATAGCTCTCTTGGCCAAGAGAGCTGCAACTTTCTGGCAGAGAAGGCCCGAAGTGATCCTCTGACATGCGATGGAGTGTCGGTGGCATGGAGGGAGGAGTAGCCCCTTCGGACTATTTGCAAAACCCACCTGTCCGATGAGATGGTCTGCCAGTGGGGGAGGTGATGGCGAATCCTTCCGCCCACTGGCCTCTGGTGGCCCTGGAAGATCGGACTAGGAGGGTTTGGAGGCTGCTGAAGGGGGGCATGGGTAGACTGGCCGCTCGCTGGCCCCAGACCCACGTCGCTGGGTTCCACGTCCGCAGCCACGCAGAGGCTGGGTGGCATGCGCGGCTCTGTGGCCAGATGGAGTGGAACGTGGTGGGGCACCCCTTCCGTAGCCATGAAAGGGGCGAAAGGCAGACTGCGTGGGGCGAGAGGAAGCCGCGAGGCCCAAGGATCTGGCCATAGCCCTAGAATCCTTGAAACGCTCGAGCGCTGAGTCCGCCTTGTCACCGAACAGGCAACGGCCATTAAAAAGCATGTCCAAAATGGTGGATTGGACATCCCCGGAAAAGCCAGACATCCTCAACCAGGCGTAGCGCCTCTAGGCTACCGACGTGGAGACAGTTCTGCCCAGAGAGTCAGCGGTATCCAGCCCTCACCTGATGGTGAACTTAGCAGCGTCTCGACCCTCCGCAACGGCACATGTGATAATGGTCCAAGCCTCCTCCGGGCACTGCGGCAGCACTTGCGCAACCGTGTCCAACAATGTATGGGAATAATGGCCCAAGAGGCATGAAGTGTTCACCAACCGCAGCGCTAAGCTGGTGGAAGAAAACATTTTCTTCCCAAGGTGGGCCAGCTTCTTGGATTCACTATCTGGGGAAGCAGTAGGGAATGCGACCTTGGAAGACGAGGCTTGGCCCACCAAGCTCTCAGGAGTAGGGTGTTGGGAGAGGAATAGTGGGTCGCCTGGTGCCTGGCGGTGGCGTCGGGCAATCATCCTATCCACAGGAGCCCCTGTGCTGGGCTTGGACCAGGTGCCCAGAAGGACATTGGTGAGGGCTACATTAAAAGGCAGCAATGGCTCTGAAGAGGCCGCTGCCGGTTGAAGTACCTCTGTCAGGAGGTTAGTCCTGACCGCCACCGTAGGAAGCTCTAGGCCCAAGGCCTCAGCCACCCTACGAAACACCACTGCATACGAGGCTCCCTCCTCCGTAGCCAGGGTAGGGGGAGAAAGCATGTTAAGGTCAGGGGAGGTGTCCAAACCACTGACCTCACCCAAATCCTCTCTCCAGTTCGGCTCGACCAGCTGGTCTGCTAAAGGGTCAACAGACCCCTCCCAGTCTTCCTCACCCTTCTCTGGCTGCCACTCAGGGTGATAAGGAACGCCAGGGTAGAACAGCGGTACAAAAGTATCCTCCGGCGCCGGTTCGGACGTCAATCGACGCTGGTCCAGAGGCGTGTTCACGTCTGGGGAGAGTCCAGGTTCGACGCCAGCTGGGAGCACAACCGGCATCGGGGGAGTCGTCACTAGGATCAGCGTCGGGGAAGGTACCGTGAGGTCGACCGACGCCGATCCGGATTCAGGCCTCGATCCTCAGGGGCCCTCTGGTGCCGAGGCCGGAGCCGCCGGCATTGAAGGCCTGGGGCCTCAGCCGAGTCCGCAGGGCCCGAAGGCATGCCAGCAGAGTCGGGCTGCCCCAAAATGCTATGAAGCGCTTCATAAACTGCTCGAAGCTGGACAGGGGACGCTCCGGCTCCAGGAAATGGCGGGGGAGCGCAGAGCCATCCCAGAAGCAGGCTCCGAAGGCGGAGAGCGACGACGCGCCGGGTCCCACGTCGTGTCGGCCGACGGACGGGGTGAAGGCGAAGAGCGACGATGCTTCTTCACCTTCTTTTTGTGCTTCGACTTACCTGAGGAGTGCGAAGACTTCGAGGACGAGTGGTGGTGACTCCGCGACCGGTCCCGGGACCTTCCTCTCGACCGGGACCTTGAATGGCACAGAGCGGACTGCCGGGCCTCCAAAAGCTTTCGGGACCGCACCCGCAAAGACTTCGGGTTCATGTCCCGGCAGTCGGAGCACGACTTCGGGTCGTGGTTGCGCTCCAAGCGCCAGAGGCACACGAGGTGTAGATCCGCGACGGACATCAGCTTGTGACAGGAGTCACAAGGCTTGAAGCCGGTCCGACGATGGGACATCCCACGTGCAACCAGCAGTCGAACGACTCCCAAAAAGATGTCGACAAAAGTCAAAAAAAGTTTGGTCAAAAAATAACTAAGGGGCAAGCTCTCTCCGGATCGGCACTGGCTGGTGCGGAAAAAGAAAGAACTGACATTAGCGTGCAGGGTCGGCGTCTAAATAGACACGCCGACAACAGACGCAGTGTCGACCGATGCCACCTACCAACGCGCAGGGGTACTGTTAAGAAAAAAATCTCCAGATCAAGTCTGACTCCTGGGGGGTAATTCTAAGGTAAGGAATCTATAACTAATAGTCTCTTTCAAATAGACCAAAATAATTGGCCTTCCAGGCCGGAAGACAGCAGGATACTCGCCCTCCCACAAGCTCCAGGTGTGTTTGGGAAAAAGAACAAAGACTGCTTTCCTGGGGGTGCTGGGGTGGGGGTTTAGGGGAGGATGAGGAGGAGAAAGAGGAGGGATGGTGCTGGGATCCACAGTCCTTTCCTCTGCCACTACCCTTGTATTGGCAGACCAATGGGTCATGGGTTGGCCGACCTTATGGCTGGTAAAGTGGTCAGTGCTGAAAGGAAAAACCCGAAGAAAATCCTCGAAAACTGCAAAACTGCTGGGAATCACTCTAGAGTGGAGGCTGCTGGCAGACCTAGGGAGCGGGCTGTCGCCCTGCTGGCTTTTAACTCCTCTCAGAAAGCATCCTCTTTACCGCCAAACTGACAGCTTCCATCAAAAGGCAGGGCCATGACATTGGCCTGTACATCGCTAAAGAACCCTGATAACCTGGGCCACGCATGGCAGCCGATAAAGATCGAAGTGCCCATCACTCTTGCCACAGAGTCAGCTGTATCCAGGCCTGTCTTTATAATGGGCCTGAAGGCACTCTGTCCATCCTTGAGAATCTCCTTAAAAGTGTGCTCAATGTTCTCTGGTACACGATGTGCAACGAGCTGGACCATATCCCAAAGTGCATGTATGTAACAAGCTAGCAAGCAATTGGTATTTAATTATTTGGGTGCCATACTTACCGCCAAGAACACTTTCTTACTCAATGCCTCCAACAATTTGGACTCACTTTTTGAAAGGACTGTTGGGAATGATCCCTGCAACTGGCCTGAGGCAAATAATGCTTGGATCACCAGACTCTCCAAGCTCAATAGACTAGTAGCCTATTGACAGCTGAGCTGAAGAAGGTTGCTCCCAGGCCACATAGATGGGCTCCATTAAGGCCTCTTTGAAGGGCAGTATGGTTATGATCTCGGATTCATAGGGAGCAACACTAATGTGACAACACTGGTATTAACCTTCTATCAACATTAACTGAAAGTCAAAAATGGATTCATTCATTGGTAGATGCTTGCATGAAAGATGGGCGTGCAAGGGTAAGTTTGTCAGGTGTGCTGATTAAGGCTCTGACAGCAGTACTGTCATTGTGAAAGCATTTATTTTTTTAAACAGCATTTAAAGAAAGGCGATATGGTGGTCA
Organism: Calotriton arnoldi; assembly: GCA_963921515.1. Lineage (NCBI taxonomy): Eukaryota > Metazoa > Chordata > Amphibia > Caudata > Salamandridae > Calotriton > Calotriton arnoldi. The sequence continues at coordinate 885,395 of CAWUFW010003374.1, forward strand.
ATTTACTTTTTACATTTGTTTAGGAAAGCAAAATATCCTGCAAATAAATTCAGCACAGTGTATTATAGTAAATAAGTCACAATCTTTTCTGTGAAACACGAACTTTGAAACCATGGGTAAACATTAAATAAGAAGGATTATCCATGGGAATGAATATGTGCCCTGGTGTAATATGCAACTGGTGCTCATATAAAGCGCTCTGATACCTTTGGGTCAAGTTCGCTCTATATAAAACTATGAAAATAAAAAATAAAAATAAATATATATAAATGTATTTATACACACACTCCAAAGCACCCTTGCCTCCGCACTCTCAAACGGGTGCTAGACTGTGTGGGGGTAAATCCTCAAATTAGATGCTTGCTCCAGAAAAATAATGGTCAGCACTCACGGGAGAAGGTTATCCAATTTATTCACGTATAAGCAGTGCAAACAGACGCATTTTGGCAAACACCTTTCTCAATGTTGGTGGGCTTCATATTGGAACATCCTTATATACAAATTACAATTCATTACATCAAATTCATTGTAATCAACAAAGGAATATGTTACATTCAGGTATGTAAGCCTATTCAACTTCATTCCTATCATCCCATCTTTAAACATGTTTCATTGCACCCACAGGTGCATTTTTCTGCGCATTATATTTATTGTGGCTGTTGCAAATTTGGGTCCTAATTATAAATGCATCAAAATGTTTGATTCCTCCAAATTGACAATATTATATAGGATTACTTTTGTTCTCTTTACTATTGAAAGTAATATCAACCGCAACTGGGGCTTACTGACTGGTTATGCCACCATGAATGGGCTTATTCAGGTTGCCATGGTATGCTGTTATATGGTCTCAAACAGTTCCATACTCTAATATCCTTAACAGAGTTTCCTAATGTATAAACATCACATCACCTGTAATCATAACCCAATTATTATTAACCGGTACAAAATGCCTAGTAATCTCATTGCAAATAATTTTCAACAAATGTTCAGTGAGGCGGCGCGCCGGGAGGCAGCATCTGCTTTTTTCAAATCCAGATCATCTATTCGAGAGAGAGAAGGAAGGGGGAGGCAGTCTCTCTACTAACAACGACTATCTAAAAGACACATTTATCAGTTTGGAGTGGCTCTATGAAAGAGAAACACGGAAGTGGGGGAAAGCAACTTCCTTACAAAATTATATTGACATCAATCACATGCCGAGAGGTCTAAGAATCTATACTGTTCCATCGCACGAGAACCCAGACCCCCTCCTGTTGCAAAAATGGGCTCAGCACACTGCGAATTCCCCAAAAGGAATGTTGGTGATTTTAGTTAAATTTGTGTGGAGTGTTAGAGAAAGAGTCCTGTAGGAGGCTGGCTTAGTATATGGTGCTCACTTATGTAAGTGTAGCACCCTGCACTAATCCAGACAACCCTTATGGTGATTTTAGTGGTCTTAGACAACCTTAGAAAGCTCTCTAAGTGGTAGCTGTGGAAAGCAGCCTTCAGGCTTAGTTTAGAAGGAGTGTAAAGCAGCTTGTTTTACCAGAACGTAATCTTATTGGTATAGATTAAGTGAAAAGGAACCACACAGTGTATTTATAAAAATAGGTATTTCTTATATGACACTCACTAACACCTAAAAACATCTCCTACCCGGAGATATAAATACAATGCACACAATACTTTGCAAATAGAACAGATGAGTAGCACAGGTATACAATGGTCTCCAGGGGGAGATCAAACCATATACTAAGATAGTGGGATGCGAACCACGACTCAAGTCAAGATTGTACCCAGAAGACGCAAAAGTGCTGGGGACCCAAGAAACCACCCGAGGTAAGTACCCAGGAACCCCACGGAGGCCATGTGCAGAGTGGAAACACGACGTGTGCTCTATTCAAGCCAATGGGTAAGTCGCAGTTGCAATTTTAATGAAGGACCCTCCCCAGTGGACCCTGAAGAAACCCTGTGGAAGACAGAAGGTTGGAGAGCCAACCCCACCTGTGGATACCCTAGGAACCAGGATACCTACACCAGGGGAGCTGGGTGCATAGGTGTGAAGTGGCATCGGAAACCACCGTCAAACTCAATGGAGGACTTCAGGAAGATGCCGCTGGCGAAGAAGGTGAAAGTGTCCGGTGGAACCCAAAGGTGGATTCAAGATGAGAAATACCTGCAAGCAGAGGGGACAGAGTCTATGCCACTCAGGAGTGACCAGGAGGCACGGAAGACGAATGTCCACCGATGTCGGGTGATGCAGGAGAGTTGACGATAACCTTGGAGCTGCAGCTGTGTGGACCAGGCGATGCTGTGGAAGACCAAGAGCCGCTCACAAGCTGTCCCGCGTCAGATGTCGAGAGATCGGTGTCCATCGGGAGCACCAACAAGCCTTAGCAACTGCTAACAACGTGGCAAGCAAAAAAGGTACAGTGTCGGACCAGCAAGGTCCAAGTGACACACTAGAAGCTAGGGAGTCAGAGTAGGCCCGAGCAATCTGGGGAGCCCACTGGAGTCACAGAAGACCCACGAGAGGACCCACAGGCCGGAGGCACAGGAGTCGCAAGAGGACCTCGAGCAGCTCACCAAAGACGCAGGCCCACGGTGCAAGGGATGCAGTGAGGACGACGATCTTGGCTGCAGGAGATGTTTGTGGTTGGAGCTTCTTGGAGCCCGAAGATCTCTGAGGAAGAGTCAACAGCAAGTCGATGCGGTACACAGGGGTTCTGTTCCAGCGGTTCCGACCAGGGATACTGGCCTCAAACTCGGTGAGAAGACAGTGCAGGCCTCGACGGAGTTGCAGAACCACCACCTGTGTTGCTGAGCCTTTTGGAGTCCATGGGAACCCACGATCAGCAGTCCGGTCAGCTGTGTTGCTGTGCCTGCAGATGCAGGGAAGTGACTCCTTCACTTCAAGGGAGATTCCTTCAGGTGTCTTGGATGTCCACAGGCCTTGTGAGGATCCTTTATGGAGCACAGGCACAGACGTTGCAGAAGACTAGCAGGACGACGAGACCAGGAGCAGCAGGAGTCTTCCCAGTTGCAGTCTTGGTGCCCAGAGCAAAGTCCAGCGAAGTCCAGAGTGCCCAGATGGTCGAAGATGAAGTGGTTCTGATCTGAATCTTGTCCCAGGACAAATCTAGGGACACACCCACAGGTAAGCCCTTAAGTACCCTAAGGAAAGGGTTGGGATGATTCAGGGGTCCCTCCAGGGGAGAGATCGGACAGTGGGGAGGATACTTCCATGTCCTTTGTCCAGTTTCGCGCCAGAGCGGGAGCCAACGGCTCCCTGAGCTGGTTTGAACTGGAGGTTGCAAGGAGGCCACCAAATGTGCCATTCAAGAATTCTGAGTGGCGCTGGCAAATGCCCCCACCATGTCCTAATACACTAAATCCTGTCTGGGAGGTAGTCACACTTCCCTGTGACAGGATACCTATTGTCCTGCCTTCCTCTGCTCGAGCTTGGCTCAGCAGCAGGAGGGCAAAATCATGTCTCTGGTAGGCAGCATCAATAGTTTGCTGTCCGGGTCTAGAAGAATGGTACCGGGAGCACTGAGGGCCTCCCGGAGGAGCTTTACAGTGCATGGAATCATACAGTATGGGGGTATTATTCCAACATGTTTGATACCAAACATAACAGGGTTCGTCCCAGCCAGTTTAGAGATGGTCATTGCGTAATGACGCATGGCCACTCTATGTATCGTAATGGCTGATGCCCTTACAACCCGGGAGAATGGACTCCGAAGGTTGTAGGGTTGTCATGTTCATGCAGGGGCACCCTCACACTTAGAACCAAACACCCTGCCTTCAGAATTGAAAGGCCTGCCTTAGGGGTGACTTACAGGTTTTAAGTGCCATGATCTCAGATATAAGAAAAATTATATCTGCTGTAAGTGGTGCTAGCACCAGCTTACACAGGCTGCAATGGCAGGCCTGAAGTCACAATTTGAGTGGTCTCTCATGGGTGGCATAACACATGCTCCAGCCCATGGGAGACCCCTGGTGTACCTATGCCCTGGGTACCTGGGTACCAAATACAAGGGACTTAGACGGATACACAAGTAGCCAATATGGAGTATACCCAAGAACTCACCATGTCCAATTTTAGGGGAGAAAGCATAGAGGCTGGGGTCCTGGTTAGCAGGATCCCAGCCAGACTAGCCAGAAACAGCTTAACACCAGGCAAAAAGTGGGGGTAACCATAAAAGTAGATCCTACTTTCCTACAAGCCCTAAAAGAGATCAGGGACGTGCAAACTGAGATTTCCAAAAATGAAGGTAAAAATAAACAGGAGGAGCTGAAAGAACAAATGAAAAAACGATTAATTAGCTGAACAGAAGATAAGACAAAGAAAACAAGATACATTTGACAAAGTTGCACACAACTATCAACAAGGGAGTGTCTTGACATTTTCTAAAAACTTCAACGCACCCAGGAGAGAGTTGAATAGCAATAAAAATATAACCACTCGAGAGCAAAGAGACATCTGAATCCGATGTTACAGATACGGAACAGTCAGGTGAAGAAGGAGCAGCTTCATTGGCACCTAGGCAAAATCCGACCACTTTTCACGAGGAGTTCCGCCTGATACGGCAAACATGGCTCTGGGGAGGAAAAGGCAAACCACCAGAACCACGAGCAAGCAAAAAACAAGAAGGGCGGCTGGAAGCAACGACAACAGTGCCTTGCCGCTTGTAACCAGAAGCAAGAGGGGGAACAAATGCAGATGAATATTGAGACTCTAACTATTATAAATCTGACTCCAAAGAAGTTGACTAGGGCAGAGCAATCTGTACTAAAGTTAGGACTTATGTTCTGTCCCAACAATAAATTTGAATATACACAAACGCGCATTGACCTTTTCAGATTTTCAAGAAAATTGAAACTATCCAAAATTATTACATAGAATGGGACGTTTGCGAAGAAAGGAAGGACAGGGACTGAATGTACTGATATGGATATATTGACGTGCAATGACCTTGAAACTCTAGCAATCCTGAAAGGACCTGTACATTGGGAAAGTTTCTCAAACTGATGACATACATGAAAGAAAGTACTGAGTTGAACATCTAGGTGTAATTCAACAAGGGGCACCCATTCAAACCGGCGTCCACTTTTTTGCCTCAAATGCCAATTGATGCCATTGATAGAGAGCAGTCAATAGAGAGCTCATGCAATACAAATTAAAGGCTTGAGATCAGGAGCAAAAAGAGAATATAACATCAATAAACAACAGAGGACAGCCTTGGCCAATCTACAGAATGATAAAAGCATTGTATATAAACTGTCAGTTAAAGGGGCAACATCGTTTTACAAACAAGAGTGAATTACTGCAAAGAAGCTTTAAGGCAATTGAAAGACACTACTTGCTACTTGGAAATATCTAAGCTGGAATATCATAAAAGTATAACAGACTACAACTCTCTTATTGAAAGTTGGCATCAGAAGGGTATGCTGGAGTTAAAAAAGTTGCAGCTTCTTCATTGTCCCTATCACCGGACGCCCACGTTTTATCATCTGCCCAGAATTCAGAAGAGCGACACTGATTGCCCAGGACGACCCATTGTTTTGCCACAAGGAAGCCTAACAGAACACGTCAATATATGTAGATGACTTTCAGTTTGAATTTGTTATTCAACTAACCTCGTATGTGAAAGACACTAAAGATTTCTTGAGATGCATTTCAGATGTCACATGGGAACTGGACTTATTAATGATAATGATTGACATTTCCAGCATTTAAACAAGCATAACACACAAAGATGGACTTGAAGCAGTGAGGTACTTTTTGAAAGGACGCTCGCTCAAATACTTATAATACAATGTCATGCTGATTGAATTTGTACAGTTCTGTCTATATAATAACATCTTTATATTTCAGGACTGTGAGAGGCTGGCTTAGTATATGGTGCTCACTTAAATTAGTGTAGCACCCTGCACTAATCCAGACAACCCTTGCTGTATTTTAGTGGTCTTAGACAACTTTAGAAAGCTCTCTAAGTGGTAGATGTGGAGAGCAGCCTTCAGGCTTAGTCTAGAAGGCTGCTCTCCATTGCAGCTTGTTTTACCAGTACTTAATCTTTTTTTTTTTTTTTTATATATCTTTATTAACATTTAACACATTTGTGACAAGGCACTTATACATTCTCTGATCATACACTAAGTTTTGTCATATAATCGTGGACACAAGAATAATTGGGCTGTTTACATTTCACAGCTTCATATTAGTTTCATAGCGAACGCTTTAGCCTCATCGATGTGGGCCCCATGGTATCAATCCCCCGTTCTATAGAGCCTGTCTGCCTTGTCCAGTTCTTTGGTACATTTGAAAACATTTCTGCAACAAATTACCCCAACTCCCGACCCCCCCCCCCCCCAATCCTACAACTTTAACCTTACCCACCCCCCCCTGTTATATTTCATATAGATGCCCTAATAAAGGCATTGTTTGAGATGCCCTAATATAGGCATAATCTTTCACCTACAATAGTTGCCTATTCTCCACAATAACGGGCGCTGAGGGCTGAAAATTAACTAGACTGTGGTTTGGGTACAGAAGGAGGGTTTTTCCCGAACAATGGCCTCCTATACCATCTTTGATGTGCTCATCCAGTATGATTAAATATTGATAAGAGTTCTAGGAAACCAGGCAGAGGCTAGGATCCACCTGCATAAACATCTACGTAACCGGTTCATCCCATACGTCATCTTCATACCCAACAATGGCTAACACAAGACAAAGGGACTCTATACTTTTCTGTATAAATACAGCACCTCTTGCTATCAGTAGTTAGAGGGAACCGAGACTTCCAGGCCGACACACTAACCAGAGACGCTGAGGCTCCTGCATGCAGTCGCTCCAGCTGACAGTGGTCTAATCATCCCTTGTGGGGTGTCGAACTCGAGACCAGGACGATGTCCCACACTCATTATTCAGGTAATGGGGTTTGACTAAATCCTAGCAGGATTCTTGGCTTCTTTCGCACCTACTCACATGCTAGGTACACTTAGGTACATCTAGACAGGCATCGTAGGAGTATGCGCTTTATTTTATAAATGCATTTTATATTCATGTATATGTTCATGACTATTGCAAAATGGTAGAACTGTACTTTCCTTTTTTATTCACTGTACTGCTGATCATATATCTCTGCTACTGTTTAACAGTTGTGGCAGCACATATATTTTATACTAGAAGAACAACTGTGCAATACATTCTTATTGTAAACATGCTAACTGTTTCTTCTGTGTAACTCTCTGAGACCAAATGAGCAAGCACGAGTGACTGAGCGAAAAGTACTACATTGTTTCCACGAGTCTGAGAAATCAGGGTTGTCGTGTTCTGAGGTTGCCAAAAACTAATCTCTCTGATAAAAAGGAAATTCTAGTGGCACTGTGAGCTAGCTAATGCAAACAGGCTAACATACGCGGTGGGGGTGCTCAGAATCAGTCTGACATCAGGCCCACAGTGTATGTTATCCAAAAGCGCAGGTCCTGCAGGGGTACTATAGGAACTGCACTACATGGCGCCACCAACGTTGGTTTGGTACTTATTTAACAGTAGAATCTGAGTAGTTCAGTCGTGCTTATTCTCAGAGACCCCTACTCACAAAAACCAGAGACGTCTTGAGTGGGTGGGCACACACTCCGCCACAGCTGAGTAGGCGAGAAATCCTATTTATTGGCTGTTGGTTAATCAAGCTAGAAGGACATTTAGTTCCCAAAATTGTGCAAAACACCTTATCTTAATTTCCTTGGACAGTTATTCTGTGTTCTTAACACAATGACTACCGAAAACGGAGAATTAGACCAGCTGGCACAAATAGGTCAGTCAGATTCTGAGGAAGATGCCAATGCAATAGAAATTGCACCCAATGTAAGACACACACTCACAGTTAAACTCCTCAAAAATGGTGTACCATCCAAAGGAGGTGTAGTAATATTCGTGATAGAGGCACACGAAGATTTCCAAACAGAGGTGTTCAATTCATGGGTTACATTCCCAGCAGCAAATGCTATAACAAAAACTTTTCATTATTTTACACATGAAGAAGTCCCAGCGGTCTACACTCCGTTTGAGGAGATTGAGATTCCGCTTACCTACCAGGAACATAATTTCTGGTTTAATGGCACCCTACCCCACTCAAGAAGAAGAGCAAGACTTGGTCCATTAGGAAGACCAGGAGCAACATGGCCGATATTAGCGACCTATGCACCACATCCTGATATTGACACAATGCCAAATGATGAATTGCTTTTTCAACACAAAGTTGATAAAACTTTACAGAAACATGACAATTCGTCATGAAGACACTTGCGGTCCAACCAACAGTAATTACACCAAATAGAGCTCCTACACAGAGCACAGCTACTAAAATTACTCCACAAACATTACATGCGGTAATGGGTAAATTGCCCACAAAACGTGAACAAATTCCTTTCTGGGTAGCTCAGAAAATAAACCAATTAGAAGCAGTATTCCCAAATACAACACCATTTGAAAAACACAGAATGTTAACAATCTGCTTGCCGATGGGGATTACACCACAGTTAGAGGATTGTACCTCTTGGGGTACAGTCTTTGCTGCCATATATACCAGAACTCATGGTGTTCCTTCATTAGCAGTGATACCAGATGTATTAAGACCAATACAAAATGAGTACGGAGCAGAGCCTGCTCTGAACTTGGGGATGAAGTTATTAAATAACTATGACCAGGTATCAGCCATAATACTGGATAACATTAAAGGGGAAGCAGCATCAGTGGCAATCCACCAACGCCTGAGGGAGTTCTCTCCATTAGAACAGGAGAAAGAACTACCCAAAATAATTGAAAATGCGTATGCAGAGTTAGGCAGGGATAGTTTGGGGGGAAAAGCTGTAAAACCTCAACTAATGGGCAGTCCCGAAAAGGACACTTCTAAGCAGACACCGACTTCTTCTAAAAAGAAGTGGGATAATAAAAAACAACAAAAGTTTAAAGACAACAGATCTCAGTCCCGAGGTAGGTCTCCTCCACAGGAGCCCTCTGTAAAGAGGTACAACCAAAGGAATAGAGATATTAGGAAACCTGACAGGTATCAGGATACTGATACACGTTCCTCTTGTTCCTTTCAGGGCTCGAATATAAACTCTGAGAGAGAAGGACGGTCAGAACACAGAGACGAGCGCACACAGTCCAGAGACAAGTAGCACACTCCAGACTTTACTTCCAAAAAAGAAGATAAGCCAAAATCAAAACCTCAATTTAAGAAAAAGAAAGTTGCTGGTCTGAAAATCAGACATGCCTAGAATTCTGAGAACACAACTTCTGAATGGGGAATGGGCTCTGACGATGCTAGACAGTGCGGCAGAAGTAACAATAGCTCGCCAGAACCTGAAGGAATTTCTGGTGACAGCGGACTTGAATGATTACATCACGGTGGAAACACCAGACAAAAGGGTGAGCGTCCCACATAAGTTACATGAAATAACACTCCGGATGGAGGGGGAAAGGCCCAGGAAAATAAAAGGTCTCTTTTGGAAGAACTTATCGTCTGGGTATGACATCCTGCTAGCCGAACAAGATTGGCCGCCAGCATTCGTAATGGAGTGCCCCAGGGGAGAAAGTATAATTTTTCCTGCATTTTCCGACCATGTTCCCATTCACCTTAAACATACATATGCACGGGAGTGGGCAGTAGCACAAGCACCAGCATTGTACAAAAATCACGCTGGGTGGGATGAGGATTCAACCTACCACGTGATCCCGTTAAAAGTTTCACCTAATGCTCAGAGGCAATTCCCAATAAAGCAAGAAGCTAAAAAACAGGTCAGGGAGATCTTAGATCAACTTGAATACCAGGGGGTCATTGAAAAATGTACCTCTCCAATAAACAATCCTTTGTTCCCCGTCTCTAAACCAGACAATACATATCGTCTAGTTTTAGATTACAGACATTTAAACTCATGCACAAAGACATTTGCTGTCCAAAATGCACATAGTGCCGCATTAATGAATAAGCTTGTGCGGAAAAAATACAAAACAACACTTGATATCTCAAATGGATTTTTCTGCCAAAATATAGCACCTGAAAGCAGCTATTTGACCGCATTCTCAGCGTTAGGGTCCCAAAGACAATTTCGTCGACCCCCCCAAGGGTATAAGAATAGCCCCGGGGTATTTTCAGGAAGGGTAACAGAGCTTCATCAAATTTTTGAAGTAAAAGCATTGTCCTATGTTGATGATATTTATCTAACAGACGATGACTTAGAGAGGCACTTGACCAGGGTAAGCACCATTATTATGGGATTTGCCACTGAGGGCTACAAACAAAACTTTAAAAAAATCAAAAATAGCCCACCTCAATGTCTTATTTTTGGGGTATGAGCTGTCAGGTGAAGGGAAAAGTCTAGCAGCAAACTTTTAGAAAAATGTGCGCTGCTCCAGCCTCCAAAATCATTAAAAATTTACAATCAATACTGCGATTCCTAAATTTCGGCAGAACATACATTTTAGATTACGCACAAAGGGTAAAACCTTTCTACGACCTAATAAAACCTGACTTTTCAGCCAGAAATTGGACACAAGAACATACTAATATTCTTCGTTCACTCCAGGAAGACATGATAGCTTCCAAACACTTGCAAACACGTGTAAACCTACGCCACTTGGTGATCCGTATAATTGCGGGTCAATGCGGGTACACTTACTCAATGAAGGAGAAACAGTACCAATCGCATACAAATCACACGTGTACACAAATACAGAAATGAGTTTCACTTCAACAGAGAAAATCCTGACAGCTGTTCAGACCGCTGTAGCAAGAGAAAGAGCACAGGCACAGGGGAAACGCATTATTGTCGTGACCCCAGTACCAGCTTTAGAAGCTGTTACAAAGGCTAGCATTCCAAATGCGAAAGCCTTGCATCCAAGATGGATACAATGGGCTAATTCTCTTACTGCAACGGACGTTGAATACAGATTTGATCCAAGTTTAAAAACACAGGCATTCCTGCAATATGAACACAAATATCCTCTACCAAATGAAATCTTGCCTCTCGATCAGTATGAATATATTATTTATACTGAGGGATCTGCGCAACCAGCCATAGGAAGTAAGCAGCAATACAGCGCAGTGTGTGCTATCGTTAAAGGTCACATGCAGGATGGAAAGTTCTATCCTAGTTGCACAAAAACGCAATCGCTAGGAGACTGCATGGCACACTTGGCAGAGTTAAAGGCACTGATACTGGCACTGGTAAATACGGATCATGAATTCCCCACACTAATCGTGTGTGATTCGTTTTAATGTGTTCAGTCATATAATGAATACCTAGATCATTGGGAGCAAAACGGGTTTAAAGATGCGAAAGGTGGCACAATCAAGCATAAGATGCTATGGGAACAGGTAGCACAATTGAAAAACAAGCTACCAAGGACTCACGTGATCCATACACTGAGTCATCAACGTGATGGCATTCACGTTGAAGGGAATTCATTGGCTGATGAAGCCGCAAAGGGGGCTGTACGCACGGCTTCCGTAGCTGCACTCACTCGTTCCAAAACGAGAATAGACGGTGAGATTATGGTAGCTGTCATTGCTTCACGCAAAGGCAGCACCTAAAAAATTTCCACTCAAATACTCCTACAAGTTAGATGCAAGTAACATTCCATATGCTCAGATTCCTGGAGTGGGGGATAGGGTAATACCAAATATGGATCGTAGGCAAGCTTTAATACTAGCAGTACACGAGGGTTTGGGCTCTGCGCACACAGGCGTTACAGCGACTATTTCTTTATTGAAACAGCGCTATTGGTGGCCAGGGTTAACTAAGCAAACTAAAGACTATGTCTTGAATTGCGACATCTGCCAGCAGATGAAATGCTCCACGGTAGCGAAACCTGCGCAGACGCCAATATTAAAATCAGACAAACCTCTCGCATGTGTGTACTTGGACCACTGCGGCCCCTTACAAACGGACGGGGCTTACAAATATATCATGGTTGCAGTGGATTCCTCCTCGAGGTTCCTATGGGTATGGCCTCAGCGCTTGGCTGACGCTCGAACTGTTATAAAAGATTTGCGAGTCTTTATCGGCACATATGCAGTTAGCACGTTACATTCTGCCCGCGGCCCTGCGTTTAGCTCTCTGGCTTACAAAGAGGCCATGGAAGGAATGGGCGTAGCATTGCGGTACTCCTCTCCGTACCATCCCAAGGGAACTTCGGTTGTGGGGAGGAAAACCCGGGACTTAAAGCAATCTTTAACAGCTAGGGTATTAGGCAAGGGCGGTAGTTGGGTCAAACACCTTTATGGGGTACAGCGGGCGTTAAACAACCAGCCAAGAAACTCTCTAGGGGGTGTCACTCCATATGAAGTTCTCTTTGGGACACGAATGTGGGTACCTGATCTTGATTGGGAAGGCGCAGTGACGGATAAAAAACCATTTGATATCCATGATCGTTTGGCTGTTTTACAGGATCTAAATGAATCCAGGGCAAAACAAAGCAATGTCCGACTAAAGCAGACCGTCACTGGGGAAGTCAAGGCAGACACGGTAAGACCTGTCTGGATCCCAAAAGTCGGGGATCTGGTCAGAGAGAAAATTGCAGACAAAAAGGAATTTGGACCTTCATACAGAACACCTGTACCAGTTCTTGCAGTACAAGGAACAAGAACTGTATTTTTGCCGCCTCTTGCCGGAAAAAAGGAGAAAAGATTTGTCTCAATCGACTTAATCAAACCACACTATGTGGCCAATAATAAGCAGTAGGCCTCGTGGTGTCCACAGTAGCAGACGCCCTCCTCTAGTTACAATCCAAGAAGTTCAAACAGAAAGACTCATCACTTTGAAGAGCCACCTGTAAGGAATGAAGGACTAAGCAACAATGCTATGGAACTTGTTCCACTTGAACCAAACATTCAAATTCAAAATGAACTTCAGAATAATTCACAAGTTGCAATTAGACCTAATACAGAAGTCTACGTCAACATGCCTCGTCAAGAGCAAAATAACATATCAACTAATCCCGATGCAATTCCTACAATTGATCGAACTGCTTCTGGCTATTTCATGAACTTTGATACGTTTTCTCTGGATCCAAGCGAGCCGGAAACGACGCCAGCCAAAACTCCATTCAAGCAACAAATAAAGAACTTTCTTCACTTTCTAAAGCACAAGTTACTAACTTGTGTAACGATATATCTGTAAGAGACAGTAGTTAGTGACAGATTCCTTACCTTAGAATATCCCCAGGCGTCAGGCTGGATCCGGAAAGTTTTTTGCGAAGCAGTACCCTTGCGCGTCGGTAGGCGGCGTCGTGCGGCTCCGCGTCCGTCGTCGGTGTCGTGATCGCCGGGATGACGTCGCGGGCAGTACTCAGGACACCGCCCTGCGCGCTGACGTCAGTTCTGTACACGACTTTCCGCGCCAGGAACGCAGAGCCATGCAAGAAGCTGACATAGGTGTCTGAAAAATACTAGGGCCCTGAAAGGGATGTCCTTAACCCTAGAAATCAGTTCGCAGAACGGGGAGGATGGGTGGGCGGTAGAATCTGTCACTAACTACTGTCTCTTACAGATATATCGTTACACAAGTTAGTAACTTGTGCATCTGAAAGAGACACGTTAGTGACAGATTCCTTACCTTAGAATAGATACCCCAGCAATACCAACCCCGGTGGTGGGTCTGCGAACAAAGATCAGACAAGGAAGTCCCGGAGGACAGAACGGCCAGAAGCCGTCCCTCCGGACCTGACTGTCAAGGCAGTAATGCTTGGTAAACGTGTGCAGCGAGGCCCACGTAGCTGCCTGACAGATATCCTGCAGCGGAACACCGCGGCCTAAGGCCGTGGTAGCAGCTGTTGCCCTGGTGGAATGGGCACGCAGCCCAACAGGAGGCTCCTTCTTAGCCAAAGAATAGCAGGCTTTGATACACAAGGTTACCCAGCGGAAATGGTTCTCTTGTGCACCGCCCGACCTTTTTGGCGCCCACGTAGCCAACAAAGAGCTGGTCATCCACCCGGAAGTGTTGTGTGCGGTTAATATAGAAGGAAAGCGCACGCTTTGGGTCCAGACGGTGGAGCCTCTCTTCCTCTCTGGAAGGATGCGGAGGCGGAAAGAAGGTGGGCAAAGTGATGGTCTGCCCAATGTGGAAGGCAGTAACCACCTTTGGCAAGAAGGACGGACGCGTCCGAAGAACAACCTTGTCTGGATGGACAGACAGAAAGGGAGGTTTGCATGATAGAGCCTGGAGCTCACTCACCCGCCGAGCGGAGGTGACGGCCACCAGAAAGGCAGTCTTCAGAGTCAGAAGACGAAGAGGACAGTTATGTAGAGGCTCAAAGGGAGCGCACATAAGAAAGGTAAGAACCAAGTTCAAGTCCCACTGAGGCATCACAAACGGAACAGGAGGGAAGAGGTGTGTAATGCCTTTAGAAACCTGTTAACAACAGGGGACTTGAAAAGGGAGGGCTGATCAGGAAGCCTGAGGAAGGCCGAGATGGCACAAAGATAGCCCTTGATGGTACCCAGGGCAGAACCCTGTTGGGCCAGGGAAAGAAGGGAACAGAAGAACCTCAGAAAGAGGGGCAGAAAGGGGATTCACAGCCTTTGCTGTGCACCATGCCACAAACTTGTTCCACCTGCAGGCGAATACCACCTTAGTGGAGGGACGCCTGGCTGCCAGAATCACATCACAAACTTCAGGAGGCAAGTCGAAAGGAATCAACTGCCGCCGCTCAATCTCCACGCAAGCAGGTGGAGGCTGGACAGGTTCGGGTGGAGGACCGTCCTCTGCTGCTGCGACAGAAGATCCTCCCGAAGAGGCAGACGGATCGGGGGATCTACGCTCATACTGAGTAGCTCGGGATACTCAAACTCTTCGAGCCCAGTCCGGAGCCACAAGAATGACTTGGGCCCGGTTGTGCCGAATCTTCTTCAACACTCTGGGTAGAAGTGGTATAGGCGGCAAGGCGTATAACAGACCGCAACTCCACTCGCGACGAAAAGCGGTCGCCGAGCGAGTGCCGCCTTGGAAATTCCAACGCGCAGAACTGAGGACATTGCGCGCTCTCTTCGGTGGCGAATCGATCTAACCAAGGCTCTCCCCACTGTAGAAAGAGTCCTTGCGCCACTTCCGAGTGAAGACGCCATTCGTGATCCATCATGCACCTGCGGCTGAGTTCGTCCGCCCTGGCGTTCAGGGAACCTGCCAGGTGTTGAACCATCAGGAACATGCCCTGATGTTCCAGCCATGTCCAGAGGCGCAGAGCCTCCTGGACAAAGGGTCCACGACCCCACCCCGCCTTGTTTGTTGCAATACCACATGGCGGTGGTGTTGTCTGTGAACACCTGCACTACCTTCCCTTTGACAGAGGGAAGGAATGCCTTGAGTGCAAGTCGGATCGCCCGGAGCTCCAGAAGGTTGATATGGAGCCGGGACTCGCCGGAGACCAGAGGCCTCTGATCTCCGCCTCTCCCATGTGACCGCCCCATCCCAGAAGGGACGCGTCCGTCACAACTGTGTGCTCTGGCTGGGGAAGGGAGAGGGATCTGCCCATGACCCATTGCCGGTTCGAGAGCCACCACTGCAACTGTTTTGCAGTCCCCTCCGAGATCTGGACGTGATCGGACAGGTTGCCCTGGTACTGCGCCCACTGGAACTTCAGGTCCCACTGCAGAGCCCGCATATGCCATCTGGCATGAGTGACCAGCAGGATGCAGGAGGCCATGAGGCCCAGCAGCCTCAGGGTCATCCGACCGAAACCCAGGATAAAGGCTGAAAGATCGGAATCATAGCCTGAATATCCCGGACTCGCCGTTCGGGAGGATAGGCCCGAAACTGCGTCGTGTCCAGAACTGCTCCGATGAAAAGGAGCTGTGGAGAAGGGATCAGATGCGACTTCGGCACATTGATGGAGAACCCCAGCGAGTGCAGGAGTTCGGCCGTAGTCTGGAGGTGGGAGACGACTGCCTGGGACGAGCCCGCCTTCAGCAGCCAGTCGTCGAGGTAGGGGAAGACTGGAACCCCTGCCCTGCGCAGATGAGCTGAGACCACCGCCATCACTTTCGTGAACACCCGAGGGGCACTTGTAAGGCCAAAGGGGAGCACGGTGAACTGAAAATGCTCGAGGCCTACCGTGAACCGCAGGTAACGCCGGTGGGCCGGCAGGACGGGGATGTGAAAATAAGCGTCCTGCAAGTCCAACGCTACCAACCAGTCTCCAGGGTCGAGGGCAGTCAAGACCTGAGCTAGGGTGAGCATCTTGAACTTCTCCTTCCGGAGGAAGCGATTGACGTTCCGGAGGTCCAAGATAGGACGCATGTCCTCCTTGTCCTTTTTGGGCACCAGCAAGTAGTGGGAGTAGCAACCACGCCCTACTTCTGGGGTCGGAACATGCTCGATGGCCCTCTTGGCCAAGAGGGCCGTGACTTCCTTCTGCAGAAGTACCAAGTGATCCCCTGACATGCGGTGGAATTGAGGTGGCATGGCTGGGGGGTGGTCTCGAAGGGGAGGAGTAGCCCTTCGGACAATGTCCAATACCCACCTGTCCGAGGTGATGGGCCGCCAGTGGTGAAGGTGATGGCGGACCCTGCCCTCTACTGGCGTGCTGTGCACCGGAAAGGAGGGACTAGGAGGGCTTGGAGGCCGCGGACGGGCTGGAGGTGGTGGCCTGACCCGCACGCTGAATGCCCGAACCGCCACGGCGGTATCCACGCCCTCGGCCACGCGAAGACGCTCGCTGCGCGGGCCGGTGGCTGGGCAGCTGACGTGACTGGGCGCCCCTTCCGTGGCCACGAAAGGGGCGAAAAGCAGAGGTGAGCGGAGGGCGTACAACAGAAAGGCCCAGGGACTTGGCAGTAGCCCGTGAGTCCTTAAACCGCTCCAGCGCATGGTCTGCTTTTGAACCAAAAAGACCGACTCCATCAAAGGGCATGTCCATGAGTGTATTCTGGACATCACCCGAGAAACCAGTAGTTCTCAGCCAGGCGTGGCGACGTAGCGCCACCGTCTGCCGCAAGCGATCTGCCCAGCGAGTCGGCGGTATCAAGGCCACAACGTATGGTGTATTTAGCCGAATCTCGCCCTTCCGCAATGGCGCGGGTAAGCAGTGTCTGGACCTCCTCAGAACACTGCGGCAAAACAGCCGCCACCGAATCCCACAGGGAGTGGGTATATCGGCCCAAAAGGCAAGCGGTGTTGACGGACCGCAAGCCAGCACTGGAGGAAGAAAAGCCTTCTTCCCAAATTGGTCCAGGCTTTTGGATTCCCTATCCGGAGGGGCGGTAGGGAAGGCGGTTTGGGAGGCAGAGGCTTGGACAACCAAGCTCTCGGGGGTGGGATGTTGGGAGAGAAACAATGGGTCGCCCGGAGCAGGGCGATGGCGTCGGGCCACGTTCCTATCCACAGGAGCCCCTGTGGTGGGTTTGGACCAGGCACCCAAAAGAACGTCAGTGAGTGCATCATTAAACGGCAGCACAGTCTCCGAGGAGGAAGCCGCGGCTGAAGCACTTCTGTCAGGAGGTTAGTCCTGACGGCCACAGTAGGCAACTGGAGATGTAAGGCTCCAGCTGCTCTACGCAACACCGTTGCAAAATTAGCTCCCTCCTCCGTAGCCACGGGAGGAGACAGCATGCCAGTGTCAGGGGAGGTGTCTAGACCACTGGCATCCCCAAGTTCCTCAGCCCAGTCCGGATCATACTCACACTGTTGTGTGAGAGGGTCCTCAGACCCCTCCCAGCTCTCCTGGTCCTCCTCTTGTTCAAAATATGGAGGAGGAGGGACATTTGGGACCCAAGGTCTCATCGGCGCCGGCGTCGAGCGACGTCGGTCCGGCTCCATGTCCGGAGCCGGAGAGAGCCGGGGACCGACGCCGTCCGGAGCCCCGGACGGCGTCAGGAACGGCACCGGGGACATCGGCGGAGGCGTGGTTAGGTCAACCGGCGTCGATGGGGGTTGCGGCACCACCGGAGCCGGGATCGAGGCCGGGGCCGGAGCCAAGGCCGGGATGAAGGCTGGTGGGACAGGCGGCGCCGGGCCCGGAGTCGACGGCGGCGCCGGGGCAACCCCATCAGGGCCCGCGGGGCCCGAAGGCGCACCGGAGGGGCCTGATGGCCCGGAGAGGCGGGCCATGGCCGACAGGAATTCCTGTATTTTGGCCGGAGTTGCCCCCGAACCCGGATAGGACGGGTAATGCGGGGGCGGCTCTACAGGCATGTCCGGGGCCGCGGGGACGGTGCCGACTGGGGCCTCAGCCGAGTCGCGAGACCGGCGAGGCGAAGTCTTAGAGCGATGACGCCTCTTAGACTTCTTGTGCTTCGACTTACCCGAGGAGCGCGAAGACTTGGACTCCGATGACCGGCGGGGACTCCGCGACCGGCCCCTCGACCTCTCCCGGGACCGGGGCTTGGTGCGGCGCGGAGCCGACTGCCGGACCTCGAGTAGCTTTCGAGACCGCTCTCGCAAAGCTTTCGGATGAAGTTTCCAGCAGTCAGGGCACGACTTCGTGTTGTGGTCTCGGCCGAGACAGAAGAGACACTCGAGATGCGGGTCCGTGATCGACATCATGCGACCACGGGCCTCGCATGGCTTGAAGCCGGGCATCCCTACGACACCTAGGAGTCGTGAAGACTCGATGAAGAAACATGCGGTCGTGAGGGCAAGCAGGCAACACGCCGGAGCGGATATCATCCACAATGCCGATGATCTCTCCAGCCCCTCAGAGACCATGAAGCACAATCTTGCTTTGTAATTAATACTACGTGATACTACGTGGTCAGTGTACCGTATGTATTAACTTTTGCCTGCTTAAATTCCGCAGCATCACTTTTTCCTATTTTTAGGTCACCTTGAAGTGGTACAAAGCAGGGCTGGACCCTGTTTGTCCTGAAGAAGAACACTGGGGAAGCTCGAAACTAGTTGACGTCCACTAGGGACCCCTGACTCATTAAAGACAGGTACCCTAGAGACCAACCCCGTTTTTAATATATCGGCTAGGAGCCTGAATACATTTTTTTGCCCACTAGCTAGATATTTTTAATCTCACCCACTCCACCTCCATCACTGCACCACACATAGTCACCCACAATTAGTGCTCCTACGTAGTGTCGCAAGTCGTAGCACGCCTCAACCCGCAGCGGGTTGGGATGGCCCCAATGATGAAGCATGTCACCATGGGGAAACCCTGGTGAGTGAGGGGACTCAAGAAAGGACATTTTTCCTTTCTTACTGTTTTTCTGACTCTCATAGAGCAAAAAACCTTTTGTAGAATTTGGCTAGGTTCTTGTAACCGAGATCTCGGTTTTTTGTGATTTCTTCAAAGAGACTTGTCATCAGTGAACATTACAGCAGTTCCTATACCGGATGGTATAGTATGGGACAAGGTTGATTTTAACATATTCGGTCCGACAGAACTCTAAAAAATTAATCATATATTTAAAATGTCATTAAGTGATATCATTATCTCAAGTACATTTTCTGATGATTGGGACTCTGAAACAGTTGATATGTTGTCTGATTTAGCGAAAACTGCTGCATTTTCTAATAATGAAATGTTAGAAGGTTCTTCAGATTATGACACATTGTACTGTTACCAACATTATGGTCATCATTTCCTGCACAAATCCATTTCACCTAGGAATGTTTTTGAGTACCATCAGTGGGAACATTGCCCAACACCACCAAAAAGTAGTTCACAAATGTTTGCACAGAAATTTTCATACTTTTCAGGGTTTAACACCAGAGATCCAGCCTCATATTACTACAAGGTTGCACCAACATCAGCACTGAACATTATGCTGACAAACACTAAACAGATTTACTCTGCTTCCTTTTTGGCCCAATTGTATGAACAGGATTTCGACCTATGGAAAGACGAAATTGACTTAAAATCAGTTTGGGGTTCAAGGGACTGGCAAGTCCAGGGTACAGAGGCACTATTTAGAGCATGCCTCATTCCACAGCAGATGATCTTTTTAAATGGTACTGTGCAGCAGACATCCTGTCTTGGACTAGCCAAGAGCAAGGACCTGAACACCCCTAGGTTTCCAACACCGACATATGGGGGTGGCAGAATTCAACTACAAAAGAAGGGGCAAAAGTGGATGACATCTTAGAGTACAATAGAACAGACCCAAATTGGAAACAGCGGGTGGTTTGGCCCTTAGACACAAATAGCTGTCATAAGCGAATCCTGAACATCACTGAGGGACTCAGTATTCATAGGCCAGACCCACGTTATGTACAGAAAGTACATCCAGGGGTAGTGACATCCTACAGTGTTGGGAAGTTGTGCCTCGGTTGGCTAGAAACCTAAACACTTGCAGAAGTGAAACAACACTTATCTTTACTCTCACTTGACATGGATCTTAGGGACTTTTTACTAGGACCCAGGAAAACACGTCAAAAATGTTTCATATTTGCAGGCATATAAGCTGCCTATAATGAAAACTGGAAGATTTCCCGACAAGAGGCCGCAGAGAGAATACGGGAAATAGACTGTATAAACTTAGAAAAAGCTTTAGCTGTGGTAGATAATGGGTTAACAACTTTGACCTCCAGGATATATTCATTGGGCAACATTGTATCGTCTGCTATCGACATACTGGAACAGGATTTAGCCATAATACAACACAGTCAATCTCAGTTACGTTCTATTATGTTATTAAGCTGGACGCTGCAATCTTTGCGTGCAGGCTTTGTGCCTTGGCGTTTTATAAACAGTACGTTTCGGTTTTCTGAATACAATCTAACAGATACACAGATAGAAATGGCACAAAGGGGAGCTAAATATACAATGCTGCATATTAAAAAACTGGACAGGCTACCATTCACAGTGGCGGAATCACCATCAACAGAATGGCTAATCCACGGCCATATCACTCTCCAGGTCACGACCTTTCAGTTTCAGTAGTGCCTTGAGCAAAGGCAGTTAGGCAGGCAGATATGAAAAATTGGGTAAAGAATACATTAAGGAATCCTGGGAATTACCATATAGATTTCGGTGCCGGAGTGGGGATCGTGAAGTATTCCTGAGTGGTACAAACTGCAGGAACGCTTTAAGCGGCTCTCTCATGTGTCAGGACATTATTTTCCACGGAGCTTGTAATGGTTCGGTGGCGAATCTGTCTTGCCACATGAAAGGAACTCCAGCTGCCGTGATCACACCAGTTTTCGAGTTACTCTCTAATGGGAGCTACTTGATGCTGAATGATCAAGGTTGCTGTGGCATGCTTCCGGGCAACGCCTATCTGGTCACCGTGAATGCCAGGGTTACTTGCTGTATGCAAGTATTGTTTCCCCCAACAAGTACAGTCAGGGAGGCGCCTTTGTGGCCTTCGCTAGAGATATCTTTAATAAAATTTGACGCTTTGAGCAGAATGAAAGCCATGCTTTTACAGCAAACTGTACCCTTAACCTCCGCTCGAGAGACCTTTGATCTTCAAGTTGCAAGGACCTCGACCGAGATACAAGCACTTATTCGTACAAACTGCCCCTTTCATTTCGTAGAAATGGTGGGTCGTATCTTTAACATGTCTGATAGAGTGGTATTGTACACTTATTTAAGACCATAGGGTCAGGTTTTCTAAGCACCTTCCAAACAGTCCTCCGAGTTATCCCAAATTTTATACACTCAGTATTTGGGAGCATCTTTGGAGGTTTTCCTCTGATACTGCTTTTAATAGCTGGAATCCTCATCGTCATTTTCCTGATACGCAATGGACGGCCCAATCACGAACGAAATGGCGAAAGTTCTTCTGGAACGTAGATACCGTGAACGCATGGTACAACATCTGGGCGCGCCTCGCCTACGAGAACTGAGTGCTTCTTGGTTTTTATCGTTTAGACCAGTCTGGATGGACTGCATCTTACCTGTTCTTCGATGCCTGTTTTGCAGTGAAGAATGCGTGTTGGACATCTGTCTGACACTCGAGTCAGAGACGCCTGCGGACTTGAACACGAGGCTGGAACCGCTGAGGTCCCATGCTCGGCTGTGTCCCCAGCGTATTCCTATCCTGACGACTGCATTCCTTGAAAACCCGCAGGTGCCTTTAACAACTGGGATGAGCATCAGCTCAGCCACCACTAGCGCTGACACCAGCACAAGCGCTACAACTAGCACTACGGGGACTGAGGTATCGACTACAGCACCGTCTGCCGATACGCCAACTATGGGCAGTACTGAATATCATCTGTGCTCCATCGACGTACTGTGTGAAATATTACAATTTCCGTCCCCTACAGCAAGTGACTGTGATGTTTCGTCTCCCAGCCAGGACATTTAATCTTCAATTGGCTCATAATGTGCTGGGAAAGAATTCAGAGTTTCCTTTTTCATTTCGACTCTGATTAAATTGGGAACATTTCCTACTAAATTGACACTATCGTTAAAGAAAGCATGACCTTCTAAAAAGCTTGTAAAAGTTTTAAATTCTATAAATGAACTCAGCTAGAACTTTAGCTTCAGAACAAACTCAAAAACTGACTTTTCACATTTTTTTCCTTTTAGAAATGTTTTAAATATGCGTTTAGAGTTTAAATTTTTTTTTTTATATGGCTCACTGACAATTATATGCGCTACCACCTAGTATGACTTAGTAGTTTGCTGTCATTGTTTATTATTGTTGACTATTAAGAGGAGTGGGTGTTATGTTTCATATAGATGCCCTAATATAGGCATAGTTTGAGATGCCCTAATATAGGCATAATCTTTCACCTACATTAGTTCCCTATTCTCCACAATAACGGGCGCTGAGGGCTGAACCTTATCTAGACTGTGGTTTGGGTACAGAAGGAGGGTTTTTCCCGAACAATGGCCTCCTATACCATCTTCAATGTGCTCATCCTGTATGATTAAATATTCATAAGAGTTCTAGGAAACCAGGCAGGGGCTAGGATCCACCTACATAAACATCTACGTAACCGGTTCATCCCATACGTCATCTTCATACCCAACAATGGCTAACACAAGACAAAGGGACTCTATACTTTTCTGTATAAATACAGCACCTCTTGCTATCAGTAGTTAGAGGGAACCGAGACTTCCAGGCCGACACACTGACCTGAGACGCTGAGGCTCCTACATGCAGTCGCTCCAGCTGACAGTGGTCTCATCATCCCTTGCGGGGTGTCCAACTCGAGACCAGGATGAGGTCCCACACTCTCATTATTCAGGTAATGGGGTTTGACTAAATCCTAGCGGGATTCTTGGCTTCTTTCGCACCTACTCACATGCTCGGTACACTTAGGTACATCTAGACAGGCATCATAGGAGTATGCGCTTTATTTTATAAATGCATTTTATATTCATGTATATGTTCATGACTATTGCAAAATGGTAGAACTGTACTATCCTTTTTTATTCACTGTACTGCTGATCATATATCTCTGCTACTGTTTAACAGTTGTCGCAGCACATATATTTTATACTAGAAGAACAACTGTGCAATAAATTCTTATTGTAAACACGCTCGACTGTTTCTTCTGTGTAACTCTCGGAGACCAAATGAGCAAGCACGAGTGACTGAGCGAAAAGTAGTACATTGTTTCCACGAGTCTGAGGAATCAGGGTTGTCGTGTTCTGAGGTTGCCAAAAACTAATCTCTCTGATAAAAAGGAGATTCTAGTGGCACTGTGAGCTAGCTAATGCAAACAGGCTAACATACGCGGTGGGGGTGCTCAGAATCAGTCTGCCATCAGGCCCACAGTGTATGTTATCCAAACGCGCAGGTCCTGCAGGGGTACTATAGGAACTACACTACACCCCTGTCTGGCATGCTTCTCTAAAATATAACATCTGGGTGTCTACTAAATGTACATTACACTGCGTCATCCATCAGCTCAATCATGTAAGGTCTCCTCTGTCTCTCAGTTATCTCCTGCCTCACCATCCGACCGTACAGTTCCAGTTGCCCCGTCCCTTGCTTCCTCTTCCCCTCCATTACTATTAAGCTCTTCTATCATCACCCTCCGTGCCCTAAGATCATCTTCCAGCCTATCATCATGTCTGACCTGTTGCATGCGGATCACCTCCGCCGTCGCCCACTTCTTCACATATCGTATCCATTGCATTTTTTGAGGTGGCCTGCGACTGAGCCAGGAGATAGCTATCCGGCGTTTTGCTAACACTAGTCCCAACAGGACAAACTTCCTAGTAAGGTTTTTATTTTTGGGTTGGGGTAATGAACCCAGCAGGACCACACGAATCTCCCGTGGTATTACCCAATCCGTCGCTGCTCGTAACGCAGTCAGGACATCATCCCAGTATATTTGGAGCTCTGGGCAGGACCAGATCATATGTATAAAAACCGCCGCTGCTTCCCCACATCTGGGGCAGTGCCCTGAGCGTTCCGGGTAAATCTTGTGTAACGTCTTTGGTGTTAGGTATGTCTGGTGTATATAATTAAATTGGATCAACTTGAACCGTGCATTTGAGCTCACCTGTTTAACCCCCTCATGAATTTTGGTCCAGTCAGTCTCCGTTAGAGGTCCCTCTGTCAGTGTCGCCCATCTGTCCTGAATCGGCAATGCATGGACCGTCTTATCATCCCGAATAGCCCGATATAAGTGGGATATCAATCTGCATCCTTTAGCCATCGTTGTCAGGGTCTGCAACACCCTGGACACGGGGGGCTCTTCGGGGAACATAGGCCAGATCCCTCAAGCTACCTAGGCTATTTTTATATATTGTATGAACTGTCCTGGGCCCAACGTAAAGGCCTCAACCGCATGTTCGCGCGTGATATATTGCTTATTAAGGTATAAATCACCCATGGTAAGGCATCCCCCCTCCCGCCATCTACGCACAGACATAGATGTGGAAATTTGAAGAAAGGGGCGAACAGCCCACAGGGGCGCATCCGGGGCATATGGGGCCCTCTGTAGTACTCTCCGGACGACAACCTCCCAAACCTCCGCCACATGTTGTATGAAATAAGGGCACGTTGAAGTTATCTGTGCCCCCATCATCAGCAATTCAGGGAGTGTGTTGTTTCCGTAGGTCCCCGCCAGCAGAGCCTTCGCCCAGTTCCCCTCATCCTCCAACCAATGTCCTGCATGTTGCAGCTGAGAAGCTGCGTAATAAAATTCCAGACAAGGAACCTCTAGTCCTCCATTCTGCAAGGTTCTTTGGAGAGTGGCCAGGCTCACCCGCTTACGTTTAGGCCCCCATAACAAGTCGTTCAGAAGCCTATCTAAAGTGATAAAGAAGTGTCGGGGGATCTTAAAAAAAGAGTGTTGCATTGTATAAAGGCATCTAGGCAGGACGACCATTTTTGAAAGGGCTATTCTACCCATAAGGGACAGAGGTAAATCTCGCCAAAAGCGCACCGAGCCTCGTAGTCCCTCAATTACCTTCTCGATGTTAAGCGCCAAATAATTTTCGGCTGTTTCCGCTAATCTAACTCCTAGATATTTAGGTGCGGTTCTTACCCATGGGAGTCCCACCCCCGGTAGTTCGTCCTCCGGAAGCAAGGCCAACCCACCCAGTGGGATTAATTTCGACTCTCCTGCATTGATCCGTAAGCCTGATATCTGCCCGAACCTGTCAAGGACGTTCAAGAGCACCGGTAGCGCCTCACCGGGGTTTCGGAGGTATATCAAGGTGTCATCAGCATACATGGACACCACATGATTAGTTTCCCCGAGTTGGATCCCAAAGGTCTCCAGCTCCCCTCGTAGGCTCACCGCTAAGGGTTCCATTGCCATAGCGAAAAGTAATGGCGACAATGGGCACCCCTGTCTGGTACCCCGGTATAGTCTAAAAGCTCTTGACACTAGCTTCCCCATTCTGATCCTAGCCCGGGGCTCCGAGTAAAAGAGCCTCACCCAGTTCTGAAAGCATGGGCCCACACACAGTACCTTCAGGACCTCCCAAAGATACATCCACCCAACTGAGTCGAACGTCTGTTCAACATCTAACAGCTCGAAAGTGCACTTTTCATGTCGCAGTAGGGGGGAGTGCCACACGTGGGCCAACCACCGCAGATTGTGGGCTGTACTGCGTCTGGGAATGAAGCCCACTTGATCAGGGTGGATTAAATATTGCATATGCGGTTGCAGTCGGGCCGCCATGATCCCACTAAGAATTTTTACATCAATATTTAACAAAGAGATAGGCCTATATGACCCCGGTAGTCGAGTATCCTTATCCGCCTTGGGGATCATAACCACTAATGTCACATTCATAGAAGGCGGGAGCGTATGATTCTGGAGCGCTTCATTATATACTTCTAACAGGCGATCCACTATCAGGGGTGCAAACCTCTTATAAAACTTGGCCGGAAGGCCGTCACTTCCCGGGCTCTTCGCGGATTTCCAAGACTTTATACCTCCTAATATTTCCTCCCTTGAAATCGGTGCATCCAGTAATGTACTAACCTCATTGTCTAAACGAGGTAGGTTCAGTGTGGTAAGGACTGCCGCTATGTGTTCCAAGTCAGGCATAGGTCGCCCTGCGTATACCACGGCCAGATAATCAGCAAGAGTATCTAAAATCTTTTGCTGACTGTATACCAAGCTTCCATCACCAGTACTTAATCTTATGGTATAGGTTAAGGGAAAAAGAATCACACAGTGTAGTTATAAAAATATGTATTTATTAAACAAACACTCACTAACACATTTGTACTATCTCCTACCCGGGTAGAGAAAACCAATACACACAATACTTAGGAAATAGAGCATGTAAGTAGCACAAATACACAGTGGTCTCCAGGGGGAGACCAAACTTAAATAGTGGAATGCGAACCACAACTCAAGTCAAGAATGGACCCAGAAGACATAGAAGTGTTGGGGACCCAAGGAACCACCCAAGGTAAGTACCCAGGAATCCCTCGGAGGCCATGTGCAGAGCATGAACACGACCGCGTGATCAACACAAGTCAAAGGGTTGCAATTTTAAAGAAAAATTACCCTTCCCAGTGGACCCTGAAGAAACCGCGTGGAAGATGGAAGGTTGGAGAGTCACTCCACCCGTGGATACCCCAGGAACCAGGATACCTACACCAGGGAAGACGGGTGCACAGGTGTCAAGTGATGTTGGAAACCACCGTAGACCACAATGGAGGACTTCAGGAAAGATGCCGCTGGACAAGACGATGAAGGAGTCCGGTGGAACTCAAAGGTGGATTCAAGATGAGAGGTACCTGCAAGCAGAGGGTGCAGAGTCTACGCCACTCAGGAGTGACCAGGAGGCAAGGAAGATGAATGCCCACCGATGTCGGAGATGCAGGAGAGGTTGAGGGTGCCCTTGAAGTTGCAGCTGCGTAGACTAGGCGACGCTGTGGAAGACAAGGAGCCATTCACGAGCTGTCCCACGTCGGATGTCGAGAGCCCGGGGGTCAGTGTCAAGCAGGGGCATCAACAAGCCTTGGCAGCAGGAAACAACGTAGTCGACAAAAAAGGTGAAGTGTCGGGACCAGCAAGATCCAAGTGACTCACTACAAACAGGTAAGTCAGAGCAGGCCCCGAGCAAGTAGGGGAGCCAACTGAAGCCAAAGAAGACCCTCAAAAGGATCCATGGGCCGAAGGCACAGGGGTCGCAAGAGGACTTCGAGCAGCTCACCAATGAAGAAGGCCCACGGTGCAGAGGAAACGGTGAGGGCGAAGATCTTGGCTGGAGGTGTTGCTTGAGGTTGGAGCTTCTTGGAGCCCGAAGATCTCTGGAGCAGAGAGCCAACAAGCCTTGGCAACTGCAAGTGGACCCAGTGCACAAGGGGTTCTGTCCCAGCGGTTCCAACGAGGGATACTGCCCTCAAACTCAGTATGAAGACAGTGCAGGCCTTGAGGGAGTTGCAGAACCACCACCTGTGTTGCTGAGCCTTTCAGAGTCTGTGGGAGCCCAGTATCAGCAGACCGGTCAGCTGTGTTGCGGTGCCTGCAGATGCAGTGGAGTGACTCCTTCACTCAAAGGGAGATTCCTTAAGGTGTCTTGGATGTCCACAGGCCTGGCGAAGAACCTCTATGGAGCACGGGCACAGACGTTGCAGAAGACCAGCAGGACGACGAGACCAGGAGAAGCAGGAATCTTACCCGGTGCAGTCTCTGTTGCCAAAGCAAAGAAAGCGAAGTCCAGAGTGTCCAGATGGTCGAAGTTGAAGTGGTATGTGATCTGAATCTTGTCCCACGATGAATCTAGGGACCCACCCACAGGTAAGCCCTTCAGTAAACTTAGGAAAGGTTCGGGACGATTCAGGGGTCCCTCCCAGAGGAGGGGCTGGACAGTGGGGAGGATTCTCCCATGTCCTTTGACCAGTTTTGCACCAGAGCAGGAGCCAACAGCTCTCTGAACTGGTTTGAAATGGAGTATGCAAGGAGGGCACCAAATGTGCCCTTCAAGCAGTTTCAGTGGTGCTGGCAACCACCCCCACCCTGTCCCAATACACTAAACCCTGTCTGGGAGGTGGTCACACTTTCAAGTGACAGGATATCTTTTGTTCTGCCTTCCCTTGTTGGAGCTTGTCTCAGCAGAAGGAGGGAAGAAACGTGTCTCTGGTCGGTAGCCCTAGCTTGCTGTCTGGTTCTGGAAGACTGGTACTGGGAGCACTGAGGGCCTCCGGGAGGAACTTTTCAGTGCATGAAATCATACCTCCCACACCGGGTATGATTCCAACATGTTTGATTCCAAACATGACAGGGTTTGTTATAGCCAGTTTAGAGTTGGTCATCGCGTAATGACGCATGGCCCCTCTATAGGTTATAATGGCTGATGCAACCCCGGAAGAATGGACTCTGAAGGTTGTAGGGGTGCACTGCTCATGAAGGGGCACCCTCACACTTAGGCCTTCAGGACTGAAAGGCCTGCCTTAGGGGTGGCTTATAGGTTTTAAGTGTAGTGACCTCAGATATAGGGAAACCTATATCTGTCCTAAGTGGTGTTAGCACCAGCTTACACAGCCTGCAATGGCAGGCCTGAAGTCACAATTTGAGTGGTCTCTCATGGGTGGCATAATACATGCTGCAGCCCATGGGAGACCCCTGGTGTACCTATGCCCTGGATACTAGGGACTTACAAGGGTACACCAGTAGCCAATCTGGAAGGTACCTAGGTACTCACCATATCCAATTTAGGGAAGAAGCACAGAGACTGGGGTCCTGATTATCAGGATCCCAGTAAGACTAGTCAGAAAAACATGAGGACAACAGTAAAAAGTGGGGGTGACCACGAAAGTAGATCCTACTTTCCTACAAGGACCAACTCTATAAACAGAAAAAGGGGTCGCCATGGCCACCTGCTTCCTCCCCAGTTATGTGAACCTGTTCTTAGGCTGGTGGTAGAAGCAGGTGGCCTGGTCGGATAGCCATGATGAATGGGTGGAGAACATAGTGAGTTGGAACAGATATATAGACAAGCTATTCATAATATGGAGAGGGTCGCAACAACCCGCCACTGACTACATAACAGCTCTTAACAATGAGATCAATTTGAGGTTCACAAGAGAAATGAGCTCTACATCAGTGAATTTTTAGATTTACGAGTATTTGTCTCAGAAAATAAAATATGTACAGCCCTTTTCATGAAAGGGACGGCAGGAAACTCCTCGTTACATCTAACCAGCAGTCACACAAATAAGTTAAAAAATAGCATTCCTCATGGGGAGCTGCTGCGGATAAGAGAAATAGCACAAGGGACAGTGATGAACAAGTTACTTACATTCGGTAACAATGTATCTGGTAGAGACACAGTCTAGCCGCAGATTCCTTAACTTAGAATATCCTCTAGGTGCCAGTCTGGATCCGGAGATTTTTCAGCAGTACCTCTGCGCCGGGGGACGGCGTCGCATGGCTCTGCCCTGACGTCGTCCACGGACATGACGTCAGTGGAGCCATACAAGTCCCTCCCGGTGCGCTGATGTCAGTTTTCTACTGGGAAACTTTTCCGTGCCACCTACGCGGGGCCACTACTAAAACTGTGAGAGTGTGGGAACAGTGTGCCGAAAAAGATTAAAAATCTTTGAAACAATGACAAGAAATAATAAAATGATGAGAAACATCACAATGCATGCTAGAGAAAAACACTTCATACTGTAAGGGACTGAAGGGGGAGAGCAGAGTACTCTCCCCTAGAAACAGTCTTGCATAAGCGAAGGACCATACCCTCCTATGAGGCAAAACAGCAATGGAAATAAATGTTATGGTAAACGACAAGCAGTCTGCAACCACATGAATGGTATGGTAATGGACAACAAGACTATAGCAACATGACTTATAGCAATTGACAACATTTCTGCAACAACAGAGAATGTGCAACCATAGGCACTATATATGACCAATTGACTGTAGCATAGTCAAATAGACCCCAAACTAATGGAGAAAAAGTATCAGGGGGGAGGGAGGGAAGAAGGACATGACCAATCTCCACACTGGAAAAGAACCAGGGTGCAAGAGCATGGATGGATAAATGAGCCCACCACCCAATTGCGAGAATGGGTGGAGAAGCAACAGGTAAAACAGAGTAAGACATCCTGACCTGGGAAAGATGTGAAGTAAACTAACACGCACGAAGACAGAGACCACTGGTAGATAGACTAGTAGGTAAGAACCCAACCTGAAAAGGTCCTCGCAGACCGGGGAGGATGGCTGGGAGTTAAGGAATCTGCTGCTAGACTGTCTCTACCAGATATATCGTTGCCGAAGGTAAGTAACTTGTTCATCCGCAGATTCCTTAACTTAGAATAGATACCAAAGCTATGCCCCATTGGAGGAGGGTCTGTGACAGAAACTCACCAAGATCCAAAAGAGAACTAATCAGTCAATAAGGTTAACTAAAACAGGTGGGGACAGCAAGTGCAAGCGTGGCTGACACTAGACCCATTAAGCTCTGTAAAAGGAGCCTTAACAAGGAAAGGCAATGGCACCACAGTCCCGCAGAGGACAGTACAAGACTTCCCCATCCAGGAAGGGATGAAGGGAAATCACAGAAACCAGAATGGCCAGTGCACAATAGAAGAAAATCCATAACTTCTGCAATAAGAATTAGAAGCCGAACTGTGCGCAGGATCCCATGGATATGCAAAAAATAAAGTCCCAGAGAAAGGACAAAACAGCATGACAGAATCAGAGCGTATAAAATGGGCATGCACAACAGTGGATGCCAAGAATTACATGGATAGAGACAGATGTCACCCATGTATAGATATACAACAACTATGACTAGAAGGAGATACATTTATGTGGATAATAGGAACAGACGTAAGCAGACAGTGTGGACCTTGGGAGCCACACCACACATATGCAAAAGCCTATTAAATGTAGCATCAAAAGCACACATGCGTCGGCAGAAAGACACAGAATGTACCACAAGGGAGTCATACTGACCAACCATACAGAGAGGTACATTGGTTAAAGGATACCGGCAGAATCTGGGCACGCCCATAAGGCTTGCTTTCATAAGAAAGAAAGAGAGAGAGCGAGAGAGAGGAGAAAGAAAGAGAGCGAGAGAGAGAGAGAGAGAACGAGAGAGAGAGAGAGAATCAGGGGCTAAGAAACCCAAGATACTGCAACAAGGAAAAACACAGTATGTGTGCCCTCTCGCAGTGTGTATATATATATAGATTATGATATCCAACACAAGAATCCAATAAAGCACACACTCAGAGGTGGTTGACTAAGTGCAAGAGTTTAATCCTCAGTTGTTATGCGTTTCGACAGATGGACTGTCTTGATCACACACTGAGCGTTTGTGAAAAGGTGCATTACATAGACAATGTGGAGACATGAACATAGGACTCACGACAAAGACCGGAGCACCAGAGGAGGTGTCTGGCGGCCATCTTGGAATTAGTTATGTGTTACGTAAGTACATAGTAAATATCACAATGGAGTCAGAAATCGCTCATGTAAGTGTAAACATACATGTTTTTACATCACATCATGGGTGAAATCATAAATATGATGCAGCATCGTGCACAATAATTAAACAAAAGAATACGTAATTATGCAATGCAAAAAGGGGGGAGGGGACCTCCAAAGACATCCGGCAGAGGTAACTGACTGTGTCACACCCCAAACGAGAAACAGCTAATGCAAGCTCCCCGGGCGAAGCTGGCGAAATCGTGAGCTCGCGAAAAAATTGAACCTCCTCTGGTGCTCCGGTCTTTGTTGTGAGTCCTATGTTCATGTCTCCATTATTGGATTCTTGTGTTAGACTTACTGGTCCGGTTTGGCTCTACCGGCGCAAGCGCACCACCTGACTACAGGCGGGGATCCCAGGAGGAGCTGCTCTGCTTTTTGGATATATTATGATATATATATATTTTTTTTAAGAAAGCGAAAGTCAAGGGATACTCGAAGAGCGTGCCCAAGACCAATACAGCAGCCCGCACAATAGGTACCAACGACACCGATGTGAACCATAGCAGGATATAACATATGTCAAAACACAGTAAATCAAAGGGGGCGTGGCCTGGCAAGCCAAGATGGCGGACGTGTGCTAGGCGAGCTCCGTCCAGCCTAAACACTTATCCTTAATTTATCCTGTCCTCCGATCCTTCTCCTGCATCCGGATAGTGGGGCGCGAGTGGTGGCTGCGATCTGTGCCCGTTTTGGCCCCGCATCTCAGCGTGGCGAGCCGCGGTGGCGGCGGCCTGGGGTGCGGCCCGGGAGAAACGGTGTTGCGCCGAGGCCTGGAGCGGGGGCTGGCGAATAGAGAGCGACGTACCTGGGGCTCCGGATGGACTGCTGAGCCGGTGGCCGCATGCATGCAGAGGCTGCTGGTGAGGTGAGGGTGTCGGCGGCTTCTTGGATTCAGCCGCAGGAGTCTCACGCGAGGCCGCCCCCCTCTCCCCAATTTCCCGCAGGGGTTGAGGCAGAGCTGTCGGCGGTCTCATCGGGCCGCGGGGGGGGGGCAACGAGCTGAGCCTTCGGAGGTCTCATCGGGCCGCAGGGGGTGCTGAAAGGAAGAGGTGCCGCGGACCGTATCCGGGGACCGCCGTGCTGCCCTGGGGCCGACGTTGGTTCCGTGCCCTCTGAGTCATTGGTCGCCTAGAGAGCCGCCCTCTGCCTTGATCTACATTGGCGGCGCTGCGCACTCGCTCCTGCGGCCATATCGGGTCGGCGGCGTCGTGGGCGGCTTGTGGGACTGCTGGAGTTCTCGGCGGTCCTTGGTCATTGCCGCGTATCCTGGAGGTAGGAGGTGGACATTTCGGGGGGCCCTGGGGAGAGTGTTGGTGACCCCCTGGCTCCCAGACTTGGAACCCTGTTGGCAGCAGCCATAACTATCTTTAAGACGGTGGGGGGGCCTGAATGCGGCAGTGTGGCCCCTCTGCAGTGGGCGGTTGCCCTTGACTTCCGTCTGCCTGATTTTAGTCGTCCCCTGGGGCCCCCTCCGCTCGTCGCTTCTTCTCCGTAGCCTGCTGGTGTTCCCGCGCTCGGCGGCCAGATCGGGTCGCGCAGGCCCCGGATCTACAGCCCCGTGGCCTCTCTCCGCCTTGCTTATCCTCGCATTTGGGGGGTTGTGTCGGCCCGCTACGTGCACAGGAGTGAGTCTCTCTTTCCCTTACGTGGACGGGCCTGTGGCCCTCGGACGCAGCGGCCTGGAGAGCCGGTGCCTGGTGGCTTGGGAATAGGAGGGCTCAGTGGACGCCATGACGAGGGACAAGGCGAGTGGGGGCTCAGCCAAACAGAGCACACTCGACAAATATACAGGCCCTGGGGCCGCTGCTGTGGCGCCTGGAGGGTCACAGGGGGCAGCGCCGGACATACCAGACAATGCTGCACTCATGGCCGCTA
Organism: Calotriton arnoldi; assembly: GCA_963921515.1. Taxonomy (NCBI): domain Eukaryota; kingdom Metazoa; phylum Chordata; class Amphibia; order Caudata; family Salamandridae; genus Calotriton; species Calotriton arnoldi. Next base: position 919,085 of record CAWUFW010003374.1, read on the forward strand.
TCACGCAGTCCAAAGATGTCCTTGATGCTAAAATCGGGGCGGTCGGCTCTTATGTCATGCTCCTCCGACAAGACCTGCAGAATGCTGTGGCCCGCAGCACGGAGACTGAAACGCAGATCTCTGGAGTGGAGGACGAAGTTGCCATCCTACAGAAGCGGGTGGCCACCCTTGAGACAACCCATCGGGGCCTCGTGAATCGCGTGGAGGATGCAGAGGGACGGGCCAGGCGTAACAACCTCCGCTTTGTGGGTTTCCCGGAGGGATGTGAGGGGGGGGATATGGAGCAGTTCCTTACTCAGTGGCTGGAGAGCTGGCTTCCCCCGGAGTCCCTGTCCCGCTGCTTCGTGGTTGAGCGTGCCCATAGGGCTCTTATGCAGATGCCTCCGCCTGGAGCCCGTCCGAGGCCGGTCATCGCAAAGTTGCTGAACTATCACGACCGGGATGTCATTCTTAAACAGGCCAGGGCCAAGGAACCTCTGCTATTTGATAATGCACGCATACTGATCTTTCCTGACTACACGAAGCTGGTCCAGCAACAGAGACAGTCCTTTTTGGCGGCCAAGGCTCGACTTCGTGATCTTAAACTCCCATATGCTCTGCTGTATCCGGCCCGGTTGCGGGTGGTGTATCGATCCCGAACCCATTTTTTTGACTCGCCGGAGGAAGTGTTTCAGTGGACATATGAGACAGTACGGTTGCGTCCTCATACACCGCCTCGGCGGGAATCAGACTCTTCATCCAGCGAGGCAGCTCGTAAGCAGCCTCAATCGAAGCTTAAAGACCGCAGACGCTCCAGAACCAGCCGTCGATCCCGCTCCTGCAGTGCGGCCTCCTAATTGGAAGGGGAGATCGCAGTCCTGAGTAACTTTGACATTGTTGCTTTGATCGGAGAAGTCCAAGTGAGGGCCGGCTTCTCTGTTGGATCTTCCGACAGAGAGGGTGCCTGCTGACATTGGGCTGTAAGTTGGGGACCCATTGGTCGAGGTGTGCCGGGACTCCCCATTGGGGTCCGCGGGCAGCACCCGCCGCGACAGATGCTTCATCGTTGTTGAAGTATAGGGTGGGGGTGTTGTTGGGTTGTTTATGTTTCTGTCATCAAGTCGCACTTTGCTACAGTTTTGTAAGGCCTCTATGCACACACCACATACTTTCTTTCGCACCAGCGTATTTCAGCAGGGTCTTTCATGGCCGATCCACTTAATGGCGCCCGGGTATCTCCCGAGACTCTAAAAATAGTAAGCTGGAATGTCAGGAGGTACTAGCGGGGGGCCATTCTCCAGCAGGCTAAGAGGGCCCATGTCGACATACTCATGCTACAAGAAACGCATCTTATGGGCTCGAAGGCGCTCTGCCTCCAGCGTTATGGTTACGCTCAGGTGTTCCATTCGAGGTTTGTGTGGGGGTCACGGGGGGGTGGCGATTTTCATTCACCGCCGAGTTCTATACACACGTCAAGACCAGTGTTCCCTGTAACGTGCGCGCCCGGGCGCCCGCGCACCTATGTCTCCCAGAGCGCGCAGTGTAATAGGCGAAGCGCGCACACTCAGCTGAAGACAGTTCGCGGCGCCGCTTTTAAAATGCGTGCGGCGCGAAAGGCAGAGGGAGACCACCTGAAGTTCGTCAGCAAGTGGCTCCTGCTGCCTTTCTTTTGTTTAAAAGGACTAGGCTCTGGGGCAGATTGTGTGCTTTTTTAAAGTAATCATGTTAATCACAGCGCCTGTGTGCGCTGCAATTAACATGATTACTTTAACAAAGGCACACAATCTGCCCCGTAGCTATGCCTTATTAACAAATGAAAGGCAGCAAATCTACCAGCATGACGTGTGCTTTCAGGGGTTTCTAAAAGCACACGTCCTGCCTGTAGACTTGCTGCATTTCTTTTGATAATAAAGCGGGGCAGATTGTGTGCCACGCTCTATTAACAAATGAAATGCAGCAAGCCTACAAGCATGACGAGTGCTTTTAGAAACACCTGAAAGAACACGTCAGGCTTGTAGACTTCAGAGACGTTTTTCAGGAATGGCCGTGGGAGGGGGACGGGTGAGGGGGAGGGGAGACGCCCTTAAACATACCCAGGAAATCACAGGCTTTCATCCCGCCTTCACATAAATGTTGAGTCAAACCTTGGGGTTTTAAGACAGTGAACTAACAAGGGTGCCTTCAGACAAGTAAGAGACAAAGGCCTCTTACAGTCGCAGTTTGGTAGCAAAAGGAAGCCATACTTGGGTGAGGTGGGTCTCTCAAGGTCCTGTGCCCAGTCCAACTGCACCTGCTGCTCTATCGACAGCACCACCCTGCATTCAGTTCGGGAATATATTTCCTCAATGCCACCCACATTTCCTCACAAATGCTAAAATTATATTGTTCTCTGTATTAATAACTATGCTGCTTTCGAAATTATTTTGAATGTGCTGCATTATAACTACACTTACGACCATCTCACGCTTGACAATAACATGTTCTATGGAGTAGGGTAAAATGTAGGGGATAATTGCTTCACCCAACATGGACAGAAGGATCACATGCACAGCGCTCTCCACTGTTAACCTCCTAGATGGACGTGTGTTGTATAAAAATTGTGTAACATAACTTATACCTCTCAACATAGCCAGGCATGACCATAAAGTACTGGGGCTCCTCCACTAGGGTGGGCTCGAGCTCAAACATTCCCATTAATGCGAAGTTGAGTTCTGCTGGTCGAGCCACCAGATAGTACCATTCAGCCAGGATTTTAGAATATCCACAATGAAAACATCTGAGAAAAATGTACCTTGTATACATTTCATTGGAAATAATTTGCATATATGATTGCTATCCCAAAGTAGGATTGTGCGTAACTAACTATTCGCTGGATCACGAAAACCAGCCAGCTGAAGTTAATTTGTGAAAAAAAAAAAAAATGCCAGGGCTCTCGTCAGGAGGCCACTTCAGCTTGCACCACACATTGCCCCTACCATGCTGTCAATTATAGTAACAACACAACTACTAACATCACTCTCCTCCTACAAGTGTGACAATTCGGACTATTATAGGCCCCCAAAGCTTTAAGAATGACTTGAGCGGCAGGTAATAATAGTTTACAACGTATATTGAATTAATAACTAACTGTTGTTGTGTTCATCTCTAAATTAGCCAGACACTGCCACATTGTGGCATACTGTCACAAGCGCTGGTGTTGACAAGTGCTGGTGCCAACACTGGAAACCACCAGCTCAAATTAAGCACTGAACCCAGCTCTAATAAGATGGCCAGCCATCTTTTTCAAGGCTCTCCGCTTGGACACGCGGACAAGCGCCACACTGTCAGGGATCCAATATGGCTGCCTGCTTTCGAGGAGACCGCAAGAAATTTAGTGTGCCGAACAAACCACTAAGGAGAGCTTTGGCAAAACCCACAACAGCATGCAAATAAATAAACACAGAAGCACAGATGGTCCCATAAACTATGAGAATGTCACTGTCTCACTTGGATCCCTCCTCCTTGCATCTGGATCTACACCTTTGTTTGAAATATCATTAATCTCTCATATGTGTTGTATAATATGTCACAATTGCTTTACTTTTCAGCTGACCCTACTGCGTAGGGGGCGGATGCACAGAAAAGTAGGTATTTAACGCACATAAGGGCTGCCTACTATAAATCTACAGACCTTGCTTTCTCACCAGATCTGGGATTGTTTGGGTCTCGCCTACCACACAGCTCAATCTGTCTGGTTGTGAAAAGACCTATGGTAAACTTGCAGTGGTCTTAGACGCTGCCCACTGCTTCCCATTGGTTGGCTTTATTTTCACTATCAGCTTGCTCATTATTAATTTCCTTGTGTGGGCTTACCTTCCTTTCCTGTTTTCCCTCCCCTGGAACATAGCATCTTTACTTCCTTCAACCACCTACTTTTCGGGAACTGAATTTTCTTTTTGGTTCAGCACTCCATGACAGTGCATGTGTTTTCCAGCTGACTCCCTCATGTACTTCTCTTCCATATTCTGCTATGTTCCATGTTGCCCTCTCTTGCCCATGTGTTTCCTCCCCTCTATGTGTTTCACGCATCTTCATGTGCTACTCCACCACTCTGCTTCTACACTTCTGTTCTTCTGCCACAAGTGATATCTTCCCCAACCACTCCCCGTTGCTTCCCTCCACACTCCTCCTCCCCAGGCTATCTCCTCCTCCCTTCCAACTTAAAAGCACTTTTGTGCTACATCTATTCTATTTTTTTTTAATCTACTATTCCATCTGAGATCTGTAAACATAAAACATTTTGTAGGCATGCATGCGCAATGCAACATACTCATGCCTACAAAATAGCATGGCTGCATAATAGTACCTTCCATTTTTAGCTTTCTATTATGCTGCACAGCATCTTGATGCTTCTGAATAGCATAGCTAAAAGGTTTTGGCAAAGAGGCCGTAAAAACAAGACATATTGGCTTTGCCAATGCTTGTTATTATTTTGCTACTTTTGCTGCAAAGACATTCCAGGCATTTACTACACATTCTGAGCTACTTCTCAACAAATCCTGATTTATAGAAATGCTTCCCCTTGTATATGATGGTCTCTTCAACTGTATTTATACCGTTGGGTATTTTACTATCTACCTCATCTTACTCCTCGCCTCCACAAAATATGTATCAATTTTATGTCTGAATGGGTCCTCCAAAAATTGAAGAAAACGTGAAAACCAGTGCAGTGCATTACATAGTAATAGGAAAGTGAAACCATTTTAGTTCACGTGGAGACTAGGGAGCAATTCAGAGTGTACGATGGAAGGAGAGAGTTAAGTGGGACAGAGTTTCTTCATAGTTGGGCTCATAGACAGAGGAGCTCGGAGGTTCTTATCAATGCCACATGAGGTGATCACAGATGAGAAAAGACTTTAGTTCCTTTCTGAACTTCGAGAGTGATGTGGTGAACCTGAAATCCAGAAGGGGTTTTCTTGGAGGTCCTGGTGCGTACACTGTCTCCAGTTTTCATTCTTGCATTTCTCGATCTGAAGTCTTCCAATGTCATGATTTTCAAGCAGGTTAATCAGTGGACCTGTTACTGATTTGTAGGTTCAAGCCTTAAAGTCGATGCAGTCTTTGATGGACAGCATTTGCAGATTCATCACTCTCGCTGTGATGTATTATATATTTAACCCCGTGATGAGATGGGCGGTGGATGGGCGGTGGCACATTGGATGCAATGCCATGGAGCGAATGCGGAGTGATGGAAGCTGTTGAGTAGGACATTGCCACCACCCAGGTGAGAGAGGATCAGGCCTTGTGCATTGCTTCTTACTCAGTTAGAGCTGTGACTGAGTTCTTTAATGTCTCTCGGGAATTGAAGAATGTATCCAACCAGCCACTGTTCCCTGTAAGGTGACCTTACACTGCCGCACACAGAGAAAAAAAATTAGAGGGAACATTGGTCGATGCACCCACATGTGCGGCCTGGTTCCTGGCGCACATAGCCTTGGCTGCAGTGCACAGACACCTTACACTGCCGCACACAGAGGAAAGAAATTAGAGGGAACATTGGTCAAGACGTGGGCGGACACCCAGGGGCGATATCTGTTCCTGCAGGGTATGGTCAGGGAGGAACCTGTGGTGCTGGGCTGTGTCTATGCCCCTCCTCCGCTTTCATGGGGCCTAGTAGAGCGGCTTATGTTATTATGGGCGGATATGCCGGATGGACTGTCCGTGGTTGGGGGAGACTGGAACGACGTGATGGATGTGTCCTGGGATCGTTGGAGGCCCGGAACTTTCCTCATTAGTGTCTGGGCTCAATTGGGTGGACCCCTGGCGCCGGATACACGGAAATGTTCAGGGATACACATATCTCTCTGCGGTCCACGATTCCTACTCTCGTCTCGACTATTTGTTTGTCCCCCGGGTGGCAGCTGGTAGGGTGGTGGAGGCGGATATCCTTCCGAGGGGTCTCTCTGATCATTCGCCGATTACTCTTACGGTACAGATGGGCTGGGCAAAACAGCCCTTCCGCTGGCGCCTCTCGACGTGGAACCTCCAGAGGGCAGACTACAGGGAGTGCATGGAGAGCGCGCTCGATCAATACTTGACGCTTAATGTGGGTTCGGTTTCTGGGGCCGAACCTCTGTGGGAGGCATTGAAGCCCACTTTACGGGGTGTAGATATCTATTTTTGTGTGGCAGCCCGCAGGACTCGGAGGGAGGCTCTGCTACAAGCAGAGGCTAATATTGCAGATCTCGATCATCGCAGTAGGGGCGCCAGGGGTAACCAAGTCCGGCAACAGTTGCTGCTGGCGCAACAGAACTATGCAGCTCTTCTAATGGATGAGGCCTGCCTTACTTGGTTGGCAACGCGCAGTAGGGTGTACCAATGGGGGGATAAATCTAGCAAGATGCTTCATCGGCTGTGTCAGGGGATGTTCCATTCCCAGCCCCTCCCCGGTATAGTAGGCCCGAATGGAATGCCCCTCACAGACTCCTCTGACATTGCTGAAAGCTTCTCTACATATTTTGCGGAGCTGTATGCCCCCAGAGAATGTCTCCACGAAGACGTGATAGGCGGTTTTTTGGATGACCTCCTGCCTCGGGCTCTGTCCGATGAGGCGAGTACGGAGCTGGATCTCCCGCTCACGGAGGAGGAATTAGGTGCAGCCCTGGGAGACCTTAACTTGGGTAAGGCTCCGGGGCCCAACGGGTTTCCCTGTGAATTCTTTAAGAAATACTTTTTGCAGCTTGGACCCCATTACCTTAGAGTGGTGGAGGAATCCCGTGAGCGGGGTTGTCTTCCTCGGGATTGGAGACATGCGGAGGTGGTGGTGTTCCATAAACCCGGCAGACCCCCAGACCAGCACGCTTCATATCGTCCCATTTCGCTCCTAAACGTAGAAGCTAAAATATTGGCCAAGGCACTGGCCAACCGCTTGCGGTCCCACATCACTACCTTGGTACACCCAGATCAAGCCGGGTTTATGCCCCAGAGGGCGACCCGACATAATATTCGCCAGGCACAGGTAGCTGTGGCGGTCCTCTGGGGGTTAAGCGAACGGGCGGGGCTCTTACTGGCAGATATGGACAGGGCATTTGATTCCCTTAGTTGGGTGTATCTATTCGCGCTGCTGCGTAGACTGAATCTTGGACCGCACTTTCTGTCCTACCTGTCCCTACTCTACTCTGATCTTACTGAGTCGGTACATGTCGCTGGCTCTACCTCCTCCACCTTTTCTCTTGGACGGGGTACCCGGCAGGGCTGCCCGCTGTCTCCCTACTTGTTTGCACTAGCGGTTGAACCTTTGGCCGCCTGGGTGCACATAGATGCGCAGGTGACCGGCTTCGAATGGGCGCACGGATTGTCGGATCGTATTGCATTATATGCCGATGACGTTTTATTTTTTCTCACAGACGTGGATCGGACGGGGCCGCGGCTGCTCCGTATTATGCAGATTTTTGGGGAGTCATCGGGTCTCTACTTGAACCCCAGCAAGTCTACCTTATGGCTTCTTGGGGACACATCGGGTCTGGCCGCCTGGGCTTCGTCGGTTCGGATCGTTACCGGCGGGATGAAGTATCTCGGGGTATTCTTATCAGATTCACCTACGGTGGCATGGGAAAGGAATTTGGTTCCGGTCTGGGAACGTGTGCTGGAGGATCTTAAGACATGGTCTCATATGCCGCTGTCTCTATATGATCGATCGGCCATCTTCAAGATGGTCTTGCTCCCCCGTTTACTGTATCAGTTACAGAATCACCCCTTCCCGATTCCCCCTAGATGGTTCAGGCACGTTAATGCAGCCTTGGGTCAATTTCTATGGGCAGGGGGAGCGGTAATAAGTCGCCTTACGGACATGCTTCCTCTCCACGTATTGTGGAGGACTGGCGGCCTCTGACTTACTTTCGTATTACATGGCCTCACATTTGCTTGTCTTAAACGAGTGGTGGTATGGGGGTAGAGATGACCCTGCCTATGCTGTTGAGCGGTGTCTTATCGGGGATCTCTCCCTACACACGATTCTGTACTCCACACCGATACGTAGATCCCTGCCGTCAGCGACCCAAGTAGTTTTTCAAATTTGGCGACAGGCCTTGCAGAGGATGGGGTGGTGGAACACGCTGACACGGGAAACCCCTTTATGAAATAATGGCCGCTTGCCACAACTAGCTACGCTGTCAGGGTTTCGTGGATGGGACAACATTGGTATCTCTACTCTGGGGGACGTCATGCGGGGGCCGACCCTGAAGTCCTTTCAAGACCTGCAAAAAGATTTTCAAATGTCGAAAACCCAATTTTACAAATACCTCCAGTTTTGACACGCCCTCTCCCCTAGTCTGGAGGGCTTGGAGTCACTGGCGGAGTTCAGCCCGATAGAGGCGAAGGTATTTATGGGGGACCTTCAGGATCATAAAATATCTAAGATCTACCAGTCCCTGGTGACTCACAGCTCCCCCACACTGCAGAAGCTTAGAGGGGCCTGGGAGGGAGATGTTGGTCCACTTGATGAGGAAGACTGGACGGAGGCCCTGGCCTCCCTGCGGTGGGCGGCCATAGCGGTACGTCTGCGCCTTGTCCAGTTTAAATATCTTCATCGGGTCTACTTCACACGGGTCCGTTTGTGGAGGGCGGGACTGGTGGCCTCCCCTGTATGTCTTAGATGCGAGCGAGAGGAAGGGACCCCGATACACACGATTTGGCACTGTCTCTCCTTGTCACGGTTGTGGAGAGGGGTTGTGACCTGCCTCTCTGAGGTATTGGGCTGGGACCTGCCCCAATCGCCGAAATTAGTGCTCTTATATGTCATGGATGGGATTGGGGGCAATATCTATAAACGCCATCTTATGTTACTAGGGTTTACTCTGGCGAAGAGAGACATTGCTAGAGCATGGAAGGCACCACCGCCGCCCTCAGTGTCGGCATGGAAGAAGGGACTGGACTTCTGTATGGGTTTGGAACTTCCTATTTTCACTGCAAGAGGGTGCCCGCAGAAGCATTTTAAAGTGTGGAAGCAGTAGGCAGACTATCGGGGCTTGCTGCTGGAGCCGGTCTCTGCAACAGGGCCCCTCCACCCAGTTTAATTTTACCCTGCTGGTGCAAGCTGAAGTTTCTTGCATTTACGTTTACTGTAGCGAGTGGTTGTGGGGCAAAATTCACAGCTAGGCTGTTTCCGGGATGCTGTTAGTGCGACAGGGGGGAGGGGGGTTGTTGGGTGGGGGTTTTAATATGGTCTATTTCATCTGTATTGCCCTTTATTTCTCCTTGATCTCATTACCGAAAAGTCAAAGTCATGATGCTTTATGCTTATCGTGCAGATGTTTCTGGGTTACAGAGCCTTGCTCTATGTGTGTCATTTGATGAATAAAATTTGTTTAAAAAAAAAAAACACAGTAAATCACATACATATATAGTCAGAAATGTGTATATAGAACCATAAATAGACACTGTATAAATGACAATGAGCATCCCTAAACAAAGAGACTTCCAAGGATAATATCGGCAGAGGCCATGAGCAGAGGGACCCGAGCCCCTGCCTGGCAATGAGCAGAGGGACCTGAGCCCCTGCCTGGGAAGTGCGTAGGAAAAACGGGGTACAAGACAACGTGCAGCAGTAACAAGTCTGGCGTAGAACCAACTGCTGACAAGGAAAAACCAGACAGGGTCTGAGCCATGAGGGAAGAGACACTGGCTTACGGCTAAGACAGCCAACTTAGGCAAAAAAGGAAAGGCAAGAAAATGAAGACGTGAACACGCCGGGACGAGCCAATCGTGGCGTAAACCCAACAATACCCTGGAGAAGTCTGCATCCTCAGAGGCAGGAGAGAACTACGGGCCAACCATAAAATACAAACATGTGGGTCTTACCAGAGGAGAAGTCCCACAACAGTAGGTAGAGCATGAAGAAGCGAAAACCATATCGCGATAAGCCTACAGTATGAACCATTGGAAAATTTCCAAGAGGAAAAGAAGATAACAATCCTAAGAGGACCTCGCGGGATCCTTAGTAAGGACCTACACCATTCAGGAAGAACAGTTCCTGGAGCACTGCACACATACCACCCAGGAAGCAACTTCCTGTGGCAAAGTAGAATGGTTATACAATAACCAACAAATACCCCACAGAGGGTATGTCACATCCCTATAAAAAGCAAGGGAACACCTCTTGAGACTAGCTCTTAGACAGAGGAGTCGAAAATAAGGGCAGAAACAGCTGTCTAGCTGTACAGTCCGTCTGGGAAATAACAGCTTGAACCCAAAGACGGATTCCAGAGAAAAGCAGTGACAATACTGCAACCAATGCAAACAAGACAATAAGTCCGCAACAAAGGACCAAAAACAATGTTACTCATGGAAAACCAGACATGAGAAGCTGGACCGCTAAGTCCGCAAGACTGTCAAAAAGATGGGCCCCATCAAGGGCAAATCTCTTAGACGCTCCTGAACATTTTCAGGAAAACTGCCATCACGCAGCCAAGCATGGCGACGCAGAGCAACTGACCTGGCCATAGCCCGACCCACAGAGTCAGTGGTGTCCATGGCTGATCGAATTGAAAATTTAGCCAGCTCACAACCATCTCGGAGTATCTGAGTCAGCTCAGCCCGAGGGCCTCCCGAAAGAGAGGGAAGGAGGCACTCAACTAAGTCCCAGAGGGCGAAAGTAGTCCGTGCAAACACGCATTACGTTTTCAAGGACCGAAGGCCCGAGCTCGTGGACGCAAACATTTGCCGACCACATGTTTTTAACAATCGAGACTCCCTAGTGGGTAGAAGTATCGGAGGAGAGGACGAAGGCAACGAAGCTGAAGCTGCCTGGACGACCAGCCCTTGAGCCCTAGGGTGGAGGGACAGACAGACAGGGTCATCTGGAGCCGGGCGATGATGATGAAATAGCACGTTTCACAGGGTCCCCCGATGAGGGCCTCGCCCAGGTCCCCAGAAGAATGCCGTACAACGACTCGCCAAAAGGCAGCAAGGGCTCGACATCTGCAGTGCCCTGGTGAAGCAGATCCAACAAGGGATCGGAAGGCAGAGAGATAGAAGGAGGCTGGAACTGTAGAATGTCAGCAGCTTTGCGAACAACTCTTGCAAACTCAGCACTAGCCTCCAAGGCAATTCTAGGTGGCGACAGCAGATCATAATTAGGGGACGGTTGCAGGCTAACACGTCCACCAAAAGCCAAAGGCTCTGCAGCCCGAGGAGGACCAAGGGCCTGCAAGTGCTCCACAGGAACATGTTCCGAAGAACACGTAAGCAACACTGGTGGGGGGGGGTGAACCCCCATGGGCCTCATCCTCCATGAGCAAAGGAGTAGTAAGGGACGTCATTGGCGTAGAACGATGTCGAGAAGGTGCCGCATCGGCGTCGACAAACGCCAAAGGAGACTCTGTCGACCGGCGTCAGAACGGCGTTGACTCGACATCCACTGCGATGGGAGACTGCGGTGTGGGACGACGTTGACTCGGAGACAAGTCCCCTGCTGCAGCCGCATCAGAAGCCATCGCAGGGAGCTCCCCAGGACTGTGCCCTGACGCTGTAGGTGGACTGCGGCCTGACGTTTGAATGGGAAGCCCCACTGGGCTGACTCCCAACGGTGCAGCGACTCCGGAACCAGAATCAGGGCACTCGATTGGCGCCGAGGGCGAACCCGCCAGCGAGCTCCCAATCTGAGTCCCAATCCACCTCTGTTGGGCTGGAAGGCACGCCAGGGAGAGGGATCAACCCAATGATGGCCTGCAAAGCCTGATAATAGGCTTCTATCTGGGTCCTAGTCGCCCCAACACCAGGAAATGGTGGGTAGGTGGGGCTGACTGCTGAGGGGCCGTGTCTGGTAAAGACCAGGAGCAGTGGGCACAGACGTCAGGACTACGTGAGGCAGGCGGCCTCCGTGACTTCTTCTGCTTACCTGAGAAAGGCGAGCGAAGTCCTCGGGAACGACTCCATGACCTGCCCCGAACAGGAGCCCCCGCTTGAGATGGAGACCGGCGAAACTTGGACTCCGAACGGGACATCTGGGCGAACAACAATTTCATCCTACGTTCCCACACGGACTTCGGCTTCTGCTGCCGACAGGCGTCGCACTCCTCCGAGTCGTGGTGCTCGCCCAAGCACCACAGAAAAAACATGTGCGGATCCGTTGCCGACATCTGCCGCCGTACAGGTCTCTCACGATTTGAAGCCCAAAGGCATCACACACTGTTCCCGGACGCGAAAAGGTGTCAGTAAGGCCTAAAAAACCAAACAGAGGATCCGCTTCTCCTGGATCAGCGTTGCAGGCGCGGAAAAGAAGAAAACTAACGTCAGCGTGCAGGGAGGAACTTATATGGCTCCACTGACATGTCCGTGGACGACCCCAGGGCGGAGCCATGCGACGGCACGCAGGGGTTCTGCTGAAAAATCTCCGGATCCAGACTGGCGCCTGGAGGGTATTCTAAGTTAAGGCTAGATGTCTCTATCAGATTTTCAATGTGCAGCGAGAGAAAATATGAAGAGGTTCCAAGTCAGAGGATATATGGCTGGTTTTAGATTACAATAATCACATCAGGGTGTGCTGTTGTTTGACCTCAAAATATTCTTACTATGGCTCCCTGTATGGGCTTGCATGGTTCTTTGTTCGCCCTAAATTGACAGGGTATGCCCAGACATGGGTCCCTTGCTCACTTTGCCACTGGTTTCAAGCTAGCCTGACTGATGAGGGGTGTTAGCCCGAAACCGGTCCCATGGTGCTTGTTTCCGGTTCCAGGAATACCTGGCTTGGCAGTTGGGGCTGGAATGTTCCTATGAGGAACAGGGTCAAGACTGATTTGCATATGGCTGAGTCTGAACTGGGGTGGCAAAGTGAGCTAAAGAACGATGATGGATTCAACCCAGATCTGTGACTGGGGGTGAGTGTCTTAAAAGTTTCAGCGCTCGGTCATCATCTCGTTGTGTTTGCCCTAAGTTGGCAGGGTATGCACAGACGTGGGTCCCTTGCTCACTTTGCCCCTGGATTCAAGCTAGCCTGGCTGATGAGGGGTGCTACCCTGAAACTGGTCCCAGGATGCTTGTTTCTGGTCCAGGGAAGACCTGGTTTGGCAGTTGGGGCTGGACTGTTTCCATGAGTAACAGAGTCAAGACTGATTTGCATATGGCTGGATCTGAACTGTGGTGGCGAAGTGAGCTAAAGAACGATCATTGGAAACAAAAACGATCAATTAGGTGGCTAAACACACATGATTCACTCAAAATAAAATGTTAATTGACAACTCATATTGTCAAAAAGGTCCTTTATCATTCATTCGGGAGGCGAGAGGATACGGGCAGAGTTCTTTATACATAGAACGACAAATTAGGTGGCAATAAGTGCATGATTCCATCGAAGCACAAGTTACTAACTTGTGTAATGATATATCTGTAAGAGACAGTAGTTAGTGACAGATTCCTTACCTTAGAATATCCCCAGGCGTCAGGCTGGATCCGGAGAGTTTTTGCGTAGCAGTGCCCTTGCGCGTCGGTAGGCGGCGTCGTGCGGCTCCGCGTCCGTCGTCGGCGTTGTGATCGCCGGGATGACGTCGCGGGCAGTACTTATACGCCGCCCCTGCGCGCTGACGTCAGTTCTGTACACGACTTTCCGCGCCAGGAACGCAGAGCCATGCAAGAAGCTGACATAGGTGTTTGAAAAATACTAGGGCCCTGAAATGGATGTCAACCCTAGAAATCAGTTCGCAGAACGGGGAGGATGGGTGGGGCGGTAAGGAATCTGTCACTAACTACTGTCTCTTACAGATATATCGTTACACAAGTTAGTAACTTGTGCATCTGAAAGAGACACGTTAGTGACAGATTCCTTACCTTAGAATAGATACCCCAGCAATACCAACCCCGGTGGTGGGTCTGCGAACAAAGATCAGACAAGGAAGTCCCGGAGGACAGAACGGCCAAAGAAGCCGTCCCTCCGGACCCGACTGTCAAGGCAGTAATGCTTTGTAAACGTGTGCAGCGAGGCCCACGTAGCTGCCTGACAGATATCCTGCAGCGGAACACCGCGGCCCAAAGCCGTGGTAGCAGCCGTTGCCCTGGTGGAATGGGCACACAGCCCAACAGGAGGCTCCTTCTTAGCCAAAGAATAGCAGGCTTTGATACACAAGGTTACCCAGCGGGAGATGGTTCTCTTGTGCACCGCCCGACCTATTTTGGCGCCTACGTAGCCAACAAAGAGCTGGTCATCCACCCGGAAGTGTTGTGTGCGGTTGATATAAAAGGAAAGCGCACGTTTTGGGTCCAGACGGTGGAGCCTCTCTTCCTCTCTGGAAGGAGGCGGAAAGAAGGTGGGCAAAGTGATGGTCTGCCCAATGTGGAAGGCAGTAACCACCTTTGGCAAGAAGGACGGACGCGTCCTAAGAACAACCTTGTCTGGATGGACAGACAGAAAGGGAGGTTTGCATGAAAGAGCCTGGAGCTCACTCACCCGCCGAGCGGAGGTGATGGCCACCAGAAAGGCTGTTTTCAGAGTTAGAAGACTAAGAGGACAGTTATGTAGAGGCTCAGAGGGAGCGCACATGAGAAAGGTAAGAACCAAGGTCAAGTCCCACTGAGGCATCACGAACGGAACAGGAGGGAAGAGGTGTGTAATGCTCTTTAGAAACCTGTTAACAACAGGGGACTTGAAAGGGAGGGCTGATCAGGAAGCCTGAGGAAGGCCGAAATGGCACAAAGATAGCCCTTGATGGTACCCAGGGCAGAACCCTGTTGGGCCAGTGAAAGAAGGAACAGAAGAACCTCAGAAAGAGGGGCAGAGAGGGGATTCACAGCCTTTGCTGTGCACCATGCCACAAACTTGTTCCACCTGCAGGCGTATACCACCTTAGTGGAGGGACGCCTGGCTGCCAGAATCACATCACAAACTTCGGGAGGCAAGTTGAAAGGAATCAACTGCCACCGCTCAATCTCCACGCAAGCAGGTGGAGGCTGGACAGGTTCGGGTGGATGACCGTCCCCTGCTGCTGCGACAGAAGATCCTCCCGAAGAGGCAGACGGATCGGGGGATCGACGCTCATACTGAGTAGCTCGGGATACCAAACTCTTCGAGCCCAGTCCGGAGCCACAAGGATGACTTGGGCCCGGTCGCGCCGAATCTTCTTCAACACTCTGGGTAGAAGTGGTATAGGCGGAAAGGCGTACAACAGACCGCAACTTCACTCGCGACGAAAAGCGTCGCCGAGCGAGTGCCGCCTTGGAAATTCCAACGCGCAGAACTGATGACATTGCGCGTTCTCTTCGGTGGCGAATAGATCTAACCAAGGCTCTCCACACTGCAGAAAGAGTCCTTGCGCCACTTCCGAGTGAAGACGCCATTCGTGATCTATCATGCACCTGCGGCTGAGTTCGTCCGCCCCGACGTTCAGGGAACCTGCCAGGTGTTGAACCATCAGGAACATGCCCTGATGTTCCAGCCATGTCCAGAGGCGCAGAGCCTCCTGACAAAGGGTCCACGACCCCACCCCGCCTTGTTTGTTGCAGTACCACATGGCGGTGGTGTTGTCTGTGAACACCTGCACTACCTTCCCTTTGACAGAGGGAAGGAATGCCTTGAGTGCAAGTCGGATCGCCCGGAGCTCCAGAAGGTTGATATGGAGCCGGGACTCCGCCCGGAGACCAGAGGCCTCTGATCTCCGCCTCTCCCATGTGACCGCCCCATCCCAGAAGGGACGTGTCCGTCACAACTGTGTGCTCTGGCTGGGGAAGGGAGAGGGATCTGCCCATGACCCATTGCCGGTTCGAGAGCCACCACTGCAACTGTTTTGCAGTCCCCTCCGAGATCTGGACGTGATCGGACAGGTTGCCCTGGTACTGCGCCCACTGGAACTTCAGGTCCCACTGCAGAGCCCGCATATGCCATCTGGCATGATCGACCAGCAGGATGCAGGAGGCCATGATGCCCAGCAGCCTCAGGGTCATCCGTACCGAAACCCAGGATAAAGGCTGAAAGATGGGAATCAAAGCCTGAATATCCCGGACTCGCCGTTCGGGAGGATAGGCCCGAAACTGCGTCGTGTCCAGAACTGCTCCGATGAAAAGGAGCTGTGGAGAAGGAATCAGATGCGACTTTGGCACATTGATGGAGAACCCCAGCGAGTGCAGGAGTTCGGCCTCAGTCTGGAGGTGGGTGACGACTGCCTGGGACGAGCCCGCCTTCAGCAGCCAGTCGTCGAGGTAGGGGAAGACTGGAACCCCTGCCCGGCGCAGATGAGCTGCGACCACCGCCATCAGTTTCGTGAACACCCGAGGGGCACTTGTAAGGCCAAAGGGGAGCACGGTGAACTGAAAATGCTCGAGGCCTACCGTGAACCGTAGGCAACGCCGGTGGGCCGGAAGGACGGGGATGTGGAAATAAGCATCCTGCAAGTCCAACGCTACCAACCAGTCTCCAGGTTCGAGAGCAGTCAAGACCTGAGCTAGGGTGAGCATCTTGAACTTCTCCTTCCAGAGGAAGCGATTGACGTTCCGGAGGTCTAAGATAGGACGCATGTCCTCCTTGTCCTTTTTGGGCACCAGAAAGTAGTGGGAGTAGCAACCACGTCCTACTTCTGGGGTCGGAACATGCTCGATGGCCCTCTAGGCCAAGAGGGCCGTGACTTCCTTCTGCAGAAACATCAAGTGATCCCCTGACATGCGGTGGAATTGAGGTGGCATGGCTGGGGGGGTGGTCTCGAAGGGGAGGGAGTAGCCCCTTCGGACAATGTCCAAGACCCACCTGTCCGAGGCGATGGTACGCCAGTGGTGAAGGTGATGGCGGACCCTGCCCCCTACTGGCGTGCTGTGCACCTGAATGGAGGGACTCGGAGGGCTTGGAGGCCGCGGACGGGTTGGAGGTGGTGGCCTGACCCGCACGCTGGTTGCCCGAACCGCCACGCGAAGACGCTTGCTGCGCGGGCCGGTGGCTGGGCAGCGGACGTGACTGGGCGCCCCTTCCGTGGCCACGAAAGGGGCGAAAAGCAGAGGTTAGCGGAGGGCGCACAACAGAAAGGCCCAGGGACTTGGCAGTAGCCCGTGAGTCCTTAAAACGCTCCAGCGCATGGTCTGCTTTGGAACCAAAAAGACCGACTCCATCAAAGGGCATGTCCATGAGTGTATTCTGGACATCACCCGAGAAACCAGATTTTCTCAGCCAGGCCTGGCGACGCAGCGCCACCGTCGTTGCAAGCGATCTGCCCAGCGAGTCGGCGGTATCAAGGCCACAACGTATGGTGTACTTTGCCGCATCCCTACCTTCCGCAATGATGCGGGTAAGCAGTGTCTGGACCTCCTCAGAACACTGGGGCAAAACAGTCGCCACCGAATCCCACAGGGAGTGGGTATATCGGCCCAAAAGGCAAGCGGTGTTGACGGACCGCAAGCCAGCACTGGAGGAAGAAAAAGCCTTCTTCCCAAATTGGTCCAGGCGTTTGGATTCCCTATCCGGAGGGGCGGTAGGGAAGGCGGTTTGGGAGGCAGAGGCTTGGACAACCAAGCTCTCGGGGTGGGATGTTGAGAGAGAAACAAGGGGTCGCCCGGAGCAGGACGATGGCGCCGGGCCACGTTCCTATCCACAGGAGCCCCTGTGGTGGGCTTGGACCAGGCGCCCAAAAGAACGTCAGTCAGTGCATCATTAAACGGCAGCACAGTCTCCGAGGAGGAAGCTGCCGGCTGAAGCACTTCCGTCAGGAGATTAGTCCTGACAGCCACAGTAGGCAACTGGAGGTGCAAGGCTCCAGCTGCTCTACGCAACACCGTTGCGAAATTTGCTCCCTCCTCCGTAGCCACGGGAGGAGACAGCATGCCAGTGTCAGGGGAAGTGTCTAGACCACTGGCATCCCCAAGTTCCTCTGCCCAGTCCTGATCATACTCACACTGCTGTGTGAGAGGGTCTTCCGACCCCTCCCAGCTCTCCTGGTCCTCCTCTGGTTCAAAATATGGAGGAGGAGGGACATCTGGGACCCAAGGTCTCATCGGCGCCGGAGCCGGCGTCGAGCGACGTCGGTCCGGCTCCATGTCCGGAGCTGGAGAGAACCGGGAACGACGCCGCCCGGAGCCCCGGACGGCGTCAGGAACGGCACCGGGGACATCGGCGCCGGCGTGGTTAGAGTCAACCGGCGTCGATGGGGGTTGCGGTACCACCGGAGCCGGGATCGAGGCCGGGGCCGGAGCCGAGGCCGGGATCAAGGTTGGCGGGACAAGCGACGCCGGGACCGGAGTCGCCGGCGACGCCGGAGCAACCCCATCAGGACCCGCGGGGCCCGAAGGCGCACCGGAGGGACCTTGAGGCCCGAAGAGGCGGGCCATGGCCGACAGGAATTCCTGTAGCTCGGCCGGAGTCGCCCCGAACCCGGAAAGGACGGGTAATGCGGGGCGGCTCCACAGGCACGTCCGGGGCCGCGGGGACGGTGCCGACAGGGGCCTCAGCCGAGTCGCGAGACCGGCGAGGCGAAGTCTTAGAGCGATGATGCTTCTTAGACTTTTTGTACTTCGACTTACCCGAGGAGCGCGAAGACTTGGACTCCGACGACCGGCGGGGGCTCCGCGACCGGCCCCTCGACCTCTCCCGGGACCGGGGCTTGGTGCGGCGCGGAGCCGACTGCCGGACCTCGAGGTGCTTTCGAGACCGCTCTCGCAAAGCCTTCGGGTGGAGTTTCCGGCAGTCAGGGCACGACTTCGTGTCGTGGTCTCGGCCGAGGCAGTAGAGACACTCTAAGTGCGGGTCTGTGATCGACATCATTCGACCACAGACGTCGCATGGCTTGAAGCTGGGCATCCCTACTGACACCTAGGAGTCGAGAAGACTCGAAAAGAAACAGTGAAAAATTCACCAAAAATTTAGTCAAAAATTGACTAGGGCATTGCTCTTCCCGGATCTGCGCTTACTGGCGCAGAAAAAAGAAGAACTGACGTCAGCGCGCAGGGGCGGCGTCTAAGTACTGCCCGCGACGTCATCCCGGCGATCACGACGCCGACGACGGACGCGGAGCCGCACGACGCCGCCTACTGACGCGCAAGGGTACTGCTACGCAAAAACTTTCCGGATCCAGCCTGACGCCTGGGGATATTCTAAGGTAAGGAATCTGTCACTAACGTGTCTCTTTCAGAGATAAATCTTAATTGAACAATAGTTATTAATCATTTTTACAAGTGGCCCGAAGATACAGGCAAAGTTATTTCTTTGTACACAACTACACTACAATCGCTTTCATCCAGTGGATTGTATCACTTATACTACCACTCAATTATAAATGTACTGCAAATTATTCTCCACTGTTCGAACCTTTAGGAATTTTTGTATGCATATCTATAATATGCCTCGATTCGAGCCTGCAAAGTTTTAACACTCTATCGCCTCCTCTTGCATTAAGTGGTACATGATCTATGCAAAAGAACCTTAAAAGATTCCTATTGCTGTCATGGTGGGATTCAAAATGTCTCGCTACAGGGCATCTTGCAACAGCATCTTTGTTCGTTATAGCTCTTAGGTGTTCTAAAATACATACTTTCGTGGGGTATATGGTGCTGCCAATACATTTCAACTGTACAGCAAAAAATGGTCACAGTGGAGGTAAATTTATCATGATAAGAAATTCAATCATTCAAGCATCACCATGACAAATCAAATAAATGCAATTTATTCTCTAATCATCACATGATTATAGAGGACAGCATGATTGTCTGTACATTTGGTTAAAACGGTGCTCGAAAAGGGGGGATAGAGTGCTCAGGAGCGAATGTGTGCTTGTGAGGGTTGTAGAAAAGGAAAGGCAATGTGCAATATATACATCAAAGATCGCTGAAACCTATACAGCCTAGTGAAAGCAAATGAATACAAAACAAGCATAGCATTATGCAAACACAGATAATTAATCTCTGTCTGTTCTTGAAAAATTGTGAAGGACTGTCGACGTTTCGACCCCTGTATGCGATAAAGGTAATTGGTTCCTTAGCCTGGGGTCTTCATCAGGACAAAAGATTAGAGGGGGGGAAAGCACCTAGAGATAATTAGATCATTCATATTAGTCAGATGATGAAGGGTGCCATTCTAAACAAGGATGCGTAATGACAATGGATGTTTACCGATTTACAGCAGCATGAAAAGTCAGGCTGGTGAATTAGAGACGGTGGGCCCTTAGGATCCTAAGTCAGAGAGGACGAGAGAAATAGAGTTCACATTAGGCTCATATATCATCAGAAAACCTAGAGGGAAAGGGCGGATGAGTAAAACCCTGAAAGTTGCAAAAGGCACTTACTCCTTGGTGTAAGGTTAAATCTTGAATAAACTTCAGAAATGAGTGGGCGCCGGAGTCTTGAACGCCATGAAGGTTCTAATAGATAGATACTGTCTCTACCAGATAATGCGTTACCGAAGGTAAGTAACTTGTTCATCTGATAGAGACTTCTAGCTGCAGATTCCTTACCTTAGAATAGATACCCAAGCCATACACTCCTAGCGGTGGGCTGCGGCCAAATTCCTCACACTAAAAAGTCCAGCAGGACCAATCGGGCAGCTGGAGGGGACAGTTGTGCAAAGGCTTGAAGGCAGCACACATAAGAAAAGTGAGGACCAAATTAAGGTAGCACTGTGGCATGACAAACAAAGGGCGTGGGTGGGAACAAGTGACCCAGCCCTTTCAAGAACCTATGTACAATTGGAGACTTAAAGAGAAAGGGTTGGTTTGGCAGCTGCAAAAAAGCAGATAGAGCAGAAAGATAACCCTTAAGAGTACCCAACGCAGAGCCCTGCTGGGCAAGTGTAAGTATAAAAAGAAGAACAATAGAAAGAGAAGCAGAACGAAGGTCAATAGACCTTTCTGTACAATATGATACAAACTTTTGCCAAAGGCAGGCATATACCATCTTAGTGGAGGGACGTCTGGCTGACAAAATAAGTTTGCATTCTTCTGGAGGAAGGTCAAAAGCTATCAACTGCCGCCGCTCAATCTCCACACATGGAGGCAGAGAGTTGACAGGTTCGGGTAGAGCACAGTGGCGGCCGCTATTTACTGGGGTTGTCGGGGCGATGGGAGGAGGAGGGAGGTTTGTAAATGAAAATAAATAATAAAAAAACACTTCTCTTCAGGTTTGCCACCTGGCTGGCCGCCGCCTCTCAGTCCGCTCGCCGCCACCTCTCGCTCCTCTGAAGCAGGAACCAGGAAGCATCCAGGCTCCTTACTGCCCTAGCCAATCACAACGCTGCATTGCAGCATTGTGATTGGTCTGAGCATCATGGTTAAGTGCTCAGACGGGGAATGGGTGCCTGGGCATGTTGTGCACCCTGGAATAATGCAGCCTGGGTGCAGAACATGCAAAGTGCGCATGACTGTTTGGCCGGGCCGAGAGGGCCGGCCAAACAGTTATGGACACTTTAGAGTGGAGCAACCACTCCTCCTCCTGGACACTACTCTGGCAGTCCAGTCCTGCCCCGCACCAGGAAATGGAAAACAAAAATGATAATAACGCTGGTTATTATCATTTTAGTTTTCCTTTCTACTGCTCGCAGTGGTGGAGGACCCTCCTTTGTTGCTGCGACAGAAGATCCTCCCGAAGAGGCAGGCTGATCGGAGGATCAATATTCATTTTCAGAAGTTCTGGACACCAGACTCTCCTTGCCCAGTCTGGAGACACATGGATGACTTGGGTCCAGTCGTTCTTGATCTTTCTCAGAACTCTGGGCAGAAGTGGTATGGGAGGAAAGGCGTACAACAGACCTGAGCGCCACTAGCGATGAAAAGCGTCGCTGAGCGATAGCCGCCTTGGAAACTCCAGCACGCAATACTGCTTACATTGCCTATTCTCTTCGGAGGCAAACATATCTAACCAAGGTTCTCCCCACTGTTGAAAGAGACTTTGCACCACTTCCGACTGGAGACACCATTCGTGATCCACTAGGCATTGACGGCTGAGTTTGTCTGCACTGGCATTCAGAGAAGCTGCCAGGTGTTGAACCACCAGGGATATGCCCTGCTTTTCCAGCTTTGCTCAGGGACGCAGGGCCTCTTGACAAAGGTTCCATGATCCTACCCGCCCTGCTTGTTGCAGTACCACATGGCGGTGGTGTTGTCTATGAACACCTGCACTAACTTCCCCTTGACAAAGGGAAAAAATGCTTTCAATGCCAACTGAATCACGCAAAGCTCCAACAAATTGATGTGGAGCCCAGACTCCTATGGAGACCAGTGTCCCCTGATCTCCACCTCTCCCACATGGCCGACCCATCCCAGGAGTGACACATCTGTCATTACTGTGAGATCTGGTTGGGGAAGGGATAGGGGTTTGCCCTCAACCCAATCGCGGTTTGTTAACCACCACTGCAGATCTATTGCAGTTCCCTCTGAGATCTGGACTATGTCGGTGAGATTGCCCAGATGCTGTGCCCACTGGAACTTCAGATCCCACAGCAAAGCCTGCATACGCCACCTAGCATGCTTTACCAACAGAATGCAGGAGGCCATGAGGTCCAACAGCCTCAGAGTCAGTCTCACTGAAATCTAGGATAGAGGTAAAAACATCGTAATCATAACCTGAATATCCTGGATTCGCTGTTCTGGAGGATAGGCTCAAACCGCACTGTGTCCAGAACGGCTACGATGAAAGGGAGCATCTGAGAAGGAGTCAGATGTGACTTCGGCACGTTTATAGAGAATCTCAGCAAATGCAGGAGATTCGCCGTAGTCTGAAGGTGGGAGACGACAGCCTGGGGGGAGGACGCCCACAACAGCCAGTCGTCGAGATAGAGGAAGACTGAAACCCTTAACCTGCGCAGAAGAGCTGCAACCACCACCATCACCTTGGTGAACACCCGAGCGAAAATGGTAAGGCCGAAGGGGAGCACGGTAAACTGAAAGTGCTCGTGGCCTACCTTGAACCGCAGGTAAAGCCTGTGGCCCGGCAGGATGGGGATGTGAAAATATGCATCCTGCAGGTCCAACGTTACCATCCAGTCTTCTTAGTCTAGGACTTGGGGCTCCGGGAGCGGTCCCGCGACCTCATCTTCTTCAAATGGGATCGGGATCTCCGCGGAGTCTCGCTGGATGGTGTCGACTGTCGGACCACAATAAGCTTCACAGCCCGCTTCCATAAGGCCTTCGGAGCCATGGCTTGACAGTCCGAGCACGATTTTGAGTAGTGGTCGCGAGCAAGACACCAAAGACAGACAAGGTGTGGATCGGTAACCGACATGCGTGGTGACAGGCGCCGCACGGTTTGAAACCTGCCTTCCTCGAAGACATCCCTTGACACAATAGAAAAAACTTCAGAAGTCGACCAAATTCGAAAAAAGGCCTGTCAGAAAGCGAAGGTAGGGGTAGCTCTTCCCAGATCAGCACCTAACTGGCGCAGAAAGAAAAGAACTGACGTTCGCGCACCTGGGTGGCACCTATATAGGTGACCGCGACGTCATAACCAACGCTAACGCCGCCGCTGTCACGCGGAGCCGAATGGAGCCACTCGACGGCGCGCGCAAGGGGTATTGCTCAAGCAAAAGTTTCCGGATCCAGCCTGACGCCTGGGAAATTCTAAGGTAAAGAATCTGAAACTAGAAGTCTCTATCAGATAGATTTGGTAAAAAGATTCTGGCCGAGGCAGAGGAAGAGCCAGAGGATCAAAGAGGCAAGGAGAGGAGGATGGAACAAAAGCAGCTGCAACTCCGTAGGAATTGTGACAAGGGGCCAAAATACGGGACAACAATGAATATGACAAACAGCATGGTAATTTGTCTAATCGCTCACTCTCTACTATGGAAATTAACATACTCAAGTTGGGGCTTTCCTTTTGTCCAACTAACAACTTTAACTATGCCCAGAGTAGGACAGACTTGTTCCACTTTGTAAGGAAACAAACTTCACAAATGGTTTAAGCTCAAAGTTAAAGGTACCCCTATAACTGAAAGAGCACCAGTCCACAGTTATTTAAAGATTGGGGGCACTGATACTCTTTTTGCTCTGACCAATTTGGATCTAGAATCAGATCATGTGGGCGATAAATATCTCAACCTGGAGACTATGGGCACTGATTTGGGAAGTAATAGCCCAAGTGATTTAAAGCCAAAGTCCACCTTTAATCCCACCCTTCCCCCTGATGGTGTAAATACTTTTGAAACTTTAGTCACTAAAGACTTTACAAAGATGGCCAAGAAAAGCAGGTGGAATTCTGATAACCTTACTAAAAATGTAAGACTGGTCATGAGGTGATTACAGGATGACCAAAACATTGTCATCTGCCAGTCTGATAAGGGAGGTAATGTTGTGGTCTTTTGCACAGAAGCCTACTTACAGGAGGGCATTCGGCAACTAACCAACATAGAATGCTATGAACTGTTTTGTAAGAGTGAAATTGAAACATCCAACAAAAAATACTATGACATGTTTCCAGACTAGAGGGAGCAGGTACTTATTGTGTGGGTAGAGTATTTATTTCTACTCAATGAACAAGTTACTTACCTTCAGTAACGATATATCTGTAAGAAACATTAGTAGTGATAGATTCCTTACCTTAGAATATCCCCAGGGCGTCAGACTGGATCCGGAAAGTTTTCGTCAGCAGTACCCCTACGCGTCGGTAGGGGCGTCATGCGGCTCCGCGTCCGTCGTTGGTGTCGTGGTCGCCGAGATGACGTCGCGGGCGCTACTTGGACGCCACCCACGCGCGCTGAAGTCAGTTCTGTACACGACTTTCCGCGCCAGGAATGCAGAGCCTTGCAAGATACTGACCACTAGTGCATTGAAACTAGGGCTCTGAAAGGGATGACCTTAACCCTAGAAATCAGTTCGCAGAACGGGGAGGATGGGTGGGGCGGTAAAGAATCTATCACTACTAATGTTTCTTACAGATATATCGTTACCGAAGGTAAGTAACTTGTTCATCTGAAAGAAACACATAGTGATAGATTCCTTACCTTAGAATAGATACCCCAGCAATACCAACCCCGGTGGTGGGTCTGCGAACTAAGATCACACCAGAAAGTCACGGAGAACAGAAGGGCTAAAGAAGCCGTCACTCCGGACTTGGCTGTCGAAGCAGTAATGTTTGGTAAACGTGTGCAGCGAGGCCCACGTGGCTGCCTGACATATGTCTTGCAGGGGGACACCACGTCCCAATGCAGTAGTGGCTGCAGTAGCTCTGATGGAATGAGCACGCAGCCCCACCGGAGGTTCTTTTTTAGCCAAAGAGTAACAGGATTTGATACACAAGACAACCCAACGGGAGATGGTTCTCTTATGGACCGCCCGACCTTTCTTAGTGCCAACGTAGCCAACAAAAAGCTGGACATCCACCCTGAGCTGCTGTGTGTGGTTGAGATAAAAAGAAAGCGCACGTTTTGGGTCCAGACGGTGGAGCCGCTCTTCCTCTCTGGAAGGATGCGGAGGCGGAAAAAAGGTGGGCAAGGTAATAGTCTGCCCAATGTGAAAGGCCGTAACCACTTTTGGCAAAAAGGAAGGACGGGACCTGAGCACAACCTTGTCCGGATGGACTGAAAGGAAAGGAGGCTTACAGGAAAGAGCCTAGAGCTCACTCACCCGCCTGGCGGAAGTGATGGCCACCAGGAAGGCAGTCTTTAACGTTAAAAGACGAAGAGGACAGTTGTGAAGTGGCTCAAAGGGAGCGCACATCAAGTACATCAGAACCAGATTCAAGTACCACTGAGGCATCACGAAAGGAATAGGAGGAAAAAGGTGAGTAATGCCTTTAAGAAACCTATTTACAACAGGGGACTTGAAAAGAGAGGGCTGATCAGGGAGCCTGAGAAAGGCCGAAATAGCAGAAAGGTAGCCCTTGATAGTGCCCAGAGCAGAGCCCTGCTGGGCCAAAGAAAGAAGGAACAGTAGAACCTCAGAAAGAGGGGCAGAAAGGGGATCCACAGCCTTTGCTGTGCACCATGCCACAAATTTGTTCCACCTGCAGGCCTATACCACTTTAGTAGAGGGACACCTGGCTGCCAGAATAACGTCACAAACTTCAGGAGGCAAGTCGAAGGGAATCAACTGCCGCCGCTCAATCTCCACGCAAAGAGGTGGAGGCTGGACAGGTTCGGGTGGAGGACCGTCCCCTGCTGCTGCGACAGAAGATCCTCCCGAAGAGGCAGTCTGATCGGGGGATCCATGCTCATACTGAGTAGCTCGGGATACCATACTCTTCGAGCCCAGTCCGGAGCCACAAGAATGACTTGGGCCCGGTCGCGCCTGATCTTCTTCAGCACTCTGGGCAGAAGTGGTATAGGCGGAAAGGCGTACAGCAGACCGCAACTCCACTCGCGACGAAAAGCGTCGCCGAGCGAGTGCCGCCTTGGAAATTCCAACGCGCAGAACTGATGACATTGCACGTTTTCTTCGGTGGCGAATAGATCTAACCAAGGCTCTCCCCACTGCTGAAAGAGACCTTGCGCCACCTCCGAGCGAAGACGCCATTCGTGATCGAGCATGCACCTGCGGCTGAGTTCGTCCGCCCTGGCGTTCAGAGAACCTGCCAGGTGTTGAACCACCAGGGACATGCCCTGATGTTCCAGCCATGTCCAGAGACGCAGAGCCTCCTGACAGAGGGTCCACGACCCCACCCCGCCTTGTTTGTTGCAGTACCACATGGCAGTGGTGTTGTCTGTGAACACCTGCACTACTCTCCCCTTGACAGAGGGAAGGAATGCCTTCAGTGCAAGCCTGATCGCCCGCAGCTCCAAAAGTTTGATATGGAGCCGTGACTCCGCCGGAGACCAGAGGCCTCTAAACTCCGCCTCTCCCATGTGGCCACCCCATCCCAGGAGGGACGCATCTGTCACCACTGTGAACTCCGGTTGGGGAAGGGAGAGGGATCTGCCGTCGACCCAATGCCGGTCCGTGAGCCACCACTGCAATTGTTGTGCAGTGCCCTCCGAGATCTGGACGTGATCGGACAGGTTTCCCTGATGCTGCGCCCACTGGAACTTCAGGTTCCACTGCAGAGCCCGCATACGCCACCTGGCATGATTGACCAGCAGGATGCAGGAGGCCATGAGGCCCAGCAGCCTCAGAGTCACTCTGACCGAAACCCGGGACAAGGGCTGAAAGATGAGAATCAGAGCCCGAATGTCCCGGACTCGCTGTTCGGGAGGATAGACCCGAAACTGCGCCGTGTCCAGAACCGCTCCGATAAAGAGGAGCTTCTGGGAGGGAATCAGGTGCGATTTCGGCACATTGATGGAGAACCCCAGCAAGTGCAGGAGGTCGGCCGTAGTCTGGAGGTGGGAGACGACTGTCTGGGGCGAGCCTGCCTTCAACAACCAGTCGTCGAGATAGGGGAAAACTGAGACCCATGATCTGCGCAGATGAGCTGCGACCACCGCCATCACCTTGGTGAACACCCGAGGGGCGCTGGTAAGGCCAAAGGGGAGCATGGTAAACTGAAAGTGCTCGTGGCCTACCATGAACCGCAGGTAACGCCTGTGGGCTGGCAGGACGGGGATGTGGAAATAGGAGTCCTGCAAGTCCAGCGCCATCAGACAGTCTTGTGGGTCGAGAGCAGACAAGACCAGAGCTAGAGTGAGCATCTTGAACTTCTCTTTGCGGAGGAAGCGATTGACGTTCCGGAGGTCCAAGATAGGACGCAGGCCTTTGTCCTTCTTGGGCAGTACAAAGTAGTGGGAATAACAACCATGACCTACTTCGTGCGTCGGAACGCGCTCGATGGCCCCCTTGGCCAAGAGGGCCGCAACTTTCTGCTGAAGAAGCACCAAGTGATCCCCGACATGCGGTGGTATTGAGGTGGCATGGCTGGGGGGGGTAGTCTCGAAGGGGAGGGAGTAGCCCCTTCGGACTATCTCTAAAACCCACCTGTCCGAAGTGATGGTGCGCCAGTGGGGGAGGTGATGGCGGAGCCTGCTGCCCACTGGCGTTTGATGGGCCTGAAAGTTCGGACTAGGAAGGTTTGGAGGCGGAGGTGGCGGGGGTGGTGGTGGTGGTCTGACCCGCCCGCTGGCCCCTTTGTCCACCACGGTGGAAACCACGTCCGCGCTGGGATGACTGTTGCGCCGGCCTGTTGCTCTGTTGCGAACGCTGCGGGGCGCCCCTTCCTGTGCCACGAAAGGAGCGAAAAGCGGAAGGCGGAGGAAGGCGGACTGCCGAGAGTCCCAAGGACTTGGCCGTAGCCCGTGAGTCCTTAAACCGCTCCAACGCGCTGTCCGCTTTGTCGCCGAAGAGGCGACGGCCATCAAAGGGCATGTCCATAAGGGTGTTTTGGACATCCCCTGAAAATCCAGTGATTCTCAACCAGGCGTGGCGGCGAACCGCTACAGTCGTTGCAATGGATCTGCCCAGTGAGTCGGCGGTGTCTAGACCACAATGGATCATGAACTTGGCTGCGTCTCTCCCCTCTGCAACAGCCTGGGCGAGAGCAGGCCGGGCCTCCTCCGGACACTGAGGCAGCACGTTCACCACCGTATCCCACAGACAGTGGGAATAACGGCCCAAGAGGCATGCAGTGTTCACAGACCGCAGCGCAGAGCTGGCGGAAGAGAAAATCTTCTTCCCAAACTGATCCAGCTTCTTGGATTCCCTATCCGGTGGTGCGTAAGGGAAGGCGGTCGGGGAAGCAGAGGCTTGGACAACCAAGCTCTCAGGGGTGGGATGTTGGGAGAGGAAAATGGGGTCACCCGGAGCCGGGCGATGGCGTCGGGCCACGTTCCTATCCACAGGAGCCCCTGTGGTGGGCCTGGACCAAGTGCCCAAAGAACGTCCGAAAGGGCTTCATTAAAGGGCAGCAGCAGCTCCGCATAAGTAGCTGCTGGCTGAAGCACCTCTGTCAGGAGGTTAGTCCTGACGGCCACAGTAGGGAGCTGGAGGTGTAGAGCCTCCGCCGCTCTACGCAACACCACTGCATAACTGGCTCCCTCCTCCGCAGCCACGGTAGGAGGAGACAGCATGCCAAGGTCTGGTGAGGTATCCAGACCACTGGCGTCCCCCAATTCCTCAGCCCAGCCCTGTTCAGACTCACAGGCTGCAGCGAGAGGGTCGTCCGACCCCTCCCAGTCCTCCCCTTGCTCCTCAGGCTGTTCAACAGGCCTAAAATAAGGAGTAGGGACATGGGGATAGAAATCCCCAAACGGCGTCGAGAACGGCATCGACCGACGCCGGACCGACGCCACGTCCACTTCGGGGCTGAATCTGAGGTCGACATCGTCCCGAGGAGCGGGCGGCGTCAGGATCGGTGCAGGTGGAGTCGACGTTGGTGGAGGCGTAACAAGGTCAACCGGCGTCGACCGGGATCCAGGCCTGGATCCAAGGGTGTCCTGTGGCGCCGGAGCCGACAGCGACGCCGGGGCCGGAGCCGCCGGCGAAGAAACGCGAGGACACCCAGGCGGGACCGCGGGGCCCGAAGGCGCACCGGCGGAACCCGACGGCCCAAAGAGGCGAGCCATGGCCGACAGGAAGTCCTGTATCTGGGCCGGAGTCGCCGACGACCCCGGGTAGGGCGGGTAGTCGGGCGGCGACTCCATGGACTCCGCCGGAGCCGCGGGGTTGGCACCACCCGTACCCTCAGCCGCGTCGCGCGACCGGCAAGGGGAAGTCGGAGAACGATGACGTTTCTTCGACTTCTTGTGCTTCGCCTTACCTGACCCCGAGTGCGAAGACTTCGATCCCGACGGTCGCCGATGATGACTCCGCGCACGGTCCCTCGACCTCCCTCTGGACCGGGACCTCTCACGGCGCGGAGCCGACTGCCGGGCTTCAAGCAGCTTTCGGGACCGCTCCCGCAAAGACTTCGGCGCCATGGACCGGCAGTCGGGGCACGACTTGGGGTCGTGGTCGCGCCCCAGGCAGAAGAGACACACGCGGTGCGGGTCTGTCACCGACATCATCCGATGACAGTCCTCGCAGGACTTAAACCTGGGCATCCCTAACTGCACCAGGAGTCGTATCGACTCGAAAAAGGTGAGAAAAAGATCTAAAAAAACTTAGTAAAAAAAGACTAGGGGTACCGCTCTCTCCGGATCTGCGTTTGGTGGCGCGGAAAAAGAAAGAACTGACGTCAGCGCGCGTGGGCGGCGTCCAAGTAGCGCCCGCGACGTCATCTCGGCGACCACAACGCCAACGACGGACGCGGAGCTGCACGACGCCCCTACCGACGCGCAGGGGTACTGCTGACGAAAACTTTCCGGATCCAGTCTGACGCCTGGGGATATTCTAAGGTAAGGAATCTATCACTATGTGTTTCTTTCAAATAAGTTCCCTAGACCACCACTAGTCTATTACCCAAATTGCATAAAAATTCATCCAAACCTCCAGGAAGACCTATTGTATCATCTATTGGAGCTTTGCTAGAGGCCACATCTAAGTACATTGATTACTTCTTGCGCTCTTTTGTATTATCCCTGCCTTCGTATATACAGGATAGCAGGGATTTCCTACATAGGACAGATGATACCCCCTGGGAAAGTGATTACTTATTGTAGGAGGCCAGCTTAGTATATGGTGTACACTTATTTAAGTGATGCACCTTGCACTAATCCAGGCAACCCTTATGGTGATTTTAATGGTCTTTGATAACCATAGAAAGCTCTCAAAGTGGTAGCTGTGGAGAGCAGGCTTCAGGATTATCTGGAAGGATTGTTAAGCAGCTTGTTTAACCAGTTTAATCATGTAGTGTAGGTTAAACGAAAAAGAACCACACAGTGCTTATATAAAAATACTTCTTTTTATTGCACAACACTCACTAACCCATTGATATATCTCCTACCCGGAGATATCAACACAAACACAAAACAATACTTCAATTGCAATAACGTAAGTAGCACAAAATACAGTGGTCCCCAGGGGGAGACCAAACCATATATTAAGAAAGTGCAATGCGAAATGCAGGAGAGGACATGACTTGGACCAGAAGACCCAGAGGAGCCAGGGACACAAGGAACCACCCAAGGATAGTAACCAGGGGCCCCACGGAGGCTGTGTGCAGAGTGGGAACACAGCCGAATACCCAAAGGAAGTCAATGGAGAAGTAGCGGTTGCAGTTTTGCAGAAGGGGGACCCTTCCCAGAGGACACCGAAAAAATCCCATGGAGGACAGAAGGTTGGAGAGCCACCCTACCCATGGATGAACCGGAGACCAGGTTACCTACACCAGGGAAGCCAGGTGCACAGGGGTGAAGAGACATCGGAAACCTCCGTAGATGACAATGGAAGACTTGGCGAAAAGTGTGTCTGGAGAAGAAAGTGAAGACGTCCGGTGGAATCCAAAGGTGGATTCTCGAAGTGAAGAACCTGCAAGCAGAGGGGACAGAGTCTATGCCACTCAGGAGTGACCAGGAGGCATGGAAGAACAATGCCCACCTGTAGGAGGCTGGCTTAGTATATTGTTCACACATATTTAAGTGACGCACCTTGCACTAATCCAGCCAACCTTTAAGGTGATTTTAGTGGTCTTAGATAACCAAAGAAAGCTCTCTAAGTGGTAGCTGTGGAGAGTAGCCTTCAGTCTTAGTCCAGACGGAGTGTTAAGCAGCTTGTTTTCCCAGATCTAATCATGTAGTGTAGGTTGAACGAAAAAGAACCACGCAGTTTAGTTATAAAAATATGTCTATTTATTATACAACACTTACTAACACATTGGTATATCTCTTACCCGGAGATATCAAGACAAATACACACAATACTTCAATGGTAAACAGGTAAGTAAGCACAATACACTGTGGTCTCCAGGGGGAGACCAAACCATATACTAAGAAAGGGGAATGCGAACTGAGACGAAGTCGGGACTTGGACCAGTAGACTCAGAAGAGCTGGGGACAGAAGGAACCACCAGAGGTAAGTACCCGGGAAACCCATGGAGGCTGTGTGCAGAGTGGAAACACAGCCATGTACTCATTAGAAGTCAACAGGAAAGTTGCGGTTGCAGTTTTGAAATAGAACCCTTCCCAGTGGACCCTGAACAAACCCTGAGGAAGACAGAAGGTTGGAGAGTCACCCCACCCGTGGATACCCCACGAACCGGGATACCTACACCAGGGAAGACGGGTGCATAAGTGACGTCGGAAACCACCGTACACCACAATGGAAGACTTCAGTAAAGATGCCACTGGCGAAGACTGTGCAAGAGTCTGGTGGAATCCAAGGGTGGATTCTTGAACAGAAGAACCTGCAAGCAGAGGGGACAGAGTCTATGTCACTCGGAGGTGACCAGGAGGCACGGAAGAACAATGACCACCGATGACGGGAGTTGCAGGAGTAATGAATGTGACCTTGTCGCTGCAGCTGTGAGGACCAGGCAATACTGAGGAAGACCAGGAGCCGTTCACGAGCTGTCCCACGTCGGAAGTCGAGAACTAGGGGGTCAGTGTCCGACGGGAGCACCAACAAGCCTTGGCAGCAGCAACAGACGTGGAAGACAATGAAGGAGCAACATTGGGACCAGCAAGGTCCAAGAGAATCACCACGTGCAGGAGAGTCAGAGCAGGCGCCAAGCAAGCAGGGGAGCCCACTGAAGCAAGAGCAGACCCTTGAGAGGGCCCACAAGCCATAGGTACAGGAGTCACAAGACGACCTCGTGCAGCTCACCAAAGATGAAGGCCCATGGTGCAGAGGATGTGGTGAGGATAAGATCGTGGCAGGAATAGATGCTGGAGGCTGGAGCTTCTTGTAGCCCGAAGATCTCTGAAGTGCAGAGCCAACAAGCCTTGGCAACGGCACGTCGACGCAGAGCACAGGGGGTCGGACCCAGCGGTTCCGATGAGGGATACTGGCCTTAAAATTACTGAGAGGACAGGTCAGGCCTCGAGGGAGTTGCAGAACCACCACCTGTGTTGCGGAGACTTTCGAAGTCCGTGAGAGGTCAGGAGCAGCAGACCAGTCAGCTTCATTGTGGTGCCTGCAGATGCAGGGAAGTGAATCCTTCAATCCAAGGGAGATAATTTCGGGTGTCCTTGATGCCCACAAGTCTGTTGCTTTACAGGCTCTTGCTTCCCAGTAGCAAATTACTGATAGGCAGAGACTGGAACCAAGTGCAGGACCCTTACCTACATAAAGCACAAGTTACTTAGCTTCGGTAACGATATATCTGTAAGAAACATTAGTAGTGATAGATTCCTTACCTCAGACTATCCCCAGGCGTCAGACTGGATCAGGAACGTTTTCGTCAGCAGTACCCCTGCACGTCGGTAGGGGCGTCGTGCGACTCCGCTTCCGTCGTTGGCGTCGCAGTCGCCGAGATGACGTCGCGGGCGCTACTTGGACGCCGCCCACGTGCGCTGACGTCAGTTCTGTACACGACTTTCCGCGCCAGGAACGCAGAGCCATGCAAGATACTGACCACTGGTGCATAGAAACTAGGGCCCTGAAAGGGATGACCTTAAGCCTAGAAATCAGTTCGCATAACGGGGAGGATGGGTGGGGCGGTAAGGAATCTATCACTACTAATGTTTCTTACAGATATATCGTTACCGAAGGTAAGTAACTTGTGCATCTGAAAGAAACACATAGTGATAGATTCCTTACCTTAGAATAGATACCCCAGCAATAACAACCACGGTGGTGGGTCTGCGAACAAAGATCACACCAGGAAGTCACGGAGAACAGAACGGCCAAAGAAGCTGAATCTCCGGACTTGGCTGTCCAGGCAGTAATGTTTGGTAAACGTGTGCAGCAAGGCCCATGTGGCTGCCTGACATAGGTCTTGCAGGGGGACACCACGTCCCAATGCAGTAGTGGATGCAGTAGCTCTGGTGGAATGAGCACGCAGCCCCACCGGAGGTTCTTTTTTAGCCAATGAGTAACAGACTTTGATACACAAGACAACCCAGCGGGAGATGGTTCTCTTATGGACCGCCCGACCTTTCTTGGTGCCAACGTAGCCAACAAAAAGCTGGTCATCCACCCGAACTGCTGTGTGCGGTTGAGATAAAAAGAAAGCGCACGTTTTGGGTCCAGATGGTGGAGCCGCTCTTCCTCTCTGGAAGGATGCGGAGGCGGAAAAAAGGTGGGCAAGGTAATAGTCTGCCCAATGTGAAAGGCCGTAACCACTTTTGGCAAAAACGAAGGACGGGGCCTGAGCACAACCTTGTCCGGATGGACTTAAAGGAAAGGAGGCTTACAGGAAAGAGCCTGGAGCTCACTCACCCGCCTGGCGGAAGTGATGGCCACCAGGAAGGCAATCTTTAACGTCAAAAGACGAAGAGGACAGTTGTGAAGTGGCTCAAAGGGAGCGCACATCAAGTATGTCAGAACCAGATTCAAGTCCCACTGAGGCATCACGAAAGGAATAGGAGGAAAAAGGTGAGTAATGCCTTTAAGAAACCTATTTACAACAGGGGACTTGAAAAGAGAGGGCTGATCAGGGAGCCTGAGAAAGGCCGAAATAGCAGAAAGGTAGCCCTTGATAGTGCCCAGAGCAGAGCCCTGCTGGGCCAAAGAAAGAAGGAACAGTAGAACCTCAGAAAGAGGGGCAGAAAGGCGATCCACAGCCTTTGCTGTGCACCATGCCACAAATTTGTTCCACCTGCAGGCGTATACCACTTTAGTAGAGGGACGCCTGGCTGCCAGAATAACGTCTCAAACTTCAGGAGGCAAGTCGAAGGGAATCAACTGCCGCCGCTCAATCTCCACGCAAAGAGGTGGAAGCTGGACAGGTTCGGGTGGAGGACCGTCCCCTGCTCCTGCGACAGAAGATCCTCCCGAAGAGGCAGTCGGATCGGGGGATCGATGCTCAAACTGAGTAGCTCGGGATACCATATTCTTCAAGCCCGGTCCGGAGCCACAAGAATGACTTGGGCCCGGTCGCGCCTGATCTTCTTCAGCACTCTGGGCAGAAGTGGTATAGGCGGAAAGGCGTACAACAGACCGCAACTCCACTCGTGACAAAAAGCGTCGCCGAGCGAGTGCCGCCTTGGAAATTCCAACGCGCAGAACTGATGACATTGCACGTTCTCTTCAGTGGCGAATAGATCTAACCAAGGCTCTCCCCACTGCTGAAAGAGACCTTGCGCCACCTCCGAGTGAAGACGCCATTCGTGATCGAGCATGCACCTGCGGCTGAGTTCGTCCGCCCTGGCTTTCAGAGAACCTGCCAGGTGTTGAACCACCAGAGACATGCCCTGATGTTCCAGCCATGTCGAGAGACGCAGAGCCTCTTGACAGAGGGTCCACGACCCCACCCCGCCTTGTTTGTTGCAGTACCACATGGCGGTGGTGTTGTCCGTGAACACCTGCACTACTCTCCCCTTGACAGAGGGAAGGAATGCTTTCAGTGCAAGCCTGATCGCCCGTAGCTCCAAAAGGTTGATATGGAGCCGGGACACCGCTGGAGACCAGAGGCCTCTGATCTCCGCCTCTCCCATGTGGCCGCCCCATCCCAGGAGGGACGCATCCGTCACCACCGTGTGCTCCGGTTGGGAAAGGGAGAGGGATCTGCCGTCGACCCAATGCCGGTTCGTGAGCCACCACTGCAACTGTCGTGCAGTGCCCTCCGAGATGTGGACGTGATCGGACAGGTTCCCCTGATGCTGCGCCCACTGGAACTTCAGGTCCCACTGCAGAGCCCGCATATGCCATCTGGCATGATTGACCAGCAGGATGCAGGAGGCCATGAGGCCCAGCAGCCTCAGAGTCACTCTGACCGAAACCCGGGACAAGGGCTGAAAGATGGGAATCAGAACCCGAATATCCCGGACTCGCTGTTCGGGAGGATAGACCCGAAACTGCGCCGTGTCCAGAACCGCTCCGATGAAGAGGAGCTTCTGAGAAGGAATCAGGTGCGACTTCGGCACATTGATGGAGAACCCCAGCAAGTGCAGGAGGTCGGCCGTAGTCTGGAGGTGGGAGACGACTGTCTGGGGCGAGCCCGCCTTCAACAACCAGTCGTCGAGTTAGGGGAAGACTGAGACCCCTGATCTGCGCAGATGAGCTGCGACCACCGCCATCACTTTGATGAACACCCGAGGGGCACTGGTAAGGCCAAAGGGGAGAACGGTGAACTAAAAGTGCTCGTGGCCTACCATGAACCGCAGGTAACGCCTGTGGGCTGGCAGGAAGGGGATGTGGAAATAGGCGTCCTGCAAGTCCAGCGCCACCATCCAGTCTTGTGGGTCGAGAGCAGACAAGACCTGAGCAAGAGTGAGCATCTTGAACTTCTCTTTGCGGAGGAAGCGATTGACGTTCCGGAGGTCTAAGATAGGACGCAGGCCTTTGTCCTTGGGCACCACGAAGTAGTGGGAATAACAACCACGACCTACTTCGGGCTTCGGTACGCGCTCGATGGCCCCCTTGGCCAAGAGGGCCGCAACTTCCTGCTGAAGAAGCACCAAGTGATCCCCCGACAGGCGGTGGTATTGAGGTGGCATGGCTGGGGAGGTAGTCTCGAAGAGGAGGGAGTAGCCCCTTCGGACTATCTCTAAAACCCACCTGTCCGAAGTGATGGTGCGCCAGTGGGGGAGGTGATGGGGGAGCCTGCCGCCCACTGGCATTTGATGGGCCTGAAAGTTCGGACTAGGAAGGTTTGGAGGCAGAGGTGGCGGGGGTGGTGGTGGTGGTGGTCTGACCCGCCCGCTGGCCCCTTTGTCCGCCACGGCAGAAACCGCGTCCACGCTGGGATGACTGTTGCGCCGGCCTGTGGCTCTGTTGCGAACGCTGTGGGGCGCCCCTTCCTGTGCCATGAAAGGAGCGAAAAGCGGAAGGCGGAGGAGGGCGGACTGCCGAGAGTCCCAAGGACTTGGCCGTAGCCCGTGAGTCCTTAAACCGCTCCAACGCGCTGTCCGCTTTGTCGCCGAAGAGGCGACGGCCATCAAAGGGCATGTCCATAAGAGTGTTTTGGACATCCCCTGAAAATCCAGTGGTTCTCAACCAGGCGTGGCGGTGAACCGCCACCGTCGTTGCAATGGATCTGCCCAGTGATTCGGCGGTGTCTAGACCACAACGGATCATGAACTTGGCTGCGTCTCTCCCCTCTGCAACAGCCTGGGCGAGAGCAGGCCGGGCCTCCTCCGGACACTGAGACAGCACGATCGCCACCGTATCCCACAGGCAGTGGGAATAACGGCCCAAGAGGCATGCAGTGTTCACGGACCGCAGCGCAGAGCTGGTGGAAGAGAAAATCTTCTTCCCAAACTGATCCAGCTTCTTGGATTCCCTATCCGGTGGAGCGGAAGGGAAGGCGGTTGGGGAAGTAGAGGCTTGGACAACCAAGCTCTTGGGAGTGGGGTGTTGGGAGAGGAAAATGGGGTCACCCGGAGCCGGGCGATGGCGTCGGGCCACGTTCCTATCCACAGGAGCCCCTGTGGTGGGCCTGGACCAAGTGCCCAAAAGAACGTCCGAAAGGGCTTCATTAAAGGGCAGCAGCGGCTCTGCAGAAGTAGCTGCTGGCTGAAGCACCTCTGTCAGGAGGTTAGTCCTGACGGCCACAGTAGGGAGCTGGAGGTGTAGGGCCTCCGCCGCCCTACGCAACACCACTGCGTAACTGGCTCCCTCCTCCGTAGCCACGGTAGGAGGAGACAGCATGCCAAGGTCTGGTGAGGTATCCAGACCAATGGCGTCCCCCAAGTCCTCAGCCCAGTCCTGTTCAGACTCGCAGGCTGCAGCGAGAGGGTCGTACGACCCCTCCCAGTCCTCCCCCTTGCTCCTCAGGCTGTTCAACAGGCCGAAAATAAGGAGGAGGGACATGGGGATAGAAATCCCCAAACGGCGTCGAGAACGGCATCGACCGACGCCGGACCGACGCCGCGTCCACTTCGGGGCTGAATCTGAGGTCGACGTCGTCCAGAGGAGCGGGCGGAGTCCGGATCGGTGCCGGTGGGGTCGACGTCGGTGGAGGCGTAACGAGGTCAACCGGCGTCGACCGGGATCCAGGCCTGGATCCAAGGGTGTCCTGCGGCGCCGGGGCCGGAGCCGACAGCGATGCCGGGACCGGAGCCGCCGGCGATGAAACGCGAGGACACCCATGCGGGACCGCGGGGCCCGAAGGCGCACCGGCAGGACCCGACGGCCCAAAGAGGCGAGCCATGGCCGACTGGAAGTCCTGTATCTGGGCCGGAGTCGCCGACGACCCCGGGAAGGGCGGGTAGTCTGGCGGCGACTCCATGGACTCCGCCGGAGCCGCGGGGGTGGCACCACCCGTACCCTCAGCCGCGTCACGCGACCGGCGAGGGGAAGTCAGAGAACGATGACGCTTCTTCGACTTCTTGTGCTTCGTCTTACCTGACCCCGAGTGCGAAGACTTCGATCCCGACGATCGCCAATGGTGACTCCACGCACGGTCCCTCGACCTCCCTCTGGACCGGGATCGGTCACGGCGCGGAGCCGACTGCCGGGCTTCAAGCAGCTTTCGGGACCGCTCCCGCAAAGACTTCGGAGCCATGGACCGGCAGTCGGGGCATGACTTGGGGTCGTGGTCGGGCCCCAGGCAGAAGAGACACACGCGGTGCGGGTCCGTTACCGACATCATCCGATGACAGTCCCCAGGAGTCGATATCGACTCGAAAAAGGGTGAGAAAAAGATCTCAAAAACTTAGTCAAAAAAGACTAGGGGTACCGCTCTCTCCGGATCTGCGCTTGCTGGCGCGGGAAAATAAAGAACTGACGTCAGCGTGCGTGGACGGCGTCCAAGTAGCACCCGCGACGTCATCTCGGCGACCACGACGCCAACGACGGACGCGGAATCACACGACGCCCCTACCGACGCGCAGGGGTACTGCTGACGAAAACTTTCCGGATCCAGTCTGACGCCTGGGGATATTCTAAGGTAAGGAATCTATCACTATGTGTTTCTTTCAGATACTGATCACTACAATATAACTCACCCCAGGGACTGGTGCCTACTCAAGTGCCTGGTGCACAAGTTACTAACTTGTGTAACGATATATCTGTAAGAGACAGTAGTTAGTGACAGATTCCTTACCTTAGAATATCCCCAGGCGTCAGGCTGGATCCGGAAAGTTTTGCGTAGCAGTACCCTTGCGCGTCGGTAGGCGGCGTCGTGCGGCTCCGCGTCCGTCGTCGGCGTCGTGATCGCCGGGATGACGTCGCGGGCAGTACTTAGGCGCCGCCCCTGCGCGCTGACGTCAGTTCTGTACACGACTTTCCGCGCCAGGAACGCAGAGCCATGCAAGAAGCTGACACAGGTGTCTGAAAAATACTAGGGCCCTGAAAGGGATGTCCTTAACCCTAGAAATCAGTTCGCAGAACGGGGAGGATGGGTGGGCGGTAGTGAATCTGCCACTAACTACTGTCTCTTACAGATATATTGTTACACAAGTTAGTAACTTGTGCATCTGAAAGAGACACGTTAGTGACAGATTCCTTACCTTAGAATAGATACCCCAGCAATACCAACCCCGGTGGTGGGTCTGCGAACAAGATCAGACAAGGAAGTCCTGGAGGACAGAACGGCCAAAGAAGCCGTCCCTCCGGACCTGACTGTCAAGGCAGTAATGCTTTGTAAACGTGTGCAGCGAGGCCCACGTAGCTGCCTGACAGATAACCGGCAGCGGAACACCGCGGCCCAAGGCCGTGGTAGCAGCCGTTGCCCTGGTGGAATGGGCACGCAGCCCAACAGGAGGCTCCTTCTTAGCCAAAGAATAGCAGGTCTTGATGCACAAGGTAACCCAGCGGGAGATGGTCCTCTTGTGCACCGCCCGACCTTTTTGGCGCCCACGTAGCCA
The DNA here is from genome assembly GCA_963921515.1 of Calotriton arnoldi. Lineage (NCBI taxonomy): Eukaryota > Metazoa > Chordata > Amphibia > Caudata > Salamandridae > Calotriton > Calotriton arnoldi. The sequence continues at coordinate 958,638 of CAWUFW010003374.1, forward strand.
ACAAAGAGCTGGTCATCCACCCGGAAGTGTTTTGTGCGGTCGATATAGAAGGAGAGCGCACGTTTTGGGTCCAGACGGTGGAGCCTCTCTTCCTCTCTGGAAGGATGCGGAGGCGGAAAGAAGGTGGGCAAAGTGATGGTCTGCCCAATGTGGAAAGCAGTAACCACCTTTGGCAAGAAGGACGGACGCGTCCGAAGAACAACCTTGTCTGGATGAACAGACAGAAAGGGAGGTTTGCAAGATAGAGCCTGGAGCTCACTCACCCGCCGAGCGGAGGTGATGGCCACCAGAAAGGCTGTCTTCAGAGTCAGAAGACGAAGAGGACAGTTATGCAGAGGCTCAAAGGGAGCGCACATTAAAAAGGTAAGAACCAAGTTCAAGTCCCACTGAGGCATCACAAACGGAACAGGAGGGAAGAGGTGAGTAATGCCTTTTAAGAACCTGTTAACAACAGGGGACTTGAAAAGGGAGGGCTGATCAGGGAGCCTGAGGAAGGCCGAGATAGCACAAAGATAACCCTTGATGGTACCCAGGGCAGAACCCTGTTGGGCCAGAGAAAGAAGGAACAGAAGGACCTCAGAAAGAGGGGCAGAAAGGGGATTCACAGCCTTTGCTGTGCACCATGCCACAAATTTGTTCCACCTGCAGGCGTATACCACCTTAGTGGAGGGACGCCTGGCTGCCAGAATTATATCACAAACTTCGGGAGGCAAGTCGAAAGGAATCAACTGCCGCCGCTCAATCTCCACGCAAGCAGGTGTAGACTGGACAGGTTCGGGTGGAGGACCGTCCCCTGCTGCTGCGACAGAAGATCCTCCCGAAGAGGCAGACGGATCGGGGGATCTATGCTCATATTGAGTAGCTCGGGATACCAAACTCTTCGAGCCCAGTCCGGAGCCACAAGAATGACTTGGGCCCGGTCGTGCCGAATCTTCTTCAACACTCTGGGTAGAAGTGGTATAGGCGGAAAGGCGTACAACAGACCGCAACTCCACTTGTGACGAAAAGCGTCGCCGAGCGAGTGCCGCCTTGGAAATTCCAACGCGCAGAACTGATGACATTGCGCGTTCTCTTCGGTGGCGAATAGATCTAACCAAGGCTCTCCCCACTGTAGAAAGAGTCCTTGCGCCACCTCCGAGTGAAGACGCCATTCGTGATCCATCATGCACCTGCGGCTGAGTTCGTCCGCCCTGGCGTTCAGGGAACCTGCCAGGTGTTGAACCATCAGGAACATGCCCTGATGTTCCAGCCATGTCCAGAGGCGCAAAGCCTCCTGACAAAGGGTCCAAGACCCCACCCCGCCCTGTTTGTTGCAGTACCACATGGCGGTGGTGTTGTCCGTGAACACCTGCACTACCTTCCCTTTGACAGAGGGAAGGAATGCCTTGAGTGCAAGCCGGATCGCCCGGAGCTCCAGAAGGTTGATATGGAGCCGGGACTCCGCCGGAGACCAGAGGCCTCTGATCTCCGCCTCTCCCATGTGACCGCCCCATCCCAGAAGGGACGCGTCCGTCACAACTGTATGCTCTGGCTGGGGAAGGGAGAGGGATCTGCCCATGACCCATTGCCGGTTCGAGAGCCACCACTGCAACTGTTTTGCAGTCCCCTCCGAGATCTGGACGTGATCGGACAGGTTGCCCTGGTGCTGCGCCCACTGGAACTTCAGGTCCCACTGCAGAGCCCGCATATGCCATCTGGCATGAGTGACCAGCAGGATGCAAGAGGCCATGAGGCCCAGCAGCCTCAGGGTCATCCGTACCGAAACCCAGGATAAAGGCCGAAAGATCGGAATCATAGCCTGAATATCCCGGACTCGCCGTCCGGGAGGATAGGCCCGAAACTGCGTCGTGTCCAGAACTGCTCCGATGAAAAGGAGCTGTGGAGAAGGAATCAGATGCGACTTCGGCACATTGATGGAGAACCCCAGCGAGTGCAGGAGTTCGGCCGTAGTCTGGAGGTGGGAGACGACTGCCTGGGACGAGCCCGCCTTCAGCAGCCAGTCGTCGAGGTAGGGGAAGACTGAAACCCCTGCCCGGCGCAGATGAGCTGCGACCACCGCCAACACTTTCGTGAACACCCGAGGGGCACTGGTAAGGCCAAAGGGGAGCACGGTGAACTGAAAATGCTCGGGGCCTACCGTGAACCGAAGGTAACGCCGGTGGGCCGGCAGGACGGGGATGTGGAAATACGCGTCCTGCAAGTCCAACGCTACCAACCAGTCTCCAGGGTCGAGGGCAGTCAAGACCTGAGCTAGGGTGAGCATCTTGAACTTCTCCTTCCGGAGGAAGCGATTGACGTTCCGGAGGTCCAAGATAGGACGCATGTCCTCCTTGTCCTTTTGGGCACCAGAAAGTAGTGGGAGTAGCAACCACGCCCTACTTCTGGGGTCGGAACATGCTCGATGGCCCTCTTGGTCAAGAGGGCCGTGACTTCCTTCTGTAGAAGCACCAAGTGATCCCCTGACATGCGGTGGAATTGAGGTGGCATGGCTGGGGGAGGGAGTAGCCCCTTCGGACAATGTCCAAGACCCACCTGTCCGAGGTGATGGTGCGCCAGTGGGGAAGGTGATGGCGGACCCTGCCCCTACTGGCGTGCCGTGCACCTGAAAGGAGGGATCAGGAGGGCTTGGAGGCCGCGGACGGGTTGGAGGTGGTGGCCTGACCCGCACGCTGGTTGCCCGATCCGCCACGGCGGAATCCACGTCCTCGGCCACGCGAAGACGCCTGCTGCGCGGGCCGGTGGCTGGGCTGCTGACGTGAAGGGGCGCCCCTACCGTGGCCACGATAGGGGCGAAAAGCAGAAGTCAGCGGAGGGCGTGTAGCAGAAAGGCCCAGGGACTTGGCAGTAGCCCGTGAGTCCTTAAAGCGCTCCAACGCATGGTCTGCTTTGGACCCAAAAAGACTGACTCCATCAAAGGGCATGTCCATGAGAGTATTCTGGACATCCCCTGAAAAACCAGTGGTTCTCAGCCAGGCGTGGCGTCGGAGCGCCACCGTCGTTGCAATCGACCTGCCCAGCGAGTCGGCGGTGTCAAGGCCACAACGGATAGTGTATTTGGCCGCATCCCTTCCTTCCGCAATGGCGCGGGAAAGCAGTGCCTGGACCTCCTCAGGGCACTGGGGCAAAACATCCGCCACCGAATCCCACAGGGAGTGGGTATATCGGCCCAAAAGACAAGCGGTGTTAACGGACCGCAAGCCAGCACTGGAGGAAGAAAAACCTTTCTTCCCAAACTGATCCAGGCGTTTGGATTCCCTATCCGGAGGAGCGGTAGGGAAGGCGGTTTGGGAAGCGGAGGCTTGGACAACCAAGCTCTCAGGAGTGGGGTGGACAGAAAGAAACAGGGGGTCGCCCGGAGCAGGGCGATGGCGTCGTGACACGTTCCGATCCACAGGAGCCCCTGTGTTGGGCTTGGACCAGGCGCCCAAAAGAACGTCAGTGAGGGCGTCGTTAAACGGCAGCACAGTCTCCGCAGAGGAGGCTGCCGGCTGAAGCACCTCTGTCAAGATGTTAGGCTTGACCGTCAAAGTAGGGAGCTCGAGACGTAAGGCCCCAGCAGCCCTACGCAACACCGTACCAAAATTGGCCCCCTCCTCCGTAGCCACGGGAGGAGACAGCATGCCAGTGTCAGGGGAAGTATCCAGACCACTGGCCTCCCCTAGACTCTCTGTCCAGTCCTCATCAAACTGACAGTTGCGCGTCAGAGGGTCATCAGACCCCTCCCAGTCCAACTGGTCCTCCTCAGGTTCAAAATAAGGAGGAGGAGGGACAGTTGGGACCCAAGGTCCCATCGGCGCCGGAGCCGGCGTCGAGCGACGTCGCTCCGGGTCCATGTCCGGAGCCGGAAGGAACTGGGGGACGACGCCGCCCGGAGCCCAGGGCGGCGTCGAGAACGGCACCGGAGACATCGGCGCCGGCGGAGGTGTCGTGAGGTCGACCGGCGTCGATGGGGGTTGTGGAGCCGGGATCGAGGCCGGGGCCGAAGCCGGAGCCGGGATCGAGGCTGGAGGCACGGGCGACTCCGGGGCCGGAGCCGTCGGCAACGCCGGAGCAACCCCATCAGGGCCCGCGGGGCCCGAAGGCGCACCGGAGGGGCCTGAAGGCCCGAAGAGGCGGGCCATGGCCGACAGGAACTCCTGTAGCCTTGGCCGGATCCGCCCCGAACCCGGGAAGGGCGGGTATGGCGGGGGCGACTCCACAGGCAAGTCCGGGGCCGCGGGGACGGTGCCGGGAGGGGCCTCAGCCGAGTCGCGAGACCGGCGAGGCGAAGTCCGAGAGCGACGATGCTTCTTGGACTTCTTGTGTTTAGACTTACCGGACGAAGAAGACTTCGACGCCGACGACCGGTGTGCACTCCGCGAGCGACCCCCGGACCTCTCACGCGACCGGGGCCTCCGTGGAGCCGAATGCCGGGCCTCGAGGAGCTTTCGAGACCGCTCTCGCAAAGCTTTCGGGTTGAGGGCCTGGCATTCGGGACAAGACTCGGTGTCGTGGCCTCGGCCGAGGCAGAAGAGACACTCCCAATGCGGGTCGGTGACGGACATCGTCCGCGCACAGGCGCCGCATCGCTTGAAGCCGGGCATCCCTACGACACCTTCAAGTTGGAAAAAACAGTGAAAAAATCACCAAAAAGTATGGTCAAAAATTGACCAGGGCACTGCTCTTCCCGGATCTGCGCTTGCTGGCGCGGAAAAAGAAGAACTGACGTCAGCGCGCAGGGGCGGCGCCTAAGTACTGCCCGCGACGTCATCCCGGCGATCACGACGCCGACGACGGACGCGGAGCCGCACGACGCCGCCTACCGACGCGCAAGGGTACTGCTACGCAAAACTTTCCGGATCCAGCCTGACGCCTGGGGATATTCTAAGGTAAGGAATCTGTCACTAACGTGTCTCTTTCAGATACAAGAATGCTTGTTAACAGACCACTTGTGCTTAGAGCACTGAAAAGGGAGGTACTGCACATTTACACCCTCTTAATTGCACCCACACTCAAATCTATTTCTTCTTAGCATCTTATTAGAGTTGCATCCTCTGCCATCACCCCTTGAAGCATCCCAGACAATGATATAATACTAATAATTTTAAACCTACATTTACAGAAATCACCACAGGGACAATGGAAGCCCATTATATCCTAATACAAACTGAAAGAAAACCAGACAAGTTTACAATTCTTTTTTTGACCACTTACTTGACAGGCAATGAGGACAGAGTCATTTCTTCTCAGTTGCTCTGGGCACCAGGTAAAGTAATATCAGAGGCAACCTTATGAGAATCAGGGCTGCGGCATTAAAAAAACGACTACCCAATGGGTACTACAGGACACAAAAGGTAACTGAGCACAGCAAGAGTTAACAAAATAACCACTCGAAGGAGACACTCGTATAACTCCGATGAGTTAAACATGACCTAAACTCCTTACTTACACCACAAGCTGAGAAGGCTATATTTCACCTGCGATGTCATGCGGAGTGGAGGGAAAAGCAGGATGCTCCAGCGGCGATCCTTTATAAACAGGGGTATATAGTAAAACACCCGTTTGATATAAACACAGTTTTTGAAGACTTTTATGAGTCACTTTATATGTTGGATGCCCAGACTCTCAAATGCAGAAAGGCACTTATTTTGAGCACCTTTCTCTGCAGATGTAAACCCCAGAACTAAGTTATTGGACAACAAACTATCAAGAGAGGAAATAGCACAGGCTACTGATGTGATGCCATTCGGTAAATCTCTGGCCCCGGATGGTTATCGCATAGAATTTTATAAGTTGAACAAAAACAAAATAATACCCCTCTTACAGAACTCTTTGTGGAAATAACTTCGAATTCACCCAGATTTAAATACTGCATGCATTTCACTTATCCTGAAACCTCATAAAGTCCCCATACAAAGCAGTAGCTATAGACCAATTTCCTTACTAAACACAGACAAAGATTCTTGCTAAAGTATTAGCCAATCACTTAGGGAAGATACTCCCAGCAATAATATGCTCTGCTTAAGTAGGATTTGTCTCCCCTCACTCCTCAGCTTCCCACCTGTGGTCTCTCTCACATGTACTCTAGCAGGTGTGGCACAATGAAGAGGAAAAAAATAGTTGTATCCCTGGATGCGGAAAACACATTCAATAGGGTTAAGTAGGGAGATCTGTTCCAAGTGTTAGCACGGGTGGGACTAGGAGAACGATTTATTACCAGGGTAAAGTGGTTATACTCTAATCCCACAGCAGTATTGTAGTGTAATGGCTTTAAATCTCCGCTGTTCAATATTCACAGAGGCACAAGGCAGGGATGTCGCCTATTTAACCATCTTTTCAATATTACACAGAAACTCTTACCCGTTGCAATTAGACATCACCACATGATCAAGGACATTCAGTCCCCAGAACACAAGCATAAAGACCATTTTTATGCTGATAATATCCTGGTGATAATTTCGGAACGGCAAAAGTCCCTACAAGTCCTCAGTTACTTACATTTCAGATTTCTTGTCTTCTCAACTGGGACCGAGGCAAAGCTCTACGATTAACCTCTGTGACAACTAAAGCCTCTCTTTGGAACTCCCTCTTTTGTTGAATGGGCCATAATTTAAAATATTTGGTGATACGCTATAACAGTGTTGTAGGAGGCTGGCTTTGTATATGGTGCTCACTTATATAAGTGTAGCACCCTGCACTAATCCAGACAACCCTTATGGTGATTTTAGTGGTCTTAGACAACCTTAGAAAGCTCTCTAAGTGGAAGCTGTGGAGAGCAGCCTTCAGGCTTAGTCCAGAAGTAGTGTAAAGCAGCTTGTTTCACCAGATGCACAAGTTACTAACTTGTGTAACGATATATCTGTAAGAGACAGTAGTTAGTGACAGATTCCTTACCTTAGAATATCCCCAGGCGTCAGGCTGGATCCGGAAAGTTTTGCGTAGCAGTACCCTTGCGCGTCGGTAGGCGGCGTCGTGCGGCTCCGCGTCCGTCGTCGGCGTCGTGATCGCCGGGATGACGTCGCGGGCAGTACTTAGGCGCCGCCCCTGCGCGCTGACGTCAGTTCTGTATACGACTTTCCGCGCCAGGAACGCAGAGCCATGCAAGAAGCTGACACAGGTGTCTGAAAAATACTAGGGCCCTGAAAGGGATGTCCTTAACCCTAGAAATCAGTTCGCAGAACGGGGAGGATGGGTGGGCGGTAGGAATCAGTCACTAACTACTGTCTCTTACAGATATATCGTTACACAAGTTAGTAACTTGTGCATCTGAAAGAGACACGTTAGTGACAGATTCCTTACCTTAGAATAGATACCCCAGCAATACCAACCCCGGTGGTGGGTCTGCGAACAAAGATCAGACAAGGAAGTCCTGGAGGACAGAACGGCCAAAGAAGCCGTCCCTCCGGACCTGACTGTCAAGGCAGTAATGCTTTGTAAATGTGTGCAGCGAGGCCCACGTAGCTGCCTGACAGATAACCGGCAGCGGAACACCGCGGCCCAAGGCCGTGGTAGCAGCCGTTGCCCTGGTAGAATGGGCACGCAGCCCAACAGGAGGCTCCTTCTTAGCCAAAGAATAGCAGGTCTTGATGCACAAGGTAACCCAGCGGGAGATGGTCCTCTTGTGCACCGCCCGACCTTTTTGGCGCCCACGTAGCCAACAAAGAGCTGGTCATCCACCCGGAAGTGTTTTGTGCGGTCGATATAGAAGGAGAGCGCACGTTTTGGGTCCAGACGGTGGAGCCTCTCCTCCTCTCTGGAAGGATGCGGAGGCGGAAAGAAGGTGGGCAAAGTGATGGTCTGCCCAATGTGGAAAGCAGTAACCACCTTTGGCAAGAAGGACGGACGCGTCCGAAGAACAACCTTGTCTGGATGAACAGACAGAAAGGGAGGTTTGCAAGATAGAGCCTGGAGCTCACTCACCCGCCGAGCGGAGGTGATGGCCACCAGAAAGGCTGTCTTCAAAGTCAGAAGACGAAGAGGACAGTTGTGCAGAGGCTCAAAGGGAGCGCACATTAAAAAGGTAAGAACCAAGTTCAAGTCCCACTGAGGCATCACAAACGGAACAGGAGGGAAGAGGTGAGTAATGCCTTTTAAGAACCTGTTAACAACAGGGGACTTGAAAAGGGAGGGCTGATCAGGGAGCCTGAGGAAGGCCGAGATAGCACAAAGATAACCCTTGATGGTACCCAGGGCAGAACCCTGTTGGGCCAGAGAGAGAAGGAACAGAAGGACCTCAGAAAGAGGGGCAGAAAGGGGATTCACAGCCTTTGCTGTGCACCATGCCACAAATTTGTTCCACCTGCAGGCGTATACCACCTTAGTGGAGGGACGCCTGGCTGCCAGAATCACATCACAAACTTCGGGAGGCAAGTCGAAAGGAATCAACTGCCGCCGCTCAATCTCCACGCAAGCAGGTGTAGACTGGACAGGTTCGGGTGGAGGACCGTCCCCTGCTGCTGCGACAGAAGATCCTCCCGAAGAGGCAGACGGATCGGGGGATCTACGCTTATATTGAGTAGCTCGGGATACCAAACTCTTCGAGCCCAGTCCGGAGCCACAAGAATGACTTGGGCCTGGTCGCGCCGAATCTTCTTCAACACTCTGGGCAGAAGTGGTATAGGCGGAAAGGCGTACAATAGACCGCAACTCCACTCGTGACGAAAAGCGTCGCCGAGCGAGTGCCGCCTTGGAAATTCCAACGCGCAGAACTGATGACATTGCGCGTTCTCTTCGGTGGCGAATAGATCTAACCAAGGCTCTCCCCACTGTAGAAAGAGTCCTTGCGCCACTTCCGAGTGAAGACGCCATTCGTGATCCATCATGCACCTGCGGCTGAGTTCGTCCGCCCTGGCGTTTAGGGAACCTGCCAGGTGTTGAACCATCAGGAACATGCCCTGATGTTCCAGCCACGTCCAGAGGCGCAGAGCCTCCTGACAAAGGGTCCAAGACCCCACCCCGCCCTGTTTGTTGCAGTACCACATGGCGGTGGTGTTGTCTGTGAACACCTGCACTACCTTCCCTTTGACAGAGGGAAGGAATGCCTTGAGTGCAAGCCGGATCGCCCGGAGCTCCAGAAGGTTGATATGGAGCCGGGACTCCGCCGGAGACCAGAGGCCTCTGATCTCCGCCTCTCCCATGTGACCGCCCCATCCCAGAAGGGACGCGTCCGTCACAACTGTATGCTCTGGCTGGGGAAGGGAGAGGGATCTGCCCATGACCCATTGCCGGTTCGAGAGCCACCACTGCAACTGTTTTGCAGTCCCCTCCGAGATCTGGACGTGATCGGACAGGTTGCCCTGGTGCTGCGCCCACTGGAACTTCAGGTCCCACTGCAGAGCCCGCATATGCCATCTGGCATGATCGACCAGCAGGATGCAGGAGGCCATGAGGCCCAGCAGCCTCAGGGTCATCCGTACCGAAACCCAGGATAAAGGCCGAAAGATCGGAATCATAGCCTGAATATCCCGGACTCGCCGTTCGGGAGGATAGGCCCGAAACTGCGTCGTGTCCAGAACTGCTCCGATGAAAAGGAGCTGTGGAGAAGGAATCAGGTGCGACTTCGGCACATTGATGGAGAACCCCAGCAAGTGCAGGAGTTCGGCCGTAGTCTGGAGGTGGGAGACGACTGCCTGGGACGAGCCCGCCTTCAGCAGCCAGTCGTCGAGGTAGGGGAAGACTGAAACCCCTGCCCGGCGCAGATGAGCTGCGACCACCGCCATCACTTTCGTGAACACCCGAGGGGCACTGGTAAGGCCAAAGGGGAGCACGGTGAACTGAAAATGCTCGGGGCCTACCGTGAACCGAAGGTAACGCCGGTGTGCCGGCAGGACGGGGATGTGGAAATACGCGTCCTGCAAGTCCAACGCTACCAACCAGCCTCCAGGGTCGAGGGCAGTCAAGACCTGAGCTAGGGTGAGCATCTTGAACTTCTCCTTCCGGAGGAAGCGATTGACGTTCCGGAGGTCCAAGATAGGACGCATGTCCTCCTTGTCCTTTTGGGCACCAGAAAGTAGTGGGAGTAGCAACCACGCCCTACTTCTGGGGTCGGAACATGCTCGATGGCCCTCTTGGTCAAGAGGGCCGTGACTTCCTTCTGTAGAAGCACCAAGTGATCCCCTGACATGCGGTGGAATTGAGGTGGCATGGCTGGGGGGGGTGGTCTCGAAGGGGAGGGAGTAGCCCCTTCGGACAATGTCCAAGACCCACCTGTCCGAGGTGATGGTGCGCCAGTGGGGAAGGTGATGGCGGACCCTGCCCCCTACTGGCGTGCCGTGCACCTGAAAGGAGGGATCAGGAGGGCTTGGAGGCCGCGGACGGGTTGGAGGTGGTGGCCTGACCCGCACGCTGGTTGCCCGATCCGCCACGGCGGAATCCACGTCCTCGGCCACGCGAAGACGCCTGCTGCGCGGGCCGGTGGCTGGGCTGCTGACGTGAAGGGGCGCCCCTACCGTGGCCACGATAGGGGCGAAAAGCAGAAGTCAGCGGAGGGCGTGTAGCAGAAAGGCCCAGGGACTTGGCAGTAGCCCGTGAGTCCTCAAAGCGCTCCAACGCATGGTCTGCTTTGGATCCAAAAAGACCGACTCCATCAAAGGGCATGTCCATGAGAGTATTCTGGACATCCCCTGAAAAACCAGTGGTTCTCAGCCAGGCGTGGCGTCGGAGTGCCACCGTCGTTGCAATCGACCTGCCCAGCGAGTCGGCGGTGTCAAGGCCACAACGGATAGTGTATTTGGCCGCATCCCTTCCTTCCGCAATGGCGCGGGAAAGCAGTGCCTGGACCTCCTCAGGGCACTGGGGCAAAACATCCGCCACCGAATCCCACAGGGAGTGGGTATATCGGCCCAAAAGACAAGCGGTGTTAACGGACCGCAAGCCAGCACTGGAGGAAGAAAAACCTTTCTTCCCAAACTGATCCAGGCGTTTGGATTCCCTATCCGGAGGAGCGGTAGGGAAGGCGGTTTGGGAAGCGGAGGCTTGGACAACCAAGCTCTCAGGAGTGGGGTAGACAGAAAGAAACAGGGGGTCGCCCGGAGCAGGGCGATGGCGTCGTGACACGTTCCGATCCACAGGAGCCCCTGTGTTGGGCTTGGACCAGGCGCCCAAAAGAACGTCAGTGAGGGCGTCGTTAAACGGCAGCACAGTCTCCGCAGAGGAGGCTGCCGGCTGAAGCACCTCTGTCAAGATGTTAGGCTTGACCGTCAAAGTAGGGAGCTCGAGACGTAAGGCCCCAGCAGCCCTACGCAACACCGTACCAAAATTGGCCCCCTCCTCCGTAGCCACGGGAGGAGACAGCATGCCAGTGTCAGGGGAAGTATCCAGACCACTGGCCTCCCCTAGACTCTCTGTCCAGTCCTGACCATACTGACAGTTGCGCGTCAGAGGGTCATCAGACCCCTCCCAGTCCTCCTGGTCCTCCTCAGGTTCAAAATAAGGAGGAGGAGGGACAAGCGGGACCCAAGGTCCCATCGGCGCCGGAGCCGGCGTCGAGCGACGTCGCTCCGGGTCCATGTCCGGAGCCGGAAGGAACTGGGGACGACGCCGCCCGGAGCCCAGGGCGGCGTCGAGAACGGCACCGGAGACATCGGGCGCCGGCGGAGGTGTCGTGAGGTCGACCGGCGTCGATGGGGGTTGTGGAGCCGGGATCGAGGCCGGGGCCGAAGCCGGAGCCGGGATCGAGGCTGGAGGCACGGGCGACGCCGGGGCCGGAGCCGCCGGCGACGCCGGAGCAATCCCACCGGGGCCCGCGGGGCCCGAAGTCGCACCGGAGGGGCCTGAAGGCCCGAAGAGGCGGGCCATGGCCGACAGGAACTCCTGTACCTTGGCCGGATCCGCCCCCGAACCCGGGAAGGGCGGGTATGGCGGGGGCGACTCCACAGGCAAGTCCGGGGCCGCGGGGCGGGGACGGTGCCGGGAGGGGCCTCAGCCGAGTCGCGAGACCGGCGAGGCGAAGTCCGAGAGCGACGATGCTTCTTGGACTTCTTGTGCTTAGACTTACCGGACGAAGAAGACTTCGACGCCGACGACCGGTGTGCACTCCGCGATCGACCCCTGGACCTCTCACGCGACCGGGGCCTCCGTGGAGCCGAATGCCGGGCCTCGAGGAGCTTTCGAGACCGCTCTCGCAAAGCTTTCGGGCTGAGGGCCTGGCATTCGGGACAAGACTCAGTGTCGTGGCCTCGGCCGAGGCAGAAGAGACACTCCCAATGCGGGTCGGTGACGGACATCGTCCGCGCACAGGCGCCGCATCGCTTGAAGCCGGGCATCCCTACGACACCTTCAAGATGGAAAAACAGTGAAAAATCACCAAAAGTATGGTCAAAAATTGACCAGGGCACTGCTCTTCCCGGATCTGCGCTTGCTGGCGCGGAAAAAGAAGAACTGACGTCAGCGCGCAGGGGCGGCGCCTAAGTACTGCCCGCGACGTCATCCCGGCGATCACGACGCCGACGACGGACGCGGAGCCGCACGACGCCGCCTACCGACGCGCAAGGGTACTGCTACGCAAAACTTTCCGGATCCAGCCTGACGCCTGGGGAAATTCTAAGGTAAGGAATCTGTCACTAACGTGTCTCTTTCAGATCTTAATCTTATTGGTGTAGGTGAAGTGAAAAAGAACCACACAGTGTATGTATAAAAATAGGTATTTATTATAAGACACTCACTAACACATAACAATATTTCCCACCCGGAGATATAACACAATTCACATAATACTCTGCAATAAAAATAGGTAAGTAGCACGAATACTAAGTGGTCTACACAGTGGTTGCCAGGGGCTGACCAAATCATATACTAAAATAGAGGGATGCGAATCGCGACTTGAGTCAAGACTGTACCCAGAAGATGTAGAAGTGCTGGGGACCCAAGGAACCACCTGAGGTAAGCAACCAGGAACCCCACGGAGGCCGTGTGCAGAGTGGGAACACGACCACGTGCTCAATTCAAGTCAATGGTTAAGTTGCGGTTGCAATTTTAAAGAAGGATCATTCCCAGAGTACCCGGAAGAAACCCAGTGGAAGACAGAAGGTTGGAGATCCACCCCACCCGTGGATACCCTAGGAACCAGGATACCTACACCGGGGGAGCCGGGTGCATAGGTGTGAAGTGGCGTCGGAAAACACTGTCTAACTCAATGGAGGACTTCAGGAAGATGCAGCTGTTGAAGAAGGTTAAAGTGTCCGTTGGAACCCAAAGGTGAATTCAAGTTGAGAAGTACCTGCAAGCAGAGGGGAAAAAGTCTATGCCACTCAGGAGTGAGCAGGAGGCACGGGAGACGAATGCCAACTGATGTCAGGAGATGCAGGAGAGTTGACGATGACCTTGGAACGGCAGCTGTGTGGAACAGGCGACGCTGTGGAAGACCAGGAGCCGCTCACGAGCTGTCCCACGCCCGATGACGAGAGCTGAAGGGTCGGTGTCCGTCAGGAGCACCAACAAGCCTTGGCAACCGCAAACAACGTGGCAAGCGAAAAAGGTGCAGAGTTAGGATCAGCAAGGTCCAAGTGACTCACCACAAGCAAGGGAGTCGGAGTAGGCCCCGAGCAATCAGGGGAGCCCACTGGAGTCAAATAAGACCCTTGAAAGGACCCACAGGCCAGAGGCACAGGAGTCGCAAAAGGACCTTGGGCAGCTCACCAAAGATGCAGGCCCACTGTGCAAGAGATGTGGTGAGGACGAAGATCTTGGTAGTAGGAGATGCTTGAGGCTGGAGCTTCTTGGAGCCCGAAAATCTCTGGTGAAGAGAGCCAACAACCTTTGCAACGGCAAGTCGATGCAGTGCACAGGGGTTTGGATCCTGCGGTTCCGACAAGGGATACTGGCCTCAAACTCGGTGAGAAGACAGTGCAGGTCTCTAGGGAGTTGTAGAACCACCACCTGTGTTGCTGAGCCTTTTGGAGTCCGTGGGAGCCCAGGAGCAGCAGACCGGTCAACTTGGATGTGGTGCCTGCAGATTCAGGGAAGTGACTCCTTCACTTCAAGGGAGATTCCTTCAGGTCTTTCGATGTCCACAGGCCTTGGAAGGATCCTGTATGGAGAACAGGCGCGTACGTTGCAGCAGACGAGCAGGACGATGAGACCAGGAGCAGTAGGAGTCTTCCAAGTTGCAGTCTCATTGCTCAGAGCCAAGTGCAGCGAAGTCCAGAGTGCCGAGACGGTCGACGATGAAGTGGTGTCTTGATCTGAATCTTGTCCCACAACAAATCTAAGAACCCACCCACAGGTAAGCCCTTAAGTACCCTAAGGAAAGGGTTGGGACGATTCAGGGGTCCCTCCCAGAGGAGGGGCTGGACAGTGAGGAGGATACTCCCATGTCCTTTGTCCAGTTTCGCTCCAGAGCGGGAGCCAACGGATCCCTGAACTGGCTTGGACTGGAGTATGCAAGGAGGGCACCAAATGTGCCCTTCAAGCAGTCTGAGTGGCGCTGGCAAGCGCCCCCACCCTGTCCCAAAACACTTAGTCCTGTCTGGGAGGTGGTCACACCTTCCTGTGACAGGATACCTATTGTCCTGACTTCCTCTGCTCGAGCTTGGCTCAGCAGCAGGAGGGCAGAATCGTGTGTCTAGTCGGCAGCAGCCATAGTTTGCTGTCCGGGTCTAGAAGACTGGTATCTGGAGCACTGAGGGCCTCCCAGAGGAACTTTAAAGTACATGGAATCATACCTCCCACACTGTTTACGGTGTGAGGGTATAATTCCAAATTGTTTGATACCAAACACGACAGGGTTTGTTACAGCCAGTTTAGAGATGGTCATCGCATAATGACGCATGGCCACTCTATGTATCTTAATGGCTGATGCACTCACAACCCAGAAGAATGGACGCTGAAGGTTGTAGGGTTGTCCTGCTCATGCAGGGGCATCCTCACACTTAGAACTGAGCACTCTGCCTTCAGGATTGAAAGGCCTGCCTTCGGGGTGACTTATAGGTTTTAAGTGCAGTGACCTCAGATAGAAGGAAACTTATATCTGTTGTAATTAGTGTTAGCACCAGCTTACACAGGCTGCAATGGCAGGACGGTAGTCACAATTTGAGTGGTCTCTCATGGGTGGCATAATACATGCTTCAGCCCATGGAAGACCCCTGGTGTACCTATGCCCTGGGTACCTCAGTACCATATACTAGGGACTTATCAGGGTACACCAGTAGCCAATCTGGAGTGTACCTAAGTACTCACCATGTCCAATTTAGGGGAGAAGCACAGAGACCGGTCCTGATTAGCAGGATACAAGTCAGACTAGTCAGAAAAACATAATGACACCAGCAAAAAGTGGGGGTGACCATGAAAGCAGATCATACTTTCTTACACCACCTCTCCTTAAGAATTAGGTAGGGCAGGGCTGCTTGTGAGTACCTCCAGATTGCTTTGAAGGGCACATTTGGTGCCCTCCTTGCATAAACCGGTTTCCACCAGTGCAGGAGCCCTTGGCTCCCACTCTGGTGCGAAAATAAACATAGGACAGGGGAGTGACCATCCCCTTGTCCAGAGGAGCACAGAGCTCTGCCAGGTGGCCACTTGATACTGCCATCTCGAATCTTAGATGGGCAGAGGCCCCTGGGAGTATCTGGCTGGTCAGTCCACCAGCGTAGTATCCCTGACCCCCACCCCCTTGATAGGTGGGTTACCACTGAAGTAGTCCTACCCCCTTTTTGGGTTACTAAAGGGCTCCCCTGAAGTTGGATCCTTAGATTCGTCCGGACTTCGTCTTCAAGAACAGACAGGCTTCTCCTGAAGATGAGTCTAAAGACTCTTCTGTTGTTGGACACTTAACTCTGCTGCTGGATCGAGCCAGGATCCAAGACAAAGACTGCTTCTGGTAGGAAGGCTACTACTGTGACTTCGTCTCCGTGCTCTACCAAGTTCTGCTACCTCCATGGCTGTGCATCCTCCTGAGTTCCCCATGACTCTGCATGCATCAAGATAGCAAGAAGGAATCTCCGTTGGAGTGAAGGAGTCACTTCCCTGCATCCGCAGGCACCTCGATGATGACAAATAGCTTGTGGATCCTGCTGTCCCAGGAACATTTCTCCGCTCTACAACACATGCAGTGGTTTGTTGGTTCACCAGAGGCTGACCAGTCTTCCCTGCAACTTGGAAGACTATAATCTCTCTCCAGCCGACAGGAACCACATCCCTGTGCACCTTATCGGTTTGCCTTTGCCAAGGCTTGTGGTCTCTCCTGACAGAAGACCTTAGAGCTCCAAGAAGCCCCAGCCTTCCGTATTACACTGTTTCAAGAGTGACATCCTCCATGCTTCTCCAGCGACGTGGGTCTCCATCTTCTGTGTGCTGCTGAGGCCTCCCTGCCCTGTGCCTGTCAGAGGGTCCTCCTGGGGTCTCCATCGATTCATGCTGGCTCTCCAGCTTGCTAAGGGCCGGCCCTGACTTACCCTTGCTGGGGGAGTCCCACGGACCTTGCTGGTCTGCAACGAAGCATTGTTTCCTGCAACACATCTGTTGCATTTGCCAAGGCTTGTTGGTGGTCCTGCCAGCCACTGACCTTCCTGTATGCCATCAATCGACGTGGGACAGCTCGTGGATGTCTCCTGTGCTTCTGCAATGTCTACTGGGCTCTACAGTTGCATCTTCAAGATCTTCGTGCAACAGCAAATTCCTCCAACAAGGCCTGGCATTGTGCTCCTGCTCCTCCTGGATGCCTCCGGGTGGCTTGGACTCTGTCTCCTCTTTTTGAAGGTACTCCTCATCTGGAATCCACGTCTAGGTTCCAACAACGATGATCCACAAGACTCTGTAGCAGCTGGACATCAGAGGTTCCCCATTGAGTTCAACGGGCGGTTCCGACACCACTTCGCACCTATGCACCGGGGCGGCCTGGTGTAGGTATCCTGGTTCACAGGATATCCACGGGTGGGGGTGTCCTCCAACTTCCCTGGTCCAACGGGTTTTCTCGGGATCCTCTGGGAAGGGTCCTGAAACAGTAAAACTCCAAAAGCCACTTCCCATGTTCACCTATAGACACTGACCCGGAGTATCACCTCTGCACATAGGCACCTAGGAACTACTAGTTACTTACCTGTGGTGATTCCGTGCTCCCCCTGGTCCCTGGTCCCTTGGGTGTTAGTCTTGGTTGGGTACTCACCTCGCATTCCATTTTCTTGTTATATGGTTTGGCCCCCCCATAGGGGCCCATGCATTTTATGTGCTCTAATTACCTGTCCTGAAGTATGTTTTGTTGCGTATTGATATCTACGGGTAGGAGATATACCAAAGTAGTTTTAGTGTTAGTGTATAATAAATGCAAGGTATTTTTCTAACACTGGTGTGGTTTTTTCTTATGAACAAGCTTCACTGTCTGACTGACTATGTGGTAAAGCACTCGCTTTTCACCCTCCTGGATAAGCCTTAACTGCTCTCCACAGCTACCTCTTGAGAGCTTTGGTTATCAGGAACCACTACAACTATCACTAAGGGTGACCTGGCCTCGGTACAGGATGCCTCACCAATAGGTTCCATTGAAACCAACAACATCCTGGACCTCTCCCAATCGGGCTTCAGAAGAAACCACAGCACCAAAACTGTTCTCCTCGCTGCTACAGACGACATACGCACCCTCCTCGACCAAGGTAAGACTGAAGCCCTCATCCTCTTGGACTCTCAGCCACCTTTGACAGCGTCTCCCACCATTCCTTCTGCACAAGAATCCAAAACGCCGGCATCTGCAACAAAACCCTAGAATGGACCAGCTCCTTCCTCACCGGTCAAAAACAGAAAGTCAGACTCCCACCGTTCAACTCGGAACTCACAGAGATCAGCTGTGTAGTGCCTCCGGGATCTTCCCTGAGCCATACTTTCTTCAACATCTACATGGCCCCGCTTGCAGCCATCGTTAGAAGCCACGGACTCAACATCGTCTCCTACACCGACACCCAGCTGATACTCTCACTTGCAGGCGAAGCCTCAGCCGCCAAGAGCAACTTCCACAATGGGATGAAGGCAGTCTCCGCCGAGATGAAGGACAGCTGCCTCAAGCTCAACTCAGACAAGACCAAAGTCCTCATCTTGGGCTCTACACCCTCTACCTGGGATGACTCCTGGTGGTCCACAGAGTTCGAAAACCTCGCACCCACACCCACAGACCACGCACAAAACCTCATCATCCTGGATTCCCCGCTCTCAATCAACTGCCAAATCAACTTTGTCTCGTCCTTCTGCTTCCACACACTCTGCCTGCTTCGTAAGATCTTTAAGTGGATCCCCACCGAGTCCAGGAAAACAGTCACTGTAGGAAAGTAGAATCTGCTTTCATGGTTACCCTCACGTTTTGCTGGCGTCATTCTGTTTTCCAACTAGTCTGACTGGGATCCTGCTAAATCAGGACCCCAGTCACTGTGTTCTCTCCCCAAATTGGACTATGGAAAGTACTTTGGTATCTTCCTAATTGGCTACTGGTGTACCCTTTGATGTCCCTCGTATATGGTACTAAGGTACCTAGGGCGTAGGTACATCAGGCATCTCCCATGAGCTACAGCAGGTATTATGAGACCCATGAGAGACCACTCAACTGTGACTACAGGCCTGCGTGAGATGGTGCTAGTACCACTCACCACAGATTTAAGTTTCCTTATATCTGAGGTCACCGCACTTAAAACCTATAAGTCACCCCTAAGGTAGGCCTTTCAATCCTGAAGGCAGGGTGCTTGGTTCCAAGTGTGAGGGTGCCCTGAATGAGAAGGCCACCCCCTACAAACCCAGGAGTAGATTCTCCAGGCTTTGTAAGTGCGGTCTGCCATTTTATACTTATAGTGGACATCAAGTCAATTACGAGCTGTCTAACTATATATTGGCTGTACCGAAACCGGTCATGTTTGTTATCAAACATGCTGGAATGCTACCCCAACACAGATTCCAGTGTTAGATGTAGGATCTCATGTACTGGGGGCTCTCTGTGGGAGCCCCCATGTATTCCTGGTACCAGCCTTTCAGGGTCTAACAGGAGGCTAGTGCTGCTGACGACCACAGACACAATTCTGCCCTCCTGCCACTGAGCCAGGCTCGAGCAGGGGAAGGTAGAACAATAGGTTTCCTGTCACAGGGAGGTGTGACCACCTCCAAGACAGGACTTAGTGTATTGGGCTTGGGTGTAGTGCTTGCCAGCGCCACCAGACTGCTTTGAAGGGCACATTTGGTGCCATCCTTGCATACTCCAGTTGAAACCAGTTCAGGGAGCCATTGGCTTCCGCTGTGCTGTGAAACTGGATAAAGGGCATGGGAGTATCCTCCCCTCTGTCCAGCCCCTCCTCTGGGAGGGACCCCTGAATCGTCCAAACCCTTTTCTTTGGGTACTTAAGGGCTACCTGTGGGTGGCTCTTTGGATTTGTCGTGGGACAAGATTCAGATCCAAAACCACTTCTACTTTTACCGTCTGGGCACTTTGGACTTCGTGGGACTTCGCTTTGGAAACCAAGACTGCATCTGGGAAGACTCCTGCTGCTCCTTGTCTTGTCGTCCTGCCAGTCTTCTGCGTCATGTGTGCCTGTGCTTCATCCAGGTTCTTCTCCAGGCCTGTGGGCATCAAAGACACCCGAAGGAATCTCCCTTGGAGTGAAGGAATCACTCCCCTGCATCTGCAGACACCGCAACTAAGCTGACCGGTCTGCTGCTCCTGATGTCCTCCGGACTTCGAAAGGCCCAGCAACACAGGTGGTGGTTTTGCAACTCTCTCAAGGCCTGCACTGTCTTCTCACCGAGTTTGAGGCCAGTATCCCTCGTTGGAACCGCTAGAACAGCACCCCTGTGCACCACATCGACTTACCGTTGCCAAGGCTTGTTGACTCTCTTCTCCAGAGATCTTCAGGCTCCAAGAAGCTCCAGCCTCCAGCATGTCTTGCTACAAAGATCTTCGTCTACACTGCAACCTCTGCACCATAGGCCTGCATCATTAGTGAGCCACTCAAGGTCCTCTTGCGACTCCTGTGCCTCCGGCCTGTGGGTCCACTTGAGGGTCTTCTTTGGCGCCAGTAGGCTCCCCTGCTTGCTAGGGGCCTGCTCTGACTCTTCTGCACTTGATGAGTCCCTTGGACCTTGCTGGTCCCGACACCGCACCTTCTTCGTTTTCTACGCCTGTTGCTGCTGCCAAGACGTGTTGGTGCTCCCGCTGGACACCGACCCCCTGGTTCTAGACTTCAGACGTGAGACAGCTCGTGAACGGCTCCAGGTCTTCCACAGCATCGCCTAGTCCTACCAGCTGCAGCGACAAGGTCACCATCAACTCTCCAGCATCTTCTGTCATCGGTGGTCATTGGTCTTCAGTTCCTCCTGGTCACTCCGAGTGGCATAGACTCTGTCCCCTCTGCTTGCAGGTACTCTTCTTCCAGAATCCACCCTTGGATTCCACCGGACTCTTTCACCTTCTTTGCCAGCAGCATCTTCACTGAAGTCCTCCTTGTGGTCTACGGCAATTTCCGACATCACTTCGCACCTATGCACCCGGCTTCCCTGGTGTAGGTATCCTGTTTCCTGGGATATCCATGGGTAGGGTGACTCTCCAACATTCCATCTTCCACAGGGTTTCTTCAGGGTCCTGTGTGAAGGGTCCTTCTTCTTGAAAACTGTAACTGCGACGTTCCTATTGACTTGCATAGAGTACGCGGGTGTGTTTCCACTCTGCACACGGCCTCTATGGAGTTCCTGGGTACTTACCTTGTGTGGTTCCTTGGGTCCCCGGCTCTTCTAAGTCTTCTGGGTAAAGTCTCGACTTCAGTCGCAGTTTGCATTCCACTTTATTAGTATATGGTTTGGTCTACCCCTGGAGACCACTATGTATTTGTCTACTTACCTGTTCTCCTTTTGAAATATTGTGTGTATTGTGATCATATCACTGGTTGGATATATACCAAAGTGTTAGTGAGTGTGTATAATAAATATGACTATTTTTATAACTACACAGTGTGGTTCTTTTTTGTTTGACCTACACTATATGATTAGTACTCATAAAACAAGCTGCTTAACACTCCTTCTGGACTAAGCCAGAAGGCTGCTCTCCACAGCTACCACTTAGGGAGCTTTCTAAGGTTGTCTAAGACCACTAAAATCACCATAAGGGTTGTCTGGATTAGTGCAGGGTGCTTCACTTAAATAAGTGTGCACCATATCCTAAGCCAGCCTCCTACAGACACCCATGCACTCGTCAGCAGTAGGCTCGACTACAGCAACTCACTCTACGCCGGCACCACCCAGAAACTGCAGAACATCCAGAACGCCTCCGCTAGAATCATCCTGAACATCCCACGCTGCAGCCACATCATTGGCCACCTGAGAGGCCTTCACTGGCTTCCGATCAGCAAAATAATTACCTTCAAGCTCCTCATGCACGCCTACAAAGCCCTCCATAACGCTGGACCAGCATATCTCAACCCCATCCTCTCCTTCTACACTCCCACCAGACATCTCTGCTCCGCCAACTGGCCCTGGCCACCATCCTACGGATTCGCAAGACCACGGCTGGGGGAAGATCCTTCTCCAACCTTGCGGCGAAGCCCTGGAACTCCTTGCCTCTGCACCTCAGGCAATTACCATCGCTGCCGCAATTCAGGAAGGACCTCAAGACCTGGCTCTTCAAATTAACCGCAGACCCACATGCCCGCCCCCCCCACTCAGCGCCTTGAGACCCTAACGGGTGAGGAGTCACGCTTTACAAGAAACTTGATTAAATAGGTGTTCACCATATACTGAGCCAGAGTATATAAGTATTATTGGTTGTTTGGTATGCCTTAGAGATAGATATAGATATAGATATATATAGGTATAGATATATATTATTTTTAACCAACTAAAAGCACAAAGGTGCATAGAAGGGATCTGGAAGAAAAAGGAGAACCATTTTGAAGAGCGGGGAGGATGGGTGGGCAGTGAGGAATCTGCGGCTAGGTCTAGTTTCTATCAGATAAGGCGTTATCGAAGGAAAGTAACTTATTCATCTGACTTCTAGCCGCAGATTCCTTACCTTAGACTAGATACACAAGCAATACCATCCCGGAGGAGGGTCTGTGAACTGATTCCAAGAAATACCACAGACTAGGCTATCCAGTCTGCATAAGAAAAAAAGAGACCGCTTTCCAGGAAGGGAGGGGTGGAAGAGGACATCCTACCAGCAAACTCGGGGAGAACCTCATACGGAACCGAATCCGCAGCAGTGCAAAGACGTGGAAGAAAATGCATGGCAAAAGAGCAATGGCAAGTGGAAGGGCACTCCATATAAACAAGGCACGACAACGCTCCCCGGAAGGGCAACCAGTCCAAGAGACCGAGGCAGAAAGCTAAGGACAACAGCTAAAACTACTGGGCCAAGCTCCCAGTCATAGAAGTAGGCAAGGCAGAGGCCGCCAACCAATAGCTGATAAAACATCGCGAGCAATAGCAACAATCACGGCCATAAACCATGTTACAGTACAAAGCCACAGGAGGGTACCCATAAACCTAGTTGTGACCTGGGTATCTTGTATTATAGCACACAACAATGTCTCAACAGGTAATATTCATAGACAATTATATACATGCATGACAACTGCAGAAAGAAAGAAACAGGGAGGCCAAAATTATTACTTGAGAGTTTAAGGAGAGGTCTTTCAGGGAAAAGAAGCGAGAGGACAAAATATCAGTACTATTTACATTGAATGTGAGAGCAACCCATAAGAACTTGTGCACAACAGTGCTCGTGCAATTGTGTGAACAGTGCAAGTGACAAGTGAGGCAAAGGAAAACAGCGGAAAATGGCACAAGGAAGTAATTAGTGTACAAACACTTAGATAAATACTGCTTTACAAGAAGTTCCAATTCAAATTCTTTTGGAAGTTCAAAGTCATTAATGAATTAAACAACCAAATTTGCGCCTAAAGTTCGGATCCAACGAACCTCCACTACCACTTTGGACACGGCCCCCTCTCATTCACTGTCTCGCTACGGGACGTTCACATGATTGCACCGGCTCCATCCAGAAGAGGTTTTCTCCCTAACCCTAGGACGAAGTGACCTCTGGGATTCCCAATGTCGGAGTGAATTCGAGCGGGGGCGGGACTGGACGTTCACATGATTACGCTGGCTCAGTCCAGAATCGGACCGCGGACCCCTGAATGTGCACGCTTATTCCATTTTCCAACTGAACTCCTGCGATACAATCTTTGGATTTCTTTCCATACGACCAGGATTCATGTTTCCCACCCCGGGCACATTACCTAAGAGGAATATTACATTTACCTAGCCCACCCAACTCCAGCACCAAAAAATTGTTGTAACCTGGTCCTGAAGATGATCTGAATTGATCACAGGTCGAAACGCCGACGACCACTCAATGCAACGTTTGGCGCAATTTTGGCTGTTTAATTCATTAATAACTTTGAATTTTCAAAAGAATTTGAATTGGAAATTCTTGTAAAGCAGTATTTATCTAAGTGTTTGTACACTAATTACTTCCTTGCGCTGTTTTTCGTGGTTTTCCTTTGCCTCACTTGTCACTTACACCATTCACACAATTGCACGAGCACTGTTGGGCACAAGTTCTTATGGGTCACTTCCACATTCAATGTAAATAGTGCTGATATTTTGTCCTCTCACTTCTTTTCCCTGAAAGACCGCTCCTTAAACTCTCAAGTGATCATTTTTGTCTCCCGGTTTCTTTCTTTCTGCAATTGTCATACATGTATATAATTATCGATGAATATTACCTGTTAAGACATTGTCATAAAACACATTAGGCAGAGGAAAAACTTCAAGAGAGAGGAGGCTCTCTGGGACAATGTGGTGTAGAATCCCAAGAAAAGACGGTATAAAACTGTTATAAATAGAGAGGTATGAATATATATATATATATATATATATATATATATATATATATATGTTATGTATGAACATAAACATATACAGAATTCACACTGTACAATAGTAGGTGCACAAGAAGGGTACATACAACAACCATTACAGTGGCCATAGGCCGAAGGCAAGACAACAGCAAACCAGCCACAGGGCCACATCTAAAGGGAGAGGGTTGGACGGAAGTACACACCCCAGAAAACCAAGGGAGTAGACAGAAACAGAACAAACGACAGAACGGTACGATTAGGCAGTCGAGAGACAATTGAAAAGAAAACCACGAGGCAGAAACAAACCCGCTAGAACAGAGAAATACAGACCACAACGAAGGACTGGAAAAAGAAACCGAGGGGTACAGGGCCGACACCTGGGAGGCCTATGCAGGCAAACTAGGCCACAGTGCAAAAGAAATTAGTATTGGAAGACCAACGCCAGAAATGAAAGGCCAACCAAAGGGTCAGTGTAAAGAAGAGAAGGAACAGATAGTGAGGCAGTGCCCACAGCCTTGGAAGCAGGAAGGCCAGAAGTAAAAGAAAAGTCCCTGTACACACAGGACAACCCGTGCCCGGCCAACGAGCCAGGGAACAACGTGGGTGAGGGTCCTGACCCGACCCAAGAACATACTCAGTAGCCTATGAGTACAAGGGAGAGGAGTCCCCAGGGGATGAGAATTGCAAGAGCGCTCGCAAGAAGTGGAGGAAATTCCCCAGAAAAGAATCTTAAGGGATTACAAACCTCTGTACGTTCCAACCAGGAGTGGACGGGCAAGGAACCCATGTCCGGGAAGAACGGAAGAACAACATTTGCTATATACCCTTAAAAATGGTAGAAGGCACACCGGAAGAACGGCCAGGCCAGTAACTAAACATTGGGGTCGGCCTCGGGGGTGTCATGGAAATGGCTCCAATCAAAAGTGAAAGCAACTGCAGCTTCGTGCAAGGCAGAAGCAGAAGAAATATAGGCCATGCAGAGGCAGAAAAGGGATAGGGAGGCCAAGTGGGCCACTATTTCCAAGATACGGTTAAGTGATGACCACAAGTAATCTAAGAGGAAAAAAAGGGGCGGGCAGGGGGCCCATCTCACTTGTGTATAGCCAGAACCAGCACAAGGAGCGCCAACGGCTCGAGAGAGAAAGAAGGAACACCACTCAGGGCGGACCCAGAAAAAGAAACGTAGGCCCAGAATCATGCCCCTTCTCTTGCATCTGCTAGGAGAGAAGGGCATTAACAGAGTGGAAAGGAAGAACCCCCTGGTCAGTGCGGAAATATACTCAAGTAAAATGGGTGGGGGGGGCAAGAAGGACTTGCACCAAGCACAGCATGTGGAGTCCCCTATAAGGGGTACTACGGTGTCAGAAATACATTGAGGAATACCTATAAGGCATACAGACAAAGTACCCTATCGGACAGGGAACAAGGCAACAGTGCATCCGCACAATACCATGAAAACACCCCAAGCAGAACCTGGGTAGAAAGCAAAGAAGACCGTAACGCCACTAGCATAGACACAAACAGGGTCAGAAATTAAGACACGCTCCAGAGAACAACCCGGTACCACAACCTGTCAACGACAGGGTAGTATGCAGAAAGAAAATACCTGCTGGGGCAGGGTATCACATGGACAGCATATGGAAGTACAATTGAAATGAAGAAGCCAAGTGGCACAGCCCTATAACAGTTAACACAGAAGGGAATACAGGAGACCATTCTCAGCCCGACTGAGTACAGGGGGGAAGAAGAAGAGGGTACGACAATCAGATATTAAGATTTCACTCCACTCTGACTATCCCGGAAACAGCGTAAATAGGAATCAGCTTGAGAGCCAAACAGATATTGACCATCAAATGGTATGTCCACCAAGGCGGACTGAACATCCTCAGAAAAGCTAGAGGTACGTAGTCAGGCACGCCGGCTAAGAGCCACCGAAAGGGCCATGGCTTGTCTGACAGAATCTGTGATATCCATGCTACAACAAATCAGTAATGTAGCAGCCTAACAGCCATCCTGCATCAGCTGAGAAAGTGTGTCCCGAGAGTCATCAGGGATGGAGGGGAGGACACGCGAAACCGAATCCCACAGCACATGAGAAAAACAGCCAAAAACACAGGCCATAGCAGAAAATATATATATTGACCTAAAACATCCAGACCTTTAGACTCCCTGTTCGGAGGGACATCAGGTACGTCACCGATGTTGGGAGAAGCTGTAGCAGCCTGAACCACAAAACTGTGCAGAGTAGGCTGACGGGAAAGGCAGAGTGGGTCTCCAGGGGCAGAATGGTGCCTATGAGCTATAGACCGGACCACTGAAGCCTTTGAAATGGGTTTAGCCCAAGTGCCCAATAGAATATCGAAAAGGGTTTCACTGAAGGGAAGCGCAGGCTCAGTACTCAGTTGGCCCTGCTGGAGCACCGCAAGTAGGGGATCAATGGCCACTTCCACAGAAGGAAGCTGCAATCCCAGAACTAAGTCAACCCTTAGCAAAAGCTGAACAAAAGCCAAGCTAGCCTAAGAAGCGAGGCGAGGAGGTGAAAACAGGCCGGAGGATGGGGAAGAATTAAGGCTACTATCGTCACCAAGGGCAGAAACCCAATGAAACTTCAGAGGAGGCTCAGTCATGTGATCACCCACATCACCAAATTACCGGTGTGCCAAGGAGAAAAGAGCAGGGGGCTCCTCTAAAAGCGGAGGAAGGTAGCCCGAACAGGACTGATCCACAGACGCCGTTCTCAACGTCGATTGGCGCAGAGAAGGTGACACCTCGGCGTCGGGAAGTGGAGACAAAGAAGGGGCA
The DNA here is from genome assembly GCA_963921515.1 of Calotriton arnoldi. Taxonomy (NCBI): domain Eukaryota; kingdom Metazoa; phylum Chordata; class Amphibia; order Caudata; family Salamandridae; genus Calotriton; species Calotriton arnoldi. The sequence continues at coordinate 985,232 of CAWUFW010003374.1, forward strand.
AGCAGGGCCCGTAACGCTGAGGTCGGCGTATCCAACACAGGCGTAACAGGTGGGAACCCCAAAGGGCTGTGCACCAGAGCCGAAACAGAGCCGATCACAGATTAGGAGGGACCCGCTGACACCGAGGGATGATCCGCCAGTTTGGAGTCAGTCGAGGCCTCACTGACCTCCCCCGGGGCCAAGAAGCGCCCCGGAGGGAGGTTGAGAACCAAAAATGGAATGGAGGGAGAGACAGTATTCCCTGATCTGAGCCAGAGTCGCCCTGGCGCCTGGAAATACTGGAAGGCACGGCCCAAATTATCCCTCTGATTCTGAAATCCGAGCAATAGGAGGTGAGTCAGGGACACCGCGTGTACGCGGTAAACTTGGGGAAGGCTGCGGCGCCTACGGTCGAAGGCGTGACTGACCAGGCGACCGCGAGGACAAAGGACTTCGGGAGCTTGCCCTTGGATAAAGAAGAGGACTGTGATTGACGAGGGGCCGGAGTCCACTGAGTCGCCAACAGCGTCATGTGGCACTCCTACAACGTCGACAACTGAAACTGAAGTCACGAGTCACACCATTCAGAGTCAGGGTGCGCGCTCAGACACCACATGCAAATAGGATGAGGGTGCAGGGGTCGACATCGTAGTTCACAAAGATATCTAGAAAAAAGTACACTGTTTTGTCGACAATGATGAGGTAACCCAAAAATGGCCAGAGGTACCGCTCTCCAGATCAGCGTGGAAGCGCGGAAAGGAAGAAACTGACATCATCGCGTCAGGGGAGGGCTTATATGGTCTTTGACAACGTCATTCAGGAGTGCTTGACGTACCCTACCGACACACAGAGGTACTGCTGTAGAAAAGTTTCCGGATCCAGTCTGGCGCCTGGGGATAATTTTAGGTAAGGAATCTGCGGCTAGACTTCTCTATCAGATAATATGTTACAGTACCTTGAAACCAGTGAATGTCCGAAATGTCACCTGGGTGACGCATATAATACTCATATGTTGTGGAGCTGTTCAACTCTCAACCATTAGTGGGAAGCGATCTAAAGGGTGTGGTGTCTGAAATATATTATTAAAAATACCTGCTTTCTCTTGAAGTCAGTATATTGTGAATCTACCGTTGTCCCGAATAAGCAAAGCTGCACAATTGATTTGCTACAGTTGATTGCCAAGCAGGAGAAGCCATGTTTTGAAAATCTCACCTGGCTCCTTCAACCAAAGCTTGGACCCATGAACTATTGAAATGGGTTATAGCAGAGGGTGATACCCTTGATAATTTACAACAAGGGAGAGGAGAAGCAACACTATAGGACACAATGGTGACCATACTGATGAAAGACCCACTTAGATTTCGGGTACTGAGTATGTGAGACACTATCATTAATCATATGCTGTCAGTATATGTATGCCCCCTTGCGATAATCTCTACTTTAGCAGTACGCGAAACACCTGAGACCCAGTATGTGTCAAAGTATCTAATAAGAAATCCATTCCAGACCATGGATGTAAGCTGCATGTTCCATTGGCTTATGCTGTCTCTGCTTGTCAAATCATTCAAAACTGCTTAAACTTCGACCGATTGTTTTAGACCGTCACTCCAAGATCTTACAATCTGCTGTCTTAATTCAAACTGTGCCATGTTTGTCATTCATTTTTGTTGATGTTGTTTACTGAATTTTTTTTCTTATTTCGATCTTTTGCAAATTTATTTTGGTATACATTTGTAGCATTGACCGCCTTTTAGAATGATGAGACCATCCTTCTCTGAGAAGAGAAACTATATAGAGAGTGACAATGGCGGCAAAGCCTGTTTGACATTTAAAAGTTTTTTGAAATATGACTTAAAAATTATAATAGTTTAATAAAATGTTACAGTTCTTTGGGAGAGCAAAAGTCAAAACAAAATTATGCTCCTTGAACAGTGATAAGCACACAATTCCTAAAAATGTTTTTGAGTGTGGGTTTTACCTCACAATTTGTTGTGACATCCATTTTCCTTAAAGGTGAGAGTAGACCACAGACGATTTCTTGCTTTATGCTACCACTTTCAAAGTTATGGCTCCAACTGAGGGGATGAGGGTATTAAGACAGCAAAGGATTCTGGGACAGGTATTTAGTTCTAGTCGGAGTAGTCCACAAAAACATGCAACTTTTGCACATTACATTGTTTCGATTCACTAGGACTCAGGACAGGAAAAACATGTACCTACTTAATGGTAAAGTGGTACATACGTATGTCATGCAACAAAGGTAAATTGCTTCCAATAAATATATTTCAAACACCCTGGGTGAACTTAAAATGAAACAACATGTTTGAAATTATTCTTTATACAATAAGACTTTTTGGTTCAAAAGATGGAGCTGGGAAAAATAAAGACAACTAAATGGAAAGGTAGGGGAACTGTGCCAAAACAGAAATGGAACACAGATTGACATAGTGCTGCAGCAGAAGATTAACAAGAGAGATAAAAACATGATATTAGTTTGATACATACATTTGAAGATACAAAGAGTAAAAGTGCAACATATCTCAATACAAGATCTTATATCAACAGACACAGCATCAATAAAAAGTTATAAAGGTCAAGGGGAACTGCTCAGTATCATTTAAACAGAAAAGCACACTTATGATAACGAAAAGAAATGCCTTTAATTAAGAAGTTTAGATCAAAACATTTTGGCCTAATACAATTATTTCTTTATTGTGCTTAACACCTTAATTGGTGAAGGTTTAGCAAAGATTTTTAAGGCTCCCACTCAAACATCAAGCAGCAGGTTACGAATAAAAGGAAAAATAACCTGTAGGTCATTTAATGGCATTGTACAACATACAGAGTCAAGAAAGTAAAATTTGGAAAACAAATTGTATGAAAGCAGCACATTTCTAAATAGCACTAACGTTGCATCATTAGCCGAATGGCACTGGCTGTTATAGTGATGCTATCACTGTGTTGACATGTCTTTCAGGGTTTATGTGGGGATAGTCAAACAAGAAATTACTTATCTTCTGTAACAAAAAATATTTGGTGGAAACATAACCTTTCCTGAAGTTTCTCAACTTATGAATCATCCCTTCAGGATTCAAATCAACTGGAAAATATTTCCACAGCAATGCTTCACCAGCACCACCAGGCTCACCATGTGGCTCCAGCATGATCCACTCTCAAGGCTTGAAGGTACTGGAATATAGTAGGCACCTTTCTCATGCTGGCATCAGATCCTGGTCTGCTCTAAATCCAAGATCTGTGCTCCACGCCGAGCGAGCACCGCCCCAGAAACAGGGGGCCACAGAGCTCGATGTTACGGGACTCATACGTGGAGCACAGATCTTGGATTTAGAGCAGACGCACATTCCGGGGCTCACGGAGGGCTCTATCAGAGCATTTATTAATGAGGGCATCCATCAGAGGAAATACTTAGGACTGCATATCCCAGACTGCAACGTGTTGCTCATTTAGAGCGGACCAATTAGGACCCACGATATCGCATATCAGGAAGTTGCAGTCCTCTATGCCTTCTCTTGACCGCTACTGCCTCTGAGGAAGAGTTGATCTCAAAACGCGTCAGGCGGCGGTCGGCTGCTTTTTAAAGGACTGGATAATGTGAACTGCTCGTACCAATAAAGGCTTTATGGGGAAAAGCGGTCTGTGGTTTCGAGTGCTGCTCAAGTGTTGGACACCCCACGGAGCTTGATGTATTTGGCGGCAGTCCTGCCGCCGAGCGAGCACCACCCCAGAAACAGGGGGCCACAGAGCTCGATGTTACGGGACTCATACGTGGAGCACAGATCTTGGATTTAGAGCAGACGCACATTCCGGGGCTCACGGAGGGCTCTATCAGAGCATTTATTAATGAGGGCATCCATCAGAGGAAATACTTAGGACTGCATATCCCAGACTGCAACGTGTTGCTCATTTAGAGCGGGCCAATTAGGACCCACGATATCGCATATCAGGAAGTTGCAGTCCTCTATGCCTTCTCTTGACCGCTACTGCCTCTGAGGAAGAGTTGATCTCGAAACGCGTCAGGCGGCGGTCGGCTGCTTTTTAAAGGACTGGATAATGTGAACTGCTCGTACCAATAAAGGCTTTATGGGGAAAAGCGGTGTGTGGTTTCGAGTGCTGCTCAAGTGTTGGACACCCCACGGAGCTTGATATATATATATATATATATATATGTACAAAAACTCCGTCTTACCAGAGAGCAGAGGCCTATATATATATATATAAACTTTAAAATCGACAATACTTCATTAATCAAAGCCCTGTACAAAATCCTTGTTACAACGCTTCTTCCTCAAGTACCATACAGATGTATGAAACCAGGGTAAGCTAAAAACTATTGTTTCTCTCGTATTACGATCTTAGTTTTCTAAGAGCTGTTTGTCTTTTTCCCATTGGAGTGCTCCAATCCAACAGCAGATGACAATAATCCTTTTGCTGTGGGGCTAGTATATTGGCGTTCCAAAAAAACAGTACATGTGTCACGGTTTCCTTTTCGTGTTTACAAACAGGACATTTATCAGAAGCTGGATTGATTATTGTTTGCACTAGGCATGCAATCCCAATTGCGACTTGTCTGTAGAGATGTTCCATCTGCTCCAGTTGTTTTTGTACAGAGGGCCATTTGATGGCTTGTTTATTGTTAGATACAATTAAATCCCTACTTTCAAGAGGGCTAATTGGGCCATATACAGATGACAAAATGCCCTTCATAGTTGGGTGGAGGGCATTGAGGTCACTGTTCTTTCGTTCAACAATTGCCATATCTATCATATTTTTCCACAGCTGTACATCTAACAAAATATAATCTATTCTGCTTGTTTGGTTAGGTATATTAATAGTGTGCAGACCTTTCTGTGTCATAGCATGTGTGACCATTACATGTTATACGGCCCAAAGACATGGTTAATTATGTCAACTGGATTGCTGTAGCAGTCCAATTCTTAATAGGTGGTAAACCTAATCTAGGAATGGTCCATGACGCATCCTCCAACACTGTAATTGAGGTTTCATCAGTGCCTAGGGGTTATAAATGGTATTAACAACTATCAAGAAACCATCAATATTGGTTGATTTCAAATATAATTTGATATTTCGGATTCCCTATTTCCCCTCATTGTTCAATTATAAATATTATAGATGTTAGCAAATAAATATTATAGATGTTGAGTATTAACCATTTTGGGGTTAATATTTTTGTACCTAATAGATCATACAAGTTAATCCTTAGCTGCTTCACTTTGCAATTCAGAGCAATTTTTAATTTACAGTGCTGGATTCCCATATGAGGTCCTATTCCCTTAGTTAGTACATCAACACCGAAGTTCATAAAACCTGAGCGAACAACTGGAGCACTGTACCATGTCTCTAGGAATAAACAGATATCAAAATGATCTATAAAATCACCTCATTCTGGTTCAGCCAACTTGGACTTCATTCCTGCTATATTCCTGGATAAAATACTAAAATTTTGAATCCTACTGCAAACTTGATGTTGATCATCATGCCCCCTACTTTACCTGATTATCGGTACAGTGAATGAGTTCATTGCCATTGGAGTTATTTCCTATTGGGTTTGTTTTGCACTTGTTGGGAACAGCGGAGTCTTTGCTTATAATACTATTGCTCTTCTTGTTGGATTGTCAGTGACTGGGTGCCTACTGCCCCCATTTCCAGTGCACAGTCAAACGATTTTTGCAAATTCCATGTCCCTAACACACCGGAGCTGGGCACGAATGGAGCAAGTGGGTTTGGAGGGTAACTGTTGAAAAGCTTCTCAAAAGATAATTATATTTTAATCAAACAGTTTGATGCGGGTATTTTATGCAAGTCTACGGCCACCAGACCATCTGCCAGCTTCCCATTTTTCTGTGATAATTCAATACAATCAAATGGAATAGAGTGGGAAGAATGGCACAAAGTTTTTAGAATGTCTGAGCTTATCACCAAATTACAGTGGTGAACAACCCTAATGAAATTAATAGAACCATTAATCAAGGAATCTTTGACCTCTCCAGCGGAGGGAGAGAGTTTAGCAATAAGAATCAAATACTGTTCCCTGTTTAGCATTTTTTGAGGATGTAGTAGCGTTGACTAGAGCAACTTGGCTCTGAGCTCATTGGTAAGTTTTCCAATGGAGTGGTCACCATAACTCTTTTGCTCCATTAACTGCCTTGAATTCCTTCACACATTCATAGCATTTCCAAAACCATAATGTCTATTACATGAGAAGGGTACTTTGCAATTACTCCTCTTAACGCCAATTAATGCTGGAGAGAAATTCTCAGAATCTGGCTCACCCCACTCACCCTCCCTGTTGGTCCACTTACTTCCGTTGTGTGTGATTTACTGTTCTCTCTATGGCTCGTACAACCATGACACAATTGGGCTGCTCTGCCAATAAGACTAATTGCCTTCTCAAATGGCAATAATGTTATGCTCACCAGTCTTATGAGCAGGGTTTTATTTCCTCTAATTTCGGCCTTTATCTCCATTACTAAATCGAGGAGTAGTGCCTCAGTGGACAAGTCTGTTAATTCCAATTGAGGCTCATATTTTGCATTTTTTGTGGCAATCTTGGGCTGCCTCAGTGACCATCAGGGGTGCATACCTCTTTTTACAGATGACATTAACTGCAGACGAGAACACGTGTATCCACAAACTGCTGTTGGCGTTAGAACTTTCTTAATCAAAAAGCTCTGTTCTTTGGTGGCATTAGGAGCAACTGAAGTCTTTGCTCTCGGGCTAGTAATGGGTAGATGCATAACCTTTATTGAAACATTTTGGTTATTGTTGCCTTTTTGTGGGAGGGTTGCTTACTTAAGGCCTTCTCAGAATTGAGGATAGATTCCACTTCCACATTCGTCTATTTCGTTCAGAGTGTGATTATCAGCGGGGCATTTGACTAGTTTTGTTTAAGCTTTGCTGTCCCCTGTCAATTTCCGGCTGCTTTTCTCTTCCCCATTTCAATGCCCTGGCATACAACATGAATGTTGTTACAGATCAATCATTAGCCAATGAGACAATAAACTCAACATTCAACTTAAACTAGCAAAAACACCTATTCCCGTACATGTCAATAGAACCGATTCAGGCGGAAGACTGCCGATGGTTTAAGCGAAAAAATGGCTCTAATTTAGCTTTCTCACACCTGAAACTGCCTCTGCTTCAATAGAAGTTAATGGGGAAAATACATTTACCCGATTTGTTTGTCAAAATCTCCCACTTTCCTGTTCTAAAATGTTGGCATGTACGTATTTCATAGGCTATAAATCACACTAATTGATGTAGATGGCTTAAGTCCAAGAACCTGCAAAACAAAATGGCGCAGAGCCATGCAAAACACTGACCACTGATGCACAAAACTAGGGCCCTGAAAGGATGTCTCCTACCCTAGAAGTCAGTTCGCGGAACAGGGAGGATGGGTGGGGCGGTAAGGAATCCATAACTAATATAGGTCTCTTACAGATATATCGTTACCGATTAGTTATGGATTCCTTACCTTAGAATAGATACCCCAGCAATACCAACCCTGGAGGTGGGTCTGCAAACTAAGTTCACACCTGAAAGTCGTGGAGAACTGAACGGCCAAAGAAGCCGTGTCTCCGGACTTGGCTGTCAAGGCAGTAATGTTTAGTGAACGTGTGCAATGAAGCCCACGTTACTGCCTGGCAGATGTCATGAAGGGGGACTCCACATCCCAAAGCAGTAGTGGCTGCCGTCGCCCTGGTGGAATGGGCGCGCAACCCTACTGGAGGTTCCTTTTTCGCCAAGGAATAACAAATTTTGATACAAAGAACGACCCATCGAGAGATGGTCCGTTTCTGCACGGCCCGACCTTTCTGGGCACCCACATAGTCAACAAAGAGCTGACCATCCACCCAGAATTGTTTTGTGCTATCCAGATAAAATGAAAGAGCACGTTTTGGATCCAGATGGTGGAGCCTCTCCTCCTCTTTAGAAGGAAGCGGGGGCGGGAAGACGGTGGGCAAAGTGATGGTCTGTCCTATGTGGAAAGAGGTAACCACTCTGGGAAGAAAGGAAGGCCTAGTGCGAAGGACAACCTTGTCTGGATGAACAGCCAGGAAAGGAGGTTTCGGAGAAAGAGCCTGAAGCTCACTCACCCTGCGAGCAGAGGTGATGGCAACCAAAAAGGCAGTTTTGAGTGTCAAAAGTCTGAGAGGACAGTTATGTAGCGGCTCGAAAGGAGCACACATAAGGTAAGTCAGAACAAGATTCAAGTCCCACTGGGGCATTACAAAAGGAATAGGAGGAAACAGGTGAGTAATCCCTTAAGCAAACGATTTACAATAGGGGACTTGAAAAGAGAAGGTTGATCTGGAAGGCGAAGAAAGGCCGAAATGGCCAAAAGATAGCCCTTGAGAGTGCCCACAGCAGATCCCTGCTGGGCCAAGGAAAGTATGAAGAGGAGAACCCCTGAAAGAGGGGCAGAAAGGGGATCCACAGCCTTTGCTGTGCACCATGCCACAAATTTGTTCCATCTACAGGTGTATACTGTTTTGGTGGAGGGACGCCTGGCTGCCAAGATGAAGTTACAGACTTCGGGAGGAAGGTCGATAGCTGTCAACTGTCGCCGCTTAATCTCCATGCAAGGAGGTGGAGACTGGACAGGTTCGGGAGGAGGACCGTCCCCTGCTGCTGCGACAGAAGATCCTCCCGAAGAGGCAGTCTGATCAGTGGATCGATGGGCATGTTCAAGAGCTCAGGATACCAGACTCTTCGTGGCTAGTCCGGAGCCACAAGAATGACTTGGGCCCGGTTGCGCTTGATCTTCTTCAGCACTCTAGGGCAGAAGTGATATACGCGAAAAGGCGAATAGAAGACTGCAACTCCACTTGCGACGAAAAGCATTGCTTAGCAAGTGCCGCCTTGGAAATTCCAACGTGCAGAACTGCTGACATTGCGCGTTCTCTTCGGTGGCGAATAGATCTAACCAAGGCTCTCCCCACTGCTGAAAGAGACCTTGCACCACCTCCGAGTGAACAACGCCTTTCGTGATCCATCATGCACCGGCGGCTGAGTTCGTCCGCCCTGGCGTTCAGGGAACCCGCCAGGTGTTGAACCACCAGGGACATGCCCTGATGTTCCAGCCACTTCCAGAGACGAAGTGCCTCCTGACATAGGGTCCACGACCCCACCCCGCCCTGTTTTTATGCAATACCACATGGCGGTGGTGTTGTCCGTGAACACCTGCACTACTCTTCTTTTGACAGAAGGAAGGAATGCCTTCAGTGCAAGACGAATCGCCCGGAGCTCCAGAAGGTCGATGTGGAGCCCGGACTCCGCCTGAGACCAGAGGCCTCTGATCTCCGCCTCCCCCATAAGTGATGCATCTGTCATCACTGTGAACTCTGGTTGGGGAAGGGAGAGGGATCTGCCGTAGACCCAATCCTTGTTCGTTAGCCACCACTGCAATTGGTGTGCAGTGCCCTCCGAGATCTGGATGCAATCGGAAAGATTCCCCTGATGCTGTGACCACTGGAACTTCAGGTCCTATTGCATAGCCTGCATATGCCACCTGGCATAGTCCAACAGCAGGATGCAGGAGGCCATGAGGCCCAGCAGCCTCAAAGTCATTCTGACCGAAACCCGGGAGAGAGGCTGAAAGATCGGAATCATAGCCCGGATATCCCCGACTCGCTGCTGGGGAGGATAGGCCCGAAACTGCGCTGTGTCCAGAACCACCCCGATGAAAAGGAGCTTCTGATAGGGAATCAGGTGTGACTTCGGCACATTGAAAGTGAACCCCAGCGAATGCAGGAGGTCCGCCGTAGTCTGGAGGTGGGAGATGACAGCCTGGGGTGAACTCGCCTCCAACAGCTAGTCGTCGAGAAGGGGAAGACTGGACACCCTGATCTGCGCAGATGAGCTGCGACCACTGCCATCACTTTCGTGAACACCTGAGGAGCGCTGGTAAGGCCAAAGGGGAGCACGGTGAACTGAAAATGCTCGTTGCCAACCGTGAACCGTAGGTAACGCCGGTGGGCAGGCAGGACAGGAATATGAAAATAGGCGTCTTGCAAGTCCAACGCTACCATCCCGTCTCCAGGGTCGAGGGCAGACAGGACCTGAGCCAGTGTCAACATTTTGAACTTCTCCTTTCGGAGGAAGCGGATGATGTCCCTGAGAGCCAAGATAGGACGCAGGCCTTTGTCCTTCTTCGGTACCAGCAAGTAATGGGAATAACAACCACGACCGACTTTGGCACAGGGACTCACTCGATGGCTCCCCTGGCCAAGAGAGCCGTAACTTCCTGATGGAGAAGGGCCAAGTGATCCTCCGACATGCGATGGAAGGCACGTGGCATGGAGGGAGGGAGTAGCCCCTTCGGACTGTCTGCAAAACCCACCTGTCCGACGTGATGTTGAGCCAGTGAAGGAGGTGATGGCAAGTCCTGCCGCCCACTGGCAACTGGTGGCCCTGAAAAGTCGGACTAGGAGGGCTTGGAGGCTGCTGCAGAGGGGGAGCTGATGGGCTGGCCTGCCCGCTGGCCCCCAGACACACGACGCTGGGTCGCACGTCCCGGGCCATGCAGAGGCTGGACAGCTTGCGCAGGCCTGTGGCTCTGGGCGAGCGTGGCGGGCACCCCTTCCGTAGCCACGAAAGGGGCGAAAAGCAGACTGCGCGGGCGAGAGGTGGTAGTGAGGCCCAAGGATCTGGCCGTAGCCCTGGAATCCTTAAAGCTCTCGAGGGCGTTGTCCGCTTTGTCGCCAAACAAGCGACGGCCATCAAAGGGCATGTCCAAAAGAGTTGATTGGACATCACCCGAAAAGCCAGTGGACCTCAGCCAGGCGTAGCGTCTCAGGGCTACCGATATTGAAATCGTCCTGTCTAGTGAGTCGTGGTGTCCAGTCCACATTGTATGGTGAACTTCACTGCGCGGACTAGGAAGGCTTTGAGGCGGATGCTGCGGGAGCGGATGTGGACTGAGCCGCACGCTGGCCCCCTGTGCCGCCACGGCGGCCACCACGCCCGCGCTGAGGCTGGTTCTGCGCAGGCCTTTGGCTGAATGGACGTGTAGGGGCGCCCCTTCCGCGACCACAAAAGGAACGAAAGGTAGGCGTGGCCGGGCGTGTGGTGGAGAGACCCAAGGACTTGGCAGTAGCCCGAGAGTCCTTAAAACGCTTAGGCGAGTACCATCAAAAGGCATGTCCATGAGGGAACTCTGGACATCCCCCGAAAACCCCGTGGACCGCAGCCAGGCATGTCGCCGCAAGGCCACCATTGTGGAGATGGCTCTTCCCAAAGAGTCCGCGGTGTCCAACCCACACCGAATGGCGAACTTCGCGGCATCCTTCCCCTCTGCAACAGCTTGGGAAAGCACAGCCCAAACCTTTTCCGGGCACTGGGGCAGAGTTTGCGCCACCGTGCCCCACACAGCGTGAGAATAGCGGCCCAAGAGGCATGCAATGTTGACTGACCGCAGTCCCAGGCTGGCAGAGGAAAACAACTTTTTGCCAAGCTGCTCCAGCTTTTTTGATTCCTTATCCGGCGGAGCGGTAGGGAATGCAGTTTGGGAAGTGGAAGCCTGAATGACCAGGCTCTCCGGTGTCGGATGAGTCGTCAAAAAGTCAGGGTCACCCGGTGCCGGGCGGTGACGCCTGGCCACGTTTTTATTCACAGGAACCCCTGTGGCTGGCCTAGACCAGGTACCCATTAAAACATCCGTCAAGGCCTCATTGACCGGAAGCAGAGGTTCCATAGAACTTGCTGCCAGCTGAAGCACTTCAGTAAGGAGGTTAGTCCGGAGGGTAACAGTAGGCAATTCAAGGTCAAGAGCCTCAGCTGCTCTACGGAGCACCACAGTGTATGTTGCGCCTTCCTCCATGACAGTGGGAGGAGACACAAACCCAGGCTCAGAGGAGAGGTCAAGGCCACCTGCATCCTCTGAGTCTTCTGCCCACTCCTGTTCGGACTCCAACTGCAGTGCAAGAGGGTCCTCCGACCCCTCCCAGTCCTCCCCCTCCACAACAGCCCGAGGCACAGGCTGCAGCGGCGGGGGAGGCACAGGGGAAAACAAATGCTCCACCGGCGCTCCGGCTCCAAGGCCCAATCAGGGTCCCAAGCCGGAGCAAAAGTGCCCGGAAACTCGGGCAAGGGCGGAGGTGGAACGACCGGAACCCAGGGCGGCGCCGGGAAGGGAGCTGCAGGGGGCGCCGGAGCCGCCGGCGGAGGACCCTCCGGCGCCGGGGCCCGAGCCGCCGGCGGAGGGCCTTGCGGCGCCGGTGCTGGAGCCGCCGGCAGCGCCGACGGCGGAGCCAGCGGCAACCAAGGGCCCTCAAGAGGGACCGCGGGGCCCGAAGGCGCGCCGGCGAGAGCCCTAGGCCTGAAAAGGCGGTCCATGGCGGCAAGAAAGTCTTGCACCTGGGCTGGAGTCGCCGACGGACCCGGGTATGGCGGGTAGGCCGCAGGACTGACAGGCTTCAACGGAGCCGCGGGGGAAAGACCCCGGGCCCCCTCGTCCGCGCCCGAAGGCCGACGGGGGGAGGTCAGAGAGCGTACGTGCTTCTTCGACTTCTTTTTGTGACGTCGCTTACCCGATTCCGAGGGCGAAGACTTGGACCCCGAGGAGTGATGATGATGATGACTCCGCGGCCGGTCCCTTGAGCAACCCCTGGACCTGGAACGGCGCGGAGACAACTGTCGGGCCTCCAGCAGCTTTCGGGACCGCTCCCGCAAAGCCTTCGGAGCCATGGCCAGACAGTCGGAACATGACCGGGAGTCATGGTCGCGCTCCAGACAGTAGAGACAGACGCCATGGGGGTCGGCCACCGACATCGTACGGCGGCAGGCCCCACAGGATTTAAACCCAGGCATCCCTACGTGGCACCAGGAGTCAATGATTTAAGAAGTAGAGAGAAAAGTCCCAAAAATAACTAGTCAAAAAGTGACTAAGGTACGTGCTCTAACCGGATCTGCGCTTGCTGGCGCGGAAAAAGAAAGAACTGACGTCAGCGCGCATGGGTGGCGCCTAAGTAGTCTCCGTGACGTCATCTCGACACCAGCGACGAACGCGGAGCCGCACGACGCCACCTATCGACGCGCAGGGGTACTGCTGACGAAAAACTTTCCGGATCCAGTCCGACGCCTGGGGATATTCTAAGGTAAGGAATCTATCACTAACGTGTCTCTTTCAGATATCTGCTTACTGTCTCTCTCTGTCTCTCTCTCTCTCTCCCTCATCCTCATTCCTCCCTTCTCTACTGACATACTTATTTCTGGCCCTTTTCACTTCCTCTTCCCTTACCTATTTTTCTCATTCATTTTTATTACCTTTCTCTTGCTTGTTCATCCCGATTTCCATTCTGTCACTTTTTACTCTTCTCCTCTTCGTTCCATCTACCTCTCCTTTCCTTTCATCCCTTTCTTCTCTCTTCTTTATTTCTTCCTTGTTCTTTACTCCCTCTGTACCCCTCTCCCTCCCACTCCCTCCGAAGAGTAAACACAAAGGCAGGCCCCGGCATGGTCTGTGTGTAAAAAATGTGAACAGGCAACCTCTAAAGTAACTTCAGCTGCCACTGGCTAGATGGGGCACCTTCGCTCTGGTGATACTGCACTGGATGCACCACTGGTAGCTATGCCCCTGCCAGTCACCTAGTCTCAAAGCCAGCAGAACCAGTGCTAGAGACAGCATTTTTCAACGTATTCCTGTGTAGCAAAGAGTTTAGAATTCAGAGGTTCAGAATGGGAAGCCACTATCTTTCTTGGGGACAAGACAATATCAAGAGTAGCATCCTTCCCACTTATATGCTTCCAGCCAGCACCAGCTCGAGCCACCTTGCTCCACAACACTAAGACTTCCTCCAGTAAGAAGTGAGCATGACCATTGGAGATGAGTGAGGGAACTGGACGGACAGATGAGAAGGGGGGAGGATGTAGGTGAGTCCTGGAAGTTTCAACAGTACGTACTAATGGACTTTCCATACTTAGCATGGTAGGATGCCTTTCCACCCACAGGCTGCTCTCTCAAGGATGAGTTATTGCAGCTTAGCTGGGGGTGCTGGAGAAGAGGAGGATGAAGATTGCTATTACTGTGCTCTACAACCACCACACATTTTAGTTTGCTGAAAGAACTCATTGTGGTGTTACCGCATAGGATGACAGGAATGGTGCCTTTGAAGCACCATGACCCAGGAGCAACCTCTGAATTTGCAGTAGTGCTGATGAAAGTGGTATGCTGGGGAAGCTAAACCTAAAGATCAGGCTTATAGCATTGCAGATCCAAGTTAGCCTTGTCACCAAAAGGTAATGCCATCATACTGGCCTTGACATCACCTGAAAAGCCAGTAGAACGTATCCAGGCATAGTGACGGATACAATGGAGGAGCCCCAAACTGAGCCACCAAGTAAAGAACATAGTGGAGAATTTGGTTTGTCACTTAGATTCGTATACAGCCTCTTCAAAATGATCACAGAGGTGGTCGAGAAGGTTTAGGATGACCAGCTGTACCATCTGCCACAAGGAATGAGAGTAATGGACCAGAAGGCAAGTCACATTAGTAAATCACAGGGCAGGGCTTTCTGGAAAAACTTCCTACCCACAGCCTCGAATATACCATCTGGGGGAGTGGAGGGGAACGAATCATAATTCTGTTTGTTAGGAAAAGAGGCTTGGAACATCAGGCTCTGCGGAGTGGGTTGAATGGTCAAAACATTTGGATCTCCAGGAGTAGGGCAATGGTGGTGGGCGAACTGATGATTCACAGCAGGCGGAAAAGCCAACTTCTCCCAAGCAACCAAATTAAGGTTCCAGTAAGGAATCAATGAAAGGGTGCAAAAGTTCAGTCTCAGATAAGGCTAGCAGGAGAATCCCAGTGGTTAAATTAGCCTTGTTCTCCTCTACAGACAAAAGGCAATTCAAGAACTTCAGCAGCTTTCCACAGGACATACATAACTGAAACAATTTCATCCTTCATATTTTCCACAGGACAGGCAAACCCACCTCTGGAGAGGTGCCTAGTACACTAGACGTTTGGAGGGCCAGCTACTCCACTGTGTCAGTGTTCAGAGGAGGAAGGAAATGGCCCACCTCACTAATGTCTTTGTCAACGTGATAGACAATAGCGGGTATCTGAATACGATCAAAGTCCGAACAAAAACTTCACTAGATTTGCCACAGGCCTCGTCTTAAGGTAGAGGCCTGTAAAACGCTTCTTCCATCAATCGCTGCACCTTGCTTCTGGAGTGGATTAGAATGTCCTTTGTCTCTGGAAAAGTCGCCATATGCTGCGACAGACCCGAAGCCGATGCAAGTGCTGGAGAGCACGCGAAACCATGTCCCAGAAAGTTGTACAGCAGGTTACGAAATGGAGTTGGGGGAACACCATGTGGACTTATAAATCAATGGAGTAGTGGTTGGTGAAAGTATGAACTGATGCCCACGTGGCTGCCTGGGAGAACCAAAACAGGAAATCCCAAGCCAAGGCTGTCTCTTGTTCTGGCAGAAAGAGCCCTCTGGCCATCAGCAGGATCCTTCTTGGCCAAGAAATAGAACAGTTTGATGCAAGGGAGAATGCAGTGCACTAAGGGCCCTTTCTGAACCACCTTTTCTTCCATCGCATCAGGGAATCCAATTAAGACCTGATTATCCACTCTGTACTTCTTATTCTTATCTGTGTAGAAATTAAGGGTCCACTGAGGATTCAACTAGTGTAGACTCTCCTCCTCCGCACAGGGATGCAGAGGAAAGCATAAAGCAGGAAGCGTGATGGACTGCTCCAGTTGGAAGAATTACTCCACTATTAGAAGAAAGGAAGTGCAAATCCCATGCACCAGCTTGTCAAGGAAGAAGGTAGTGTAAGAAAGCTGGACTGACAATTCTTCCAGCTCACTGATGTGACATGCAGAAGTGTTTGCAATGGGAAACAGCCTTCAGAGTTACAAGTCTCAGAGTAACTATGAAGAGGCTCACAAGGAGAACACATCAAGAATGTTAGAAGTAAATTGAAGTCCCACTGTGGCATAATGAAGAGGGTAGGGTGAAATATGATTGAATAAGTCTTTAAAAACTGATCACAGTGGGTGACTTGACCAATGAAGAAAGGGCCGATAGATAACCTTCAACAGTGCGTGCAGCAAAGCCTTGCTAGGCCGAAGATAATGAAAACAAAAAGTCATTGAATATGACAGCCTACAAAGACTCCACCTTCTTCTCTCATAAGGAAGTGAAATTAGACCAACAGCCTGAGTATATGGAGTTTGTGGATAGGCAGAGAGCAGCAAAAACTGCATCCACCACCTCTGACAGCAGGTCAGTACCTCTCAGGAGGTTAAGTTTAATCACCACACACACAGGTGGATGTTTGGATACAGTACTCAATCCTGCTACTGGGACATCATTGTCTCCTACAGAAGCTGAACAGGAGGGTAACTGCTGTGGATCAGAAATTCGGAGTACCAGACCATCTTGTCCCAATCAGCTGCAGTTGGTCTAGTCTTCTTTTATTCAGGAGCTGCAGGACAAGTAGCACTGGTGGAAATGGTACTTGTGGCCAGAATCCCACCCAAGGCAGAAAGATCTCCTACAGACCCACGAAGAGGAAACTCTAGAGTGCAGAAGGGCAGTGAATGTTTTTGGAGTTAGCAAATAGATCTACTGAGGGTATGCACAACTGGGTAAAAATACACACTTATGGGTGTAGACGCCACTCATGATAGGCAAGATGACATCTGTTGAGTCTGTCTGCTCTGACGCTAAGGGAACCCGCTCGGTGACTGACGGTCAAAAATGCCCACTGTTACAGCTTAGGAGCCTCCAGTTAGAGGATATGGGAACCCGCTCCAACCTGTCTGTTGGATTAGCACATGGCATGCATTCTGTCTGTAAACACATGGATCATCTTGCCCCTGATGGAAACTGACCCGTTTGTTTTAAATGACCTAGACGCCTATATGCAATATCTTCAATAATATTTTCTGAGCAAACTTTAGACTCCTATTTCATGCAAAATTGTACTGGAGCATTAGTTGATACAGAAGTGCTCTCATTCTGTGGTGTTTGCCTATCTGGGTTTATAAGCTGGTATGTAGATTCACTAACTAGTATGGCTTCTTGGTTTTTAAAGTTATTCCTGTTTTTGACAAAGTTTCGGGCCTTTATGGTAGTTATATCTAAATGAGCATCCCCTGCTCCTCAAGTTGAAGGTCTTCTCCATCATCTACTTGACCTCTATGATGTACCTGGTCTCTATGCTTTTGTCCCCCTTCTACCTCACTGCACTCAAGAGGGATCTCAACATTTTCCGATCATTCTTTGTTTTTCGTTTAGCTCCACTAGTTGCAGATAAAAGCATCCCACCTATGTTCCTTAATTTGTTTAGGTCCATTTTTTTATTCAGTCAATACTGTGTTTATAAAAACGAATTCTTATTGTATTTCAGTTTTTTTAATTAATTCAGTGAGTTTGTCCTTTACCAAGGTAATCTCTTCTGTAATTTTCTACACATTTTTAGACAATTTTTCTACTGTCAATAATAATAAGTATACTTAATGACTATAAGATACTGCTTAGCCAGTAATTATTTGCTTTGTTTGCAGTCTGTTGATTTAATTGCCATTCTAATTCCTCTAAGCATCCAATAAGTATTGGAATAATGAAAAGGTTGGAGACATGCACCTTCCTTCCATTTTCCTTGGTTAAGAGATAAGTAATCTTCTGTACTGTTTAGTCATTAGTGATGCAGTAATCTTTGTGGCTTCAAACAAAGCAATTTTAATATTCCTGATGCTTCTTCATGAGTGAGCGTAAACAATTCTACCCCTTTACCAGCTACGCTTTCTTGTAAATTGGTGCGCATTGGGATAAACTGTGACCAAATTTAAGTTGATCAAATGAAATGTGTATTCATGCCGCCCTAACTTTAAATAATGTAGAAATTTGTTCATTATTTTTGATAGAATAGTACCTGTTGGTCAAACAGACTCAGATGTCTATGGTCATAGTAGGTTAGCGCCTACTCTGACACAGGCAGATGATGTCCTTGTTGAAAAAAATATTTACCAACGAAGTGGTGCCTAGGTCAAAAAGTGCTCATCTAGGGACGACACCATGAAAAGCTTAGCCACCTGCTCCTTGAGGGCCTTGGCAAACATGCAGATACACTACTCTCATGACTTAGGGTTGTACTTAGGGCCACGCTCCATAAGCAGATGTTTTGGAACTGATGTCAAGGCACTGGGGTGGTGCCCTATATGGATCCACAATCTTATATCCAGGAAGCCACCTTCTGTGGTGGCGCCACCTACCAACACAAGAGAGCTAATACAAGTTTCCATATCAAGTCAGGTACCCAGAGGAATTCAAGAGGGGAAAATTGGCAACTAGATGTAACCATCAGAAAAGTTAATACTCAAAGAAGGCCACTGTCTGAGCACGAAGTACATGTTGAAGAGTGACATGTCCACTCTCTAAAAATTCTCCAATGTGAGCTCGTACTGTAGATAAGGTTACCTGGACAAGCCAAACCTTTCTTTTCTTTGGGGATAAAGAGCAACATTTCAGAATGTCTATGGTTTTAAAATTCCAAAAGTATCTTTCATTGGAAATGTAATAAGTTGTGTTTTACTACACCTGGACAAATCCAAGATATATAGAGAATTCTCATAATATTGGTTCTACCTCTCACAGGGCTCACCTTGTCATCCTGGGAATCAGGCTGAAGTAGACTGTGTTGTTGAATTGGCATTGGAGGTGGTAGAGGTACGGCATCTACTCCTTCTTCACCCTCCTCTTCTCCGCAGCTCTGCATTCCAGAAGATGATGATTTAGAGAGAGTGCCACTGCTAAGCCCCTCATTTCTGGCCCTCTGAAATAAACAAGAAAATTTCACATGACGACAAAGACACAAGCATTCTTATACCAAATCACAGAGTCAATGTCATTCAGCCACCAGGAAAACCAACAAGCATTTACAATGCAATAGGTCTCGCAATGACATTGTTTTGCGCTATTGGCATTGAAAATGTTATTGTTTTTTTTTCCCTTTGTGAAGCATTAATCAAGTAATGGCGTTGTAAATGACAATGGGCCATATGTATCAAAATGTTGTTTTGCGATTCTCAAATAGCGATTTTTTGCGAATCGCTATTTGAGAATCGCAAAATGCGATGTATGTAGGATTTGCAAAAACTTTTGCGAATCCTACATATTCCTTAATTGCGATTAGCAAATTGCGATTCGCAATTAAGGAATACCTCCCCATTCATTCCTATGGGCCTAGAGGCCCATAGGAATAAATGGGAGACATTCGCAATTTGCGAGTACCCATTAGGTACTCGCAAATTGCGAATGCAATTTCAAGGATGCAAGGGTGTCAAAAGACACCCTGTTGCACCCTGAAATAAGCATGGGTGCAGATGTGGCACACATACATGCCCTAAGGGCATGTATGTGCGCCACATGGCACTTTGAAAAATGCAAAAAGTGCATTTTTCAAAGAAATGTAAATTACCACCAACCTGAAGTTGGTGGTAATTTGCGATTCCTAAGCCAAAATCGCACAACTTGGGTGCTTCCTACATTGCATTTAAGGAATCGCAATTTGCGATTCCTTAAATGCATTCATAAAATAGGGAATCGCAAATTTTGCGATTCCTTATTTTGCGAGTGGGTTTCCTTTCATACATTGCACACAGCTAAATTGCGATCGCAAACGCTGAAATTCTGCGAATTTCAGCGTTTGCGATCGCAATTTAGCTTGATACATATGGCCCAATGTCTTTTACCCCCCTTTGACCACCAAATACAGACATACATAGAAATCGCACTACAAACGGGCACACATGCATGCACACGCGGAGAAACACAGACAGACACACTAATACATAGAGGCACACGGGTGCACGGTTGCACCGAAGCACGTGATCACACACACAGGTAATATAGTAATTAGTAATATACAACACAGGGTGTACCAGGCAACTGGAACTGCATCTTAAGAGACACATGCTCTCCTATAAAATCTGCAGATATTAGCACTGCATCTGTAGTTTAATAATTGTTATATGAAAATTGAAACTTCAAGTCCCACCATCCATTGTGCTGTAAAATGTCATTCCTGTCTGTGAGAGACCCTGAAGACATGGGGTCAGAAGGCGGGTTTGTAAAATGTCTTTTCTTTCATTTCAGTACTTTGTGCACTGTTAAACCCAGCGCCACTTACAAATTCTTATTGGTCAAGCTCCTAACCAGTGGGAAGATGTTTACAACTAATCAATAGGATGCTTGCCCGATTGTACGATTGATTGATACAACATCTGACCCTGCGCGAGCTGCTAGCGGAAACCCCAGTCCATTAACAAGTAATAAGGCCCCTTCCCACAAAGAGAAGGCCCCGTTGGAGCATGGGATTGGCCGAGGGCCACCTGCCGACCTATTGTGCGCCGCACATGCCTGTAATCTGGCAAGCAGCCCTGATTAAGTTCCCACACATGCCTTCGCCCTGTGGACGGCCCGACTACTAAGCGCTGGCGGTGAATTGTTCCCTTGGGGTGAATGAAGCCGAGGGCCCTCGGCAGGCCTGTGAGTCAGTCCCTTTGACTCCCCCTGCGGCCGCCAGAACAATGCGGCCAGTTGGCTTTGGTCAGTGGGGACATTGTGAGCGGGGGATGTCAATGGTCCCCGCAGACCACCTTGAGGGGGCTGACCCCTGCGTTGTTCTTGGTGTTTACCCCCGGTGACCCCCACCATTGTGCCTCCATGTTAACCACAGTCGAGTGTCAAATTGACGTGACTTCCTGGTCGCGGGACATAAATACTTCATCAATATATCGCCTGAATGGCCAGGGCTCTATCAGGGGCTTGTGGTGTTAACGAAGAGAACAGGAAGGGGTGAGCTCGGGGCGCGTGCTAAGCTGTGATTCCACGAAAATCTCGAAAGCCACTAAAAACTAGCTTTTTATTGGCTTTTCGACTAGTACCGGTAGCCACGCCGCCAAGAAAAGAGAAAGAGGCATTCCAAAATCAAAGTTATTTTTAATACCATGTTATTTATTTATTTGGGCTACTTTTGTAAATAAGCTAGCAAAAATACATTTGATTTTAGTTTCTTTTCAGAGTATTCCATAGAAAAATATATAAACGGCGTTACTATGGCACACACAAAGGTCATGGTGGAATTTGGACATGTGAGCAAATAATGCACGCTCAATGTATCAATTACTTTTCCTATGCCACGCTCTTTAAGCTTCGAAGCGTTGTACCCACCAGAAGAGAGATGAGCGGAGTTGTCAGTGCCCAGAATCGAACTCCTGACCTACAAACGTTACTTTGGTTATAGAACAGAACGGTCACCCCGCTGAGCCATCCTGCAGCAATCAGAAGGCGTCCTTTTCAGTCATGTGTCAAACACCTCTTTATAACCCTTCTGGTTTGTCCTATGTTCGATGAAAGGGAAAGTTTATGAAAGTCGGGAAAAAGATAAAATCCCAGCGCTTCCTCACCCCGCTGAGCCATCCTGCAGCAATCAGAAGGCGTCATTTTCAGTCATGTGTCAAACACCTCTTTTATAACCCTTCTGGGGTTGTCCTCCTATGTTCGATGAAAGGGAAAGTTTATGAAAGTCGGGAAAAAGATAAAATCCCAGCGCTTCCGTGTAGCCCGCTGATTCCTTAAGCACTGTCTGTAAAAGCTATGTTTCTCAATCAGAATATTTAGGAAACTGCTGCAAAATACAGTTCAGTCTCAGTTTGTTTTCAGAAATGTTCTTGGGGGTCAATTTCCACTCCCACATAATCTCGGTGCGGGTCTGGTAGCCAATGGCTCTGTGAGCTGAAATGAACACATGTCCAGGCCTGGTTATGTCATGTTATGTAGATATGTATAGCGGACGACTCACCCGGGATGGTATGGTAATTTGGGTATTTTGATGAAAAGTACAGAGCTCGTCTAAAGGAACTGGCGAGAATTATAACAAGAAAAGAGCGCGTGCCTCGGAGCCCAGGGCCGCAGATTCTACGCTGAAGGCCTGGGGGGCTCGCTGTGGTCATGGAGACGCCCTGTTACCTTTGTGTGGGCTCCTCAGACCGGAACAGCGCCCGACTCGAGCACTCCAGAGCCGGCCGGTGTGTGCCAAGACGCCTGACACACCGGGAGGGCGCGGCCCTGCCGCGCCTGGACAGGAGATGTGCACGCGTATGGTGCGAGCAGGAGTTGTGATAACGCCGCGAGCCGTACGCGTGCACATCTCCTGTCTGTTAAGCTTCGGCACAGACAGTTGATGTGCTCGCGTACGGCTTGCGGCGTTATTACAACTCCTGCTCGCACCATGCGCGTGCACATCTCCTGTCCCGCTTCCGACCAAAAGTCGGCAACAATAGATCTCGCATAGCGAGCAGCGCTTTGCGCTGCATCGCTAGGCGAGACCTAAAAAATAACAATAATGAAGGACAGTGGGCTGAGGGAAATCAACTTTGTAAAGAGACTTTATATGTTAAAACACAAATAATGCACTTCAATAGTATCAGGGCCATTATTTTGTGCTAATGATGGTGCCTTCTAAACAAGTAGCTTCGAAACAAGAGAAGTTTAAATGGTGGGATAACGCTTCCACAATAGAATAGGCAAAATAATTTGATGGCCTTCCAGTGCTCTGAAATTAATGGTAACCCCTTCACTGCTAGGCCTTTTTTCCCCTGTCCTAAGCTTTTTTTTTTGGCTATTTGGGGTAGTTTGCGCTTAGACCCCTGTAACTTTTTGTCCACATAAGGTATCCACGCCAAGCTTGCGTCCTTTTCTTCCAACATCATGAGGATTTTAAAGGGACCCAGGGTTTGTGGATTCCCCTGGAGGGGACCCAGAAATTAGCCAAAATACAGCAAAATGTTGTTTTGGGGGGGGGGAAATGGGGGGAAAGTGCTGCAGAAGAAAGTGTCAGTTTTTTATCCTGCAAATGGTATCAACAAACGGTTTGTGGTGCTGAAATCACCATCTTCCCAGCTTTGAGGGACAGGCAAACTTTTGTAAGAAAACCAAAATTTTCTACACAGTTTTGGCATTTTACTGGGAAATAGCCTGTTTTTACTACTTTTTTACTTTCAACCTCCTTCCAGTTAGTGGTAGAAATTGGTGTGAAATCAATAATGGATCCCGGAAAGCTATACATTTCAGAAAAGTAGACAAAATTCAGAATTTATCAAGGGGTCATTTTTGTAGATCCTTCAAGGTCTTCCTATATAAACTAGCAGCTGAAATAAAAAAAATATTGAAATTGAGTCGGAAAAAAACACCAGTTTGTGCAAACGTTTTCACCTGTAACTTCTTCTAACTATGGCAGATTTTTTAAAGCAATATACCGTTGCGTCCGCTGGTCCCTGATGGTTGTGGTGATATATAGGACTTGTAGGTTCACCAAGGATAGGAGGTATCCAGAGCCAATAACTGAGCTGCGCCTTGCAATGGGTTTTCATTGTGTACCGGGTATATAGCAAGTGAAAAATAGGTATCAAGGACATCTATGTATTTCCGTAATGGGAACAAAATATAGAGTTTAGAAGCCGTAGTTATTTGCACATCTCCGAAATTTTGGGTACCCATACTAGCATGTGAATTAGAGGAAATGTTTCAAAGTGACGCTACAAGTTACTAACTTGTGTAACGATATATCTGTAAGAGACAGTAGTTAGTGATAGATTCCTTACCTTAGAATATCCCCAGGCGTCAGGCTGGATCCGGAAAGTTTTGCGTAGCAGTACCCTTGCGCGTCGGTAGGCGGCGTCGTGCGGCTCCGCGTCCGTCGTCGGCGTCGTGATCGCCGGGATGACGTCGCGGGCAGCACTTAGGCGCCGCCCCTGCGCGCTGACGTCAGTTCTGTACACGACTTTCCGCGCCAGGAACGCAGAGCCATGCAAGAAGCTGACACAGGTGTCCGAAAAATACTAGGGCCCTGAAAGGGATGTCCTTAACCCTAGAAATCAGTTCGCAGAACGGGGAGGATGGGTGGGGCGGTAAGGAATCTATCACTAACTACTGTCTCTTACAGATATATCGTTACACAAGTTAGTAACTTGTGCATCTGAAAGAGACACGTTAGTTTCCTTACCTTAGAATAGATACCCCAGCAATACCAACCCCGGTGGTGGGTCTGCGAACAAAGATCAGACAAGGAAGTCCTGGAGGACAGAACGGCCAAAGAAGCCGTCCCTCCGGACCTGACTGTCAAGGCAGTAATGCTTAGTAAACGTGTGCAGCGAGGCCCACGTAGCTGCCTGACAGATAACCGGCAGCGGAACACCACGGCCCAAGGCCGTGGTAGCAGCCGTTGCCCTGGTGGAATGGGCACGCAGCCCAACAGGAGGCTCCTTCTTGGCCAAAGAATAGCAGGTCTTGATGCACAAGGTAACCCAGCGGGAGACGGTCCTCTTGTGCACCGCCCGACCTTTTTGGCGCCCACGTAGCCAACAAAGAGCTGGTTATCCACCCGGAAGTGTTTTGTGCGGTCGATATAGAAGGAGAGCGCACGTTTTGGGTCCAGACGGTGGAGCCTCTCTTCCTCTCTGGAAGGATGCGGAGGCGGAAAGAAGGTGGGCAAAGTGATGGTCTGCCCAATGTGGAAAGCAGTAACCACCTTTGGCAAGAAGGACGGACGCGTCCGAAGAACAACCTTGTCTGGATGAACAGACAGAAAGGGAGGTTTGCAAGATAGAGCCTGGAGCTCACTCACCCGCCGAGCGGAGGTGATGGCCACCAGAAAGGCAGTCTTCAGAGTCAGAAGACGAAGAGGACAGTTATGCAGAGGCTCAAAGGGAGCGCACATTAAAAAGGTAAGAACCAAGTTCAAGTCCCACTGAGGCATTACAAACGGAACAGGAGGGAAGAGGTGAGTAATGCCTTTTAAGAACCTGTTAACAACAGGGGACTTGAAAAGGGAGGGCTGATCAGGGAGCCTGAGGAAGGCCGAGATAGCACAAAGATAACCCTTGATGGTACCCAGGGCAGAACCCTGTTGGGCCAGAGAGAGAAGGAACAGAAGGACCTCAGAAAGAGGGGCAGAAAGGGGATTCACAGCCTTTGCTGTGCACCACGCCACAAATTTGTTCCACCTGCAGGCGTATACCACCTTAGTGGAGGGACGCCTGGCTGCCAGAATCACATCACAAACTTCGGGAGGCAAGTCGAAAGGAATCAACTGCCGCCGCTCAATCTCCACGCAAGCAGGTGTAGACTGGACAGGTTCGGGTGGAGGACCGTCCCCTGCTGCTGCGACAGAAGATCCTCCCGAAGAGGCAGACGGATCGGGGGATCTATGCTCATATTGAGTAGCTCGGGATACCAAACTCTTCGAGCCCAGTCCGGAACCACAAGAATGACTTGGGCCCGGTCGTGCCGAATTTTCTTCAACACTCTGGGTAGAAGTGGTATAGGCGGAAAGGCGTACAACAGACCGCAACTCCACTCGCGACGAAAAGCGTCGCCGAGCGAGTGCCGCCTTGGAAATTCCAACGCGCAGAACTGATGACATTGCGCGTTCTCTTCGGTGGCGAATAGATCTAACCAAGGCTCTCCCCACTGTAGAAAGAGTCCTTGCGCCACTTCCGAGTGAAGACGCCATTCGTGATCCATCATGCACCTGCGGCTGAGTTCGTCCGCCCTGGCGTTCAGAGAACCTGCCAGGTGTTGAACCATCAGGAACATGCCCTGATGTTCTAGCCATGTCCAGAGGCGCAGAGCCTCCTGACAAAGGGTCCAAGACCCCACCCCGCCCTGTTTGTTGCAGTACCACATGGCGGTGGTGTTGTCTGTGAACACCTGCACTACCTTCCCTTTGACAGAGGGAAGGAATGCCTTGAGTGCAAGCCGGATCGCCCGGAGCTCCAGAAGGTTGATATGGAGCCGGGACTCCGCCCGGAGACCAGAGGCCTCTGATCTCCGCCTCTCCCATGTGACCGCCCCATCCCAGAAGGGACGCGTCCGTCACAACTGTATGCTCTGGCTGGGGAAGGGAGAGGGATCTGCCCATGACCCATTGCCGGTTCGAGAGCCACCACTGCAACTGTTTTGCAGTCCCCTCCGAGATCTGGACGTGATCGGACAGGTTGCCCTGGTGCTGCGCCCACTGGAACTTCAGGTCCCACTGCAGAGCCCGCATATGCCATCTGGCATGATTGACCAGCAGGATGCAGGAGGCCATGAGGCCCAGCAGCCTCAGGGTCATCCGTACCGAAACCCAGGATAAAGGCCGAAAGATTGGAATCATAGCCTGAATATCCCGGACTCGCCGTTCGGGAGGATAGGCCCGAAACTGCGTCGTGTCCAGAACTGCTCCGATGAAAAGGAGCTGTGGAGAAGGAATTAGATGCGACTTCGGCACATTGATGGAGAACCCCAGCGAGTGCAGGAGTTCGGCCGTAGTCTGGAGGTGGGAGACGACTGCCTGGGACGAGGCCCGCCTTCAGCAGCCAGTCGTCGAGGTAGGGGAAGACTGAAACCCCTGCCCGGCGCAGATGAGCTGCGACCACCGCCATCACTTTCGTGAACACCCGAGGGGCACTTGTAAGGCCAAAGGGGAGCACGGTGAACTGAAAATGCTCGGGGCCTACCGTGAACCGAAGGTAACGCCGGTGGGCCGGCAGGACGGGGATGTGGAAATACGCGTCCTGCAAGTCCAACGCTACCAACCAGTCTCCAGGGTCGAGGGCAGTCAAGACCTGAGCTAGGGTGAGCATCTTGAACTTCTCCTTCCGGAGGAAGCGATTGACGTTCCGGAGGTCCAAGATAGGACGCATGTCCTCCTTGTCCTTTTTGGGCACCAGAAAGTAGTGGGAGTAGCAACCACGCCCTACTTCTGGGGTCGGAACATGCTCGATGGCCCTCTTGGTCAAGAGGGCCGTGACTTCCTTCCGTAGAAGCACCAAGTGATCCCCTGACATGCGGTGGAATTGAGGTGGCATGGCTGGGGGGTGGTCTCGAAGGGGAGGGAGTAGCCCCTTCGGACAATGTCCAAGACCCACCTGTCCGAGGTGATGGTGCGCCAGTGGGGAAGGTGATGGCGGACCCTGCCCCTACTGGCGTGCCGTGCACCTGAAAGGAGGGACTAGGAGGGCTTGGAGGCCGCGGACGGGTTGGAGGTGGTGGCCTGACCCGCACGCTGGTTGCCCGATCCGCCACGGCGGAATCCACGTCCTCGGCCACGCGAAGACGCCTGCTGCGCGGGCCGGTGGCTGGGCTGCTGACGTGAAGGGGCGCCCCTACCGTGGCCACGATAGGGGCGAAAAGCAGAAGGTAGCGGAGGGCGTGTAGCAGAAAGGCCCAGGGACTTTGCAGTAGCCCGTGAGTCCTTAAAGCGCTCCAACGCATGGTCTGCTTTGGACCCAAAAAGACCGACTCCATCAAAGGGCATGTCCATGAGAGTATTCTGGACATCCCCTGAAAAACCAGTGGTTCTCAGCCAGGCGTGGCGCCGGAGCGCCACCGTCGTTGCAATCGACCTGCCCAGCGAGTCGGCGGTGTCAAGGCCACAACGGATAGTGTATTTGGCCGCATCCCTTCCTTCCGCAATGGCGCGGGAAAGCAGTGCCTGGACCTCCTCAGGGCACTGGGGCAAAACATCCGCCACCGAATCCCACAGGGAGTGGGTATATCGGCCCAAAAGACAAGCGGTGTTAACGGACCGCAAGCCAGCACTGGAGGAAGAAAAACCTTTCTTCCCAAACTGATCCAGGCGTTTGGATTCCCTATCCGGAGGAGCGGTAGGGAAGGCGGTTTGGGAAGCGGAGGCTTGGACAACCAAGCTCTCAGGAGTGGGGTGGACAGAAAGAAACAGGGGTCGCCCGGAGCGGGGCGATGGCGTCGTGACACGTTCCGATCCACAGGAGCCCCTGTGTTGGGCTTGGACCAGGCGCCCAAAGAACGTCAGTGAGGGCGTCGTTAAACGGCAGCACAGTCTCCGCAGAGGAGGCTGCCGGCTGAAGCACCTCTGTCAAGATGTTAGTCTTGACCGTCAAAGTAGGGAGCTGGAGACGTAAGGCCCCAGCAGCCCTACGCAACACCGTACCAAAATTGGCCCCCTCCTCCGTAGCCACGGGAGGAGACAGCATGCCAGTGTCAGGAGAAGCATCCAGACCACTGGCCTCCCCTAGACTCTCTGTCCAGTCCTCATCATACTGACAGTTGCGTGTCAGAGGGTCATCAGACCCCTCCCAGTCCTCCTGGTCCTCCTCTGGGTCAAAATAAGGAGGAGGAGGGACATTTGGGACCCAAGGTCCCATCGGCGCCGGAGCCGGCGTCGAGCGACGTCGCTCCGGGTCCATGTCCGGAGCCGGAAGGAACTGGGGGACGACGCCGCCCGGAGCCCAGGGCGGCGTCGAGAACGGCACCGGAGACATCGGCGCCGGCGGAGGTGTCGTGAGGTCGACCGGCGTCGATGGGGGTTGTGGAGCCGGGATCGAGGCCGGGGCCGAAGCCGGAGCCGGGATCGAGGCTGGAGGCTCGGGCGACGCCGGGGCCGGAGCCGCCGGCGACGCCGGAGCAACCCCATCAGGGCCCGCGGGGCCCGAAGGCGCACCGGAGGGGCCTGAAGGCCCGAAGAGGCGGGCCATGGCCGACAGGAACTCCTGTACCTTGGCCGGATCCGCCCCCGAACCCGGGAAGGGCGGGTATGACGGGGCGACTCCACAGGCAAGTCCGGGGCCGCGGGGGCGGGGACGGTGCCGGGAGGGGCCTCAGCCGAGTCGCGAGACCGGCGAGGCGAAGTCCGAGAGCGACGATGCTTCTTGGACTTCTTGTGCTTAGACTTACCGGACGAAGAAGTCGACGACCGGTGTGCACTCCCGCGAGCGACCCCTGGACCTCTCACGCGACCGGGGCTTCCGCGGAGCCGAATGCCGGGCCTCGAGGAGCTTTCGAGACCGCTCTCGCAAAGCCTTCGGGTTGAGGGCCTGGCATTCGGGACAAGACTCGGTGTCGTGGCCTCGGCCGAGGCAGAAGAGACACTCCCAATGCGGGTCGGTGACGGACATCATCCGCGCACAGGCGCCGCATCGCTTGAAGCCGGGCATCCCTACGACACCGTAAAGTTGGAAAAAAACCAGTGAAAAAATCACCAAAAAGTATGGTCAAAAATTGACCAGGGCACTGCTCTTCCCGGATCTGCGCTTGCTGGCGCGGAAAAAGAAGAACTGACGTCAGCGCGCAGGGGCGGCGCCTAAGTGCTGCCCGCGACGTCATCCCGGCGATCACGACGCCGACGACGGACGCGGAGCCGCACGACGCCGCCTACCGACGCGCAAGGGTACTGCTACGCAAAACTTTCCGGATCCAGCCTGACGCCTGGGGATATTCTAAGGTAAGGAATCTATCACTAACGTGTCTCTTTCAGATTTCTTTTTTTACACATTGTCTTACATTTAGAAGGCAGAAATGCATAGAAAGTCAATAGGTAATAACACTTGTTGTACAATTTTGTGTTCCCCTAAGTCTCCCAATAAAAATGGTACCTCACTTGTGTGGGTAGGCCTAGTGCCTGCGAAAGGAAATGGCCCTAAAAGCAACATGGACATATCACATTTTTCTAGTGAAAACTGATTGTTTTTTCGCAATGTGCCTAGCTGTGGATTTTGGACCCTAGCTCAGCCAGCACATGGGGAAACCTAGCAAACCTGTACATTTGTGAAAACTAGACATCCTGGGGAATCCAGGACGGGTTGTCTTGTGTGACTCTCACCAGGTTCTGTTACCCGGAATCCCTTGCAAACCTCCAACTTTGTAAAAAAAAAACACATTTTCCTCACATTTCTGTGATGGAATGTTCTGGTATCTGAAAGGAGCCACAAACTTCCACCCAGCATTCCTCGAAGTCTCCCGATAAAAATGGTACCTCACTTGTGTGGGTAGGTCTAGTGCCCGTGACAGGAAAAGGCCCAAAACGCAACGTGGGCACATCACATTTTTCCAGTGAAAACGCACCTTTTTATCGCAATGTGTCTAGCTGTGGATTTTGGACCCAAGCTCAGCCGGCACCTGAAAAAACCTAGCAAACCTGTAAATTTTTTAAAACTAGACATCCAGGGGAATCCAGGTTAAGGTGACTTGTGTGGCTCTCACCAGGTTCTGTTACCCAGAATTCCTTGCAAACCTCAAACTTTGTACACAAAAACACATTTTCCTCACATTTCTGTGATGGAAATTTCTGGAATCTGTGGGGAGCCACAAACTTCAATCCACCCAGCATTCCCCCAAGTTTCCTGATACAAATGGTGCCTCACTTGTGTGGGTAGGCCTAGTGCCCGCGACAGGAAACGGCCCAAAAACCAACGTGGGCACATCACATTTTTCCAGTGAAAACGGACCCTTTTTTTGCAATGTATCTAGCTGTGGATTGTGGATCCTAGCTCAGTTGGCACCTGGGTAAACCTAGCAAACCTGTACATTTTTGAAAACTAGACATCCTGGGGAATACAGGCTAGGGTGACTTGTGTGGCTCTCACTAGGTTCTGTCACCCAGAATTTCTTACAAACCTCAGACTTTGTCAAAAAAACACATTTTCCTCAGATTTCAGTGATGGAAAGTTCTGGAATCTGTGAGGAGCCACAAACTTCCACCGAGCATTTCCCCAAGTCTCCTGATAAAAATGGTACCTCTCTTGTGTGAGTGGGCCAAGTACCCGCGGCAGGAAAGGGCCCAAAACGTATTGTGTAGACATTAAAATTACCTATCACAAAGGGGGGACCTGTGTTTTTGGTCCCGGCAGCCATCTAGGGAAACCTGCCAAACCCACACATTTCTGACATCTAGACACCCCGGGGAGTCCAGGGAGGTGTGACTTGCGTGGATCCCCCAAGTTTTCCTATCCAGAATCCCCTGCAAACCTCAAATTTCGCTGGAAAAAAACAGATTTTTTCTCACATTTCTATGTGGCAAAGTCATGGGATCACCGGGCCGACACAAATTTCCTACCACCCAGCATTCCCCCAGGTATCCCAATATAAATGGTACCTCACTTGAGTGGGTGGGCCAAGTACCCGCAACAGGCAAGGGCCCAAAACATATTGTGGAGACATCAAAATACCTATCACAAAACAACCGGGTTTTGCAAGGGGGTTCACCTGGGTTTTTGGCCCCGGGTTCGGCAGCCATCTAGGGAAACCTACTAAAACCAAACATTTCTGAAAACTAGACACCCAGGGGAGTCCAGGGATGTGTGGCTTGTGTGGATCCCCCAATGTTTCCCTACCCAGAATCCCCCGCAAACTTCACATTTAGCTGAAAAAAATAAACATTTTCTCACATTTGTGTGTGGGAAAGTTGTGGGACCCCCGGGCTGACACAAATTTCCTACCAGTCAGCATTCCCCAAGGTCTCCCGATAAAAATGGTACCTCACTTGTGTGGGTGGGCCAAGTACCAGCGGCAGGTAAGGGCCCAAAACGTATTGTGGAGACATCAAAATGATCTATCACAAAACGACCTCGTTTTGCAAGGGGGTGTAGTGCTAGAGGCACTCCCATGTATTGAAACCACATGATGACCTTTGACTACCATTATTTTAATTTTCCTGCATGTGCCTTTTTTCCTTGAAGATTTCTTTTGTGTCTCCTTGTATCAGGGGGAGAGCTTTCACAGAGTAGAACAGCCTTGCCAGGAACAGAACATAAGGGATGTGCATTTGAAAGCATGAGAGAGAGGGGTGTGGAATGTACTTCTTGGTCTAGTAGTGCAGTGTTATAAGCAGTGGTGCTCAAATGTGCATTATGTTGTACATTGGGAGATGAAGTGTGCAGTGCTATAAGCAGTGGTGCACAAATGAGCATTGTGTTGTACATTGGGAAGTATTATGAAGTTCTTACTTTTGGCTTTGACATGCCCTCATGCCATCTTGAATTCTGACTCTGTCTAGCTTGAGCTTTGCGCACAGGCAGGCCCCAAGATTACTCAAGTTTTTTAGGCTATTCACGTTCAAGGTTGTTTTGTTTTCGGAGATTGTTTTCTGTACCGCTGGAGACTTTTGTAAGCTTCCTTTAGATAAGGGCTGGAACATGTGAGAGTGCAGAAGGAACGTGAGAACTCTTTTGCCTTTGGAATGCTTGCATGGAGAGTGGCCAACTCCACTAAGTTTCCTTGGTGCAGAGGAGGGCCTCACGGAAAGTTCTAGTGTGCTTTGAGATTATAAAGCTGGGGTTTGTTGACTTGGAGACCGGGATTTGTTTTGGAATCTGAATGGGGTCAGACGCGTCTACTTCAGTACAGCAGCAGTTCCCGGTTTGCTGAGTCTCTTTACCCCGGTTGTGAATCCCCCAGTCTGGAGTGGGCCAAGATGAAGTTTGCAGCCAGTGATGTGTTTTATTTTTGATTATTGACATTGTGATGTGTGTGTGTGTGTGTGTGTGTGCACATTCAAGTCTCCAGTAGCTATAATCATCATTGTAATGTGTGAGTGTCTGTGTGCACATTCAAGTCTTCAGTGGTTGTAATCATCTGATTTATTCAGTGTATATATCTTTCTGATTTCTTGGAGTGGACGTCCATCATATTATTGTCTGCTTGTAATCTATTTCATGTATTTTATTCCATGCATTTAACAGTTGCATTTGCCTACTTATAAGTGTGATATTATTGCTTGCACATATATATTTGAATGTTGTTCATTTGACATCTGGGAAAGCCTTTCTGTTAGAGTGTTGCACAAATAAAACCCCATGCCTTTTTCTGAGAACAGTCTTTTGATGCGTTTCATTTTTAGAACAGTGAAATCCCTTTCCTGGTGTTTGTTTTTATTGCTTTGCTGTGTTTGTGTGTGGGAGGGCGGTATTTTCTATTATTTGGGAGGGCAAAGCAAATACAGGGGGGCACCTGCGTTTTTGGTCCCGGGCTTGGCGGTCATCTAGGGAAACCTACCAAACCCACATATATCTGAAAACTAGCCACCTGGGGGAGTCCAGGGAGGTGTAACTTGCGTGGATCCCCCAACGTATTCCTACACAGAATCCCCTGCAAACCTCAAATTTAGCTAAAAAGAAAACACATTTTCCTCACATTTCTGTCTGGGATCACCGTGCTGGCACAAATGTCATACCACTCAACGTTCCCCTCAGTCTCCCGAGTAAAACAATACCTCTCTTGTGTGGGTGGGCCAAGGGCCAAAAACATAGGGATTCAGGGGATAGCACAGGGAATTAAAAAGCACTATATTTTAAAAAAAATACGTTTTTAGGTGATTCTGCATTTGACAACCACACAAGTGAGGTACCATTTTTATCAGGAGATGAAGAGAAACGCAGTGTGGTAGGACATTTGAGCTGTCACGGTGATCCCACACAGAAATGTGAGGAAAATGTAATTTTTTCCGCTAAATTTGAGGTTTGCAGGGGATTCTGGGTAGGAAAACATTGGGGGATCCACACAAGCCATACCTCCCGGGACTCCCCCATGTGTCTAGTTTTCAGAAATGTCTGGGTTTGGTAGGTTTCCCTAGATGGCCGCTGAGCCCGGGACCAAAAACTCAGGCGACTCCGTCGCAAAACCAGGTAGTTTTGCATCAATAATTTTTGTCTCCACAGTACGTTTTGGGCCATTTACTGTTCTGGGCACTAGATCTATCCAAACAAGTGAGGTTCCATTTTTATCAGGAGAACTGGGGGTAGTTTTGCGATCGATAATTATGAAGTCTTCACAGTACGTTTTGGGCCATTTCCTGTTGCAGGCACTAGGCCTATCCACACAAGTGAGGTACCATTTTTATAGGGAGACCTGGGGGAACGCTGGGTGGTAGGAAATTTGTGTCAGGCCGGTGATCCCACAACTTTCCCACACAGAAATGTGAGAAAAAAGTGATTTTTTTTCAGCTAAATTTGAGGTTTGCAGGGGATTCTGGGTAGGAAAACTTTGGGGGATCTACGCAAGCCATACCTCCCCTGGAGTCCCCTAGGTGTCTAGTTTTCAGAAATGTCTGGATTTGGTAGGTTTCTCTAGATGGCCACTGAGTCCGGGAACAAAAACGCAGGTGACTTCCTCGCAAAACCAGGTAGTTTTGGGATTGATGATTATGAAGTCTCCACAGTACGTTTTGGGACATATCCTGTCGCGGGCACTAGGCCTACCCACACAAGTGAGGTACAATTTTTATCGGGAGACCTGGGGAAACCCTGGGTGGTAGGAAATTTATGGCGGCCCAGTGATCCCAGAACTTTCCCACACAGACAAGTGTGAAAAATGTGTTTTTGTAGCTAAATTTGAGGTTTGCAGGGGACTCTGGGTAGGAAAATATTGGGGTATCAATGCAAGCCACACCTCCCTGAAGTCCCTGGGTGCCTAGTTTTCAGAAATGTCTGGGTTTTGGGAGATTTCCCTAGATGACCTCTGAGCCCGGGACCAAAAATACTGGTGACCCCCTTGAAAAAACAGATTGTTTTGTGATAGATAGGTGGGCACTTGTGTTTTTGGTCCCAGGCTTGCAGACATCTAGGGGAACCTAAAAAACCCAGACATTTCTGAAAACTAGACACCTGTGAGAGTTCAGGGAGGTGTGGCTTACGTTGATCCCCCAACATTTGCTTCCCAGAATCCACTGCAAACCTCAAATTTGGCTAATAAGTCACATATTCCTCCAATATCTGTGTGGGAAATTTGTGGGATCACCGCACTGTACACATTTCCTAAAAAATACGTTTTTAGGCTGGCGCTACTTTGGGCACCCACACAAGTGAGGTATCATTTTTCTCATTAGACCAAGGGGAACGCTGGTTGGTAGTGAATCTGTGCCTGCGCGGTGATCCTACAACTTTCCCACACACAAATGTGAGGAAAATATGACTTTTTAAGTAAATTTGAGGTTTGAAGGGGATTCTGGGTAAGAAAACACTGGGGGGTCTTTGCGAGCCACAACGCCAGCCAAGAGTCAGCCCACGCACACCACCATCCATGCATACCCCCAGCCAAACACCATCCACACACACCGCCAGCCAAGCGCCATCCACGCACATTGCCAGCCAAGCGCTATCCATGCACACAGCCAGCCAAGCACTATCCATGCACACCGCCAGCCAAGCGCCACTCACGCACTCTACCAGTCAAGCGCCATCCGTGCACACCGCCAGCCAAAGACCATCCATGCACACCGTCAGCCAAGTGCCAGTCCACGTACACCGCCAGCCAAGCACCACTCCACACAGACAAACAGGCAAGTGCCAATCTACTCACACCGTCATCAAGCGCGAGTCCACACACACCATTAGCCAACTGCCAGTCCACACATACGGTCAGCAAATAGCCAGCCAAAGGTCAGTACATGCAGACCATCAGCCAAACTCCAGTTTACACACACACAAACTTTCCCTGGTTTCTAGCGGTTTTCTGCTTCCGCTTGGGGCAGATGAGACTAAAAATATCACTGAAACAGCCAAAATGTGTGACTAAAAAAGGGGAGTGACCCTTGCCTATGGGGCTTCTCCCTGACATGCCCATAAACATATCCCTGGTGCCTAGTGGGCTTTCTGCCCCCCCGTGGGAAAGATAAGGGGCCATTGCCCTGATCTGACTCCCAAGAGGGGCAGAAATACTTTTTTGGGGGTGGCGGCATTAGCATGCCCATTCTCGACAGCCCCCACCCCTATGTATAAAAACATCCAACATAATCCCTGGTGCCTAGTGGGCTTTCTGTTCCCCGGGGGGCGGATCAGAGGCTATTGCCCCCATTTGCCTCCCCCATCTGCCTCTCCGGGAGGCAGAAAACTGTGGCAATTTTTTTTTGGGTGGTGGGGTATTGGCATGCCCATATTGGGCAGCCCCCACCCCTACGTATAATAAACATAATCCCTGGTGCCTAGTGGGCTTTCTGCCCCTGGGGGGCACATCAGGGGCTAATGCTCTCATTTGCCTCCCCCATATTCCTCCTGGGGAGGCAGAAAGACTGTGGCAATGTTTTTTTGGGGGTGGGGGCATTGGCATGCCCATTTTGAACAGCCTCCACCTCTATATACATATAATAAATAAATCCCTGGTGGCTATTGTACTTTCTGCTCCTCCCGGGAAGGAAGATCAGGGGCTATTGTCCCATCATCCTTCTCACCTACTCTTCTGTTACTTGTCCTCCTCGCCACTTGGCTCTTCATCCTGGCCTGTACATGCCTCCTCCACTGACTATATCTTTGTTTAGAGGCAAAAAAAAGGACATAACTGCCAGAAAGTGCTATTAGTCCTCAAAAGAACAAGTTACTTACCTCCGGTAGCGCTCTTTCTGGTGGACACCTTATCTTCCCTCAGATTCCTCATCCAGCTCTAGACTGGATCTGGAGAATTTTCTCAACAATGCTTCCACGTGCTGGTAGGCGGTGCAATGTGGCTTCACAGTGACTTCACTTCCCGTGCATTCCAGGTGAGCTTGTCAGCTCCTTGGCTCAAGGGAGCCTTTTAAACACAAGTGGGGAGGGAACACCACACTGGTTCTCATCCCAGCACAGTCAACCTCATTACATTCTGGTAAATGCAGTACGCTTAACTCACAGTTGCTGTAGTTTTTCACCAAAGTTGGTTCAGGTAGGGGGCGTGGCCAAGATGGCGGAGGAAGAGGAGGCAGACTAGCGAGCTCCGCACCAGCCCACCAAATAAACGTCACTTACACTACCCTCTCGCCCGAACCAGCGGGCCGAAAGTCTGGATCGAGGCACAGGGAGGTTGCAATGGCGGCCCAGAAGGTGCGCCGGTGACGAGGAGCCGGCGAGCGGGCAGGAATCCCCGGCCTCGATTGGTGACTTGGGGCCGGCAGGTGCACTACAGAGGACGAGCGGGGGATACTGGAGGCCACCCCGCCAGCTGAAAAGAATGGGAGGTGTGGCCGCGCATATTAAAATGCCGGCAGTGCCCCCCCCCCCCCCAAGCACCAGATACAGCGAAAAAGAACCGGGGAGCCACCACGGAAACAGGAGGTGCCCTGCATGAGATAATTGAGCGCAGCAGAGGCATGGGGGATGGGCGAGTTGCAACGCACATGGATTAGCCACACTAAATGGGCTGGAGGCACCGGGACCTAGGGCTAATGGCCTGATAGTGCAGAAGGCAACACATGCGTGGGGTCGGTTTGAGTGACCATGTTCAGAAGCCTAATGCCTGCATCAACTAACCCCGAACTGATAAGTGACTTGAGTCGGGCCACCAGCAATCTATAAGGCACGCGCAGCTGTTCGCTAGGAGGGCAGAGCGACAGCCAGCTGTCCCGGGTGCCACAGAAAGAGAGTAGCATACAGCACACCAAACCGAGAAGATACTCGCAGGGGGTGCCATGTGGTGAACCCCCACGGAACTGGCTCTTATTCGTCACGCAGTGGGGAATATAACGCTGAAGCTCTGACAGTTGAAACCGTGCCAACAAGCACTATGTACCACAGGAGAGTCACTAGCGAGGGTTATTGAACACACACGAGTCCACACCAAGGCCAGGTGCTGGGGTGGATTACCTCGACGGCTGCTCTCGGTGGGGGACTTACTGGCCGGAGACTCCGGTCCATCTGCTCAGTCAACAGCTGATTGGGGGCTGTAATTGCGGAGTAAGGCAGGGGGGTGGGCTCCGGGGGACTGAGGTACGATCAGTACCCCCCTCCCTTGGACAGTAAATATAGGCGACAAACTGGAAGACGCCCCGGATCATCAGTGTATACACGCGGACACCGGAGAACCAAGAGTTCGCAGACACACAGGGAAAGTATATATAAAGCTGCCCGGGGTTGGGTGTAGCGGACGCAATTGACCGAGTGATGGGGAAAGACAGACCGCAAAGAGGAGCACAGCAAACGAGAATGGACCGGTATACCGCGCAGGGGAACCAAACGCAAAGTGAAGCAGTCCAGGATTCTCAGAGACTGGCAGAGGCTCCACAGAAGGACCCCAAGGAGCACAGATTCTCGCTGCAATCGAGGCCTCCAGAGCAGCAGTCCAACCAAAAATAGAGGCTGTATCACTGGATGTTGGACTGCTGAGGGTGGACTTGCGAACGGTAGCGCAACGCTCCATAGCCAGAGAACAAACAGTCACGAAAATGCAAGCAGAGCTAACAACCTTAAAAACAGTGCTCACTGACCTCACAACAATCTTGGAGCAAAGGGCTGAAGATGCAGAAGGACGCTCTTGGAGATGTAATTTATGGTTGGCTTTCCAGAGGGTGCCGAGGGGAGGGCCTTGGAACAGTTTTTGGAAAACTGGAGCAAGAAAACATTGCCGGAGGCTTCCCTGTCTGATCTGTTCATAACTGAAAGGGCACACAGAGCGCTGATCCCGGCTCCTACTGCAGACGCCCCTCCTCCTACTCTCATAGCGAAGATATTAAACTATAGAGACCGAGATTGCATCCTCAGGGAGGTCAGGAAGAAGGGAGACCCCCAATTTGAGAACCACACCATACACATTTTTCCGGACTACACAAAATTAGTCCAACAACAGAGAATGTCGTTCACAAGCGTGAAGCAAAAGCTGAGAGCCATGCAGCTGCAGTATATGCCGCTATACCCAGCAAAGCTTAGGGTAATACATGCAGGCCATTCACATTTCTTTACCTCCCCTGAGGCGGTGTGGGACTGGCTGTAGGTACGGGGGGAGGACGTCCCTTGCCTTCGAGGGGGACAAGCTCCACGAATCAGGGCGCACAACAGTCCTGTAAGACTAACAGGCGTCGGCAGACCACTAAGCAACCCAGCCACCCCTCCCCGAGGATAGCAGTGAGGCAGGACGGATCGCTTGATAATGGAGAGAGCCACATCAGTCTTGGAGGAGAGGCATCTACCCCACATGGACCCAGCACAAATGCAAATTGAACGGGAGGAAGCCAAAGCGCTAGTGGAAGTTGTGACTGTGTCTGGCTCAGATTCCTGCACTGGAGACATAATAGAAGACACGCCGCAAACGGGTGATCCATAACCCATAGGCACCCAGCTGGCAGAGCCCTGAACGGATCATTAAAAAGTGGTGGTCGGGGGTCATGAGCCAAAATAGGCAACCTAGACTAGATATGGACATGTGAGATAAACTCAGCCTAGATGGCACTGGAGTCTCTACAAGGGACGGCGAGAGGGATAATGAGTATAAGCGTGAGGTGGGCCGGAGAGCCCCCCCCCCCATCTATCTTTTGCTTTTCACATCTCCTTCTGCTCTACTGTATCCATACACTGGTTCTCTCCTGACTGGTTATTTTCAATATTTCCTTTTTGTATGTGAGTGGGGTGGGGTGAGAGTGAAACTGATTGAGCGTCGAAGGGGATAGGAGCACAGACTAGGTGGATTCTACCTTGCCGGGTGCCTTATCTCGTCCAGCAACCTATTGAGATTGAATGAGTGGGGTACGGTCGAGGAATCCATGACATAGGAGTGAGTGTATTTGGGAGTGGAACGGGGGAATATTCTTGAATGTGTGATCAGTTACATTTGGTTGTTATGTAAGTAAGTTTAGGATTAGGCATATGACTGGGGAGGCACAAAGAACAAGTTACTTACCTTCGGTAACGATATATCTGTAAGAGACATATGTTAGTTCTGGATTCCTTACCTTAGAATTACCCCCAGGTGTCATACTGGATCCGGAGAATTTTTCTTCAGCCTGACCCCTGCGCGTCGGTAGGTGGCGACGGTCGACTCCGCGTTTATCATTGGCGTCGTGATCACCGGAATTATGTCACAATATCTACTTAGATGCCGCCCCTGCGCGCTGACGTCAGTTC
Source organism: Calotriton arnoldi (assembly GCA_963921515.1). Taxonomy (NCBI): domain Eukaryota; kingdom Metazoa; phylum Chordata; class Amphibia; order Caudata; family Salamandridae; genus Calotriton; species Calotriton arnoldi. The sequence goes on from CAWUFW010003374.1 coordinate 1,024,871, forward strand.
TTTACACGACATTCCAAGCCAGAAGCGCAGAGCTATGCGCGCACTGACCACTGGTGCACAGAAACTAGGGCCCTGAAAGGAAGTCCCTTACCCTAGAAGTCAGTTCGCGGAACAGGGAGGATGGGTGAGGCGGTAAGGAATCCATAACTAATATATGTCTCTTACAGATATATCATTACCGAAGGTAAGTAACTTGTTCATCTGAAAGAGACTATTAGTTATGGATTAATTACCTTAGAATAGATGCCCCAGCAATACCAACCCCGGAGGTAGGTCTGCAAACTAAGTTCACACCAGAAAGTCCTGGAGAACTGAACAGCCAAACGGACTTGGCTGTCCAGGTGGTAATGTTTAGTGAACGTGTGCAATGAAGACCATGTGGCTGCCTGGCAGATGTCATGAAAGGGGACTCCACGTCCCAAAGCAGTAGTGGCTACTGTCGCCCTGGTGGAATGAGCGTGCAACCCTACTGGAGGTTTCTTTTTCGCCAAGGAATAACAAATTTTGATGCAAAGAACGACCCATCGAGATGGTCCGCTTTTGCACGGCCCGACCTTTCTTGGCGCCCACATAGCCAACAAAGAGCTGATTATCCACCCGGAATTGTTTTGTGCGATCCAGATAAAAGGAAAGCGCGCATTTTGGATCCAGACGGTGGAGCCTCTCCTCCTCTTTAGAAGGATGTGAGGGTGGGAAGAAGGTGGGCAAAGTGATGGTCTGTCCTATGTGGAAAGTAGGTAACCACTTTGGGAAGAAAGGAAGGCCTAGTGCGAGGGACAACCTTGTCCGGATGAACAGCCAGGAAAGGAGGTTTCGAAAGAAGAGCATGAAGCTCACTCACCCTGCGAGCAGAGGTGATGGCAACCAAAAAGGCAGTTTTGAGTGTCAAAATTCTGAGAGGACAGTTATGTAGCAGCTTGATAGGAGCACACATAAGGTAAGTCAGAACAAGATTCAAGTCCAACTGGGGCATTATGAAAGGAATAGGGGGAAACAGGTGAGTAATGCCCTTAAGGAAACGATTTACAATAGGGGACTTGAAAAGAGAAGGTTGATCTGGAAGGCGAAGAAAGGCTGAAATGGCCGAAAGATAGCCCTTGAGAGTGCCCAGGGCAGAGCCCTGCTGGGCCAAGGAAAGAATGAAGAGGAGAACCTCTGAAAGAGGGGCAGAAAGGGGATGCACAGCCTTTGCTGTGTACCATGCCAAAAACTTGTTCCATCTACAGGGGTATACTGTTTAGGTGGAGGGACGCCTGGCTGCCAAGATAACGTTACAGACTTCGGGAGGAAGGTCGAAAGCTGTCAATTGTCGCCGCTCAATCTCCACGCAAGGAGGTGGAGGCTGGACAGGTTTGGATGGAGGACCGTCCCCTGCTGCTGCAACAGAAGATACTCCCGAAGGGGCAGTCTGATCGGAGGATCGATGGCCATGGTCAAGAGCTCGGGATACCAGACTCCTAGTGCCCAGTCTGGAGCCACACGAATGACTTGGGCCCGGTCGCGCTTGATCTTCTTCAGGGCTCTGGGCAGAAGTGGCATAGGCGGAAAGATGTATAGAAGACCGCAACTCCACTCGCGACAAAAAGCGTTGCCTAGCGAGTGCCGCCTTAGAAATTTCAACATGCAGAACTGCTGACATTACACGTTCTCTTCGGTAGCAAATAGATCTAACCAAGGCTCTCCCCACTGCTGAAAGAAACCTTGCACCACTTCCGAGTGAAGACGCCATTCGTGATCCTTCATGCACTGGTGGCAGAGTTCGTCCGCCCTGGCATTCAGAGAACCTGCCAGCTGTTGAACCACCAGGGACATGCCCTGATGTTCCAGCCACGTCCAAAGGCAAAGAGCCTCTTGACATAGGGTCCACGACCCCACCCCGCCCTGTTTGTTGCAGTACCACATGGCGGTGGGGTTGTCCATGAACACCTGCACTACTATTCCTTTCACAGCAGGAAGGAATGCCTTCAGTGCAAGATGAATCGCCCGGAGCTCCAGAAGGTTGATGTGGAGCCCGGACTCCGCCGGAGACCAGAGGCCTCTGATCTCTGCTTCCCCCATGTGGCCGCCCCACCCCAGAAGTGATGCATCCGTCACCACTGTGAGCTCTGGTTGGGGAAGGGAGAGGGATCTGCTGTTGACCCAATCCTGGTTCGTTAGCCACCACTGCAATTGGTGTGCAGTGCCCTCCGAGATCTGGACGCGATCGGAAAGATTCCCCTGATGCTGTGCCCACTGAAACTTCAGGTCCCACTGCAGAGCCCGCATATGCCACCTGGCATAGTCCACCAGCAGGATGCAGGAGGCCATGAGGCCCAGCAGCCTCAGGGTCATTCTGACCGAAACCCCCCGAGATAGAGACTGAAAGATCGGAATCATAGCCCGAATATCCCGGACTCGCTGTTCAGGAGGATAAGCCCGAAACTGCGCTGTATCCAGAACCGCTCCGATGAAAAGGAGCTTCTGAGAGGGAATCAGGTGTGACTTTGGCACGTTGATGGTGAACCCCAGCAAATGCAGGAGGTCCGCCGTAGTCTGGAGGTGGGAGACAACAGCCTGGGGCGAGCTCGCCTTCAACAGCCAGTCATCGAGATAGGGAAAGACTGGAACCCCTGATCTGCGCAGATGAGCTGCGACCACCGCCATCACTTTCGTGCACACCCAAGGGGCATTGGTAAGGCCAAAGGGGAGCACGGTGAACTGAAAATGCTTGTGGCCTACCGTGAACCGTAGGTAACGCCAGTGGGCAGGCAGGACGGGGATGTGAAAATAGGCGTCCTGAAAGTCCAATGCTACCATCCAGTCTCCAGGGTCTAGGGCAGACAGGACCTGAGCCAATGTTAACATTTTGAACTTCTCCTTCCGGACGAAGCGGTGGACGTCCCTGAGATCCAAGATAGGACGCAGGCCTTTGTCCTTCTTGGGTACCAGGAAGTAATGGGAGTAACAACCACAAACTACTTCTGGCACAGGGACTCGCTAGAGGGCTCCCTTGGCCAAGAGAGCCGCAACTTCCTGACGGAGAAGGGCCAAGTGATCCTCAGACATGTGATGGTAGGCAGGTAGCATGGAGGGAGGGGTAGTCTTGAAGGGGAGGGAGTAGCCCCTTTGGACTATCTGCAAAACCAACCTGCCCGACGTGATGTTGAGCCAGTGGGGGAGGTGATGGCGAATCCTGCCGCCCACTGGCAACTGGTGGCCCTGAAAATTCGGACTAGGAGGGCATGGAGGCTGCTGCAGAGGGGGCGCTGGTAGACTGGCCTGCCAGCTGGCCCCCAGACCCACGACGCAGGGTCCCACATCTACGGCCGCGCAGAGGCTGGACAGCTTGCACAGGCCTGTAGGCTCTGGGCGGAACGTGGCGGGGCACCCCTTTCATAGCCACGAAAGGGGCGAAAAGAAGACGGCACGGGGCGAGAGGTGGTAGCGAGGACCAAGGATCTGGCCGTAGCCCTGGAATCCTTAAAGCGCTCGAGCGAGTTGTCTGCTTTGTCGCCAAACAAGCAACGGCCATCAAAGAGCATGTCCAAGAGTTGATTGGACATCAGCCGAAAAGCCAGTGGACCTCAGCCAAGTGTAGCGTCTCAGGGTTACCGACGTTTAAATCGTCCTGCCTAGCGAGTCAGCGGTGTCTAGTCCACATCGTATGGCGAACTTCGCTGCGTCTCTACCCTCGGCAACTGCACGGGAGAGCACGGCCTGGGCCTCCTCCGGGCACTGTGGCAGCACCTGCGTGACCGTGTCCCACACAGAATGGGAGTAACGGCCCAGAGACATGCGGTGTTCACCAACCGCAGTCCTAAGCTGGGGGAAGAAATCATCTTCTTCCCAAGATGGTCCAGCTTCTTGGATTCCCTATCAGGTGGAGCAGTAGGGAATGCGCCCTTGGAAGTCAAGGCTTAGACCACCAAGCTCTCAAGGGTAGAGTGTTGGGAGAGGAAAATGGGGTCGCCCGGGGCCGGGCGGTGACGTCGGGCAATCATCCTATCTACAGGAGCCCGTGTGCTGGGCTTGGACCAAGTGCCCAGAAGGATGTCCGTGAGGGCCTCATTGAACAGCAGCACGGGCTCCGAAGAGATCGCTGCCGGTTTAATCACCTCGGTCAGGAGGTTAGTCCTGACCGCCACCATAGGAAGCTTAAGGTTCAAGGCCTCAGCTGTCCTTCGCAACATCACAGCGTAAGAGGCACCCTCCTCCGTAGCCACGGTAGGGGGAGAAAGCATGCCAAGGTCTGGAGAAGTGTCCAGACCACTGGCCTCACCCAACTCCTCTCTCCAGTCCGGTTCGTCCAAGCCAGAGGGTCCACAGACCCCTCCCAGTCCTCCTCACCCTCCTCTGGTGGCCAATCAGGGCCATAGGGAACACCAGGGGAGAACAGAGGTACAAACGTAAAGGTCAGCGCTGGTACCGACGTCGGTCGACGCCGGTCTGGCTCCGTGCCCATGTCGAAGGGGAGGCTGGGGTCGACGTCAGTTGGGGACACAACCGGAGGCGGGGGAGGTGTCGCCAATGGATTCGGCGCCGGAGAAGGTGTCGTAAGGTCGACCGGCGCCGATCCGTGGGCGGAGCCGGACGACTGCCTTCCACATCCTGCATCGCGTCGGCCGACGGACAGTGAGAACGCGAAGAGTGACGGTGCTTCTTCGCCTTCTTTTTCTGCTCCGACTTACCCGAAAACGAGGCTTGAAGCCGGTTTGCCGATGTGACATTCCTGTGCACCAGGAGTCGAACAACTTGAAAAGATGTCGACAAAAGTCGAAAAAAGACAGTCAAAAAGTGACTAGAGGTACCGCTCTCTCCGGATCTGCGCTCGCTGGCGCGGAAAAAAAAGAACTGAAGTCAGCGCGCAGGGGTGGTGTCTAAATAGATACTGCAACGTCATTCCGGCAATCACAACGCCAATGACGAACGCGGAGTCGACCGACGCCACCTACCGACGTGCAGGGGTACTGCTGAAGAAAAATTATCCGGATCCAGTCTGATGCCTGGGGGTAATTCTAAGGTAAGTAATCCATAACTAATAGTCTCTTTCAGATTTGTTCACTTAGTGTTTACCCGGAGGGGAGTGGTGGGGGGTTGTTCTGGTTAGAAGGATAGTTACTGGCAGCAAAGGCAGCATAAGCGAACTGCAAGGACATTACGATATCAATGGACAGATGGCACAGTTTAAAATTGTGACGTGGAATGTGCGGGCCTCAACTCATTTACTAAACCATATAGGGTGCACACATACTTCCACCGTCATGGTATACACATAGCACTGCTCCAGGAGATGCATCTGACAGAGACTGAGGAAACCAAACTCCACAAGAAGTGGAGATGTCAGATATGCAGCAACATATTCTACGTATTCACGAGGGGTGATTACGTGGGTGGCCCCGCAGGTACAGTTCAAACTACTCAGTAGTGAAGCAGACATTGAGGGAAGATACATTAGGGTGCATGCAGAACTAGATGGCAAGGAAATATGCATATTGAACACCTATGCTCCCAACATAGATGACCGTGACTTTTTTTCTGCAATTAGAGGCTATATTGCTGCCATTCACGGGCACCCCTACAATATGGGCTGGGGACTTCAACTGTGTGCTAGATGGCGCACTAGATAGACACCCTACCAGGGCTACCTCAAAGCCAAACATGACAGATGCCCTGCGAGGCATTATGGACTGGGTTACTCAGACACATGGCGCAGGATGTACCTGGATGATGGAGGCTATACTTGTTACACTCCGGCGCGCACGGTCCTTAGCAGGCTGGATCATGTTTTGCTCTTAGGTGAAGCCGCGGTACAGGCGCTCCAAATACAAGTATTGGGACGCTATCTCTCGGACCATGCCCCAGTGCTTCTGGAGTGGGGGCCATAGTGCGACAGACCCAGAGTTCCAATATGGAGGTTATACCCGCATGTGTTAAAAGACGAAGCCCTTAGGGGGGGAGCTCAGGGAAGCAGTGAACACCTTTTTCGAGATACATTGGGGATCTACTGATAGAAGAGGGATGGAATGGGAAACTTTGAAAATAGTGACTGGCAGGAAATGTTGCAAACAGGTAGGACCACTATGGCGGCAACTAGAAAAAGAGTTGATACTGGCAGACAACGCCCTAGCAGGGGTACAGAAAAAGTGTTCCAGATGGACCCCAGGTGGCGAAACAGCTACTGAATGCCCACCGTCGGGTGGGAGAGATATAGAACACACTGGATTGCTTGGTCCACCGCGAATATCACCAGTTGCTCCATCGGGAGGGAGATAAATGGAGCTGACTGCTAGCATGGTTGCTAAAACGTGAGCGACCTCCTCCAATTATCCTCACGTTGCGGAAACAAGGTGATAGCTATGCCGCTACTCAAATGAGTGTTAATGCACTCCTGCGCGCTCACCTGGCATCCATCTACAAGGAGGACGCAGAAGTACCCCCAGACATCCTATCGCATTTCCTGGATGACTTGGCGTTTCCCGTCTCACTGACGACCACCGCAGGGGGTCTAGATATGGAGCTTACACTAGAGGACCTGCGGGAGGCGTTGACTGCAATGGCCCGCTACAAATGTCCAGGCCCGGATGGTCTCCCCACAAAATATTGTCAAACATACGCCGACATATTGCTTCCCCGACTCCTGGAAACTCTACCGGAGGCCAAGAAAATAGGGGGGCCTGCATCCATCAATGAGGGAAGCCCAGATAGTCATGCTCACTAAGCCAGGGGTTGACCCCTGTGTGCCAGGATCATATTGGCCACTATCAATGCTGGGAGTGGACACAAAAATATTAGCTAAAGCTCTCGCGATACGACTGGGCAGGGTAATCACCCATCTAGTCCACACTGACTAGTGTGGCTGTATGCCAGGCCATGGCACCCATATGAATCTGCGTAGACTGTCACACATTTTACACGACAGAGCTACAATGGATCTCAGGGCTGCAGTACTCGCTATAGATACTGAAAAGGCCTTGGATACCATGAAATGAGATTATCTCTGGGAGGTATTGGCAAGAATGGGATTAGGACAGGAATATATTGCCTAGATATGCCTTCTATACCATCTATCCACCGCATGGGTGCGCAGCAGTGGGGTGATTTCTGAAACGTTTTCTATTGAGCGGGGTACACGACAGGGATGCCCGCTGTCCCCGCTCTTATTCGCCCTGGCAATGGAGGCGCTGGCGATTAAGCTGTGAAAGGACATGTCAAGCTAGGGTATACAGGTAGATGGTCGGTTACATGAGCTGTCTCTGTACGCAGATGACGCCTTGTTACATTTGACTCGACCCGAGGAGGCAATGCCCAAGTTACTGGACATACTAACGAATTTTGGCATAGTGCCCGGTCTGAAAATCAATAAAGGAAAATCTACCCTGTTTCCACTAGTTGCACTAGCAAAATTAGATGCAGCGGCACTCCCCTTCATGGAATTCTAATGGAGGTGCACGCACTTCCGCTATTTGGGGATCCAGGAGGTGCATACAGCAGAGGAGCAGCATGACTTGAACGTAGGTGCAGTGATCAGGGGATTAAAAACTTCCATTGATTTCTGGAATTGCCTCCCTCTCTCGGTCATGGGACGGGCAGCTCTGGCTCGGATGGTGCTCGTACCGAGATGCCTGTATGTTATACAGAACTCGTTCTGCATTGTCCCTAACTCCACTTTTAAGACCCTTAATAGCCTTCTACTATCGCTGGTCCGGGCTGGAAAACGTAAAAGAGTAAAGTTGGCTCGAATGGTGCTCGTACCGAGATGCCTGTATGTTATACAGAACTCGTTCTGCATTGTCCCTAACTCCACTTTTAAGACCCTTACTAGCCTTCTACTATTGCTGGTCTGGGCTGGAAAACGTAAAAGAGTAAAGTTGGATATTCTAAAGCTAGACACCGAACAGGGAGGGCTTGGCCTACCGGATCTACAACTGTACTATATGGCTGCTCTCCTACAATACGCAGCACTTTGGTGTGCGGAGGGCCCCAACATGGAGAAGGAGCTCCTGGCAGATTGGGGACGGGAAAATAGCCTACCGAAATGCATCAAGATGGGAGCTGGAACACCTCCAGGCTACCCATTTGTGGTGCGACAGGTGGCAAGGGCCTGGGAAAGGGCAGGTACGCTGGTACTGTGTAAAGCACCCTACGCGCAAGCGCTACCTCTACGATGGCTGCGTGGCTACAGCCAGATCCAAGAGGCCATGGACTTGGCGAAATGGTCAGAGGGGGATTGCACTACTTAAGGTGACCTATACTGTAATGAGACATTTCTTACATCAGGGAGGCGCAGGAGTATTTTGACCTCCCGGATTAACAGTATCTGCAGTATGAGTAGATCTCGCGTACAACGCGGGAGATATGGAATACATTCCCAGAGGAACCAACAGAATCTCACACACTGATGGCAATTTTAGACCCAGGTACACACAGGGGCTTAATGCACAAGTTACTAACTTGTGTAACGATATATCTGTAAGAGACAGTAGTTAGTGACAGATTCCTTACCTTAGATTCCTTACCTTAGAATATCCCCAGGCGTCAGGCTGGATCCGGAAAGTTTTGCGTAGCAGTACCCTTGCGCGTCGGTAGGCGGCGTCGTGCGGCTCCGCGTCCGTCGTCGGCGTCGTGATCGCCGGGATGACGTCGCGGGCAGTACTTAGGCGCCGCCCCTGCGCGCTGACGTCAGTTCTGTACACGACTTTCCGCGCCAGGAACGCAGAGCCATGCAAGAAGCTGACACAGGTGTCTGAAAAATACTAGGGCCCTGAAAGGGATGTCCTTAACCCTAGAAATCAGTTCGCAGAACGGGGAGGATGGGTGGGGCGGTAAGGAATCTGTCACTAACTACTGTCTCTTACAGATATATCGTTACACAAGTTAGTAACTTGTGCATCTGAAAGAGACACGTTAGTGACAGATTCCTTACCTTAGAATAGATACCCCAGCAATACCAACCCCGGTGGTGGGTCTGCGAACAAAGATCAGACAAGGAAGTCCTGGAGGACAGAACGGCCAAAGAAGCCGTCCCTCCGGACCTGACTGTCAAGGCAGTAATGCTTTGTAAACGTGTGCAGCGAGGCCCACGTAGCTGCCTGACAGATAACCGGCAGCGGAACACCGCGGCCCAAGGCCGTGGTAGCAGCCGTTGCCCTGGTGGAATGGGCACGCAGCCCAACAGGAGGCTCCCTCTTGGCCAAAGAGTAGCAGGTCTTGATGCACAAGGTAACCCAGCGGGAGATGGTCCTCTTGTGCACCGCCCGACCTTTTTGGCGCCCACGTAGCCAACAAAGAGCTGGTCATCCACCCGGAAGTGTTTTGTGCGGTCGATATAGAAGGAGAGCGCACGTTTTGGGTCCAGACGGTGGAGCCTCTCTTCCTCTCTGGAAGGATGCGGAGGCGGAAAGAAGGTGGGCAAAGTGATGGTCTGCCCAATGTGGAAAGCAGTAACCACCTTTGGCAAGAAGGACGGACGCGTCCGAAGAACAACCTTGTCTGGATGAACAGACAGAAAGGGAGGTTTGCAAGATAGAGCCTGGAGCTCACTCACCCGCCGAGCGGAGGTGATGGCCACCAGAAAGGCTGTCTTCAGAGTCAGAAGACGAAGAGGACAGTTATGTAGAGGCTCAAAGGGAGCGCACATTAAAAGGTAAGAACCAAGTTCAAGTCCCACTGAGGCATCACAAACGGAACAGGAGGGAAGAGGTGAGTAATGCCTTTTAAGAACCTGTTAACAACAGGGGACTTGAAAAGGGAGGGCTGATCAGGGAGCCTGAGGAAGGCCGAGATAGCACAAAGATAACCCTTGATGGTACCCAGGGCAGAACCCTGTTGGGCCAGAGAGAGAAGGAACAGAAGGACCTCAGAAAGAGGGGCAGAAAGGGGATTCACAGCCTTTGCTGTGCACCATGCCACAAATTTGTTCCACCTGCAGGCGTATACCACCTTAGTGGAGGGACGCCTGGCTGCCAGAATCACATCACAAACTTCGGGAGGCAAGTCGAAAGGAATCAACTGCCGCCGCTCAATCTCCACGCAAGCAGGTGTAGACTGGACAGGTTCGGGTGGAGGACCGTCCCCTGCTGCTGCGACAGAAGATCCTCCCGAAGAGGCAGACGGATCGGGGGATCTACGCTCATATTGAGTAGCTCGGGATACCAAACTCTTCGAGCCCAGTCCGGAGCCACAAGAATGACTTGGGCCCGGTCGTGCCGAATCTTCTTCAACACTCTGGGTAGAAGTGGTATAGGCGGAAAGGCGTACAACAGACCGCAACTCCACTCGCGACGAAAGCGTCGCCGAGCGAGTGCCGCCTTGGAAATTCCAACGCGCAGAACTGATGACATTGCGCGTTCTCTTCGGTGGCGAATAGATCTAACCAAGGCTCTCCCCACTGTAGAAAGAGTCCTTGCGCCACTTCCGAGTGAAGACGCCATTCGTGATCCATCATGCACCTGCAGCTGAGTTCGTCCGCCCTGGCGTTCAGGGAACCTGCCAGGTGTTGAACCATCAGGAACATGCCCTGATGTTCCAGCCATGTCCAGAGGTGCAGAGCCTCCTGACAAAGGGTCCAAGACCCCACCCCGCCCTGTTTGTTGCAGTACCACATGGCGGTGGTGTTGTCTGTGAACACCTGCACTACCTTCCCTTTGACAGAGGGAAGGAATGCCTTGAGTGCAAGTCGGATCGCCCGGAGCTCCAGAAGGTTGATATGGAGCCGGGACTCCGCCGGAGACCAGAGGCCTCTGATCTCCGCCTCTCCCATGTGACCGCCCCATCCCAGAAGGGACGCGTCCGTCACAACTGTATGCTCTGGCTGGGGAAGGGAGAGGGATCTGCCCATGACCCATTGCCGGTTCGAGAGCCACCACTGCAACTGTCTTGCAGTCCCCTCCGAGATCTAGACGTGATCGGACAGATTGCCCTGGTGCTGCGCCCACTGGAACTTCAGGTCCCACTGCAGAGCCCGCATATGCCATCTGGCATGATTGACCAGCAGGATGCAGGAGGCCATGAGGCCCAGCAGCCTCAGGGTCATCCGCACCGAAACCCAGGATAAAGGCTGAAAGATCGGAATCATAGCCTGAATATCCCGGACTCGCCGTTCGGGAGGATAGGCCCGAAACTACGTCGTGTCCAGAACTGCTCCGATGAAAAGGAGCTGTGGAGAAGGAATCAGATGCGACTTCGGCACATTGATGGAGAACCCCAGCGAGTGCAGGAGTTCGGCCGTAGTCTGGAGGTGGGAGACGACTGCCTGGGACGAGCCCGCCTTCAGCAGCCAGTCGTCGAGGTAGGGGAAGACTGAAACCCCTGCCCGGCGCAGATGAGCTGCGACCACCGCCATCACTTTCGTGAACACCCGAGGGGCACTGGTAAGGCCAAAGGGAGCACGGTGAACTGAAAATGCTCGAGGCCTACCGTGAACCGAAGGTAACGCCGGTGGGCCGGCAGGACGAGGATGTGGAAATAGGCGTCCTGCAAGTCCAACGCTACCAACCAGTCTCCGGGGTCGAGGGCAGTCAAGACCTGAGCTAGGGTGAGCATCTTGAACTTCTCCTTCCGGAGGAAGCGATTGACGTTCCGGAGGTCCAAGATAGGACGCATGTCCTCCTTGTCCTTTTTGGGCACCAGAAAGTAGTGGGAGTAGCAACCACGCCCTACTTCTGGGGTCGGAACATGCTTGATGGCCCTCTTGGCCAAGAGGGCCGTGACTTCCTTCTGTAGAAGCACCAAGTGATCCCCTGACATGCGGTGGAATTGAGGTGGCATGGCTGGGGGGGTGGTCTCGAAGGGGAGGGAGTAGCCCCTTCGGACAATGTCCAAGACCCACCTGTCCGAGGTGATGGGACGCCAGAGGTGAAGGTGATGGCGGACCCTGCCCCCGACTGGCATACTGTGCACCTGAAAGGAGGGACTAGGAGGGCTTGGAGGCCGCGGACGGGTTGGAGGTGGTGGCCTGACCCGCACGCTGGTTGCCCGAACCGCCACGGCGGTATCCACGTCCTCGGCCACGCGAGGCGCTTGCTGCGCGGGCCGTTGGCCGGGCTGCGGACGTGACTGGGCGCCCCTTCCATGGCCACAAAAGGGGCGAAAAGCAGACGTGAGCGGAGGGCGCACAACAGCAAGGCCCAGGGACTTAGCAGTAGCCCGAGAGTCCTTGAAACGCTCCAGCGCATGGTCTGCCTTCGAACCAAAAAGACCGACACCATCAAAGGGCATGTCCATGAGTGTATTCTGGACATCCCCTGAAAAACCAGTGGTTCTCAGCCAGGCGTGGCGACGCAGCGCCACCGTCGTTGCAAGCGATCTGCCCAGCGAGTCGGCGGTATCAAGGCCACAGCGGATGGTATATTTAGCCGCATCACGCCCTTCCGCAATGGCGCGGGTAAGCAGTGTCTGGACCTCCTCAGAACACTGCGGCAAAACAGTTGCCACCGAATCCCACAGGGAGTGGGTGTATCGGCCCAAGAGGCAAGCGGTATTAACAGACCGCAAGCCAGCACTGGAGGAAGAGAAAGCCTTCTTCCCAAAGTGATCCAGGCGCTTGGATTCCCTATCCGGAGGGGCGGTAGGGAAGGCGGTTTGGGAGGCAGAGGCTTGGACAACCAAGCTCTCAGGGGTGGGGTGTTGGGAGAGAAACAGGGGGTCGCCCGGAGCAGGGCGATGGCGTCGAGCCACGTTCCTATCCACAGGAGCCCCTGTGGTGGGTTTGGACCAGGCACCCAAAGAACGTCAGTCAGTGCATCGTTGAACGGCAGCACAGTCTCCGAAGAGGAGGCCGCCGGCTGAAGCACTTCAGTCAGGATGTTAGACCTGACGACCACTGTAGGCAACTGGAGATTCAAGGCTCCAGCAGCTCTACGCAACACCGTTGCAAAATTAGCCCCCTCCTCCGTTGCCACGGGAGGAGACAGCATGCCAGAGTCAGGGGAGGTATCCAGACCACTGGCATCCCCAAGTTCCTCAACCCAGTCCGGGTCAAACTTGCACTGTTGTGTAAGAGGGTCGTCAGACCCCTCCCAGCTCTCCTGGTCCTCCCCAGGTTGAAAATATGGAGGAGGAGGGACATCAGGGACCCAAGGTCTCATCGGCGCCGGAAACGGCGTCGGGCGGCGCCGGTCCGGCTCCATGTCCGGACCCGGAGAGAACCGGGGAACGACGCCGCCCGGAGCCCCGGACGGCGTCGGAAACGGCACCGGGGACGTCGGCGGAGGCGTGGTTAGGTCAACCGGCGTCGATGGGGGTTGCGGCACCACCGGAGCCGGGGTCGAGGCCGGGGCCGGAGCCGAGGCCGGGACGAAGGCTGGTGGGACAGGCGACGCCGGGACCGGAGTCGACGGCGACGCCGGAGCAACCCCATCAGGGCCCGCGGGGCCCGGAGGCGCACGGAGGGACCTTGAGGCCCGAAGAGGCGGGCCATGGCCGACAGGAATTCCTGTATATCGGCCTGAGTCGCCCCCGAGCCCGGGTAGGGCGGGTACTGCGGGGGTAACTCGACAGGCACGTCCGGGGCCGCGGGGGCGGGACGGTGCCGACAGGGACCTCAGCCGAGTCGCGAGACCGGCGAGGCGAAGTCTTAGAGCGATGACGCCGCTTAGACTTCTTGTGCTTCGACTTACCGGAGGAGCGCGAAGACTTTGAATCCGACGAACGGCGGGGACTCCGCGTCCGGCCCCTCGACCTCTCCCGGGACCGGGGCTTGGTGCGGTGCGGAGCCGAATGCCGGACTTCAAGGAGCTTTCGAGACCGCTCTCGCAAAGCCTTAGGATGAAGTTTCCGGCAGTCAGGACACGACTTCGTGTCGTGGTCTCGGCCGAGACAAAAGAGACACTCGAGGTGCGGGTCCGTGATCGACATCATGCGACCACATTCCTCGCAGGGCTTAAAGCCGGGCATCCCTACGACACCTTAGGAGTCGTGAAGACTCGTTGAAGAAACAGTGAAAAAATTCACCAAAAAAGATAGTCAAAAAGTGACTAGGGCACTGCTCTTCCCGGATCTGCGCTTACTGGCGCGGAAAAAGAAGAACTGACGTCAGCGCGTAGGGGCGGCGCCTAAGTACTGCCCGCGACGTCATCCCAGCGATCACGACGCCGACGACGGACGCGGAGCCGCACGACGCCGCCTACCGACGCCGCCTACCGACGCGCAAGGGTACTGCTACGCAAAACTTTCCGGATCCAGCCTGACGCCTGGGGATATTCTAAGGTAAGGAATCTAAGGTAAGGAATCTATCACTAACGTGTCTCTTTCAGATTTCAATCCTATATCGGGCGCTCAAAGCCGATCGGAAAGTAGATGTTGATTGTGTCCTGGATAGATGGTCAATATACTTGCCAGCGCCGCTGACGGATAGTGAGTGGAAGAGAGCGTTCGAGCAGGTGCGAAACGTGACCAGCAATGCCCATTTCAAACTCATACAATTTAACTATCTGCACCGCACTTACATGACACCCCGTAGACTGGCACGCATTAATACAGTACGATCTGCAGAATGCCCACGCTGCGGCATGGAACCGCCAACCTTTATACATATGACATGGGATTGTCCCAGGCTTCAGCAATATTGGAAGGGGGTGCTGGAGACACTCAGAGAAGCAACAGGTCTTCGTGCTGAGAGCACTGTTAAGCACTGCCTGCTAGAGGTCCTTCCGACCCCAAAGACGAATATCAAAATGCAACACAGGTTTGCACACTTAGGGCTGGTACTTGCTAGATGTTGTATTGCGATACATTGGACGCAGACTACACTGCCCACGATACGAAAGTGGATGGCAGATATGCGGGAATGGGGGGTGGCGGAGGAGAGACGGTTACGCATAGTACGCACAGATGAGAACGCCGAACGAGATTTGGAAACACAGGGGCTATTGCTAAGCAAACTACAACCCCAATGTCAGGTAGAGGGGGGGGGGGTGCAGGTTCCTACCCGCACCCAGGTTCCCCGACTGCGCGACCTGGAGGCAACGAGGCTACCTCAGATGTCCCAACCTCAAATACATAGAGTGTCGTATCTGATATGGGGGGGTAACTACTCACCTCAGGAGGGCTGAGAGATATACGCCATTCATCCACAGGGGGAGCCCCTAACATATCAGCATCCATAAGAGAACCAAGCAATTAAGTGAGACCTAACGCACCATCAGTCACCTAGTATGATAAAGGTGTTCCCACGCGCAGTTTCCCCCTCAAGTCTGGCCTCAAAGTGTAAGGTACAGAAGACAGGAACAGCATTAAAAAAGTACTATAAAAAGGCAGGTAAAGCAATCACACTGAACAAAGATGCCACCCACATCAACCACTAGGGCGTCCTTGCTCCGCCTGCCATTAAGTAACGTGACCTTGCTAAC
The DNA here is from genome assembly GCA_963921515.1 of Calotriton arnoldi. NCBI lineage: Eukaryota > Metazoa > Chordata > Amphibia > Caudata > Salamandridae > Calotriton > Calotriton arnoldi. The sequence continues at coordinate 1,040,197 of CAWUFW010003374.1, forward strand.
AATTAGCGTGCCAACAGACTGGGCGCCTATCAGAAATAAAAGAAAGACTATCAGCACTGAACACGGCCAGACAGTCAAATTACAAAAAGTGTTCCCACGCGCAGTGTCCCCCTCAAATCTGGCCTCAAAAAGTGCAAAGTACAGAAGACAGGAACAGCGTTAAAAGGCACTTTAAAAAGGTAGGTAAAACAATCATACTGAGCAATGATAAAAGATGCCACTCACTCCCTCCAACCACATAAAAGACTGACAAACACAGAGTGGACCACCACCCTGCAATGCACTTGACAGGTCTCCAGAAATACTAGATTCAAATATACTCAGCTCCACTACCTCCAAAGTACTTACCTGACACCACACATACTGAATATAATAGAGGGGACTGCGGATAAGGCTTGCCCGTGATGTTTACTGATGTACACTGACTTTTTACACATGGTCTGGAGGTGCCCAATAATAGCTGGCTTCTGGAGCGGAGTAACTCAGGACTTAGAACGAACTCCCCAACTCGCACATCTTGGGGACCTGGACATATGTATGCTGGGACTGGGTTTCAGACCATCAGCTCATAAGTTAGGCTCTAGATTTATAGACCTGAGCCTGGTCATTGCCAAGAGGGTGATTGTGATGCACTGGAGATTGTCTAATGGACCCCAACATAGTAGGTGGAAGGCAGAATTTATAAAATGGGCGTTAGCTGAAGAATCTGTGCTGAGAATTGAGGAACAAAAGGGGATGTGCTGACTGCCACTATGTGACAACTAGGCTCTACTGGCTGGCACATCTATGAAGCAGGAGAAAGACACCTAGACCCCTCTCACCAATGATACTCCCAGTACAGCAATGATAAGTGATGAGTCACTAGATGGTGCTGGGCTCTGCAGACATACATATTCAATCTGAAGGATGAGAGAGCGATTTGGTCAAAAGAACGACGCTAAACCAAAACCAAAAATATCAGAGCGGATTACATTGGAAAAAAACATTTCTTTACACTGACCATCCTGGGTGGCCTGACCCAGGTATGCCCAATATGCCGCAGGGTTTGCTGGCAAAACCTTGCCAACCATGTCTCTCAGAGCAAACAGCTGGCATTGACTGACCAGAAGGATAGACTGGCCACGGAAACATCCACTTCCTGAATGACTCAATTCATTTTGACTCTGTCTCGAGGAGTCGTAGCGAAGGAATTGCGATTCACCATACTGGTGGAAGCCTGAACAACCAAACTTTCTGGTGTAGGGTGCTGTATTCAAAGAAATCAAGGTCACCCTGCACTGCACTACTTTGCCTGGCAACCTGCATGTTCACTGATGGATTGGAACAAGGCTTAGACCAAGAGCCCACAAGAGGTATCAGTCAGGGATTCATTAAATGGAAGTAAGGGTTCGGATGAGGTTTGTCCTGGTTACAAAACGTATGTCAGTACATTAGTTTTGAATTCCATAGTTGACAGTTATAAATCCAATACCTCTGCTGCCTATTTCATTATCATGAAAAGGTGGCACTCTCGTCCGTTGATGGCCAAGGGAAGAACACGACCTAATGTCCAGGGAAGTGTCCTACACACTGGCCTCCTGCAAGTCCATGTAGAAATTATCATCATAGCATGGGGGAGAATAATCCCCCTTATCTCCATTGTCATCTCCAAAGCATGGTTGACTTGGATCAGAGTCTGAACTGAAAAGTTGGGGGAACGCTGGGGCAAAGGTCTAGATCTGTCAGAGTAAGATTGGATTGGGGCCAGACGAATAAGTACAACTTCGGTCTGGGCAGAGTTGAATTTGGCTTGGAGTCAGAAGGGACTACTGGAGTAGGGTTGTCCTTGTCACCAGCGGTGTTGGGTCTGGGATCTGAGTTAAAGGGACCAGGGTGGATTTTGGTGTCGGATTGGAAGTTGGCTCTGGCATAAGACGGGAACCCAAGAAGGGATCAGGAGGCAAAAATGGCACTGAAGGCAGAACCACCGGTGATAACTCAAATGGAGGCCTCCTTAGATCCTTCAGGCCCGAATGCGTGCCGAGGGGGGAGGGAAAAGTGCTGAAATTACACAACATGGCCTCTTTAAATGTGGTGAGACTGGGACTAATCCCATTTCACCTTCTTGTGCCTCTGTTTCGACTACTGGAAGACTGGATTGCGACAAATGACCTGTTACAGGAACAGCCCAGAGAGCAGCAACGGGCCTACACATTCGACCTTCACTGGGAGCAGGACTCCCATTTTTTTCTGTCTGTGGCGATGTACAGCTTCAAATCATATTCTCGAATCACCTTCAAATTCATACAGGCACCCTCTCCACACAGGAATTCAAGACATGCCCTGAGCCCAAACTTCAGAGATGCATTTCATGGGGGTATGTCACAGACCTCTGTTTGTGACAGTCCCTACAAGGCTTAAACCCTGTAGTTTTCGGAGGTGACATTGCTTCCTTTGCCCACTGGAAAAAAAGAAAACTTTGAGCAAAACAAAATACAAAAAATAACCTTGTCAACTGATGAGGAAAAAGTTGGGGGTCATGGTTAGCAGGCAAGCATGGCAGCAGAAGCCTAGAAGAGCTCCAAATTGGCCTACAATATCCAATAGTATCTTTGCCAGAGTTGAGCTCTTTCCTGTTGCCAGACTCAAGATTCATTGTTGTGGTGGGGTGTGTGCCCTGGGGCGGAGGCCAAGTTTGTGTGTCTGTGCCCCTTGTGGTTGAGGGCGTGGCCAGCTAGCCCTGCATCTTTGGCACCTGGAACTGAGGATGTGGTGTGCTGCACTCAGGAGCCTATGGGGGTGTGCTGACAATCCTGGGGTGGGCAATGGATAAATACTAAAGTCAAGGAATGGGGCTGCTGCGCCAATGAGTGCATTGCTCTGGCCAGAGTAGCCAGTTCTACAGCCCAGCTTTGTTCTGGCTGGCGTGTAGTCTCCTGGGACACTGGCACCCAGGCTCCCAATTGGGATGCACCAGGAGAAAGCCTTATGCTTCAAGCATGCAGGAGACCAGCACTGTCTTTAAAAAGAAAGCTGGTAGCACTAGACCTTGTAATACTGCATATTTCAATTCTAGACTTTGAACATTGGCTACACTGTTAAAAATGCTGGGGGGAAAAATATGCTGTCAAGTGCTAGAGCAATGCATAGCCCTTCCATGGTTTGTGAGTCTAGACAACTGTCAATCTCACCTTATTATCGGTCTTGGAACACACTTAATAAATGGGACTGTGCATAACCCGGTAGGCTGCATAGGCCCCCAGTGGTCGGTGTCTACGTGGGAACCAAGAGCTCCCATACAGCACCCATTAAATGATTGTGCATTACGATCTGCTACCTGCAGAAGCTGTGCATCTTGTTTTTTGTAGTTCTGACTTAGCAGCACCGAGTCAATGTTTCTTGGATAGGTAGATATTGAAGTTCACACAGGATACAGCCAGATAGCGATAAAACACAAAGCTTCGTATTCATCAATTGCTGATATGCAGGGATCGGTGGCCCTTTCCTCCAAGGGCTCTGTTAGGCCACCGAATAAACTAGACATGATGATGGCAGCCTTAGCTCAGAGGTGCATGGCCCTAGAAGCTAAGACTGATACACTAACCATTGACCTAACTATATTATGCAAAAACCATCGGAAACTGTTGAAAAAGGTCACCAGCAATGAATTCGCCCTCACCTAATTGTGCCCTCGAAGAACAAGTTACTTACCTTCGTTAACGCCTTATCTGGTAGATACTCTATCTAGCTGCAGTTCCTTACCTTAGCATTATCCCCAGGCGTCAGACTGGATCCGGAAATTTTAGAGTAGTACTCCTGTTCGCCAGTAGGTGGCGTTGTTCGGCTCAGCGCCAACCACACTGGAAGTGACATATGCAGTACTTATATAGGCGCCATCTCGGTGGGCTGATGTGAGTTCATTTTCGCATCCTTCCACGCCAGGAGCGCGGAGCCAAGATGAATACTCACAACTGGTGTGTTTCTAGGACCCTTTGTAAGGTCAAAACCTCAGCCTTAAATTAGGTTTCAGAGCGGGAAAGGCGGGAGGGTCAGTAAGGAATCTGCGGCTAGACAGAGTCTCTACCAGATAAAGCGTGACAGAAGGTAATAACTTGTTCATCTGATAGAGACTTCTAGACCCAGATTCCTTACCTTAGAATAGATGCCCAAGCAATACCTTCCCGGAGGTGGGTCTGCGAACCCAACTTAGACCAGAAAGTCCTGCAGGACCAAACAGGTAACATGTCCATCCCTGACGGACCTGGTTGTCCAGGGAGTAGTGCTTAGTGAACATGTGCAATGAAGGCTACATTGAACCTTGACAGATATTCAGGACTGGAACTCTGCAAACTAACGCAGAGGTCGCAGCTTTGGCTCTAGTAGAAATGGTGTTCAAGCCCTCAGGTAGTTGCTTTTTGGCCAGTGAGTACAAGATCTTTATGCAGAGCACTATCCATCTGGAGAAGGTTTGCTTCTGCACAGCCTTCCCTTTCTTGGCCCTGATGTACCCTATAAGGAGTTGGTCATCCACCTTGAATTCTTTTGTGCAGTCAAGTTACAACGACAATGCTCTTGTCCAATCCAGATGGTGGAGGTTCTTCTCTGCCTTAGAAGGATAAGGTGGGGCAAAAAATGTAGGCAGAGTGATGGTCTGGCCTACATGAAAAGGAGTGACTACCTTCGGAAAGAAGGAAGCACGTGTCCAGAGAACCAGTTTGTCAGGGTAGAAAGTAGTATATGGAGGGTGCACCGAGAGCCTGCAAATCACTAACCCTCCTGGCCGATGCAAAAGCCACCAGAAAAGCACACCTGATGGTGAATAACCAAAGAAGACAGTTGTGTAACAGCTCAAAGGACACGCACATCAGGAAAGAGCGGACCAGGTTCTAATCACACTGATGAATGGCCTGGGGGAGAAACGTGTTGCAAACCTTTGAGAAATCTCATCACACTGGATGAGTTGAATAGGTAAGGTTGATTCAGCAACTGCAAAAACGCAGAAGTGGCTGAAAGATAGGCCCTCAGCTGTGCCCAGAGCAGAGCCCAGCTTGCCAAGGAAAGAAATAATAATAGGTGCTGAGAAGGAGGAGCAGATAGGGGATCAATGCTTTTTGATACACACCATGCTACAAATTTGTCCCAGCAGCAGTAGTATACTGTTTTGGCGAGGGACGCCTAGCTGCCTGATTAACATCACAGACTTCAGGAGAAAGGTTGAAGGCTGTCAACTGTTGCTGCTCAGTCTGCACACATGAAGGTGTCTGGCCTTCATTCCCATGAGGCTTGTGGGAACAGCGTTTGTGATCACGAAAGGACTGGGGAGCGTGTTGGCCTTGGTGGCTGGGTCAGAATGGATGCTGTTAGTAAGCCCTACTGTAGCCACCGAAGGGGCTAAAGGCAGATTGGGGCTGACGTGGGCCCAAGGATAGTCCCAAAGACTTGGTGGTGGCCCTGCTGTCCTTAAAGCGCTTTAATGCCGAAACTGCCTTATCACCAAACAAGCAAGTGCATCAAAAGGCATGTCCATAAGGGATCCCCCTAAAATCGAGTTGACCTCAGCCAGGCATGGCAACGAAGAGCCATGGACGAAGCAATCGCTCTACCCAGTGAGTTAGTTTTGTCCAGTCCGCAGCATATAGTGAACTTTGCCGCATCCCTGCCATCGGCAATAGCCTGCAACAGGATAGTTCAGGCCTCCTCCAAAACCATGGGCAGCACTTGCATAAGAGACTCCCAAACTGTGTGGAATACTTACCCAAAAGATACATGGTGTTCACAGACTGCAGTGCAAGGATGGTGGAAGAAAAAATCCTCTTGCCAAAGGTATCCAGCCTCTTGGATTCCCTAACAGGGGTGTGGAAAGGAATGTGCCAGAGTTAACCTTGGACATGGAGGCCTGAACCACCAGCCTCTGTAGGGTGGGGTCCTGGGTGAGGAAAGCTAGGTCACCTCGAGCGAGGCGGTGGCAGCTGGCAATCATCCCATGCACAGGAAGCCCTCTGCAGGGCTTGGCCCATGCCCCGAGCAGGACATCAGTGAGGGCTTCATTAAAGGGGAGAAGAGGTTCTGTGGGGACTACTCCTGGTCAGAGCATCTCTGTCAATACATTTGTCTTGACTGCCACCAAGGGCAGAGTAAGGGCCAGGACTCAGCTGCCCTTCTTACCACCATAGCAAATGAAGCCCCTTCCCCCATAGCCACACTAGGAGGACAGACTAGGCCAGCATCTGGAGAACAGTCTAGACCACTGGCATCCACCAGTTCCTCATACCAGTTATCCTTGGACTCTTCCCCAGGAAGGGGGTCAGGATAACCATGAGGATTGTCAAATCCATCCCAATCGTATTACCCACAGGGCTCATCGGTAAAGGAAGGCACTGTCTCCAACCCGGAGAACCCTGGTCCAGTGGGCACCGGGGTCGATATCAGGGAACACTGTTTCAGCTCCATTTCGGGTATAACTATGGGTTCGGTGCCGCTGAGGGGCAACGGCAGCACCGGGAACAGCGCTACAAGGATGGACTCAGGGGAAGGTTGCGGACTTGCGACTGGAGCCGATCCGGATTCAAAGGGTCTGGCTGGCGCAGAGAGCGAGCCTACTGGTAGGAATCCAGTTTGGGTACCTGGTGAACCCGTTGGCTCCCCAAGGCACTCCAGAGAGATCAAAACCCCCCCAAATATGAGGTGCATTGCCTCATAACATTCTTTCAGCTGGTTGCTCCGGCTCGGGGAAATTCTCGGAGGTGAGGAGCGGACCCAGACTCAGGCTTTGTGGCTGGCATGTGGGAGCGGGGCATAGATTTGTGGAGTTCTTCCCATGTCTTGTCCGAAACTTGGTGTGCGGTGCAGTCAGATAGTGCTTTGACTTCTTGTGGAACTTACCCGACGATGACTTGAAATGAGACTATAACTGAATGGACAGGGATGATCCCGAATAGAGATTGGAGTTTGACAAGCACGCAGCATCATCTTTATCATTCCCAAGCATCTCTGCACCTCCCGAAGATGACACCCATGACACGGACTGCTTGGTAAAATGCCCTGAAAGAGATTAAAGGGCAACTAGGATAAAGCAGGAAACTCCCCTTTGGCTGTCCAACTGGCTCCCCAGTAGTAGTTAAGCACCCGACTACCGAAACAGGGCATTATTTGGATCTCTGAATTGGGGACATTTGGAGGGGGGTCATATGAAATCCTTCAAGGAATTAGAAACAGGATTTCAGATGCCCAAATCTCAATTATTTTGTTTCCGCCACCTTTATATACACTGGATCTCCTGCGTGATCACGTAGTACAACTTCCAGACTATAGTCCATTAGAAACCAGGTTGAAGCTGGAACCCCTGGATAAGAAACATATCACACTAATGCACAAGTTACTAACTTGTGTAACGATATATCTGTAAGAGACAGTAGTTAGTGACAGATTCCTTACCTTAGAATATCCCCAGGCGTCAGGCTGGATCCGGAAAGTTTTTGCGTAGCAGTACCCTTGCGCGTCGGTAGGCGGCGTCGTGCGGCTCCGCGTCCGTCGTCGGCGTCGTGATCGCCGGGATGACGTCGCGGGCAGTACTTAGGCGCCGCCCCTGCGCGCTGACGTCAGTTCTGTACACGACTTTCCGCGCCAGGAACGCAGAGCCATGCAAGAAGCTGACATAGGTGTCTGAAAAATACTAGGGCCCTGAAAGGGATGTCCTTAACCCTAGAAATCAGTTCGCAGAACGGGGAGGATGGGTGGGGCGGTAAGGAATCTGTCACTAACTACTGTCTCTTACAGATATATCGTTACACAAGTTAGTAACTTGTGCATCTGAAAGAGACACGTTAGTGACAGATTCCTTACCTTAGAATAGATACCCCAGCAATACCAACCCCGGTGGTGGGTCTGCGAACAAAGATCAGACAAGGAAGTCCTGGAGGACAGAACGGCCAAAGAAGCCGTCCCTCCGGACCTGACTGTCAAGGCAGTAATGCTTTGTAAACGTGTGCAGCGAGGCCCACGTAGCTGCCTGACAGATAACCGGCAGCGGAACACCGCGGCCCAAGGCCGTGGTAGCAGCCGTTGCCCTGGTGGAATGGGCACGCAGCCCAACAGGAGGCTCCTTCTTGGCCAAAGAATAGCAGGTCTTGATGCACAAGGTAACCCAGCGGGAGATGGTCCTCTTGTGCACCGCCCGACCTTTTTGGCGCCCACGTAGCCAACAAAGAGCTGGTCATCCACCCGGAAGTGTTTTGTGCGGTCGATATAGAAGGAGAACGCACGTTTTGGGTCCAGACGGTGGAGCCTCTCTTCCTCTCTGGAAGGATGCGGAGGCGGAAAGAAGGTGGGCAAAGTGATGGTCTGCCCAATGTGGAAAGCAGTAACCACCTTTGGCAAGAAGGACGGACGCGTCCGAAGAACAACCTTGTCTGGATGAACAGACAGAAAGGGAGGTTTGCAAGATAGAGCCTGGAGCTCACTCACCCGCCGAGCAGAGGTGATGGCCACCAGAAAGGCTGTCTTCAGAGTGAGAAGACGAAGAGGACAGTTATGTAGAGGCTCAAAGGGAGCGCACATTAAAAAGGTAAGAACCAAGTTCAAGTCCCACTGAGGCATCACAAACGGAACAGGAGGGAAGAGGTGAGTAATGCCTTTTAAGAACCTGTTAACAACAGGGGACTTGAAAAGGGAGGGCTGATCAGGGAGCCTGAGGAAGGCCGAGATAGCACAAAGATAACCCTTGATGGTACCCAGGGCAGAACCCTGTTGGGCCAGAGAGAGAAGGAACAGAAGGACCTCAGAAAGAGGGGCAGAAAGGGGATTCACAGCCTTTGCTGTGCACCATGCCACAAATTTGTTCCACCTGCAGGCGTATACCACCTTAGTGGAGGGACGCCTGGCTGCCAGAATCACATCACAAACTTCGGGAGGCAAGTCGAAAGGAATCAACTGCCGCCGCTCAATCTCCACGCAAGCAGGTGTAGACTGGACAGGTTCGGGTGGAGGACCGTCCCCTGCTGCTGCGACAGAAGATCCTCCCGAAGAGGCAGACGGATCGGGGGATCTACGCTCATATTGAGTAGCTCGGGATACCAAACTCTTCGAGCCCAGTCCGGAGCCACAAGAATGACTTGGGCCCGGTCGTGCCGAATCTTCTTCAACACACTGGGTAGAAGTGGTATAGGCGGAAAGGCGTACAACAGACCGCAACAACTCCACTCGCGACGAAAAGCGTCGCAGAGCGAGTGCTGCCTTGGAAATTCCAATGCGCAGAACTGATGACATTGCGCGTTCTCTTCGGTGGCGAATAGATCTAACCAAGGCTCTCCCCACTGTAGAAAGAGTCCTTGCGCCACTTCCGAGTGAAGACGCCATTCGTGATCCATCATGCACCTGCGGCTGGAGTTCGTCCGCCCTGGCGTTCAGGGAACCTGCCAGGTGTTGAACCATCAGGAACATGCCCTGATGTTCCAGCCATGTCCAGAGGCGCAGAGCCTCCTGACAAAGGGTCCAAGACCCCACCCCGCCTTGTTTGTTGCAGTACCACATGGCGGTGGTGTTGTCTGTGAACACCTGCACTACCTTCCCTTTGACAGAGGGAAGGAATGCCTTGAGTGCAAGTCGGATCGCCCGGAGCTCCAGAAGGTTGATATGGAGCCGGGACTCCGCCGGAGACCAGAGGCCTCTGATCTCCGCCTCTCCCATGTGACCGCCCCATCCCAGACGGGACGCGTCCGTCACAACTGTGTGCTCTGGCTGGGGAAGGGAGAGGGATCTGCCCATGACCCATTGCCGGTTCGAGAGCCACCACTGCAACTGTTTTGCAGTCCCCTCCGAGATCTGGACGTGATCGGACAGGTTGCCCTGGTGCTGCGCCCACTGGAACTTCAGGTCCCACTGCAGAGCCCGCATATGCCATCTGGCATGATTGACCAGCAGGATGCAGGAGGCCATGAGGCCCAGCAGCCTCAGGGTCATCCGTACCGAAACCCAGGATAAAGGCTGAAAGATTGGAATCATAGCCTGAATATCCCGGACTCGCCGTTCGGGAGGATAGGCCCGAAACTGCGTCGTGTCCAGAACTGCTCCGATGAAAAGGAGCTGTGGAGAAGGAATCAGATGCGACTTCGGCACATTGATGGAGAACCCCAGCGAGTGCAGGAGTTCGGCCGTAGTCTGGAGGTGGGAGACGACTGCCTGGGACGAGCCCGCCTTCAGCAGCCAGTCGTCGAGGTAGGGGAAGACTGAAACCCCTGCCCGGCGCAGATGAGCTGCGACCACCGCCATCACTTTCGTGAACACCCGAGGGGCACTGGTAAGGCCAAAGGGGAGCACGGTGAACTGAAAATGCTCGAGGCCTACCGTGAACCGAAGGTAACGCCGGTGGGCCGGCAGGACGTGGATGTGGAAATAGGCGTCCTGCAAGTCCAACGCTACCAACCAGTCTCCAGGGTCGAGGGCAGACAAGACCTGAGCTAGGGTGAGCATCTTGAACTTCTCCTTCCGGAGGAAGCGATTGACGTTCCGGAGGTCCAAGATAGGACGCATGTCCTCCTTGTCCTTTTTGGGCACCAGAAAGTAGTGGGAGTAGCAACCACGCCCTACTTCTGGGGTCGGAACATGCTCGATGGCCCTCTTGGCCAAGAGGGCCGTGACTTCCTTCTGCAGAAGTACCAAGTGATCCCCTGACATGCGGTGGAATTGAGGTGGCATGGCTGGGGGGGATGGTCTCGAAGGGGAGGGAGTAGCCCCTTCGGACAATGTCCAAGACCCACCTGTCCGAGGTGATGGGACGTCAGTGGTGAAGGTGATGGCGGACCCTGCCCCCTACTGGCGTGCTGTGCACCTGAAAGGAGGGACTAGGAGGGCTTGGAGGCCGCGGACGGGTTGGAGGTGGTGGCCTGACCCGCACGCTGGTTGCCCGAACCGCCACGGCGGTATCCACGTCCTCGGCCACGCGAAGACGCCTGCTGCGCGGGCCGGTGGCTGGGCTGCTGACGTGACTGGGCGCCCCTTCCGTGGCCACGATAGGGGCGAAAAGCAGAAGTTAGCGGAGGGCGTGTAGCAGAAAGGCCCAGGGACTTGGCAGTAGCCCGTGAGTCCTTAAAGCGCTCCAACGCATGGTCTGCTTTGGACCCAAAAAGACCGACTCCATCAAAGGGCATGTCCATGAGAGTATTCTGGACATTCCCTGAAAAACCAGTGGTTCTCAGCCAGGCGTGGCGACGCAGCGCCACCGTCGTTGCAATAGACCTGCCCAGCGAGTCGGCGGTATCAAGGCCACATCGTATTGTGTATTTGGCCGCATCCCTTCCTTCCGCAATGGCGCGGGAAAGCAGTGTCTGGACCTCCACAGAACACTGGGGCAAAATAGTGGCCACCGAATCCCACAAGGAGTGGGTATATCGGCCCAAAAGACAAGCGGTGTTGATGGACCGCAAGCCAGCACTGGAGGAAGAAAAACCCTTCTTCCCAAATTGATCTAGGCGTTTGGATTCCCTATCCGGAGGGGCGGTAGGGAAGGCGGTTTGGGAAGCGGAGGCTTGGACAACCAAGCTCTCAGGAGTGGGGTGGACAGAGAGAAATAGGGGGTCGCCCGGAGCTGGGCGATGGCGTCGGGACACGTTCCTATCCACAGGAGCCCCTGTGTTGGGCTTGGACCAGGCGCCCAAAGAACGTCAGTGAGGGCATCGTTAAACGGCAGCACAGTCTCCGTAGAGGAGGCTGCCGGCTGAAGCACCTCTGTCAAGAGATTAGTCTTGACCGCCACAGTAGGGAGTTGGAGATGTAAGGCTCCAGCCGCCCTACGCAACACCGTTGCAAAATTGGCTCCCTCCTCCGTAGCCACGGGAGGAGACAGCATGCCAGTGTCAGGGGAAGTATCTAGACCACTGGCATCCCCTTGATCCTCTGTCCAGTCCTCATCGTACTGACACTGTTGTGCCAGAGGGTCATCAGACCCCTCCCAGTCCTCCTGGTCCTCCTCTGGTTCAAAATAAGGAGGAGGAGGGACATTTGGGACCCAAGGTCTCATCGGCGCCGGAACCGGCGTCGAGCGACGTCGGTCCGGGTCCATGTCCGGAGCCGGAAGGAACTGGGGGACGACGACGCCCGGAGCCCCAGGCGGCGTCGAGAACGGCACCGGAGACATCGGCGGAGGCGTGGTTAGGTCGACAGGCGTCGATGGGGGTTGCGGAGCCGGGATCGAGGCCGGGGCCGGAGCCGGGATCGAAGCTGGAGGCACGGGCGACGCCGGGGCCGGAGCCGTCGGCGACGCCGGGGCAACCCCATCAGGGCCCGCGGGGCCCGAAGGCGCACCGGAGGGACCTTGAGGCCCGAAGAGGCGGGCCATGGCCGACAGGAATTCCTGTATTTGGCCCGGATCCGCCCCCGAACCCGGGAAGGACGGGTATTGCGGGGGCGACTCCACAGGCATGTCCGGGGCCGCGGGGGCGGGGACGGTGCCGGGAGGGGCCTCAGCCGAGTCGCGAGACCGGCGAGGCGAAGTCCTAGAGCGACGATGCTTTTTGGACTTTTTGTGCTTGGACTTACCGGACGACGAAGACTTCGATGCCGACGACCGGTGAGGACTCCGCGACCGACCCCTCGACCTCTCACCCGACCGGGGCTTGGTGTGGCGCGGAGCCGAATGCCGGGCCTCGAGGAGCTTTCGAGACCGCTCTCGCAAAGCTTTCGGGTTGAGGGCCCGGCAGTCGGAACACAACTCCGTGTCGTGGCCTCGGCCGAGGCAGAAGAGACACTCCCGATGCGGGTCTGTGATGGACATCATCCGAGCACAGGCGCCGCAACGTTTAAAGCCGGGCATCCCTACGACACCTTGAAGTCGATTCGAAGAAACAGTGAAAAAATTCACCCAAAAAGTTAGTCAAAAAATGACTAGGGCACTGCTCTTCCCGGATCTGCGCTTGCTGGCGTGGAAAAAGAAGAACTGACGTCAGCGCGCAGGGGCGGCGCCTAAGTACTGCCCGCGACGTCATCCCGGCGATCACGACGCCGACGACGGACGCGGAGCCGCACGACGCCGCCTACCGACGCGCAAGGGTACTGCTACGCAAAAACTTTCCGGATTCAGCCTGACGCCTGGGGATATTCTAAGGTAAGGAATCTGTCACTAACGTGTCTCTTTCAGATTTACTGCACACTATTGGCCAACACCCCTGACCCAATCCTGCCCTTGTGAGAAGCGTGGAGTGCATAATTAGGGTCCCTGGAAGACAATGAATGGAGAGAAGCCAAAAATGGCTCCCTGCACACTTCCTATATCGGCTAGGCTCTGGCTCATTCAGCTTCACTATCTCAACTGGATATATTACACCGCAGAGTCTATACAAAATTAAAGCATCCCCTCTCCAATCTGCACTAGTTCCTCAGAGGGGAACCCTTTTCCACATAATTTGAGAGTGCTCCTCTATTCAACCATACTGGAGACTAATTCAACGAGCGGTGTCCTCAGTGTTGGGGTTTCCCATCAATTTATCATCCAAAATTGCCCTCTTGGGGATCATGGAGGAAATGGGAGGTACACTGGACCATTGCACTTTTATTGGCCATGGCTGCTTAGTGGCCAAGCATGGGATAGGAAAGAACTGGAGAGCCCAGCACCCTGCCAGCCTCACTTTGAGGGAATGGCACATTGGTATGGACCACTGTTACACCCTTGAAAAGATAGTATGCAAGGCAAGAGGGTCCCCGTCTAAACATGAAAGGTTATGGGGGCTATGTATCCTGTTTGACTGCCTGTCGTTGATGCTATGCGTTCTTGAGCCCTGGTCACTAGGTCATGTCTCTCTTGATGAATCTTTAGAAGTGATATTCGCAATCAAAACATAGCCCGGTGTACTATTCCTTGAGAATATGCAAATCTTGTATTGCTTTCATTGTCTATTTTTAGCATATCGTGTGCACACTTTGCATATGTCAATTGAGCTAATTTACAAAAACATAAAACTGTGTGGAGAAAAAAACAATAGGGCTTAAGTAAACAAGTTGTGGCTCTTTAAAGAAGATAGTAACTGCGAGAAAAATTAAAACATTCCCCTATGTATGTTATGGCATCTCTCCTAGACTACGTGGGGAAATGGGAGGCTAACTGACATTTCATGTCAAATTAGAAGAGAATATAATATTTTATTATTCCACACAAACTGCAATTTTCTTTTTTTGTGTCTATTGAAACACTAACCTCTTCTATTGTTTCATCCTGCGGTGTAGCAGCACTGTCATCTGAATCCTTCTGTGAGCCAGCATCTGTGCTTTTACGGACCTCTCTGCTTTTCTTATGCTTGTGAGCCGACTTCTTTACTTGACCATCTGCCTTCCCACTGCTGAGACGTCGTACTGGGCTAGTGAGCCACTTTCTTAAGGTGTTACCCTGACGCTTGGGTCCTGGTGAGCTCTGGGTACCAATTGTGTGGGGTTGAAAAGATGTCACTGAAGCTGGCGGACTTGCATCATTGCTAAAGATGGATACGGAGTCTAAAGATGAGAACAAAGAAATTAGTTTAGCATTAGAATGTCAAGCTGAAACAACACTGACATATACTCAGAAACCTAAAGGTAACTAACTAAATGAATAACTTGCTGCAAAAGTATTACTAATTATCCTTGACAACAGCAAAGCAAAATATCATTCCCCTGGGTAATTGGTAGAGATACATTTATCTGTGAATTTCTGTAGCCAACAAGGGACAGACTATAGCATAGGACTTTTATGCAGATGCAACATTATTGCAAACCCTGGAGCTACTAAACCCTATCAGCCGCACATCCCAAAAGAACAAGTTACTGGCCTGCGGTTATGCTCTTTCTGGTGGATACTCTATCTGACCGCAGAGTCCTCACCTTGCGAATATCCCCAGATGTCAGACTGGATTTGGAAACTGAAAAAGCAGAGCTGATGCATATGGGTAGATAGCACTGTGCGGCACCACCCTGATTTTGGTTCACTCCGTAAGTGGTGACTGGAGCCGCATAAAAGCACCTCCCATGCACGCTGACTTCAGTATCTTTCTGAAGCTTGTCTGCACTCTTTGAAGCCGAGCCCACCAGCACGTTGGAAGGACCAGAGTGCAGATTCCTAAATAAGGAACCTTTTAGATGGAAAAGGAGTCCATTCCAGAGAACAGGGAAGTGGGAGTGAGGAATCTGCAGCTAAGAGTATTTAATGGTTAATGAAGGTAAGTAACTTGTTCATCTGATGGATACTTCTAACCACATATTCCTAACCTTGTGAACTGAACGCAAAGCAGTACCTCCCAAGATGGGTCTATGAAATGGCTTAGATCAGTAAGTCCTGCAGGACTGAACAGGCAAAATGTCCATCCCAGCAGACCTAACTTTTCAGCCAATAGGGATTCATGAATGTGTGCACTGATGCCCACCTAGCTGCTCGACAGATATCCAGGACGAATGCAAAAACAACAATTGATGGACAGAATGCAGAACAATGTACTACATTCACCCCAGTACAGAGATCTGGGCCTAAATCCAGCGTTTTTTTGCTCACCATGCCATTCCAGTTTGAACCCAGCCATATGCAAATCAGTCTTGACCCTGTGCCCAATGGGAAAGTCCAGCCCGAACTGCCAGGCCAGGTCCTCCCTGGACTGGAAACAAGCGTCCTAGGACCGGTTTCGGGGTTTCACCCCTCTTCAGCCAGGATAGTTTGACTCCAGTGGCATGGAGAGCACGGGACCCACGTCTGGGCATACCCGTCCCACTCGGGGGTGACAAATGCAAAAACAACAATTGATGGACAGAATGCAGAACAATGTCATACATTCACCCCAGTACAGAGATCTGGGCCTAAATCCATCGTTTTTTTGCTCACCATGCCATTCCAGTTTGAACCCAGCCATATGCAAATCAGTCTTGACCCTGTGCCCAATGGGAACACTCCAGCCTGAACTGCCAGGCCAGGTCCTCCCTGGACTGGAAACAAGCATCCTAGGACCGGTTTCGGGGTTTCACCCCTCTTCAGCCTGGATAGCTTGACTCCAGTGGCATGGAGAGCACGGGACCCACGTCTGGGCATACCCGTCCCACTCGGGGTGACAAATGCAAAAACAACAATTGATGGACAGAATGCAGAACAATGTCATACATTCACCCCAGTACAGAGATCTGGGCCTAAATCCAGCGTTTTTTTGCTCACCATGCCATTCCAGTTTGAACCCAGCCATATGCAAATCAGTCTTGACCCTGTGCCCAAGGGGAACAAACAGTCCAGCCCGAACTGCCAGGCCAGGTCCTCCCTGGACTGGAAACAAGCATCCTAGGACCGGTTTTGGGGTTTCACCCCTCTTCAGCCAGGATAGCTTGACTCCAGAGGCATGGAGAGCACGGGACCCACGTCTGGGCATACATGTCCCACTCGGGGTGACAAATGCAAAAACAACAATTGATGGACAGAATGCAGAACAATGTCATACATTCACCCCAGTACAGAGATCTGGGCCTAAATCCATCGTTTTTTTGCTCACCATGCCATTCCAGTTTGAACCCAGCCATATGCAAATCAGTCTTGACCCTGTGCCCAATGGGAACAGTCCAGACCGAACTGCCAGGCCAGGTCCTCCCTGGACTGGAAACAAGCATCCTAGGACCGGTTTTGGGGTTTCACCCCTCTTCAGCCAGAATAGCTTGACTCCAGTGGCATGGAGAGCACGGGACCCACGTCTGGGCATACCCATCCCACTCGGGGTGACAAATGCAAAAACAACAATTGATGGACAGAATGCATAACAATGTCATACATTCACCCCAGTACAGAGATCTGGGCCTAAATCCATCGTTTTTTTGCTCACCATGCCATTCCAGTCCAGTTTGAACCCAGCCATATGCAAATCAATCTTGACCCTGTGCCCAATAGGAACCGTCCAGCCCGAACTGCCAGGCCAGGTCCTCCCTGGACTGGAAACAAGCATCCTAGGACCGGTTTCGGGGTTTCACCCCTCTTCAGCCAGGATAGCTTGACTCCAGTGGCATGGAGAGCACGGGACCCACGTCTGGGCATACCCGTCCCACTCGGGGTGACAAATGCAAAAACAACAATTGATGGACAGAATGCAGAACAATGTCATACATTCACCCCAGTACAGAGATTTGGGCTTAAATCCATCGTTTTTTTGCACACCCTGCCATTCCAGTTTGAACCTAGCCATATGCAAATCAGTCTTGACCCTGTGCCCAATGGGAACAGTCCAGCCCGAACTGCCAGGCCAGGTCCTCCCTGGACAGCAAACAAGCATCCTAGGACCGGTTTTCTCTTCAGCCAGGATAGCTTGACTCCAGTGGCATGGAGAGCACGGGACCCTGGCTTGGCAGTTCGGGCTGGACTGTTCCCACAAGGAACAGGGTCAAGACTGATTTGCATATGGCTGGGTCCAAACTGGAGTGGTGTGGTGAGCAAAAGAATGATGGATTAAACCCAGATCCTTGTGACTGGGGGTGAATGTTTGCATTGTCCAGCATTCCGTCCATCAATTGTTTCTTTTGCAGATGTCGCCCTAAGTGGGAAGGGTATGCCCAGACGTGGGTCCCGTGCTCACTACACCACTGGATTCAAGCTAGCCTGGCTGATGAAGGGTGATGCCCTGAAACCGGTCCCAGGATGCTTGTTTCCGGTCCAGGGAGAACCTGGCTTGGCAGTTCGGGCTGGACTGTTCCCACAAGGAACAGGGTCAAGACTGATTTGCATATGGCTGGGTCCAAACTGGGGTGGTGTGGTGAGCAAAAGAATGATTGATTCAACCCAGATCCTTGTGAGTGGGGGTGAATGTTTGCATTGTCCAGCATTCCGTCCATCAATTGGTTCTTTTGCATATGTCACCCTAAGTGGGAAGGGTATGCCCAGACGTGGGTCCCGTGCTCACTACACCACTGGATGCAAGCTAGCCTGGCTGATGAAGGGCGATGCCCTGAAACCGGTCCCAGGATGCTTGTTTCCGGTCCAGGGAGGACAAGGCTTGGCAGTTCGGGCTGGACTGTTCCCACAAGGAACAGGGTCAAGACTGATTTGCATATGGCTGGGTCCAAACTGGGGTGGTGTGGTGAGCAAAAGAATGATTGATTCAACCCAGATCCTTGTGAGTGGGGGTGAATGTTTGCATTGTCCAGCATTCCGTCCATCAATTAGTTCTTTTGCATATGTCACCCTAAGTGGGAAAGGGTATGCCCAGACGTGGGTCCCGTGCTCACTACACCACTGGATGCAAGCTAGCCTGGCTGATGAAGGCGATGCCCTGAAGCCGGTCCCAGGATGCTTGTTTCCGGTCCAGGGAGGACAAGGCTTGGCAGTTCGGGCTGGACTGTTCCCACAAGGAACAGGGTCAAGACTGATTTGCATATGGCTGGGTCCAAACTGGGGTGGTGTGGTGAGCAAAAGAATGATGGATTAAACTCAGATCCTTGTGACTGGGGGTGAATGTTTGCATTGTCCAGCATTCCGTCCATCAATTGTTTCTTTTGCAGATATCCAGGAAGGGCACAGATTCAGATTTAACAATAAGTTTATTGGGACTTCTGTCCATTAAAACATTCTAAAAACAATTAATACATACCTCTAAAATAATCTTATCACAATACAGCATTGAAACTCTGCTTAGTCAAAAGTATACAACGTGCAATTCCTACTGGGACATTGACAAATCGCACATCAAAGAGAAGTGCAATTCCGTCCAAACTAGAGCATATCACATCACATAAAGCACATCACACCACACCTCGAAAAGCTTCACTGGCTCCCCATTTACAAAAACAGCCAATTCAAACTTCTCACACATGCATACAAAGCCCTACACAACACAGGACCAGACCATCTGATTAGTCGCATACACTGTCACCAACCCACCAGACATATACGCTCTGCCTCACTCTCACTTGCACGCACTCCCCACAGCTTCAAAAGCAAAACTGGAGGTCTGTCATTCTTCTACATCGCACCCAAGACATAGGACGGCCTACCTCAATATATCAGAGTCTCCTCCTCACTTCTTGAGTTCCACAAGAAGTAAAGACCTGGCTCTTCGTATAAGCCTCTTGGGGACCACACACCTGCTCAAGCGCCTGAATACCCTCTTGAACGATTTGTGCGCTTTACAAATCAATATAACATAGCCTCTGATATTTTAAAAATAAGGGTCTTAAAAACGTAATACGAGCAGCCTTATAAAAAGTACAAGCCATAAGAATGACACAGTGAACATTTTACATAAAAAATACACACACGCAAACCATTTTCATTCCATACTTCCTTATACCATTCTAATTTTGTGCAGGCTGGATTGCACTTCAGTCTCATTTTCAAGATTTCCCTACATAATTTGGGGACTGGCAACTGGGTCAGATAGGTAAAAACATCCTCCTGTTCCAGGATATTCAATGAAAACCTTATTGAAGGTTTCTCCGACAGATAGGCCGTACCCAGCCAATAGCATACCTTCATGGCTGATTCCCTCAGTGCTTGGAAAGGGGAACCATGATTCTATTATACCCCACTGCGAGTGCATAGATTTGAGGTCCCTTATCCTCTGCCAGGCATACCATGCCTACTTTCATCCACTAACAAAGATTTCTTCCCAGCATAACCTAAACATTTTTGTCCGTTCTTCGTCAAGGGATAGCTTATTCAAGAGCCTTAGCATGCGGGGAGGTAGCCATTATATACCATGATGCCTCTTTTAATGCCCTCCTTTAACAACGAACCACAGTTCCAGGGAGAGGCTAAGTAGACCCTTAAATACTGTACTCTCTACTGGTTCCCAAACAGATGCTGAATCAAGAGCCAGAACCTCCGCTCCATACAGTACAAGAGGGGGAATTTTCCCTTCATATGCTTTCATGAGGGAGCAATTGACAGTCCCCATACATCTGACTGAACTTTACCAGACATCCTGTTTGAAGCAGGGCCACTCTTCCAGATGAATCAGTAGGATTTTAGATTAGACCTTCTTAGAGATATCCAGGAGGCTGATCAATATGTAATGTGAGAGTAATTTACCATTCCCTTTTTTTAACTGAACACTACACACAGAGCTAGGTATTACACATCTTTATTCTTCAGAGTGTAACCATTAACTGAATGTACTACATCATGAATTTTCTTAACCACATCCAATCACTTACGTCACTATTCTAAGGAGTCCATCAGGGACCAAAGGGGTCCCGCTATCTCTAACACCCACAGCACTACATCTTCCCCTTTGTTAAATAAAAAGTACACAAATAAATACATATATACATCATAACTGAGTTGTCGAGGTGCTCGAATCAATCTTCCAGATCTTGTTGCATGAGGTTTAGGTTACATAGGAAAGGCATCCGCGCCAGGCACAGGTGACACAGACACAGGTGCAGTCTTTGGGCTCTCCTGACTCCCAGATGGAAGGGTCTCCCTCTGAATGTCTGGAGTCAACGTTCATCAAGGCAGGTGTTTGAAATATGAGGAATCTTAGGATGGACTTTCCAGGACCATGAGCAGTCACCATGTGTGCTTTGCTAGTCACAACCCTCAGTGAGTCAGCATCAAAAGGAGCATCAGACTTTTGTTTCTGTTTCTGCCTGACAATGCCTTGGTCGCCTTTTTTTAACATAGTACTAGAGGACAGTGGCGTCTATCAGCATAGGTCTTCATTTTGGGTTTATGAGACGAATCAGTAGTGCTAAATTTATCAATGTCAAAAGATCTTTCTGCGGTCTATTGTGGCAATTTGGTTACCATAGCTCCCCCAAACATTAAGGTGTCAGAGCGTTCACTTGTGGTAGAATGGGGAGTTGACCTGTATGCACCAACAGTATAGTGAAGGACTGATTTGATTTCAAGTCTTTCCAGTGCATCGCACTGAAAATTCTTCTTGAAGGTGCTCATAAATCGCTTAACGACACCATTCGCCTGGGGCCAGAGAGGTGTGCTTTTCTGATGCTTGATATTTAGATGAGTGAGAAAATCTTTAAATTTCCGACTATTAAAAGGCGGGTCATTGTCAGATTTCAAAATCGTAGGAACACCCCATGTTGCAAAAATACTTTCCAATCTCTCAATGACTCTAGTTTCGGATCAAAGTA
The DNA here is from genome assembly GCA_963921515.1 of Calotriton arnoldi. Classification (NCBI taxonomy): domain Eukaryota; kingdom Metazoa; phylum Chordata; class Amphibia; order Caudata; family Salamandridae; genus Calotriton; species Calotriton arnoldi. The sequence goes on from CAWUFW010003374.1 coordinate 1,061,239, forward strand.
TGCCTTTTCATCGGCATTCTCAATTACATGATTGATTTCCTTGAATCTTTGTTCATATTCACGTCACCATCGAAAAGGAGCATTTTTTTTCGTTAAGTCTCTCAATGGGGCACTTACAGCGGCAAAGTCACATATGTCACTTGACCAGTAACTGGTGATACCAAGGAAGAATCGCAGCATAGTTACATCTTGTGGGGGAGAAGAGGTTTTCAAAGCTTGAACTTTATTTGGATATTGGAGTCATTCCCCCATCAGAAAAGATATGGCAAAACATCTTGAGTTTTGTTTTATGAAACTCACATTTTGCTGCATTTACCTGAATTACCTGATTCAGCAACTATGCAACACACTTGTGTAAGAGCTTTATCTTGTTCCATTCGCGTGGCCCCAAAAAACAGTATGCCATCACTGTATTTGAAAGCATTTGTGACTGCCTGTGCTATGCGACAAATGACATCCTGAAAGAATTCTGCAGCTGATGGCACTCTGAAACGTAGTCTTTTATAGCTAAACAAACCAACATGAGTCAAAAAGGTAGCTCTGCACCTGCAATTTTCTTCCAGTTCGAGTTGGTGATAGCCTTTGTTCAAATCAAGGAGAGAAAGGACTTTGGCTCCATTCAGCTGTGTAATCATGTCAGCAATATGCAGACCTGGATGTCGTTCTCTTTGTTGGTTTGGGGCATATAAAACAAGTTACTTACCTGTACAGTGTGGTTCTCCAGTATTGATATCTTTTATAGATTCACATGCTTGAATCTTCCCCGTCACCATCATGGGACGCCCACAGTAACAGTAAAAATAGTAGTACTGAATACATTACATAGACCTCCATAGAAAGAAAATTCAATTGAGTACTCTTTCAACCTCATTTTACAACATCCAAAGTTCAGCCAATCAGAGCAACCCTCTCCACAGAGCCACCACACCTCAGATTGAGCACACATGTGCAAATATAGAAATGGTACTCTGAGGTAAAATGGTGAGCCTAACCGGGGAGGAGGGCGGGTTGCATGTGAATCTATAAAAGATATCAATACTGGAGAACCACAGTGTACAGGTAAATAACTTGTTTTTTCTCCAGTATTGTATCTTTTATAGATTCACATGCTTGAATCAGATTAAAGAGCAGTATATTGATAAAAAGAAGTAATAATGAAGGTCGGGAAGGCGAACAATCCCACCATGACAGCACCAGAGAAAAAACATATACAATCAGAATTCTCTTAATGCAAGTAATAATAACAATCAAATAGATATACAGGAATAAACAAATAATTAAATAAAGAAATCAGGATGGCCAAAAGCCGCCTACCTTAGGCAAAAAGATGACAAAGGGCCACTTGACCCACGGTCCTCACCCACGTTGCTGCCCTGCATATGTCAGGGAGAGAAGCCCCCGCGAACAGAGCTGAAGAAGTTGCGATCTTTCTCGTCGAATGGGCCTGCACTCTTGCAGGCAATGGATGCCCAGTCTTTTCATGGCAGAAGACAATAGTTGAAGTGACCCAGCGAGCAATACTGGCCCTAGATAGGGCGAGTCCTTTCCTGGGTGCAGAGTAAGAAATCAGCAGTTGAGAAGACTTACGAAACGGTCTTGTTCTTTGTAGATAACATTTTAAACAGCGTTTGATGTCCAGAGAATGGAGAGATTTTTCCAACACCGAGGACGGATTTGGAAAAAATGTAGGTAAAATTATAGGCTCATTGAGGTGATGAAGGCACTTTTGGTATGAAAGAAGGATTTGTATGCAGAATAACCCTGTCTGCCAGAAATTGAAGGTATGGTTCCTTTATAGTGAAGGCTTGAATTTCGCTGACACGTCTGGCTGATGTAATGGCCAAGAAAAATGCCACTTTCGAAGAGAGAAATTTTAAGTCACATTTGTGTATAGGCTCAAATGGGGAACGCATTAATTGCGACAGAACGGTATTTAATTGCCACAGCACTGGAGGAGATTTAACCGGTGGGTAGGCCCCGAAGTCTATGAGACTTCAACGACGACTGATCTAGACGTTGTCTGTATCTAGAAATCCCAGCAAGGAGAATTTTAATGGAAGAATGCGAGATTCCAGCCTTGGCTAGGTGCAAGAGATAAGGCAATACTTGCTCCGGAAAGGATTAAAGTGGATGTAATGAATGAGTGATACACCGTACACAGAACCTTTTTCCATTTTGCAGAATAACACTTGAGTGTGGAAGGAGCTCGAGAAATTTGTAAAATTGCTTTGCAATCATTAGGTATGTTCAAATTCCCAAATTCAGTGAAGAGAGGAGCCAAGCCGACAAGTGAAGAGAGAGAATTTGAGGATGGATCACTTGCCCCTTGTCCATGTAAAGGAGATCCTCTCTCGGAGGAAAGAGAATTGGAATGCACTCTGATAGGTGAAGTAGCTCTGTGAAGCAAAATTGCCTTGCCCACCCGGGAGCGATGAGAATGAGGCGGCACTGCTCCCGTTTCATCTTTTGGAGAACTCGAGGAATGAGAGGAAATGGGGGGAAGGCGTAGGCAAATTTTCCTGTCCAGGAAAGCAGAAAAGCGTCTCCCCACGATCCCAGTTGGGGAGTTCTGCTTGCGTAAAAGGTGCACTTTTTGTTGAGGTACGTAGCGAACAGATCTAATGTTGGGGAGCCCCAAGACCATCTGCAACATCTGGTCGTTGAGCTCCCATTCGTGGCACTGTTTGGACACCCTGCTGAGAGAATCGGCCCACTGATTGTGGACCCCTGGCACATGCTCCACTCGTAGTGAGATTTGATTGAGGAGAAGCCATTCCCAAATCTGCTGCGCTTGACGAGAGAGAGCTTGAGATCTCGTGCCACCCTTTTTCCGGAGATAGAACATGGTGGTAGTAGTGTCCGTCCGGACCAAAACTGGAGATCCCCAAATTCGAGGCAAGAAAGCTTTCAGGCACAAGAACACCGCTCCTAACTCTAAAAGGTTTATGTGACATTTCGACTCCTGTTTGGACCACTTTCCGTGCACCTGTAGCTCTTGGAGGTGAGCCCCCCAAACTTCCATGGACGCATTCGACGTTATCACGAACTGAGGAGTTGAGTGAATGAAAGAAAGACCCTGAGTAAGGTTTTACTTGGTCTTCCACCAAGACATCGCAGTTTTCATAGTTGTCGAGATTTGGATCATGTCGTTGAATGATCCCTTGGATTGAACCCATTGAGTGTCCAGTTGCTCCTGTAGTGGGCGCATACGAAGACGGCAATTGGGAATTAGTTGAATGCATGAGGACATCATCCCCAGCATAGACTTGTACTTTCTGACAGAAACTGACCTTTTTGATGATAGAAGGTGTGTCATCTCCTGGAGACGCGAGACCCTTTCGGGAGTAGGAAAAGCCTTGCCGAGATTTGTGTCTATGCGAGCTCCTAGGAAAGTCAGAGAATTGAAAGGAATGAGAGAAGACTTTTCTAGATTGAGGCGAAGGCTCAGAGACTGGAAAAGATTCCGGCAAGTTTGAGTAGAGCTTCTGGCTGCCTGAAACGAAGGATCCTTTATTAACCAGTCGTCCAGGTAGGGGAATATCTGGTGACCTGAACGTCTCAGAAAAGCAGCTATCGGAGCCATGCATTTGGTGAAGACCCTGGGGGTCGATTTCAAACCGAAGGGAAGCACTCTAAACTGGTAATGGCACCCTACCACTTCGAACCTGAGATATCTTTGATGCTTGGGATGAATGGGGATGTGAAAATAAGCATCGAGAAGATCGAGAGAAGACAGATAACGATTGGTTTTTGATGAATTTGTTTAGCAACCGGAGGTCCAAGACCTGCCTCCATTTCCCGGTTTTCTTTTTGATTAAGAAGAAATGGGAATAAAACCCCTGATTGCGCTGATGCAAGGGTACCTTTTCTATGGCGGGTTTGGAAAGAAGGGTTTTTATTTCCCTCTTGAGATCGGGTAGATGACGAAGTGGTATCTTCGGAGGAGGGGTAACTGGAGGATGCGGTACAAACTCTAGGGTGTGACCGTGTTTGAAAATATCCAAACCCCATTTTTCCGACGAGATGGACATCAATTTTAATAAGAAGGTTGAGCAGCTTGGTTCGAATTGTTGTGGCACTGCAGTGGCAGGGGCCTGGTGAAAATTAATTGCCTTTTGTTCAAATCCTGCGATCTGCCGGCAGATTGCTGCCTTCTATGACGAGTGGGCCATGAATAGGACGATGCAGTACTGGACCTGAAAGGTTGATTATACGTTTGATAGGTGCTTTGAGGGTAATGTTGAAACCGCTGTTGGAACTGAGGTCTAGGTGTATACTGCCCTCAAACTCTGCCCCGAAAGGACTGGAAACTGCGTTGTTGCTTCGTGGCCAAGGATTTGGCAGTGTCTGTGTCTTGTCTGTGTCTTTCTTTATAGAGTGAAGGGCTTCATCTATATGACTGCCAAATAAACACTCGCCATCAAAAGGCATATCTAACACTTTAGCTTGAACCTCAGGACGGAAGCTAGTCGCTTTCAGCCACCCCTGATGTCTCAGCACAGCTGCTCCTGCCATTTGACGAAAGGAAGTAGAAGAGATATCCGTAGCAATCTCTATAATCTCAGTGGAAGCCCTCTCTCCTTCCACTAAGATCTCCCTTGCTTCCTTTTTTTTATCTTCAGGAAGATGTTCTAGAAGTGAAGACGGGTCCGACCACATCTGTCGGTCGCACCTCCCCAGAATGGCCATAGCGTTGGAAGCTCTTATAGAGGTAGCCGCCAGGTCGGAAAACCTTTTTCCGATGTTGTCCAGCCAGTGACCTTCTTTATCCGGAGGTGCAGAACACTGAGATGCCGGGCTTTTAGCTCATCTTTGTGAGGCCTGCATAATTACATGATACAGGATGACCAATAAGGCATGTTGGAGAATAATCAGGGGCTTTGTACTTCTTGTCCAGCTTCGGTACCACCCCTGGGATAGAAGCTGGTGTCCTCATCAGTTTAAGACCTTCCTGCCATAAGTAATCCACTATGGGAATTGCCCTAATGGATCGCTGAGTGCCTGGCTTAAAGTCATACAAGAAACACTCAGTTTGTTTAACTGGCATAGGCAGATCAAAGCGCTTCGATGCGAATTCCAGTAGTTCATGAAAGCTCCTGATGTCAGCTTGGGAGAGTCTGTTGGAGGAGGGATAGGAAATGACGGTGTGGGAACTATGTAATCATCCCATTCATCTTGGGTGTCAACATCAATGTGCATCTCTCCTTCCTCTACTTGTCGTTGGTCCAGATTTTGAGTATCGTCAGCAATAACAGTTGGAGGAGGCAAAACCTTTTCCCTTGTGGGCTTAGGTGTTACTTGTCCTGCGTGCTCTACAGGGGCATGTTGAAGAGGCGGAGGATATTGCAGAGCATTAGCCTCAGGAAAGCGTCTGTAATAATCATTTAACATGTGATGCAAGTCCGTCACCAACGATACCGGAACGTTAATAGATGGTTCTCTAAAATGGCAAGGATCTTCTTCGTCATAAGGATAACTTTCTTGAAAAGATTCTGGCTGATGTACAGTAGCTGTATCAGTGAATGAATACTCTCCTGCTAGGTAAGAGGAAGGGTCATTGTCCTCTAATTCCTCATCATCAGATTCCTGACACTTAACTTTTAGTTGAGAAGGACTATACGCTGGACCAAACATGCTATCATCTTCAGACTCCTGAAAGTCAAGTAGACGTGTTGGAGGCAAAGGAGATATCTTTGAAAAATCCTGTATTTTTGAAGGAGCCAAATGGGTTTTTCTCCCGTCGAAGATACCATCGACGGTGTGGACGCTGATACTACCACCGTCGGCGGAAACGAGGACAGTGTCATCGAGGGAGTGGTAGTAGACGGAGAAATTCTCGTCGGCGGAGGAACACTCATCGAACGAAGAAGGTCTCATCGACAGTGATGGTCTCGTCGACAATGACGCCGATGTCAAAGTCAACTGCGGTCCCGTCGACGATCACATCACATTGTCGCTGTAGACACCGTCGATGGCGTAGAAATCACCTCAGGTCTACCAACAGAGATAGCTCTCGTCGATGAACGAGAAGAAATATCCCTCCCAGGAGGCAGAGAAGCAGAGACTGGAGAAGATGATTTTGAAGCCACTTCTACCTGTTTTTTGTGGCGTTTCTCCTCAGATTTTTCCTGCTCCTTAGATTTTGATCTTTTGGAGTCCCCTTGATGAGAAGAGGAGCTGCCGTCTTTCCTTTTTCTGGAGGAAGAATGGGGTTTTCCTCAGTCTCAGAGCCAGATTCAGAAACAGCTTTTTTCTTCTGGAGCCAGAGGAGCAGTCTTCCTTCCCTATCCTTGAGGGTCTTGGCCGAGAAGGTTCGGCAGTATTTGCATTCCCTGGGTTTATGATCAGGGTAGAGGCAATAGAGACATTGCTTGTGGGGATCTTCTGAGAAAAGTCTAGATTTCCCACAAGTTTTACAGGGCCTAAACAACCCTTTTTTATCTGGCATTTTGAAAGTCACAGAAAGTAATACCTTGAGCTGGAAGCTGGAGGTCAAAAACTTGAAAAAGCCAACTGTCACTGAGCAGAGCTCAGAGAGACTCCCAATCACACGACGTGCGGTAAGAAATCTGAGGTGTGGTGGCTCTGTGGAGAGGGTTACTCTGAGGTCTCTGCTCTGATTGGCTGAACTTTGGATATTATAAAATGAGGTTGAAAGAGTACTCAATTGAATTTTCTTTCTATGGAGGTCTGTGTAATGTATTCAGTATTACTATTTTTACTGTTACCGTGGGACTCCCACCATGACGACTGGTAAGATTCAAGCATGTGAATCTATAAAATATACAATGCTGGAGAACAACACAGATGCACACTTCTCCTCCACTATCTTTCTTAGGCACTACCACTATGGGTGACACCAATGGCGTCAGACCAGTGGATCGCTTAATGATGTCATGCTTTAATAATTCTTTCCCAACAGCTTCTTGTAAATGAAACACAATTTAACAATGTTGTTAAGCAAAAGGACGAGTGTCCTCATTTATGTGAAGTTGCACTTTCATTGTTTTAAGTCTTCCTAGTCCATGAAACAAAAATGGAAACTGATTCACTATCTCATGATAGGCATTGACGGTGTAATGTACAGAAATCAGTCCCATGTCAGCAGCAGTGCTGAAACTGAGTAAACATGCACTCAATGAAGTACCTTGCGAGACATTAATTGGTGCTTGTAATTCCTTCTTTTATGCTTCACATTTGTAGAAATGAACATTGACTTTGCAGTGGTGTCAAAGGAGCCCTCATATTCACCTTGGTTTTCGACGGGGTTAAACAGGGCACTGGAGACAGTTCATTAAACTTTTTCGCTGGCATGTTTATTGACACACCACTGTCTATGATAAAAGGTAAAGAGCACCCATTCACCTTTCGTGTGATTTTGGGACAGTGTCCAAATGAATTTCGCACTTTCACTTGTTGATCTCGCTTCAACCGGCATTCTTCCTTGCAAGAAGCTAATCCTACGTGCGCACGTTTGCCAGTGGTCCACATTGACATCGCACACCCATCTTCCTCACTGTCACTTGACAATGATGGTGACAAACTTTTAGACGAGAAATTTGATGACATTCTACGTCGTTCAGTTTCTACTTGCCTCAACTGATGTGGGAGTGGTTGGAACGTCTTTAGAACCTTCTGGCATCCATTTTGTTTTCTCGATGTGATACACTTAATCTATCCTTCACTTTGCAAAACGTTACAAAATGGTTCTCTTTTCTGCAAACTTAGCATATGTGTCCAATAGCGGGATATTTATCTTCATGAGGAAAGAAAAATCCACAAAGAAAACACAACTTATTTTTCTTTCGAGACATTACTTTGTGGCCTTCTATCTTGTCTTTCGGCTTACTTTTCACACTCAGCGCTGATTCATTTTGGGCCATTCCAGCCTCCATGTTAGCGGCTTGTCTGTCAGTCTCTTTCTTCAGCTTTAGCAGCCATGAGTACTCGCTCCAAAGTGAGTGTCTCTCTCAGCATTCATCGTCTGAAGGAATCTAAGAGACAATCGTCTATTACTCTGAGACGCAGGGCCTCTTCATAGTTGAACTCATTGAACTTGTAGTGCTTGATGTTCGAATCAAGTCTTTCTACAAAGTCATTTCACCAGCTTTCTGCCTGTCTTGACTGAAAATGTACCTTTCATAGTTGACATTTAGCATTGGATTGAAAGCGGTGTTAAACGCCTCTTTGATTTGATGGTACGTCACTTTATCACCGTGTGGTATTTTCTTTGTCACTTCTTTTACTCCTTTACCCGCCAAATTCTTTATAGACATTTAATGATCTTTTTTTATAATTTGCTTCTTCCAACACATTAATGAAATCATCGAAGGTTGTGATCCAAGCAGTCCATCTATCAACAATATTCAGCTTTTTGGCAGTATCGAACGGAGGCAGCGGTTTTAAGAAGGCGGTGGCGCAATATTTAGCTCTCTTTTCAGCAGCCATTGAATAGCCTCACTATTCCGACTGTCGCCCACAGCTTTCAGTCGGTCCAAGATGATTCACTAACCTCTTAAGCACAATGCCCGTGCTTCCGCTTGAGTTGTGGTGCCTGGTGCTGAGGTAGGGTGGCTCTCTTTACTCCGATTCTGGTAAGGAAATCGTATTCTCTATATATCTGGTTATCGCCGCCTCTAATGTTTCTCTGCTTCTACTAACAGCATTCTCTTGCACCTGCCTGTCGCCGCTTCTTGCACTTTCCATACCTGGTTGTCACTGCCTTTAGCGTTTCTTTGTGTCAGAAAGGTTTCAGCTTTTAGCACTTCCTTGCACTCGGCAACCACTGCCTTTGGTGCTTCTCTGTACCTGGTTGTCACTGCCTTTAGCGTTGTCATACTATATAAATGACAACTCTGTGTTAGGCTGTGGCGCAGTAGCTCTAGTCTCGACTTTACCAACAAATCTCTAGCTGACCACAAACAAACTTTCTGTAAGGCTTTCACTTTCTTCACAGGCCTTGCCTTGGCTGGAGTGGCTTTTTGACTCCACAGTTGCCAAGTGACGATTTTTTCACTTCGACTGAGGCACAGGTGGCACGCATAAGCAGTTTGATGGACCACTGCAAACTCTCTGGGAGAGCACTCACGATTCTTTGGGTTGCGATATTTACGTAATCTCATCACCAGTTGTAGCGTCCTCCCAAGCCTGGGTACATGTAAATGATCATGCCACACATGGAACTCAGTATTACATGTCTTTATTCTTCAAAGTGCAACTGTTAACTGAACATACTACGTCATGAATTTTCTTAAACACACCCAATCACTTACGGCACTATTCTATGTAGTCCGTCAGGGACCAGAGGGGTCCGGCTATCACAAATACATATCACAATACAAGGTTTCACCACAGAGCCTCTCCACGAAGGAGGGTAAAACCCTGTGGTGACAATCCAGGCAAACAGGTGCGCGTATACCCCGGCCCGTCAATTGCTGTTTGTCTTAATCATTACTGCAGGTAAATTATCTGACACTGCAGCCATGGTTAGCATTGATCATGCACCATCTCCTCCTTTTTAGGCAGACTCACTGGGATGGGCACTTTGCATGTCAACGCAGTGGTAGCAGCCTTGGCTCTGGTGGAATGAACACTCAGACCTTCTGGAGGCTCATTCTTAGCCAATGCGTAACTTAATACAGAGAACTTTCCACCTCAAGATGGTCCACTTTTGCACTGCCTTGCCCTTCTTTGCTCCAGAGAAGCCCACAAAGAGCAGTTAGTCCAACTGATGTTTCTTAGTACAATCAATGTAAAATCTCAGCGCTCTCTTGATCTCCTTGGCCAAGAAACAATTAGGCTCAACACTGATAGTGGCCCAACTGATTATTAAACAGCATGGATGAGGAGCCGTATAGATCATTCAAGTACGCTACCCAGGCATCCTCAGCAAACATGTAGGTGAGCCTTCCCTGCTAGGAATTATTAGATTTATTTACTTTATGCCAGAATAATCTTTGGTCCCCTGAGATAATCATTGCTATCATTTCACTCCAGTGTTTGTGAAAATAGGTTGTTTTTTGCTCTAAGTAGTTGTCTATACTGATTGGTCAAATACTTCTCTTCCTCTTTTGAGGTTTTGTTATTTGGACACACTCCTCATGCGGCTATTCATTTTCTGACAAGATGCGTCAAACCACTGTACAACTCTGCTTGGACTCTTCGACCCTAATGCATGATTACTGAGATTCACACGTATACAAGTCAGCATATTTTCTAAGACCATAATAAACCATGTGATTCTGTCTTCATTTGCCACAGAAAAAGCATCAATACTTTCCGAGACTTGGTACGTGGCCAGGTGTTGAAGATGTGGTGGAGCTAAGCATGTAGTGAGTCTCCGAGGAACGCATAAACCTAAAGGCAAACCTTGTCAACCTCCTCCAAACTCCTCAAAGTATAGAGAGACAGAGATTGCTTCCTACGTAATCCATTACTTTAAAATACATATAAAGTCCATACTGTCAAGCTGAAACAAACATATAGTCAATAGGGCAGCCGTAACGGCCAAAGCTAAAGGTCTGCACTGCCGGGGTATCATTCTCAAAACGACTGTTCAAGCATAAAAAACACATTATTTACCAATTATTGACCCTGCACCATCTCCTCCTTTTTAGACACTCACTGGGATGGGCACTTTGCATGTTAATGCAGTGGTAGCAGCCTTGGCTCTGGTGGAATGAACACTCAGACCTTCTGGAGGCTCATTCTTAGCCAATGCTTAACTTAATACAGAGAACTGTCCACCTCAAGATGGTCTACTTTTGCACTGCCTTGCCCTTCTTTGCTCCAGAGAAGCTCACAAAGAGCGGTTCGTCCAACTGATGTTTCTTAGTACAATCAATGTAAAATCTCAGCGCTCTCTTGGGGTCCAAGTGATGAAGTCTCTCTTTTTCTTTAGAAGAATGAGGCAGAACAAAGAATGTCAGAAGGGTGATGGCTCGTACGACATGGAAAAGCATCACTACCTTCGACAGGAACGCAACTCTAGTACTTAGTACCAGTTAGTCCACAAAAAGGTGGTATAAGATGGCTGGATCGAGAGGGCTTAAATCTCACTCGCATGACGTGCTGATGATATCACAACTAGAAAGACCGTTTTTTAGGGCAGGAGGTGAAATGGACAACTGTGCACTGATTCGAAATAGATAAACCATAGGAAATCGAGTACAAAATTCAAGTGCCACAGAGAATTCATAAAGGACTTTGGCTGAAACATATGTTGCAAAACTTTAAGAAAACACATTACAACAGATGATCTGAAAAAGGGCGGCTGGTTCGGCAAATGTAAAAAGGCAGAGAGGACCGACAGATAACCTTTAACAGTGCTCACTGCATGTCTTTGCAGGGCCAAATATAAAGTAAAGAACAAGACATCTAACAGTTTGGCGTGCAACGGATCTGTGTGGCATGTGCCACATTAAGCCACAAATTTATCCCAGTGACTTGGGAAAACTAATTTAGTGGAAAGGCACCTGGCTGCCAGAATTACATCAACAACTTCATGGGGGAGATTGAATGAGATCAAGTGCTGCCTCTCAGTTTGCATGCATAGAGATGGAGGTTGCCATGCCCGGGTGCAAGACCATGCGCTGCTGAATTAACAAAAGATCCTACTGAAGCAGCAGCCTGATCTAAGGACAGATGCTCAGGTTCAGACTTCCGGGTACCACACTCTCCTGGCCCAATCTGGCGGCATGAAGATGACTTGGGCCCTATTGTTGGTGATTTTATTTAGAACTTGGGGCAGAAGAGGTAGTGGTGGGAAGGCATAAAGGAGTCACGTACTCCACACTAGGCGGAATGCGTCTCAGAGAAAAAGCTTTCTTGGAAACGCCACTGCACAAAAGCGCTGACACTGCATGTTCTCAACAATGGCGAAGTGATCGAGCCAGGTCTCCCTCTATTTCTGTAAGACGTCCTGAACCACCTCCGGTTGAAGCTGCAATTTATGATTTGCTAAGCTTCAAATGTTGAGTTCGTCCACCTCCGTGTTCAAAGATCCTGCCAGGTGATTGATGACCTGGGCGCTGCCCTCACAACATTTCTAGAGGCGCAGAGCATCACAACAGAGGGCGTAGGACCCCATACCACCATACTTGTTGCAGTACAATATAGTGGTGGTGTTGTTCATGAGGATTTGCACAAGCCTCTCTTAGATTGTTGGTAGGAATTCCTTTAATACCAAGAGAATTGCCTGCAACTCCAGCAAATTGATGTGGAGGCGGGTCTCCACCAGGAACCAAAGTCCTCTCATCTTCACCTCTCCCAGATGGCCTCCCAAACCCAATAATGATGCGTCTTTCACCACCGTCAACACTGGATAAGACAGGAAGAGGGGTCTGCTGCTGGTCCAATTGCTGTCGAGCAGGCATCAGACAGGTTACCAACTGATTTTTCAAGACCTATGAAGATCAGCTAGTTCTGAAACTGTCAGAATTGTACAGCTCCCCATACGGCTGGACACTTTCCACAATTAATATACCAGGCCCTCCTGTTCTCCATCCCCAAACCGGGGCGTGACCCACTTCAGATCCCATGCTGAGCAGCAACTTTAAGATACTTAGTAAAATCCTATCAATGTGATTACTGGAACTCATCCGACCACACTGGTTTCATATCTGGCAGATCCACATCCCTCAACATACGCATACTACAAAGGCTTCTAGAAGAAGCACTATCAGGAGGGCCATACTCGGCATGTTTGATACTAAATTTTAAAAAGGCTTTTCATATGTTGGATTAGGACAACATATTCACTGTCCTCCGATCAATGCTTGTAGGAGACAAGATGTTGAATTTGATCAAGCTTCTCTACTATGAGCAGTCAGCCAGGGTCAAAATTGGCCAACTGATCTCTGATTCCTTTTCTGTCTGCTGTGGCACACATCAGGGGTGTCTTCTTTAACCACTGCTTTTCGCACTGGTGATCGAGACTCTGCAACATCACCTCCACCAATCAGGGAGAACTTAGGGCATACCACTCAAAGGGGAGACACGTGTGATCTCCCTTTATGCAGATGATGTCTTGATATTCATCAAAGGATTGGGTGTCAACTGGATTAAAACAATCCTGTTCCCGCTACACCCCACATGCCCGGCACATGATGTAATAATGTTCAACAGCCATCAGATCAAATCGGAACTCTTCTCGTTCAGCTACCTGGGCATTCATATATAACATGCCCGCCAAGAGGAAATGGATGGCAATTTAATGAAGGAAGTCTCCTCCCTTCACTCCAAATCCTATTCTGGTGCTCTCTCCCTCTAACGGTGAAGGGCCAAGGTGGCTTTCTCCAAGATGGTGGTGTTACCAAGATTCCTATATTATTTTGTCAAATGGCCTATTCCTGTACCTCGCGGCACATTTCGCACTTTGGAAACAATGCTTGGACACTTGTTCTGGAACATAGGGTGGCGCAGGGCCACCCTGGTTAAGCTGCAACTCCCCAATGATCAGTGAGGTTTGGAGCCCCCATATTTGAACACTATTATCTGAAAGTACAGCTTCATTGTCCAGCTAGCTGGTTTGCTGGCTGCAATCTGTCAGAGGTGTGCATAGGGAACAGGCAAAGCACCCTAACTGCGCATCACGCACTGTTTCTCCCGAAATCAGTCTTACCCAAGACCTCCAATAACTTTCTCCGTATTGCCCATAGTTACCACCACAGGGCCCTATGGGCCTCCCCTACCATGATGACGTATGTGCCTGAGATCTTTCAGGAAAGCCTGCGTGCCTTCTGAAGTGTCACGGGCTGGGGCAGGGCAGACACCTGAGAGGATTCGGGGATTAGTATAATTGGCAACTTGTTTCAGGATGGTGTCCTGATCCCCTCTGACTTACTGTCAGAGAAGACTTGCCTCCCGGCGAGTTAGTTCCTAAAAAATAGGCGCATGATCACAGAACTGGGGCGCCTCTGGGAAACTACGACCTCTGAACCCCCTGTGTACCCACTAATCAAAGTCCTGTTCACACTGGGATCCAGCAGGAGGCTCATCTCCTGGATTGTCAAAGCCATCCCAGACAGGATCGCACACCCATTATCAACATACAGACAGAAGTGGGAATATAACATGGGACGCCCGACCCTAAAGGTGTGGCAGAAAGCGTTTGCACATCCATACAAAGTTTCTTGTATGGCACAATTTCAGTACATACAACAGAACATACTATATAGGGCTTGCTTGGCCCTGGCCCAGCTCCACAAAATCTACCCCACGGAAACATCGGATTGCCCCTGCTGTCATGCCCCCAAGCAGATATTCTCCACATAATCTGGGACTGCTCATTAACACAAACCTTTTGGACCACAATCTGCATAATCCTCACCCAGACTGCTGGCTGCGACAACTTTACTCACGTTGAGAGTTACTTACTGGGGCTATATAAGTGCCAGAAGACTAAAGGAGTGATCAACCACTTCGCTGACCTAGCCCCCCTGTTGGCCAGGTATACGATTACAGTGCACTGAAAAGCTCCTTCCCTGCCAGGAGTCACATAGTGGCGTTTCACAGTTGTATGTTGGGCAGACACAGAGTCTGTGCTCTGCACAGAGATGAGGTGCGTGGCCTTCATTCGCGCCTCATTGCAGCTATATGGGCCAAACAGCTCCTTGCGTTCCAAAGTAATGACCATGATTATACCAGCCCGCCCTAGACCAGCCTATATTTTGAGCTACGCTACCACTGTCCACCTCTCAATGGGCAACTTTCAATATATGACTCAGAACTCCCCAAGCAGATGCCAGCGATTAAGGTGTGGATGCCCCACCCGCGAATGCACTTGACCACTGAAAGTGCCACACTCTACTCCTAGGATGCACCGCACAGGATGAAGCTTGATATTCTTTTGTATTTTGGTTTAGATTCTCTTTTCGTTTTATATTGTTGCACTTTATTGTATTCGCCACTGCTGCACTCTTCAATATGCCTCTTAATTATGTCTATGCCACGCTAAATAAAAAACGCAATAAAGGTGGTCAAAAATAAATAAATGGTGGCCTCATGCACCTCAGCACCGACTCCAGATGGTGTCGCAAGTAAACACCATCACTGGACGCTGACGTCAGTTTATTATTTTTTACCCAGTCTGCAGCCTCAAACGCAGAATGTTAACAACCACCATTAAAGTGTGCTAATTACTAACTTCGGACCTTTTTAGATGTTTAAAAAAGAGGCTACTCTAAAAACAGGGAGGCGGAAGGGCAGTGAGAAATCAGCAGTTACATAGAGTATCCACCAAAAAGCGAATTACCGAAGGCAAGTAACTTGTCTTCTGATGGTTACTACTAAGAGCAGATTCCTCACTTTAGAACAGATACCAAAACGGTACCTCCCCGAGCCGGTAAAAGGTTCTTTCCACTGAACATGAATGTCAAGGCAGTATTGCTTATTAAACATATGCACTGTTGCCTAGGTTGTAGCCTGGCAAATGGCAAAGACAGGCTCTAAGACCTTCTTATTACTGATTCTTGGAGAAAGTAGCAGATGTTAATATAGAGGACTACTTACCTTGATAAGCTGCTCTGTGCACAACTTTCCCCTTCACTCCAGAGAACCATACAAAAAGCTGACTCCCTTCCACAGCCCTTGGTACAGTCAAATTAGAAGTTTAAGGCCCTTTTGGGGTCCAACAGAGGGAACCCCTTCTCCTCTTTCGATGGCTGAGGTGGATCAAACAACACTGTAGAGTGATTAATTGCCCAACATCGATGGGACTTGTGGCTTCTGGGAAGAAAGCCACCCGAGCACTCAGCACCAAGCTATCTGAGAAAAAGGTGGTGTAGGGCGGGTGCTCTGAAAGTACCCGAAGATCACTTGTGCTACGAGCGGACTTAATCACGATAAGAACAACAATCTTTCAAGGTCCAGGGGTGCATCAAATAGCTACGGATTAAAATGTGTACACATGGGACATGTCAAAGCCAAGACCAAGTTAAGATCCCATTATGGCATCACAAACAGTTTATGAGGAAATAAGTATCAAACTTTCAATAAATCTTTACACAACTAGTTAATTAAACAAGGATGTTTGGTCCAGCAAACAAATGGCCAAAAGGGCCAACAAGTAGCCTTTCATAGTGCCCACCCAAGGCCTTGCTTGACCAAAGACAAAAAAAACAAAAGGACATCCAACAGCTTTGCTTGTTGGGGGTCAGTCTTGTGAATGCCACAACAGACCACAAATTCATCTCAGTGCTTGGCACAAAAGGATTTCGTGGAAGTATGCCTAGAGGAAAGGATGACATCCACCACTTCAGGCGGCAAGTCAAACGCATTCAACTACCATCACTCAATCTCCCTGCATGTATGTGTAGGCTGCAGAGATTTGGTGGATGACCCTGTTCTGTTGCTGAGAAAGGACGTCCTCATAAAGTGGATCAATCCCCAGGAACAATGATGGCTTAGGCTAAGTCATTCTTGATCTTTTTTCAGAACTCATGGCAAAGGTGGGAAGGCATGCAAGAGTCCTGTGTTCCATTCCAGTTGGAATGCATCCCCTAATGAGTGTTCTTGTGGAAACTCTAAAAAGCACTAGGCATTGTTGGCAGTGGCAAACAGATCTAGCTAGGGCTTTCCCCACTGCTGAAAGAAACCCTGTGCCATCTCTGATTTAGCTGCCACTCATATACTGCCAGAGGTCACCTGCGCAGCTTGTCTGCTCTGGCACTCTAACTCTGCTAGGTGGTTCACGATCAGGAAATGCCATGATAACCAACCACCTTCAGAGACGCACAACCTCCTGACACAGGACCCAAGACCTAACTTGGCCCCGCTTGTTGCGGTACCACATGGCAGTAGATTTGTCCCTGAGAACCTATCCCTTGATAAACTACAAGGAGGCCTTCAACGTCAAGTAAATGGCCCACAGCTCTAAAAGGGTGATATGGAGGCAGGTCTTTGCATGAGATCAGTGTTTTCTGTTCTCCACATCTCTCAGATGACCGCCCCAACCCAGTGGTGAGGTATCTGCACCACTGTCAGTTCTGAGTTGGGTAGGAAGAGGGGTCTGCCGCTGGTTAAACTGAATTCGTGCAGCCACCACTGCACATCCTTTCCTGCCTCCTCCGAAATCTGGATAGGGACAGAGAGGTTTCCCTGGTGCTGGGCTCACTGAGACTTCAGATACCACTGCAGAGCTCGTATGTGGCACCTGGCATGGTCGACAGACAAGTAGGATGCAGGAGGCCAGTAGGTGTCAGAGCCATCCTCAATCAGACTGAGGACTGGTTGAAAAATCACGCTCATAGAGCGAATGTCCTGAACTCGTCGTTTGAGAGGGAAGACCCGAAAGTGCACAGTACCCAGGACACCCCAAGTAAAAAAGAGCCTCCGCGAAGGAGACGGGTGTTGATTTGGCACATAGATTGTGAATCCCACTGTCGTCTGGAGGTGATCTACAACTGTGGCGAGCCCGCCTTTATAAGCCAGTTGCCGAGGTAGGGGAAGACTGGCATCCCGACCTCCAAAGGTATGCTGCGACCACTGCCATCAATTGAGTTAACACTAGGGAACGGGGCGCCAGAGTGCCTGGCTCTAAGACTGCAGCACTGTAGTGAGGCTCCTTGCACTGGGTGCACCACCCAATGTAATATGTCTCTTATTATGATGCTCTAATGCCATCCTGCCACTCACGCTGACAGCTCAGATATGAGGCACCCTATAGGCATCTTCGGAATCCTGCTGTGAGGCCAGCCAACGGTATTCACTGGTGCAATCACCCCCACGGATGGCTGGAACAAGATGGCAGCATCCTTGATGCAGGCCAATTGTGGTGTGCAGCAGAGTGGCGCTCGGTCGCTACTTCCTGGGAAGGGGGCCCCGTGACTGCAGGGTGCCAGCAGGCTGCTGAGGTGCGCTCCCTGCTTCAGAGGAACATGGAGCCCACAGACGAGGAAGGAAGGCTTGCCAAGGGGGAGCAACTGTCTGAATGGCGCAGAGGTGGTAAGGAGTGTGAGGCACTCTGGAACCCTTTGGTGGGGTGGAGGCAGGTGAAGTAGATTGGGGCTGGTCCTGTCTGACCCCAACAAATCAATGGAGTGTGGCAGTGAGAACTGGAGGGGGCTGTGAGGTCCGTTGTGCCCCCCCAGCCCCAGGTGAGGTTGGATGACCCTGTGTGAGTAGGGGGCTTGCCAGATGTGCGGAGTCTGGGCCGCGCCTCTTTGCTCCTAAAATAATGGTGCTAAGGGAGCACTGAAGGGACGTGCTGCTGGTGCAGAGGTGGAGACTGGTGTACAGCAGCGCAGTGAGGGACCTGATTAGGACGATTTCATCTGGCTCAATAGAATATTGCTATCAGGGGGAGCAGTGTACTGACCTTTTCAGCCCCGGGCTGCATCCTATAGCTGCTTGAAAGCTGCTGCAACACCATATCCATCTATCCAGACTTTACTAGAGCGGCCCAGGAGGCCAGACGTGAATACCTGCCTGTGAAGTGCAAACTTCACCAGGCAGGAGTCACCTATGTAATTTTTGTACCCAGCATGCCTTAAAGTCATTGACTGAAATAAAGCCCACATTTTTTTCGAAACCACAGAGCGCAAGTGCGTTTCTGAAGACACTGCTTACTGAGGTTAATGGGGGGGCTATCCTGAGGCGAAACATCTCCCTGGGCGACTTTGAGTGATGTGAAATGATAAATATTGCCACTCCGTGGGGAGCTGCTATGATCCCACGGACCCAAGCAGAGATTTCCAAGGCACAGATATTCCCCCGCCCATGGATGAAACATGTTTCACACACCGCAGGAACGATTATCGGGGCAGACTGTGCACTGGCCCGTGGCGTACTTCACTGGACACTGTACTGACTACATAAGTTATGGCCTGCATCATGTTGAATTGTAGGACAACTTGAAGGAGACTGCCGGATCGGCACAATGGATCCTATGACCAAAAAACACTTACCAAGATAGGCCACTACATGGTGGTCACATAAAAAATTCCATCCTTACCAAAGGCCACTAAGTAATTTATTTTACAACAGCACCCGGCTGGTGCTATGCCTTTTTTTGAGGTGGTGCTCTATGGCAAGCACTCTGAGCTTCTCTCTGGGCAATCCCTATGTTGGCACTACTTGGTTTGTGCTGGTTAATGGTGCCAGTTGGCGCTTGCATGTGGTGGGAGTGAGAGGCAGCTTCATTGGCGGGCTGGGGATTGCTAGTGTGGGTGAGGGGGGATAGGGATGTTTTTTGAGGTCTTTGTCCATTGTTGAGAGAGGGATGACCGGAACACAATTTGCCCATAGGCGCGTGGAACAGTTCCTTCCCTATATGGGGACCTGGCCCCATGACTTATTACACCTGCATAGTCCAGAACATTGCACAAAACATTGCCATGACACAGGGTAATGGGCAGGGACGACCTGGTGGAGGTACAGTGCTCACACTGATGACAAGGAATGTGCGAGATGACATGTGCAGTACATGGTAGTAATAGCGGTACTGCAGGAAACTCTCTTGGGGGTCGTGTGAGCCTCCCTGCCACTGACAAATGGTGCATCTATAGAGCCCTAGCACCCAACTCCACTTATGAGAGAGGAGTGGCGATGCTGGTCAGACGCGGGACACCTTTTAGATTACTACACAAGGCCATTGACACTCAGGGATGATATATTATAGTCTAGGCATTGATACACCATAAAAATGTCACTATTATAAACACATAAGACTGAACATTGATGACTCAGAAATTCTCACACAGGTTTGTGGTAAATGGTAGTTATTATCTCCTTGTACAGTCCTAGGTGGGGGAAAGATTTCAATCTAGTGCTCAATAAACATTTTGACTGCTCGAATGAAGCTAGTCACTCACACAATGCTGCTACTGCCACCCTTTCAGACATGAGGACAGAGGCATTGGTGGACATATGGCACCTGTGGCACCCTACCCTGGCAGAGGGCACACACGTGTTCTCCGCCCACGGTTACACTGCAAGGCTTGACTATTGGCTTGGGTCCAGTGACATCTGCGCTTGGGCGAAAAAATGTGGCCACGTTCCCAGCACTTTCTCTGACCATGCCTCGGTCAAATTATAGTTCGAGCTGCCCCACTTCCAGCACTGTGCATTCACCTGGAGGCTCAATCCAGAGGTTTTAATAGACACAGTATTCTGTGACAAACTCAGAGTAGAGATCACAGACTTGTTCAGCAAACTGACGGTTCAGTTGACTCGGTTGGCACTGTCTGGGAGACCTTTAAGGACTACCTGCGCTGTTTATGTATCGCTAAAAAACAAGGGCCCGTAGAGCGCCGAGAGAGCACCTGGACAGGCTGGAGGCAGAGATGAAACTCTTAGAGTCCAAAGGGCAGAGTCAACTGTTTGCTCACGCGATGCCTGACATCTGAGCCAAACTGAACGATTTCACTGAGACAACTGATCAAAAACTCAAACATCTTCACAAATTTGCAACCGCCAGATAATACTGTGAGGCAGAGCGCCCAAGTAGAACATTAGCTAGGCTGCTGCGATGAGATCCTTCACAGAGGAGATTCTCCAACTTGAAAGTAGAGACCGTGTATGAGGCGGAGGAGATACTGGAGGAATTGGTGCAAAACTATATGTCCCTCTAAACAAAGTACAACTCTGTCTCCGCCCGATTACCTGGTGTATTTTAATCAAATCGCACTAGCATGGCCCAAAGGGTCCCAACTCCTAATCCTTGCGGAACCACTCACTCTAGATGAGATTGTGGAAGTCATTTCAAGTCTGCCTACCTGTAAAGCATCAGGAGGTGATGCGACTCCCCTCAGAGTTCTACAACACACATTCCCTTATACTTGCTCCACCAGTGCTTCAGGTGTATAATGAGGCGCTCACAAGGGGCTCCCTCCCCCCATCTTTAGGAAGGCCGTGATTATTACTTTACTTAACCCTGGTAAGCCCTCATCGTGGTGCGACTCATAACGCCCGTAATCTCTCTTCAACAATGATTTCAAATACTTGCTAAAGTGCTTGCTAACTGGATGTTGTTGCTTTTTCCGAACCTGGTCTTACCAGACCAGACGGGCTTTATCCAGGGGAGATCAACATCCCATAATATTCGTACCTTTTTCGCACTACTACACCAGTTGAGCCGGTCTTTGTAGATGCAACTAAGGCGTTCGACTCCTTGGAATGGGCATTCCTCCTACCCGTCTGTGAGATGCTGGCTTTGTATATGGTGCAGTTATGTAAGTGGGCTCCCTGCACCAATCGAGACGACCCTTATGGTGATTTCAGTGGTCTTAGACAACCTTAGAAAGCTCTCTAAGTGGTAACTGTGGAAAGCAGCCTTCAGGCTTAGTGGAAAGCAGCTTGTTTTACCAGAACATAATCTTATATATAGATTAAGTGAAAAAGAAACACACAGTGTATTTATAAAAATATGTATTTATTATAAGACACTTAATAACACATACAGATATCTCCTACACAGAGATATACACAATGCACACACTAATTCTCAATAGAAACAGGTAAGTAGCACGAATACACAGTGGGCGCCAAAGGGAGACCAAACCATATACTAAAATAGTGGTATGCGAACCACGACTCGAGTCAAGACTATACCGATAAGACGTAGAAGTGCCGGGGACCCAAAGAACCACCCGAGGTAAGTAACCAGTAAACCCACGGATGCCGTGTGCAGAGTGGGAACATGACCACGGGCTCAATACACGTCAATGGGTAAGTCGCGGTTGCAATTTTAAAGAAGGACCCTTCCCAGTGGACCCTGAAGAAACACCATGAAAGACAGAAGGTCGGAGAGCCACCCCACCCATGGATACCCTAGGAACCAGGATACCTACACCAGGGAAGCCGGGAGCATTGGTGTGAAGTGGCATCGGAAACCACCGTCAAACTCAATGGAGGACTTTAGGAAGATGCCGCTGCTGGAGACGGGAAAAGTGTCCGGTGGAACCCAAAGGTGGATTCAAGATGAGAATTACCTGCAAGTAGAGGGGACAGAGTCTATGCCAAGTGGAAGTGACCAGGAGGCCCGGAAGACGAATGCCCACCAAAGTCGAGTGTTGCAGGAGAGCTGACGGTGACCTTGAAACTGCAGCTGTGCGGACCAGGCGACGCTGTGGAAGACCAGGAGCCATGCACGAGCTGTCCCACGTAGGATGTCAAGTGTTGAGGGGTCGGTGTCCGTCGGAAACACCAACAAGCCTAGGCAACTGCAACCAACATGGACAGTGAAGAAGGTACAGTGTCGGGACCAGCAAGGTCCAGGTGACTCACCGCAAGCAGGGAATTCAGGGCAGGCCCCGAGCAATCAGGGGAGCCCGCAAAAATCAAAGGAGACCCTCCGAAGGAACCACAGGCCAAAGGCACTGGAGTCGCAAGAGGACCTTGAGCAGCTCACCAAGGATGCAGGCCCACGGTGCAAGTGATGCAGTGAGGACGAGATGCTTGAGGTTGGGGCTACTAGGAGCCTGAAGATCTTGGAGGAAGGAAGCCAACAAGCCTTTGCAACAGCAAGTCGACGCAGTGCACAGGGGTTCGGTTCCTGCAGCTCCAACGAGGGATACTGGCCTCAAACTTGGTGAGAGGACAGGGCAGGCCTCAAGGGATGTGAAGAACCACCACCTGTGTTGCTGAGCCGTTCGTAGTCCGTGGGAGCCCAGGATCAGCAGACTGGTCAGCTTAGTTGCGGTGCCTGCAGATACAGGGAAGTGACTCCTTCACTTTAAGGGAGATTCCTTCAGGTGTCTTGGATGCCCACAGGCCTTGGAAGGTTCCTGTATGGAGCACAGGCACGGACGTTGCAGCAGATGAGCAGGGCGACGAGATCAGGAGAAGCAGGAGTTTTCCCGGTTGCAGCCTTGATGCCTAGAGCGAAGTCCAGCGAACTCTAGAGCGCCCAGATGGTCAAAGAAGAAGTGGTGTCTTGAAATGAATCTTATCCCACGACGAATCTATGGACCCACCCTCAGGTAAGCCCTTAAGTACCCTAAGGAAAGGGTTGGGACGATTCAGGGTTCCCTCCCAGGGGAGGGGTCGGACAGTAGGGAGGATACTCCCATGTCCTTTATCCAGTTTCGCGCCAGAGCGGGAGCCAACGGCTCCCTGAGCTGGTTTGAACTGGACTATGCAAGGAGGGCACCAAATGTGCCCTTCCAGCAGACTGAGTGGTGCTGGCAAGCGCTCCCACCCGGCCCCAATACACTAAACCCTGTCTGGGAGGTGGTCACACCTCCCTGTGACAGGAAACCTATTGTTCTGCCTTCCCCTGCTCGAGTTTGGCTCAGCAGCAGGATGGCAGAATTGTGTCTCTGGTTGGCAGAAGCCATGTTGTGCTGTCCGGGTCTAGAAGACTTGTACTGGGAGCACTGAGGGTCTCCCGGAGGAGCTTTACAACATGTTGAAACCAAACATGACAGGGTTTGGTACAGTCAGTTTAGAGATGGTCATCGCGTAATGACGCATGGCTACTCTATGCATCGTAATGGCTGATGCACTTACAGCCCGGGAGAATGGACTCCGAAGGCTGTAGGGGTGTCCTGCTCATGCAGGGGCACCCTCACACTTATAACCGAGCAACCTGCCTTCAGGATTGAAAGGCCTGCTTTAGGGATGACTTACAGGTTTTAAGTGCAGTGACCTTAGATATAGGGAAACATATATTTTGTAAGTGGTGCTAGCACCAGCTTACACAGGCTGCAATGGCAGGCCTGTAGTTACAGTTTGAGTGGTCCCCAATGGGTGGCATAATGCATGCTTCAGCCTATGGGGGACCCCTGGTGTACCTATGCCCTGGGTACCGCAGTACCATAAACTAGGGACTGATAAGGGTATACTAGTGTCAATCTGGGATGTACCCAAGTACTTACCATACCAATTTAGGGGAGAAAGCACAGAGACTGTGGTCCTGAGTAGCAGGATCCCAGTCAGACTAGTTAGAAACAGCATGGCATCAGGCAAAAAGTGGGATTAACCATAAAACAGATCCTACTTTCCTCCACCGTCCCATTAAGAATGGGATTTTACCTGGGGTTCATAAATTGGATTAAGCTACTCTACCAGGAGCCTACCGCTAGGATTAGGGTGAACGGTCTCTTATCACCCTTGTGGGTCAGTAGGGGCACGAGGCATGTCTGCCCACTATCCTCTTTGCTGTATGCATTGGCATAAGAGCCACTTGCATGTGCAATCCGCCAACTGTAAGCATCTAGGGTCCAGAGCTTCTCATCGTGCAGCTTGTTCAGTGGTGGAAACCTTTGTGTGTACGGCTTCGCGTGTTTTGTGATGAATCCATTACCCTTCCTCTCCACAGGAGCCACAGGCGCGTAAGGCACTGGGTTTGTTTGCCAACTCATCTCACAGACAACCTGGTCTAGACCCTCCACCGTGCAATGCAGTCAGAGGCCCAATGATAAAAACTGCAGGCCAGAATAAGATGGGAGGCTGACCTGTGAATGCTGTGAGCAGATAAGGAATGGGTATACTGCTGTGAGCAGCTGGGAGAGCGGTCCCTAAGGACAGGCTGTGCCTTATCGACTTTAATTATTTTATCAGCTATATCATACTCCCCTTAGTGTGACCGGATGTGGGGGAGAAAACAAGGGGGAGATAGAGGAAAAAATACAAAAAGGCTTGTCCTCCTTTCTAAATACATATTAATCAAAAAGAGCCCTTCTGTGAGAAAGGGAAGGGTTGTTTTTCTTTCCACTCACATGTCCGTTAGGAGAATGGTGAGTTTTCCTTAAATGACCCACACCTACCAGGGTTTCCCATTGATGCCATGCTTCATCATTGGGTTCTTCCCGTTCAGCTGTGGAACGGGGCGTGCTACTACCTACGATTTACGTGGGAGCACTTATATGTGGTAAAAGATCTATTTTTAGGATGAAGTCTATGGACAAAAAGAGGAGTGGGAGAGAAAATTAAAACACCGGGTTTTGTAAGAGAGAAAAAAAAAGTTTTAATTTTTACCTCAAACCGGTATGATTAAAAACATAGGGGAATAGGGGAACTTGGGGGGGGGGGGGGATCAATGGGCCCTAGTTCCGCTGGCCGACATGTTTCTAGCGCTACCCCAAGGCTATCCTTCAGGACCAAGAAAGGATACTCCCTGATACCACTTTAATATTCTCTCCTATTTAAGAGAAATAGACTGTGAAGAAAAATATGGTGAAATACATACAGGACCGATTGGTGTTTGTATCAGTATATTCTGTTGTAAAAATATCTGTTGCTGCCAAAGTGCAACATGAGACCATATGGGGGGAGGGACTCCTGAAGTCAAACTTTTGTCAAGGCTACTCCCTTGCTAAGGGTGGCGCGGGCGGGCCTCCAACAGATATTTTTACAACATAATATACTGATACAAACATCAACAGTGGTGTATGTATTTCACTATATTTTTCTTCACAGTCTATTTCTCTTATATGGAGAGAATATTAGAGTGGTATCTGGGAGTATCCTTTCTTGATCCTGAAGAATAGCCTTGGGGTAGCGCTAGAAACATGTCAACCAGCGGAACTAGGGCCCATTGATCCTCCCAAGTCCCCCTATTTCCCCATATTTTTAATCATACTAGTTTGAGGTAAAAATTAAAACTTATTTTTTTCTCTCCTACTAAACCAGGTGTTTTTAATTTTTCCTCCCACTCCTTTTTTTGTCAATAGACTTCATCCTAAAAATAGATCTTTTACCACCTATAAGTGCTCCCACGTAACTCGCAGGCTGTTGCACACCCCTTCGGCAGCAGAACGGGAAAACCTAATGATGAAGCATGCCACCAAGGGGAAACCCTGGTGGGTAAGGGTTATTTAAGCAAAACTCACCATTTTCCTAACAAACTTGCGAGTGGAAAGAAAAACAACCCTTCCCTTTCTCACAAAAGGGCTCTTTTTGATTGATATGGATGTGGGGAAGACCTGGACTTCTCCTGCCGAAGATGCAAAGCCCCCGCGGCAGACTTTATCTATTTGGCCTGGTACTGTGCGCGCATAGGGGAGTACTGGGACGAAGTATTTGGCTGGATTTCGGACATGATTGATGAGCCCATACAGTCATCCTTGAAAATGGCCCTGTTAGGATGCACTGCGGCAGTGAGGAAGGACTTCCAGCGCTTTGTCTCCCATGTTTTGAGCGACCAGCGAAACTAGGGCACATTGATCCCCCCAACTTCCCATATTTCCCCATATTTTTAATCATACCGGTTTGAGGTAAAAATTAAAAGGTTTTTTCTCTCCTACTAAACCAGGAGTTTTTAATTTTTCGGCCCACTCCTCTTTTTGTCCATAGACTTCATCCTAAAAATAGATCTTTTACCACCTATAAGGCCTGCATATGGAGCAGAGAGAAAGTTCCTACAGGAGGACAATGGCTAAAAGGCATGATATACTGTAATACTCAATTGGAAATGTGCTATTCTACATTGTCAGCTGCCAGGAGTCCCAGAGATATTTGGGGCCCCCTACAGATGTTTTTATTATGTACAACTACCCAAGTTACTTAACCTGGCACCAACATCGCCCGAGAGGTGAAGTTGGATCTGCTGCTTGGTCCGGCATTTGGCTATATATTGCTATGGCTAAATCTTATCTAACACTGGCCTCAGACCTTTCTATGAAGTAGGAAATAGCAGAAATAAAACCCAGTTTCAATCTCCAAGAATTCAATCCTCTCTGTCTCCTTTCTACAAAAGAGACAGAACTTTTTGCAGCAAAATGACAAATGGTCCTACGAAAGCCACTCTGATGTAGGTGGAATAGGCGGTGGGATGGAAAGGAATGCCAGGGGGTAGCCCTGTTGGACTATCTGCAGGACCCATCTGTCAGAAGTTATGGCTTGCCACCCTGGAAAAAAATGAGTGATCTCAGATCACATGGGTTGGTCATGTGCCACTAAGGAGAAATTAAAGCGTCTTGAAAGCAGCTGGAAACTGAGAAATGTGTTGCCCCAACGGGTCTGGAAGCAGGCTGCCAGTTCCCTGACTCCGAAAGGAGTGGGGCACCTGTTGTTGGGGTGGTGGCCCTTGACGTTGCGTGAAAGCAAAGCCCCTAGTGATACCTCAAAAGGGAAGAAAATGTTGAGGATATGGGCTTACGGCGTGGAAAGTCTGAGAGCATGCATAGTAGCTCTAGTCTCTTTAAAGCACTCCAGGGAGGAGTCTGCCTTCTTGCCAAAGAGGCAAAACCCTTCAAACGGTATATTCATGAGTAATGCCTGATTGCCACCCAAGAAGCCTGTGGATCTTATCTAAGCATGGTGGTGGAGCAGCACACTAGTTCCAACCACTCTGCCTAAACAGTCAATTAAGCCCAGGGCTGGCCAGATAACATATTTGGCTGCGTCCAGGCCATCTTGAATGGTTTGCTCCAAATTAGCGCTGAGGTTGTTTGGGACTGATGGCAAGATTTTTGATATCATGTCCCATTAAGCGTGAGCGCTGGTACTCAGTAAACAGATGGCATTGACTAATCTGTGGGCAAGGCTAGTAGAAGATTGTAGGAAAGTAGGATCATTCTGGCATAGATACCCCAACATTTTGCCTGGTGTCAGTATGTTTTCACTGTAGTTCAGTGGGATCCCGCTAACCAGGACCCCAGTGGCAGTGCTCTCTCCTCTGAATTTGCTGGTAAGTACTTTGTACACCCCACAATTGGCATACTGGAGTACCACTGTAATTCCCTAGTATATGGTACTGAGGTACCCAGGGCATTGGTACACCAGGGGTCTCCCATGGATTGCAGCATATATTGTGCTACCCATGGGAGTCGATGCAAACGGTGTCTGCAGAGCTGCTATAGCAGTCTGCGTGAAATGGTGCATGCACCTTTCACTTTAGATATAAGGTTTTCATTATATCCCAGTAACTACACTTTTAACCTATAAGTCACCCTTACGGTAGGCCCTTCAGTCCAAGGGCAGAATGCATGGTTCTAAGTGTGTGGGTACCACTGCATGAGCAGAGGTATCCCTACAAACTCCAGACTCCATTCTCTGGGCTTTGTAAATGAGGGACAGTCATTTTAAGGTATGTAGTGGACACTGGTAAGTTGAGATGTCTAACTACATAATGGCTGCCCGAACCTGGTCATGTTTGGTATCAAACATGTTGGACTCATGTAACTACACTGGTTCCAGTGTTAGTTGCATGATACCCGGAGAGCTCCTTAGAGGCCCTCCCAGTGCCTACCTTGGTAGACTTACAGAGGCTGCCTCCCAGCCCAGGTTGTTGCCGGCCTCAGACACTGTTCTGCCCTCCTGCTGATGAGCTTAACTCAGGCAGGGGAAGCTGAACAAAGGATTTCCTGCGAAGGAGAAGTGTGGCCACCTCTCCATTAGAATTGGTAGGGTGGGGGCACTTCCGAGCACCACCAGACTGCTTTGAAGGGCACATTTGGTGCACTCCTTGCATAAACCAGTTTCACCCAGTTCAGGAGCCCTTGGCTCACGCTCTGGTGCGAAACTACACAAACGACAGGAGAGTGTCCACCTCTCTGTCTACTTCCTCCCTATGAAGGTGCTCAGGGCCCCTCCTGGTGGCCACTTGATTCTGACATGTTGAATCATGGCTCCTGGGAGCATCTGACTGGCTAGGCCAGCAATGTAGCGCCCCTGACCAACCCCCCCCCCCACCCCCCGAAAGGTGGGCGACCGCAGAAGAGGCCCTTCCCATTTTTAGGGTTACTTAAGGGCTCCTCTCAAGGGTGGGTCCTTAGATTCATACAGACATCTTCAAGGACAGACTGCCTGTCTTCCTAACATCGTCTAAAAACTTTTCTGCTGGTTGACACTGGAACTCTGTAATTTCTTCAAGCCAGAACTAAAGGCAAGACTGCTCTCGGCGGGAAGACTCCTGCTGCAACTTTGTCTCCACGCTCTTCAAGTTTTTGCAACTCCATTGCCATGCATCCTCTGAGTCAGCAAGGATTCTGCCTGCATCCAAGCCAGAAGGAATCTCCCTTGGAGTGGAGTCACTTCCCTGCATCCTCAGGCACCTCTACATCGACGACCGGTTTGCTGATCCTGTTGTCCCACGGACACGGCCCGGCAACACAGGTGGTGGTTTGTTGGTTCTCCAGAGGCTTGACCAGTCTTCCCTGCAACTTGGGTGACTGTAATCCCTATCCAGCCGACGTGAACTGCCTCCCTGTGCACCGCGTCTGTTTGCCGTTGTCAAGGCTTGTTGGCTCTCTTCACAGAAGATCTTTTAGCTCCAAGCAGCCCCGGCCTCCAGCATTGCACAGCTCCAAGAACGATGTCCTGCCTACATCCTCTGCACTGTGGGCCTTCATCTTCTGTGTGCTGCTGAGGCTCTCCAGCGACTCCCTGTGCCTGCTGCCAGAGGGTCCTCGAAGGGGCTCCAACGATTTCTGCTGGCTCTCCTGCGTTCTGGGGGCCGGCCCGGACTTACCCTTGCTGGGTTAGTCCCACAGACCTTGCTGGTCCACATCCAAGCGTCTTTCTCTTCAACCAGACTGATGCAGCTGCCAATGCTTGTTGGTGGTCCTGCCAGCCACTGACCTCCCTGCATTCCTCATCGATCATGGGACAGCTTGTGGACGGCTCCGGTGCTACTGCATTGTCGCACAAGTTACTAACTTGTGTAACGATATATCTGTAAGAGACAGTAGTTAGTGACAGATTCCTTACCTTAGAATATCCCCAGGCGTCAGGCTGGATCCGGAAAGTTTTTTGCGTAGCAGTACCCTTGCGCGTCGGTAGGCGGCATCGTGCGGATCCGCGTCCGTCGTCGGCGTCGTGATCGCCGGGATTACGTCGCGGGCAGTACTTAGACGCCGCCCCTGCGCGCTGACGTCAGTTCTGTACATGACTTTCCGCGCCAGGAACGCAGAGCCATGCAAGAAGCTGACATAGGTGTCTGAAAAATACTAGGGCCCTGAAAGGGATGTCCTTAACCCTAGAAATCAGTTCGCAGAACGGGGAGGATGGGTGGGGCGGTAAGGAATCTGTCACTAACTACTGTCTCTTACAGATATATCGTTACACAAGTTAGTAACTTGTGCATCTGAAAGAGACACGTTAGTGACAGATTCCTTACCTTAGAATAGATACCCCAGCAATACCAACCCCGGTGGTGGGTCTGCGAACAAAGATCAGACAAGGAAGTCCCGGAGGACAGAACGGCCAAAGAAGCCGTCCCTCCGGACCTGACTGTCAAGGCAGTAATGCTTTGTAAACGTATATAACAACTGCAGGTTGCACCACTCTACAGAAGAGTCCATATAAAATACATATGCGAATGTCCGTCCAGTATTTGAAATGATAATGAAATCTTTATTCTTCTTTACAATGATGACAAAACGTAAAGCAAACAGCCACAACAGCCAACGCGTTTCGTTCTATCCCAAGAACTTCATCAGGGCAAGTATATTGAATGGTGCCAAAGAGTTGACCAAGAAATTGCATGCCAAGTCCTCAAGTGTAATCAACTGGCCATTCTCCGTAGACCACCAATTTTCTTTTTAATTATAAAGTGCTGCAGGCAAAGATTAAAATAAGTCGTATTGTGCCTAATAACTGAACTGCAACCGACCCAAATCCGGCTCGGAGGCTCAAATATAAAAAAGGCTGATGTGCCAAAAAAATCCAGTCCTGCACTGCGTAGCCGAAGAGTCGTTTGTTTAAGGTGCACCAAATACTGGACGGACATTCGCATATGTATTTTATATGGACTCTTCTGTAGAGTGGTGCAACCTGCAGTTGTTATATCTGTATTCTTGGTTCTTCTAACCGCCCCCATAGGAACAGCAGGGGCAGCGGAGTTGCACACAATGCGAGTATAAGGCTCTGTGTTGGATATTAACTATTGGGAGGGAAATATAGGGTGGATGGTGCATCACAAAAACCGGGGAGTTTTTGTATGGGCTGGCTGTTTCCTTGATGCTTTGTAAACGTGTGCAGCGAGGCCCACGTAGCTGCCCGACAAATATCCTGCAGCGGAACACCGCGGCCTAAATCCGTGGTAGCAGCCGTTGCCCTGGTGGAATGGGCACGCAGCCCAACAGGAGGCTCCTTCTTAGCCAAAGAATAGCAGGCTTTGATACACAAGGTTACCCAGCGGGAGATGGTTCGCTTGTGCACCGCCCGACCTTTTTGGCGCCCACGTAGCAAACAAAGAGCTGGTCATCCACCCGGAAGTGTTGTGTGCGGTCGATATAAAAGGAAAGCGCACGTTTTGCGTCCAGACGGTGGAGCCTCTCTTCCTCTCTGGAAGGATGCGGAGGCGGAAAGAAGGTGGGCAAAGTGATGGTCTGCCCAATGTGGAAGGCAGTAACCACCTTTGGCAAGAAGGACGGACGCGTCCTAAGAACAACCTTGTCTGGATGGACAGACAGAAAGGGAAGTTTACATGATAGAGCCTGGAGCTCACTCACCCGCCGAGCGGAGGTAATGGCCACCAGAAAGGCTGTCTTCAGAGTCAGAAGACGAAGAGGACAGTTATGTAGAGGCTCAAAGGGAGCGCACATAAGAAAGGTAGGAACCAAGTTCAAATCCCACTGAGGCATCACAAACGGAACAGGAGGGAAGAGGTGTGTAATGCCTTTTAGGAATCTGTTAACAACAGGGGACTTGAAAAGGGAGGGCTGATCAGGAAGCCTGAGGAAGGCCGAGATGGCACAAAGATAGCCTTTGATGGTACCCAGGGTAGAACCCTGTTGGGCCAGGGAAAGAAGGAACAGAAGAACCTCAGAAAGAGGGGCAGAAAGGGGATTCACAGCCTTTGCTGTGCACCATGCCACAAACTTGTTCCACCTGCAGGCGTATACCACCTTAGTGGAGGGACGCCTGGCTGCCAGAATCACATCACAAACTTCGGGAGGCAAGTCAAAGGAATCAACTGCTGCCGCTCAATCTCCACGCAAGCAGGTGGAGGCTGGACAGGTTCGGGTGGAGGACCGTCCCCTGCTGCTGCGACAGAAGATCCTCCCGAAGATGCAGACGGATCGGGGGATCTACGCTCATACTGAGTAGCTCGGGATACCAAACTCTTCGAGCCCAGTCCGGAGCCACAAGGATGACTTGGGCCCGGTCGTGCCGAATCTTCTTCAACACTCTGGGTAGAAGTGGTATAGGCGGAAAGGCGTACAATAGAGCCGCAACTCCACTCGCGACGAAAAGCGTCGCCGAGCGAGTGCCGCCTTGGAAATTCCAACGCGCAGAACTGAGGACATTGCGCATTCTCTTCGGTGGCGAATAGATCTAACCAAGGCTCTCCCCACTGTAGAAAGAGTCCTTGCGCCACTTCCGAGTGAAGACGCCATTCGTGATCCATCATGCACCTGCGGCTGAGTTCGTCCGCCCTGGCGTTCAGGGAACCTGCCAGGTGTTGAACCATCAGGAACATGCCCTGATGTTCCAGCCATGTCCAGAGGCGCAGAGCCTCCTGACAGAGGGTCCACGACCCCACCCCGCCTTGTTTGTTGCAGTACCACATGGCGGTGGTGTTGTCTGTGAACACCTGCACTACCTTCCCTTTGACAGAGGGAAGGAATGCCTTGAGTGCAAGTCGGATCGCCCGGAGCTCCAGAACGTTGATATGGAGCCGGGACTCCGCCGGAGACCAGAGGCCTCTGATCTCCGCCTCTCCCATGTGACCGCCCCATCCCAGAAGGGACGCGTCCGTCACAACTGTGTGCTCTGGCTGGGGAAGGGAGAGGGATCTGCCCATGACCCATTGCCGGTTCGAGAGCCACCACTGCAATTGTTTTGCAGTCCCCTCCGAGATCTGGACGTGATCGGACAGGTTGCCCTGGTGCTGCGCCCACTGGAACTTCAGGTCCCACTGCAGAGCCCGCATATGCCATCTGGCATGATTGACCAGCAGGATGCAGGAGGCCATGAGGCCCAGCAGCCTCAGGGTCATCCGTACCGAAACCCAGGATAAAGGCTGAAAGATCAGAATCATAGCCTGAATATCCCGGACTCGCCGTTCGGGAGGAGAGGCCCGAAACTGCGTCGTGTCCAGAACTGCTCCGATGAAAAGGAGCTGTGGAGAAGGAATCAGATGCGACTTCGGCACATTGATGGAGAACCCCAGCGAGTGCAGGAGTTCGGCCGTAGTCTGGAGGTGGGAGACGACTGCTTGGGACGAGCCCGCCTTCAGCAGCCAGTCGTCGAGGTAGGGGAAGACTGGAACCCCTGCCAGGCGCAGATGAGCTGCGACCACCGCCATCACTTTCGTGAACACCCGAGGGGCACTTGTAAGGCCAAAGGGGAGCACGGTGAACTGAAAATTCTCGAGGCCTACCGTGAACCGCAGGTAACGCCGGTGGGCCGGCAGGACGGGGATGTGAAAATAAGCGTCCTGCAAGTCCAACGCTACCAACCAGTCGCCAGGGTCGAGGGCAGTCAAGACCTGAGCTAGGGTGAGCATCTTGAACTTCTCCTTCCGGAGGAAGCGATTGACGTTCCGGAGGTCCAAGATAGGAAGCATGTCCTCCTTGTCCTTTTTGGGCACCAGAAAGTAGTGTAAGTAGCAACCACGTCCTACTTCTGGGGTCGGAACATGCTCGATGGCCCTCTTGGCCAAGAGGGCCGTAACTTCCTTCTGCAGAAGCACCAAGTGATCCCCTGACATGCGGTGGAATTGAGGTGGCATGGCTGGGGGGGTGGTCTCGAAGGGGAGGGAGTAGCCCCTTCGGACAATGTCCAAGACCCACCTGTCCGAGGTGATGGCACGCCAGTGGTGAAGGTGATGGCGGACCCTGCCCCCTACTGGCGTGCTGTGCACCTGAAAAGAAGGACTAGGAGGGCTTGGAGGCCGCGGACGGGTTGGAGGTAGTGGCCTGACCCGCACGCTGGTTGCCCGAACCGCCACGGCGGTATCCACGTCCTCGAGGTCAACCGGCGTCGATGGGGGTTGCGGTACCACCGGAGCCGGGATCGAGGCCGGGGCCGGAGCCGAGGCCGGGATGAAGGCTGGTGGGACAGGCGGCGCCGGGACCGGAGTCGACGGCGACGCCAGAGCAACCCCATCAGGGCCCGCGGGGCCCGAAGGCGCACCGGAGGGACATTGAGGCCCGAAGAGGCGGGCCATGGCCGACAGGAATTCCTGTATTTCGGCCGGAGTCGCCCCCGAACCCGGAAAGGACGGGTAATGCGGGGGCGGCTCTATAGGCATGTCCGGGGCCGCGGGGACGGTGCCGACTGGGGCCTCAGCCGAGTCGCGAGACCGGCGAGGCGAAGTCTTAGAACAATGACGCTTCTTAGACTTCTTGTGCTTCGACTTACCCGAGGAGCGCGAAGACTTGGACTCCGACGACCGGGCGGGGACTCCGCGACCGGCCCCTCGACCTCTCCCGGGACCGGGGCTTGGTGCGGCGCGGAGCCGACTGCCGGACCTCGAGTAGCTTTCGAGACCGCTCTCGCAAAGCCTTCGGGTGAAGTTTCCGGCAGTCAGGGCACGACTTTGTGTCGTGGTCTCGGCCGAGACAGAAGAGACACTCTAGATGCGGGTCTGTGATCGACATCATTCTACCACAGGCGTCTCGCATGGCTTGAAGCCGGGCATCCCTACGACACCTAGGAGTCGATTAAAGACTCGAAAAGAAACAGTGAAAAAATTCACAAAAAAGTTAGTCAAAAATTGACTAGGGCACTGCTCTTCCGGGATCTGCGGTTACTGGCGTGGAAAAAGAAGAACTGACGTCAGCGCGCAGGGGCGGCGTCTAAGTACTGCCCGCGACGTCATCCCGGCGATCACGACGCCGACGACGGACGCGGAGCCGCACGACGACGCCTACCGACGCGCAAGGGTACTGCTACGCAAAAACTTTCCGGATCCAGCCTGACGCCTGGGGATATTCTAAGGTAAGGAATCTGTCACTAACGTGTCTCTTTCAGATATGGGTCATCACTAATATATTTTTTTATTTATATCCTGGCTGGGAGAAGGTGTCAAATGTGCCATTCAAAATATTTGTGACCCACTGATTGGGAAATTGGTAACTGAATTGTACAAGGAGATAAACCATATACGGGAAAATCACACCCAATGCATCTTGAAGACAGTACGGAAAAAGATCTCTATCTATCAGAAGCACAAAGGCAGTTCTGTTGCTTTCAAACGAGACCCGTTTCATTAAACCTTAAGCGCTGTTTACTACATTTAAAATTTCTCCATCAAATGCATTTTATGCCTGCATCATAGTATAAATGTAGTCTTAGAGCAGAACAGAAATGTAAGAGATGCAGTGCTGATGTGGCAAACTTTATACATATTACTTGGAAGTGTCCTGGCTTCAAGCTAGATTCAAGCTAGCCTGGCTGATGAGGGTTTTGAACCCGAAACCGGTCCCAGGATGCTTGTTTCCTGTCCAGGGAAGACATGGCTTGGCAGTTCGGGCTGGACTGTTCCCATGAGGCACAGGGTCAGACTGATTTGCATATGGCCATGTCTGAACTGGGGTGGTGGAGTGAGCTAAAGAATGATGATGGATTAAACCCAGATCAGTTGACTGGGGGTGAGTGTTTGATTTGCTCTAACGCTCCGTCCATCATCCCCTTTGGCAAACTTTATACATATTACTTGGAAGTGTCCTGGCTTCCCCAAATATTGGGGAGAAATTTTCATACAACTGAGTAAAATGTCAGTTATCCCTCACACCTTCTCCTTTGATGGCCCTTTTTGGGATATGTACATAAGCTCCCTGCTAAGAATAGGTGCTCTGTAACATTATCACTGCTGATTGACTAATGACGTATATCTATGGCAAGGGGCAGATGCCCCATGTCGCAGATCAAATGTTGGTTGGCAGACTTAGTGATTTGTTACCACGCATTGGACACATTTGCATCTTTGATTCCACACACATCCCGACCTAAGGACATATGGGTCCCTCTATGGCAATACATGCAATCAAATGCGGCAGACTGAGATTTCTGAAGTAAAGCTGGCCAGGGATTGTTATCCGACTATATGCACAGGCGCAAGCACTTGTACATCAATAAGATTAGCTCTATACAATTGTGACAGCAAGTCTTATTTTTTGGCACATTTTTCTCTAATAGTTGACACTTTTGTAGGAAAGTACCCTTTTTAGCATGGTTACCCCCCACTTTTTGCCTGACTCTGATGCTTATTTGACTGAGAGTGTACTGGGTTCCTGATAACCAGGTACCCAGTGCCTGTGTTCTTTCCCAAAACTGTACCTTTGTTTCCACAATTGGCACACCTCTGGCTCACATAGGTCCCTTGTAAAAGGTATCAGTGGTACCAAGGGCCTTGTGAACAGAGAGAGTCTCAAAGGGCTGCAGCAAGTATTATGCCACCTTAAAAAGCACTCACCAAACACAGGCGTACAGCCGCAGCAGCCTGCATGTTGTGGTTCAGATAAAAGTGAAGAGTCGACCTGGCATACATCTCTGTGTGTAAGGCCTACCAGCACTGCAAGAGGCATAGATAAGTCACCCGTACAGCAGGCCTTACATCCCTAAGGCAGGGTGCACTATACCTAATGTGAGGGCATAACCGCATGAGCAGATATGGCCCTACAGAGTCTAAGTCCATTCTTAGACATTATAAGTGCACAGTGAAGCCATACTGAGTACATGGGCTGGGAGCTTGTCACTACGAGTTCCATAGCTCCACGATGGCTTCACTGAATTCCAAGATGTTTGGTACCAAACATCTCGGCTTAAAAAACCCACACTGATGCCAGTGTTGGATTTCTGAAGAAATGCGGCCAGAGGGCACCTCAGAGGTGCCCCCTGAAATCCTACCAACTTGCAAGTGTGAGCCTGACTGGTCCCCACCAACCTGTTACCTCTAGACATGTTTCTGACCACCTGAGGGGGGAGCATTTTGCTCTCGTGGGTCTGAAACAAAGACTGCTCTGGGTGAAGGTGCTTCACACCTACCCTCAGGCCGGAACAGCATAGAAAGACAGTGAGCCTCAAAGGATTCTCGTCCTTTTTTATGCTGACCAGGGCCTCTCCAGCTAGTGGAGATGCCTGCCCCCCTGACCAAGCCCCATTTTTGGCGGCAAGGCCAGTGGGAAAATTAGTAAGTAATAGAGGTGTGTCCCCTCTCAGCCACGGCCACACCCTAAGGTGCCCTGAGGTGAAATTACCCCCACCCTTCAGAATTCTCCATATTGTTTTGGAGGACTCTAGCCAGTAGGATTATGACCCCTCCCCAGAGGGAATGGGCATGCAAAGGGTGTAGGCACCCTAAAGGTATGTAACCCATTGTCTACTACCTTCTGACCCCTGTAATGCCCCTAAAGAACAAGTTACTTACCTTCGGTAACACTTTTTCTGGTGGATACAGTATCTGCCTGTGGATTCCTCACCTTTTGAATTACCCCTTGTGCAGAATTCCACAGAAGCTTTTCTCCATAGCTCTCCCATGTCGACGAGGGCTTCACAATGGAACAGCTCCACTCAGGACCCCGCGCAACACCATAAGAAGACCTCGTCGGCATGCTGACGTCAGTTCCACCCATTTTTTCCGTGCCTTCGAGGCGAACGGGTGAACCGACAACATTTCACAAGTATACACAGTATACATTTCCTCAAGTTTACTCAGCATATAACTTAAAGAAGAAAAGAAACTGGAAATT
The DNA here is from genome assembly GCA_963921515.1 of Calotriton arnoldi. NCBI lineage: Eukaryota > Metazoa > Chordata > Amphibia > Caudata > Salamandridae > Calotriton > Calotriton arnoldi. The sequence goes on from CAWUFW010003374.1 coordinate 1,098,765, forward strand.
CTAAAAGAACAAGTTACTTACCTAACGATATATCTGTAAGAGACATATATTAGTTATAGATTCCTTACCTGAGAATTACCCCCAGGCGTCAGACTGGATCCGCAGAATTTGTCTTCAGCAGCACCCCTGCACGTGGGTAGGTGGTGTCAGTCGACTCCGCGCTCGTCGTTGGCGTCATGATCGCCGGAATGACGTTGCGGTATCTACTTAAACGCCGCCCCTGCGCGCTGACGTCAGTTCTTTACACGACATTCCACGCCAGAAGCGCAGAGCCATGCAAGACACTGACCACTGGTGCACAAAACTAGGGCCCTGAAAGGGAGTCCCTTACTCCAGAAGTCAGTTCGCAGAACGGGGAGGATGGGTGGGGCGGTAAGGAATCTATAACTAATATATGTCTCTTACAGATCTATCGTTACCGAGGGTAGATAACTTGTTCATCTGAAAGAGACTATTAGTTATAGATTCCTTACCTTAGAATAGATACCCCAGCAATACCAACCCGTGGGTGGGTCTGTGAACCAAGTTCACACCAGAAAGTCCCGGAGAAATGAACGGCCAAAGAAGCTGTCTCTCCGGACTTGGCTATCCAGGCAGTAATGTTTAGTGAACGTGTGCAATGATGCCCACGTGGCTGCCTGGCAGATGTCACTGAGGGGGACGCCACGTCCCAAAGCAGTAGCGGCTGCCGTCACACTGGTGGAATGGGCGTGCAACCCTACTGGAGGCTCCTTTTTCACCAAGGAATAACAGATTTTAATGCAAGGAATGACCCACCGAGAGATGGTCCGTTTTTGCACGGCCCGACCTTTCTTGGCACCCACATAGCCAACAAAGAGTTGATCATCCAACCGGAATGGTTTTGTGGGATCCAGAAAAAAATTATAGTGCTTGTTTTGGATCCATACGTTGGAGCCTCTCCTCCTCTTTAGATGGATGAGGGGGCGGGAAGAAGGTGGGCAAAGTGATGGTCTGTCCTATGTGTAAAGAGGTAACCACTTTGGGAAGAAAAGAAGGTCTAGTGTGAAGGACAACCTTGTCCGGATGAATAGCAAGGAAAGGAGGCTTCAAAGAAAGAGCCTGAAGCTCACTCACCCTGCGAGCAGAGGTGATGGCAACCAGAAAAGCAGTCTTTAAGGTCAAGAGTCTGAGAAGGTGATTATGTAGTGGTTCGAAAGGAGCACACATGAGGTAGGTCAAGATCAGATTCAAGTCCCACTGGGGAATTACGAAAGGAATAGGAGGAAAGAGGGGAGTAATGCCCTTAAGAAATCTATTTACAATAGGGGACTTGAAAAGAGAAGGCTGATCAGGAAGGAGTAGAAAGGCCGAAATGGCCAAAAGATAGCCTTTAAGAGTGCCCGGAGCAGAGCCCTGCTGGGCCAAAGAAAGAATGAAGAGGAGAACCTCTGAAAGAGGGGCTGAAAGGGGATCCACAGCCTTTGCTGTGCACCCTGCCACAGATTTGTTCTATATACAGGCGTATACCGTTTTAGTGGAGGGACGCCTGGCTGCCAAGATGACGTTACAGACTTCAGGAGGAAGGTCAAAAGCTGTCAAGTGTCGCCGCTCAATCTCCACGCAAGGAGATGGAGGCTGGACAGATTCTGTGAAGGACCGTCCCCTGCTACTGCGACAGAAGATCCTCCCGAAGAGGCAGTCTGATTGGAGGATCGATGGCCATGTGCAAGAGCTCAGGATACCAGACTCTTCGTGCCCAATCCGGAGACACAAGAATGATTTGGGCCCTGTTGTGCTTTATCTTTTTCAGCACTCTGGGCAGAAGTGGTATAGGCGGAAAGGCGTATAGAAGACTGCAATTCCACTCGACGAAAAGCGTCGCCGAGCGAGTGCTGCCTTGGAAATTTCAACACGCAGAACTGCTGACATTGCGCATTCTCTTCGGTGGCGAACAGATCTAACCAAGGCTCTCCCCACTGCTGAAAGAGACCTTGCACCACCTGAGAGTGAAGACGCCATTCGTGATCCATCATGCACCGGCGGCTGAGTTCGTCCGCCCTGGCGTTCAGAGAACCTGCCAGGTGTTAAATCACCAGGGACATGCCCTGATGTTCCAGCCACGTCCGAAGACGAAGAGCCTCCTGACATAGGGTCCACGACCCCACCCCGCCCTGTTTGTTGCAGTACCACATGGCGGAGGTGTTGTCCATAAACACCTGCACTACTCTTCCTTTGACAGAAGGAAGGAATGCTTTCAGTGCAAGACAGATCGCCCGGAGTTCCAGCAGGTTGATGTGGAGCCCGGACTCCGCCTGAGACCAGAGGCCTCTGATCTCCGCCTCTCCCATGTGGCCGCCCCATCCCAGGAGCAACGCATCGGTCACGACTGTGAAGTCTGGTTGGGGAAGTGAGAGGGATCTGCCGTTGACCCAACCCTGGTTTGTTAGCCACCACTGCAATTGGTGTGCAGTGTCCTCCGAGATCTGGACAACATCGGAAAGATTCCCCTGATGCTGCGCCCACTGAAACTTCAGGTCCCACTGCAGAGCCCGCATATGCCACCTGGCATGATCCACCAGCAGGATGCAGGAGGCCATGAGGCCCGGCAGCCTCAGGGTCATTCTCACTGAAACCCGGGATAGAGGCTGAAACATCGGTATCATAGCCGAATATCCCGGATTCGCTGTTCAGGAGGATAGGCCCGAAACTGTGCTGTATCCCGAACCGCTCCGATGCAAAGGAGCTTCTGAGAGGGAATCAGGTGTGACTTTGGCACGTTGATAGTGAACCCCAGCGAATGCTGGAGGTCCACCGTCGTCCGGAGGTGGGAAACGACAGCCTGGGGCGAACTCGCCTTCAACAGCCAGTCGTCGAGATAGGAGAAGACTGGAACCCCTGATCTGCGCAGATGAGCTGTGACCACCGCCATCACTTTCGTGAACACCCGAGGGGCGCTGGTAAGGCCAAAGGGGAGCATGGTAAACTGTCGCGCAGCGGGATGTAACAGTGCACCAAACAGGGGAATAACGACAGGTCTGATGCTTCGTTTCAGCTCTTTATTCGGTGTCTTTAAACAAAACTGCGACTGTTGCATAGAAGTACTCTGTTCCTGTAGGCCTCCCGGTTTCTTGTTCTTCCCTTGGCCGCGTACCGCCTCTGTCTTGTATAGCCACCCCCCCCCCCCCTCCTGGAGAGTGGCTGGGCGGCGCGTGGTCCCGTTGGCCTCCTGGCGTCTCCTTCTCGTCGGTGTCGGCGTCTTCACAGTCGTTCCTTTTCTCCTTCCCGGAATCAGCTTTCTGCAGCGGTCCTCCTGTCTCCAGCGTTTCTCCAGCTGACCTCGTGTCGGCTTCCGGGCTTCTTCTCCCTCTCTGGGTCGGTCGTAATAGGTCCCGTAAAGGCAACGTCACAGGGCACTCCTCTCGGGGCTCCTCCTCCTGGCAGTCTAGGTGTTCCTTAAAGGGCCCGTTCCATGCCTGTATGCGAAGGGACATTACGTCAGCTGGTGGCTCGTTAGGGGAGTACGGGACGGTAGTCAGTTCGTTGTCGTCGGTCCCCTGACACATACCCCCCCTAGGATTTTCCCGATCGGGGGAAAAAGTGAAGCGCGAGAGGAAGTCCGCATTGCCCTGCTCCTTGCCTTTCCGGTGGCGGTCTTCGAATTGGAATGGTTGCAGGGCTAAGAACCACCGGAGAACCCGATCGTTACAGCCTTTGTTCCTTTGGAGCCAGGTAAGGGGTGCATGATCAGTGTATAGCAAGAACGGTCGCCCCTCCAGATAGTATCGCAGCTTTTCTATGCTCCACTTCAGGGCTAAACACTCCTTTTCGATTGTAGGATAGGCTTGCTCTCTGGGAAAAAGTTTACGGCTTATGTACAGGATTGGATTTTCCAGTCCGTCGTTATCCAACTGGGAGAGGACGGCACCTATGCCTACCCCAGAGGCGTCAGTCTGTACAATGAAGGGTTTTTGGAAGTTAGGGGGAGTAAGATGGGGGAGGAGGTCAGACAGTCCTTCAGTCTTTGGAAAGCTAGGAGCTCTAGTTCTGAAGCACAAGTTACTAACTTGTGTAACGATATATCTGTAAGAGACAGTAGTTAGTGACAGATTCCTTACCTTAGAATATCCCCAGGCGTCAGGATGGATCCGGAAAGTTTTGCGTAGCAGTACCCTTGCGCGTCGGTAGGCGGCGTCGTGCGGCTCCGCGTCCGTCGTCGGCGTCGTGATCGCCGGGATGACGTCGCGGGCAGTACTTAGGCGCCGCCCTGCGCGCTGACGTCAGTTCTGTACACGACTTTCCGCGCCAGGAACGCAGAGCCATGCAAGAAGCTGACATAGGTGTCTGAAAAATACTAGGGCCCTGAAAGGGATGTCCTTAACCCTAGAAATCAGTTCGCAGAACGGGGAGGATGGGTGGGCGGTAGGAATCTGTCACTAACTACTGTCTCTTACAGATATATCGTTACACAAGTTAGTAACTTGTGCATCTGAAAGAGACACGTTAGTGACAGATTCCTTACCTTAGAATAGATACCCCAGCAATACCAACCCCGGTGGTGGGTCTGCGAACAAAGATCAGACAAGGAAGTCCTGGAGGACAGAACGGCCAAAGAAGCCGTCCCTCCGGACCTGACTGTCAAGGCAGTAATGCTTTGTAAACGTGTGCAGCGAGGTCCACGTAGCTGCCTGACAGATAACCGGCAGCGGAACACCGCGGCCCAAGGCCGTGGTAGCAGCCGTTGCCCTGGTGGAATGGGCACGCAGCCCAACAGGAGGCTCCTTCTTAGCCAAAGAATAGCAGGTCTTGATGCACAAGGTAACCCAGCGGGAGATGGTCCTCTTGTGCACCGCCCGACCTTTTTTGGAGCCCACGTAGCCAACAAAGAGCTGGTCATCCACCCGGAAGTGTTTTGTGCGGTCGATATAGAAAGAGAGCGCACGTTTTGGGTCCAGACGGTGGAGCCTCTCTTCCTCTCTAGAAGGATGCGGAGGCGGAAAGAAGGGGGGCAAAGTGATGGTCTGCCCAATGTGGAAAGCAGTAACCACCTTTGGCAAGAAGGACGGACGCGTCCGAAGAACAACCTTGTCTGGATGAACAGACAGAAAGGGAGGTTTGCAAGAGAGAGCCTGGAGCTCACTCACCCGCCGAGCGGAGGTGATGGCCACCAGAAAGGCTGTCTTCAGAGTCAGAAGACGAAGAGGACAGTTATGCAGAGGCTCAAAGGGAGCGCACATTAAAAGGTAAGAACCAAGTTCAAGTCCCACTGAGGCATCACAAACGGAACAGGAGGGAAAAGGTGAGTAATGCCTTTTAAGAACCTGTTAACAACAGGGGACTTGAAAAGGGAGGGCTGATCAGGGAGCCTGAGGAAGGCCGAGATAGCACAAAGATAACCCTTGATGGTACCCAGGGCAGAACCCTGTTGGGCCAGAGAGAGAAGGAACAGAAGGACCTCAGAAAGAGGGGCAGAAAGGGATTCACAGCCTTTGCTGTGCACCATGCCACAAATTTGTTCCACCTGCAGGCGTATACCACCTTAGTGGAGGGACGCCTGGCTGCCAGAATCACATCACAAACTTCGGGAGGCAAGTCGAAAGGAATCAACTGCCACCGCTCAATCTCCACGCAAGCAGGTGTAGACTGGACAGGTTCGGGTGGAGGACCGTCCCCTGCTGCTGCGACAGAAGATCCTCCCGAAGAGGCAGACGGATCGGGGGATCTATGCTCATATTGAGTAGCTCGGGATACCAAACTCTTCGAGCCCAGTCCGGAGACACAAGAATGACTTGGGCCCGGTCGTGCCGAATCTTCTTCAACACTCTGGGTAGAAGTGGTATAGGCGGAAAGGCGTACAATAGACCGCAACTCCACTCGTGACGAAAAGCGTCGCCGAGCGAGTGCCGCCTTGGAAATTCCAACGCGCAGAACTGATGACATTGCGCGTTCTCTTCGGTGGCGAATAGATCTAACCAAGGCTCTCCCCACTGTAGAAAGAGTCCTTGCGCCACTTCCGAGTGAAGACGCCATTCGTGATCCATCATGCACCTGCGGCTGAGTTCGTCCGCCCTGGCGTTCAGGGAACCTGCCAGGTGTTGAACCATCAGGAACATGCCCTGATGTTCCAGCCATGTCCAGAGGCGCAGAGCCTCCTGACAAAGGGTCCAAGACCCCACCCCGCCCTGTTTGTTGCAGTACCACATGGCGGTGGTGTTGTCTGTGAACACCTGCACTACCTTCCCTTTGACAGAGGGAAGGAATGCCTTGAGTGCAAGTCGGATCGCCCGGAGCTCCAGAATGTTGATATGGAGCCGGGACTCCGCCGGAGACCAGAGGCCTCTGATCTCCGCCTCTCCCATTTGACCGCCCCATCCCAGAAGGGACGCGTCCGTCACAACTGTATGCTCTGGCTGGGGAAGGGAGAGGGATCTGCCCATGACCCATTGCCGGTTCGAGAGCCACCACTGCAACTGTTTTGCAGTCCCCTCCGAGATCTGGACGTGATCGGACAGGTTGCCCTGGTGCTGCGCCCACTGGAACTTCAGGTCCCACTGCAGAGCCCGCATATGCCATCTGGCATGATTGACCAGCAGGATGCAGGAGGCCATGAGGCCCAGCAGCCTCAGGGTCATCCGTACCGAAACCCAGGATAAAGGCCGAAAGATCGGAATCATAGCCTGAATATCCCGGACTCGCCGTTCGGGAGGATAGGCCCGAAACTGCGTCGTGTCCAGAACTGCTCCGATGAAAAGGAGCTGTGGAGAAGGAACCAGATGCGACTTTGGCACATTGATGGAGAACCCCAGCGAGTGCAGGAGTTCGGCCGTAGTCTGGAGGTGGGAGACGACTGCCTGGGACGAGCCCGCCTTCAGCAGCCAGTCGTCGAGGTAGGGGAAGACTGAAACCCCTGCCCGGCGCAGATGAGCTGCGACCACCGCCATCACTTTCGTGAACACCCGAGGGGCACTTGTAAGGCCAAAGGGGAGCACGGTGAACTGAAAATGCTCGGGGCCTACCGTGAAGCGAAGGTAACGCCGGTGGGCCGGCAGGACGGGGATGTGGAAATACGCGTCCTGCAAGTCCAACGCTACCAACCAGTCTCCAGGGTCGAGGGCAGTCAAGACCTGAGCTAGGGTGAGCATCTTGAACTTCTCCTTCCGGAGGAAGCGATTGACGTTCCGGAGGTCCAAGATATGACGCATGTCCTCCTTGTCCTTTTTGGGCACCAGAAAGTAGTGGGAGTAGCAACCACGCCCTACTTCTGGGGTCGGAACATGCTCGATGGCCCTCTTGGTCAAGAGGGCCGTGACTTCCTTCTGTAGAAGCACCAAGTGATCCCCTGACATGCGGCGGAATTGAGGTGGCATGGCTGGGGGGGTGGTCTCGAAGGGGAGGGAGTAGCCCCTTCGGACAATGTCGAAGACCCACCTGTCCGAGGTGATGGTGCGCCAATGGGGAAGGTGATGGCGGACCCTGCCCCCTACTGGCGTGCCGTGCACCTGAAAGGAGGGACTAGGAGGGCTTGGAGGCCGCGGACGGGTTGGAGGTGGTGGCCTGACCCGCACGCTGGTTGCCCGATCCGCCACGGCGGAATCCACGTCCTCGGCCACGCGAAGACGCCTGCTGCGCGGGCCGGTGGCTGGGCTGCTGACGTGAAGGGGCGCCCCTACCGTGGCCACGATAGGGGCGAAAAGCAGAAGTCAGCGGAGGGCGTGTAGCAGAAAGGCCCAGGGACTTGGCAGTAGCCCGTGAGTCCTTAAAGCGCTCCAACGCATGGTCTGCTTTGGACCCAAAAGACCGACTCCATCAAAGGGCATGTCCATGAGAGTATTCTGGACATCCCCTGAAAAACCAGTGGTTCTCAGCCAGGCGTGGCGTCGGAGCGCCACCGTCGTTGCAATAGACCTGCCCAGCGAGTCGGCGGTGTCAAGGCCACAACGGATAGTGTATTTGGCCGCATCCCTTCCTTCCGCAATGGCGCGGGAAAGCAGTGCCTGGACCTCCTCAGGACACTGGGGCAAAACATCCGCCACCGAATCCCACAGGGAGTGGGTATATCGGCCCAAAAGACAAGCGGTGTTAACGGACCGCAAGCCAGCACTGGAGGAAGAAAAACCTTTCTTCCCAAACTGATCCAGGCGTTTGGATTCCCTATCCGGAGGAGCGGTAGGGAAGGCGGTTTGGGAAGCGGAGGCTTGGACAACCAAGCTCTCAGGAGTGGGGTGGACAGAGAGAAACAGGGGGTCGCCCGGAGCTGGGCGATGGCGTCGTGACACGTTCCGATCCACAGGAGCCCCTGTGTTGGGCTTGGACCAGGCGCCCAAAAGAACGTCAGTGAGGGCGTCGTTAAACGGCAGCACAGTCTCCGCAGAGGAGGCTGCCGGCTGAAGCACCTCTGTCAAGATGTTAGGCTTGACCGTCAAAGTAGGGAGTTGGAGACGTAAGGCCCCAGCTGCCCTACGCAACACCGTACCAAAATTGGCTCCCTCCTCCGTAGCCACGGGAGGAGACAGCATGCCAGTGTCAGGGAAGTATCCAGACCACTGGCCTCCCCTAGACTCTCTGTCCAGTCCTCATCATACTGACAGTGTCGCGTCAGAGGGTCATCAGACCCCTCCCAGTCCAACTGGTCCTCCTCAGGTTCAAAATAAGGAGGAGGAGGGACAGTTGGGACCCAAGGTCCCATCGGCGCCGGAGCCGGCGTCGAGCGACGTCGCTCCGGGTCCATGTCCGGAGCCGGAAGGAACTGGGGACGACGCCGCCCGGAGCCCAGGGCGGCGTCGAGAACGGCACCGGAGACATCGGCGCCGGCGGAGGTGTCGTGAGGTCGACCGGCGTCGATGGGGGTTGTGGAGCCGGGATCGAGGCCGGGGCCGAAGCCGGAATCGAGGCTGGAGGCACGGGCGACGCCGGGGCCGGAGCCGTCGGCGACGCCGGAGCAACCCCATCAGGGCCCACGGGGCCCGAAGGCGCACCGGAGGGGCCTGAAGGCCCGAAGAGGCGGGCCATGGCCGACAGGAATTCCTGTACCTTGGCCGGATCCGCCCCCGAACCCGGGAAGGGCGGGTATGGCGGGGGCGACTCCACAGGCAAGTCCGGGGCCGCGGGGGCGGGGACGGTGCCGGGAGGGGCCTCAGCCGAGTCGCGAGACCGTCGAGGCGAAGTCCTAGAGCGATGATGCTTTTTGGACTTCTTGTGCTTTGACTTACCGGACGAAGACTTCGACGCCGACGACCGGTGTGCACTCCGCGAGCGACCCCTGGACCTCTCACGCGACCGGGGCCTCCGTGGAGCCGAATGCCGGGCCTCGAGGAGCTTTCGAGACCGCTCTCGCAAAGCTTTCGGGTTGAGGGCCTGGCATTCGGGACAAGACTCGGTGTCGTGGCCTCGGCCGAGGCAGAAGAGACACTCCCAATGCGGGTCGGTGACGGACATCATCCGCGCACAGGCGCCGCATCGCTTGAAGCCGGGCATCCCTACAACACCTTCAAGTATGGAAAAAACAGTGAAAAAATTCACCAAAAAGTATGGTCAAAAAATGACCAGGGCACTGCTCTTCCCGGATCTGCGCTTGCTGGCGCGGAAAAAGAAGAACTGACGTCAGCGCGCAGGGGCGGCGCCTAAGTACTGCCCGCGACGTCATCCCGGCGATCACGACGCCGACGACGGACGCGGAGCCGCACGACGCCGCCTACCGACGCGCAAGGGTACTGCTACGCAAAACTTTCCGGATCCAGCCTGACGCCTGGGGATATTCTAAGGTAAGGAATCTGTCACTAACGTGTCTCTTTCAGATGGGGACCGAAGGCGAGAAGGGGCAGAGGTCTTTTTAAGTAGGTCGGTGAGGGGTGCGGCCATGTCAGAGAACTGGGGTATAAAGCGTCGATAGTACCCTACTAACCCAAGAAAAGCTCTCAGTTCCCTTTTACTGGTGGGATAGGGGGTGTCTTGGATGGCCCTGACCTTTTCTGTTTGTGGTTCTATTAGCCCCTTTCCTAGTAAATAGCCCAGGTATTTGACCTTGTGGAACGCGAACTTGGATTTCTTTGCATTGATGTGCAAGTTGGCAGCCTTCAACTCTGTCAGGATGGCAGCAAGGTGGTTTAGATGTTCATCCCACGTCTTGCTATATACGACAATATCGTCCAAGTAAGCTGACGCGTACCCTAGATGTTGTTTCAAGAGGGCATCCATGAGTCTTTGAAAATTAGCAGGGGCACCATGCAGGCCAAACGGTAGTACGGTGAAGTGGTACAACCCGCCTGGAGTGGCGAACGCCATTTTTTCCTGATCCCGAGGGTCTAGTGGGATTTGCCAATACCCTTGGTGAGGTCAATAGCACTGATGTAACGAGCTTCCCCAAGTCTCTCGATGAGCTCGTCCACTTGGGGAAGGGGGTACCCGTCTTGTTTGGAAATGCGGTTCACAGCTCTAAAGTCTATGCAAAAACGGGTACTACCGACTGGTTTAGAGACGAGCACTATAGGGGTTTACCAATTGCTTTTGGAGGGAACCACCACCCCTAGGTTTAGCATGTCTGCCACTTCTTTTTTTAAGGCTACCCTACGGGCTTCTGGTACCCGATAGGGTTTCTGTTTAGTGGTGATCCCAGGGTTAGTGGGTATGGAATGGCTTGCTAAATGGGTCCTGCCAGGGACATCTGAAAACACCTCAGCGAAGGAGTGCTTTAAGCTCTTTAGCTCCTGAAGTTTCCCCGCAGACAGATCAGGACTAAGGACCGTGGCAGTGACTATGGTAGAAGAGGCGGTTGCTACAGAAACCGCACGCGTCTTGTTAGGAATGGGACCCAACCACTTTTTCAGCAAATTGACGTGGTACATTTGGGTTTTGGCGTGTGAAAGACGCAGTATGTAAGTGGTTTTCCCGATTTTTCTTACTATCTCATATGGTCCTTGCCACTCTTTTCTCAACTTATGGGTGGAGGAAGGAAGGAAGGAGTACTAGGACCCAATCACTGATTTGGTATTCTCTCCACCGTTTGCCTTTGTCATAGAACCGTTGCTGTTGGCTCTGTGCCTTGTCAAGGTTTTCGTGTGCCAAAGTCCTTAACTTGTGAAGACGCGCCTTCACTTGATTAGCATAATCTAGTAGGGCCTGGGCTTCTGTCACAGCCTATTCCTCCCAGCTTTCCCTGGTTATTTCCAGTAGGGTGCGAGGCCTCCTCCCAAAGAGCAGTTCGAATGGTGAGACACCCAGGCTACTTTGGACTGTACTCCTGATAACAAACAGGGCTAGAGGGAGGAGCTGATCCCAGTTTTTCCCATCCCCGGTCAAGAGCTTCTTCAGTGTGAGCTTGAGGTTACCATTATACCTTTCCACAAGGCTGTCCGTTTGTGGATGGTATACGGAGATTTTAATGTGTTTGATGTTCAGCTCTTTACACACCTCTTTCATCAACCGTGAGACGAAGGGAGTCCCTTGATCAGTAAGGATTTCCCGGGGAAATCCCATTCGAGAAAACACTTAGATTAATCTCTCGGCTATTGCTGAGGTGGTGGCCGACCGCATGGGGAACGCCTCGGGATACCTGGTGGCGTAATCTACGATCACTAGGTCGTATTGGTATCCCTTGGTGGATTTAGGAAGAGGACCAATAAGGTCCATTCCTATTCTCTCAAAGGGACGGCCAATGATAGGCAGGGGTTGTAGCGGAACTTTTGGGGGAACATAGGGATTGCGTGTTTGGCAGATAGGGCACTCCTGACAATATTTCTTTACCTGCATGTGGACCCCTGGCCAATAGAAACTATTCAGGATCGCCTGACTGGTTTTCTCGGCTCCACAATGACCTGCCAAGAGGTGGGAATGACCGAAGAATAGGATTTGGTCCCTGAAACTAGCTGGAACCAATAACTGAGGTTCTGTTCCTTCCTTGGCGACCCGATAAAGGAGACCATTTCGCTCCTCAAAACAAGGATAGGTTTTTCTGAGAGCGTCTCGAGTACCACGGGCGCTTTGCCAGGCATTGGTAAGGGAGGCGTCGTTTATCTGGGCTATTCTGAAGTGGTTGTCTATAGCCCAGGGTTCAGAAGTCAGGAGGGTGTTGTGAGAGGTCTGGGTGGTTGCATATCTCGTCAAGTTATTGGCCAAAAGAGCTGGAAAACAAGGGTTGTCTATACTGAGGATAAGCTGTTCTGGGAGCAAGGGGAGAACCCCTACTTCAGCAGTGGTTTCAAGGTCCGTTTCAGTACGGAGTTTTAACCGGGCCACCGGATATTCCTTAACGTCTCCATGAACACAACGCATATTAACAGTCCTCTTTGGAATGATAAGGGAAAGGGGTACTATGTCTGCCCTGGCTACTGAGTGTCTACACCCCGAGTCAAGGAGGGCGGTCACTGTTTGGTGGTTTACTGTTAGACTTACGTAGTATACTGGCCCCATTTCTTGAGCATAGAGTATGGATCGGGGAGCATAGCTAACATCCATAGGTTCGTCCTCAGGTTTGTCCTTTCTTTTCTGACAAAACCTGGCGATATGGCCCCACTCGCCACATTCAAAGCACTGAGGACCTGTGGAGGGGAGTGCTTCGGGTCTTCCTGCTCAGGGTTTGAAAGAGTCACTGAAAGGTTTTGCTGGCTTCCTGTCGTTACGGGGTTGGGGAAGCCCCTTTTGCACTCTCTCTGGTTCTTTACCCACATTACGTGATTGTGCTTGAGTGAAAGAGGTGGCCATTTCTACAGCACGTTCGATCGTCAGACCGGCGTGTTGCAGGAGCCACCTCTGGGTTCCGTAGGGCAATGCCTCGAGGTACTGTTCTAAATAGATTTTGCTCATTACTTCGTCCATTGTAGAATCCAACGGCTTCAGCCAGCGGTCAGCGGCGTCCTTCATTTTGAAATAGAGGGTTTTTGGAGTGTCCCCAGGGGCCCCTCTTTCTTGTCTGAATTTAAGGCGATGGGCCTCGCCGTCAACCCCCAACCGGTCCAGTATATACTGTTTTATCTGGCCATATGCAGTAGTACCGTCTTTGTTAATAATCTGATAGGCAGCCTGTGCCTCTCCGGTGAGCAACGGAGCGAGATAAAAAGGCCATCGATCCGTTGGCCAGCTGCTAGCTCGGGCTGCTCTCTCAAAATTCAAAAAGAAGGAAAGGGGGTCTTCTCCCGACAGGTATTTTTGGAGAGGTACTACAGTTCCAGGAGGGGCGGGTGTCCTCCCTTGTCCTAAGCCCAGGAGTAACTGTGACTGACCTTCGGCCAGCTTGACCAGATTATCGGCCTGGTTCTGTATGGCCGAAGAAAACACGGCCCGGTCCATTTCCGCCTGGTTCGCATTTTTCTCAATGGCCCACTCCAATTTCGCCTGGCCTTCCTTCAACTGATGCACGAGAGACTCCATCCTGTTTCGGTTGGTTGGTTATGCCCGCATTCTCCACCACTTTGTCGCGCAGCGGGATGTAACAGTGCTCCAAACAGGGGAATAACGACAGGTCGACAGGGTTGATGCTTCGTTTCAGCTCTTTATTCGGTGTCTTTAAACAAAACTGCGGCTGTTGCATTGAAGTCCTCCGTTCCTGTAGGCCTCCCGGTTTCTTGTTCTTCTTCCCTTGGCCGCGTACCGCCTCTGTCTTGTATAGCCACCCCCCGTCCAGGAGAGTGGCTGGGGGGCGCGTGGTCCCGTTGGCCTCCTGGCGTCTCCTTCTCATCGGTGTCGGCGTCTCCACAGTCGTTTCTTTTCTCCTTCCCGGAATCAGATTTCTGCAGAGGTCCTCCGGTCTCCAGCGTTTCTCCAGCTGACCTTGCGTCGGCTTCCGCGCCTCCTACGGCTTCCGGGCTTCTTCTCCCTCTCTGGGTCGGTCGTAATAGGTCCCGTAAAGGCAACGTCACAGGGCACTCCTCTCGGGGCTCCTCCTCCTGGCAGTCGAGGTGTTCCTTAAAGGGCCCGTTACATGCCTGTATGCGAAGGGACATTACGTCAGCTGGTGGCTCGTTAGAGGAGTACGGGACGGTAGTCAGTTCGTCGTCGTGGGTCCCCTGACAAACTGAAAATGCTCTTGGCCTACTGTGAACAGTAGGTAACGCCTGTGGGCTGGCAGGACGGGGATGGGAAAATAAGCGTCCTGCAAGTCCAACGCTACCATCCAGTCTCCAGGGACGAGGGCAGACAAGACCTGAGCCAATGTCAACATTTTGAACTTCTCCTTCCAGAGAAAGCGGTTGACGTCCCTGAGGTCCAAGATAGGATGCAGGCCTTTGTCCTTCTTGGGCACCAGGAAGTAGTGGGAATAACAACCACAACCTACTCTGGCACTGGGACACGCTCGATGGCTCCCTTGGCCAAGAGAGCCGCAACTTCCTGACGGAGAAGGGCCAAGTGATCCTATGACATGCAATTGAGTGTAGGTGGCATGGAGGGAGGGGTAGTCTTGAAGGGGAGGGAGTAGCCCCTTCGGACTATCTGCAAAACCCACCTGTCTGACGTGATGTTGTGTCAGTGATGGAGGTGATGGCGGATCCTGCCGCCTACTGGCAACTGGTGGCCCTGAAATGTCGGACTAGGAAGGCTTAGAGGCTGCTGCAGAGGGGGCACTGATGGACTGGCCTGCCCCCAGACCCACGGTGCTGGGTCCCACGTCCCCGCCGCGCAGAGGCTGAGTAGCTGGCGCCGGCCTGTGGCCCTGGGTGGAACATGGCGGGGCACCCCTTCCATAGCCACAAAAGGGGCAAAAAGTGGACTGAATGGGGCGAGAGGTGGCAGCGAGGCCCAAGGATCGGGCCGTAGCCCGAGAGTCCTTGAAGCGCTCGAGCGCATTGTCCGCCTTGTCGCCAAACAGGCGACGGCCATCAAAAGGCATGTCCAAAAGGCAAGTGAACCTCAGTCAGGCGTAGCGTCTCAAGGCTACTGACGTAGAAATCGTTCTACCTAGTGAGTGAGCAGTGTCCAGCCCACATCGGATGGCGAACTTCGCTGCGTCTCTACCCTCTGCAACAGCACGGGTGAGTACAGTCCGGGCCTCCCCCGGGCACTGTGGCAGCACTTGCGCAAACGTGTCCCACACAGAGTGGGTATAGCGGCCCAAGAGACCGTCCTAAGCTGGCGGAATAAAACATCTTCTTCCCAAGATGATCCACCTTCTTGGATTCCCTATCTGGGGGAGCAGTAGGGAACGCGCCTTTGGAAGTTGAGGCTTGGACCACCAAGCTCTCAGGTGCAGGGTGTTGGGATAGGAAAATGGGGTCGCCCGGGGCCAGGCGGTGGCGTCGGGCAATCATCCTATCCACAGAAGCCCCTGTGATGGACTTGGACCAAGTACCCAGAAGGATGTCGGTGAAGGCCTCATTGAACGGCAGCAGGGGCTCCGAGGAGGCCACTGCCGGCTGAAGCACCTCAGCCAGGAGGTTAGTCCTGACCACCACCGTAGGAAGCAAAAAGGCCCAAGGCCTCAGTAGCCCTACGCAACACCACAGCGTAGGAGGCTCCCTCCTCCGTGGCCACGGTAGGGGGAGAAAGCATGCCAAGGTCTGGGGAGGTATCCAGACCACTGGCTTCCCACAACTCCTCTCTCCAGTCCGGCTCTTCTAGCTGGTCCACCAAAGGGTCAACAGACCCCTTCCAGTCCTCCTCACCCTCCTCTGGCTGCCACTCAGGGCTAAAAGAAATGCCAGGCTAGAACAGTGGTACAAAAGTAAAGGTTGGCGCCGGTACCGGGGTCGGTTGACGCCGGTCCGACTCAGTGTTCAGATCGAGGGGGAGGCCAGGGTCGACGCCGGCTGTGTCCCCAGCCGGCGTCGTCGTCAGTGGAATCGGCGCCGGGGGAGGTGTCGTGAGGTCAACCGGAGCCGATCCGAATCCAGGCCTGGATTCCTGGGGGCCATGCGCGTCGGGCTGGAGCTGCCGGCATCGAAGGCCTAGAACCCCCAGCCGAGTCCGCGGGCCCGAAGGCGCGCCGGCGGAGTCGGGCTGCCGAAAGATGGAGTGGAGGGCTTCGTAAAAAGCACGAAGCTGGGCAGGGGACGCTTCGGCTCCCGGGAAGGGAAGAAAACTCGGAGCCATCCCGGCAGGCTCCGCGGGTGGAGCTGAATGACGACGACCTTCCACGTCCCGCGTTGCGTCGTCCAACAGACCGGGAGAAGGCGAAGAGCGACGGTGCTTCTTCGCCTTCTTCTTGTGCTTCAACTTACCCAAAGACTTCGAAGATGAATGATCATAGTGACTCCGTTACCTCCATCTCGACCGGGACCTGTAGCGGCACGGAGCTGACTGCCGGGCCTCCAGAAGCTTTCGGGACCGCTCGTGCAAAGACTTCGGGTACATGGCCCGAAGTCAGAGCACAACTTCGGGTTGTGGTCACGCTCCAGGCACCTGAGGCACACGAGGTGTGGGTCCGTAACCGACATCAATTTGTGACAGGAGTCACAAGGTTTGAAGCCGGTACGTCGATGGGACATCCCTACATGCACCAGGAATCGAACCACTCGAAAAGAAGTCGGCAAAAGTCGAAAAAACTTGTGTCAAATAGTGACTAAGGGTAAGGCTCTCTCCAGATCTGCACTGGCTGGCGCGAAAAAATAAAAGAACTGATATCAGCACACACGGGTGGCGTCTAAGTAGATACGGCAACATCATTCCGGCGATCACGACGCCAACGATGAACACAGAGTAGACTGACGCCACCTACTGACGCACAGGGGTACTGCTGAAGAAAAATTCTCCGGATCCAGTCTGACGCCTGGGGGTAATTCTAAGGTGAGGAATCTATAACTAATAGTCTCTTTCAGATTATACACATTTCCTAGTGACAAGCATCACATAATTTCAAATAACTATGAAATACATGAATTCCATACCAATAATCTTTTCGGTATAAGTAGGCAGGCAACGGGGAGGCGTGTGGGTCAGTGAGGAATCCACAGGCAGATACTGTATCCACCAGAAAAAGCGTTACTGAAGGTAAGTAACTTGTTCTTCTGATGGATACATATGCTTGTGGATTCCTCAGCTTTTGAATTGAATCCCCAAGCAGTCCCGCTCCCGAAGGAGAGTGCCCGCCTACCTATACCAAAAAATCTTGCAACATAGAACGTGCAAAGTGGCGATCCCTCCTCACCTCTGAGTCTAAGCAGTAATGCTTCGCAAAAGTGTGGAGGGAAGCCCATGTTGCTGCCTTGCAGATGTCTACAACAGGGACACCTCCATCTAAAGCCGAAGAAGAAGACTTAACTCTGGTGGATTGAGCTTGAATACCTTCAGGAGGCTCCTTCTTGGCCAAGGCATAGCAGATCTATTTTTTTTTTTTAAATATTATTTATTTGGAGACAGTTCATAAATCTTAAATACAAAAGACATTAAGAAAATAAAACAATTCATTTAGACAACAAGCAGCATACCCACATAGTGGGAATCCGTGTTTAAAAAACCATACACCATAAAAACCACAATGATAATAAAGTGCCATAGTTTGTTTCCTTGAATGTACAATCTGATTTAACCATATTTTTAACTTATAGCTGTTTCCAACATCGTAGCCTCCCCAGCTGTTTAAAATCCTCACTCTCCCACAGAGCCTTAAACTTTTTATAGGAGCCTGCTCTCAGAGCCTACTTTCTTTCGTGCTCCTTAATTCTACCCAATTTACTTAATAGCTGTGTAAAAGTTGGAATATCCGCCGATCTCCATCTCTTCAGAATCAATGACCGTGCAGCCAGGACCAAAATGAATATCTGTTTTTTTTGTTGAATAGTTGCTGTGATTTCGGCAGAATAACCTAGCACCATAGTCTGAATATCCAGAATCTGTGGGACTTTCAGTGTGTTTTGACAATATTTGTTAATATTTTCCCAGAATCCCTCCAACTTCCGACATCCACAGATAATATGAGTCCAATTCCCTCCTCCCTCTAAATTACATCTGAAACAATTTGAAGAAATCTGGGGGTTAATTTTCTGCAAAAAAAACCCGGTGTACGATACAGCAGCCATTTGGTATAAAATCGCATCCGCTTAAAATTGGCCGCTTTCAGCAGGGAACTGTTGAACTTATTAATCTGATGCCAATCTGCATTGGAGATGGATAACCCTTCTTGATATGCCCACTTTCTCTGCGCCTTCAGACATGCTTTGTCTCCTCCTTGAGTACGAAATAGTGAGACCCAACCACTTATTGAAATGCGTTGTATATGGTTTACCTAACACCCTACGACATTACTAACATCGCTGATCAGTGTAGGGTCAAGTTCTGACAAAAAGTCTTTGATCCTAACAAAAGACCATTAGGACCATGTATAATAATTTTGCTATGCTTAAGTAGTGGTTCAATTTCAGACCAGGTTTTCCACTCTCCCTGCAGAAAATCTCCTATTTTTCGAAATCCCTGACCTTTCCAGTTCGCCAAAATAACTGGATCTAGTAGTAAGTCTTTACCTACATAGATGTTGGGAAGGTAAGTTTCTGTATTTAACGTGGGGATCGAGAAATGCCTAAACAGCGGTTTTTTCCGCTTAATGCTCCATTGGAGGGTTTTGGAGAGGTGTGGTGCAGCGGCCAGGGCAGCTGACTTCGGAGCACAGGGCTCACGGTTCGATCCCCGGCTCCGGCGGCAGCTCAGCACCATGTGACTCTGGGCAATAGCTCACTTAATTTCCACGACGGCCCCCAGCGCCTTGAGACCCGTAAGGGTGAGTAGTTCGCGCTTTACAAATACGGATTTACATTTTTTATATCTTAATTTTTTGGGGGTTTTTATTAAGCGCATAAAATCTTGAATTAAATATTCCTTGTAAATCAGATCTAAGAGAAAATTATCATACCTATTGATATTTAAAGCCTTCGTGGATCTATATAAGGTGTGTGCAAAATTGGCATAATAATACTCTTTCAAATCAGGAAGAGCTAGTCCCCCTTCGGACACTGGCCTAAAGAGCATTTCCATTGACAGCCTTGACGCCTTATTTGCCCATAAAAATGTGGAGAAGAGGCCTTGGACTTCCTTGAAGAAATTCATTTGGACCGCATTGGGAATGGCTAAAAACAAGAAATTACATAGTGGAAGAATCCTCATGCGAATAGCTACACGGCCTATTAGCGAGACTGGAAGTTCTTTCCATTTTAACAATTTATTCTTTTTTTTATTGATAAGAGGGATATAATTTAGGGCATAAAGATCGTTAATGTTTTCCGTAACGTATATCTCTAAATATCTCTTAGGCCGTGAGTTAACTAAAAAGACTAGGGGCCAGATGTACGACGTGCAAAATAGCACCTCACAAATTGCAACTCGCAATTTGCAAGGCGCTATTTTGCATGTACAACAGTATGTTTAACACTCTTTGCGATTCCCAATGGGGTCGCAAATTGCAAGGCTCATGAATATTAATGAGCCTCTCGCAATTTGCGAGCCCATTGGGAATGACAGGCCCTCCCCCTTCCTGGCTGAGTAAGGAGATATGTTCCTCCATCAGCCTGTAGCAAGTAGGTGGCATGGGTGAAGGAGTAGTCACGAAGGGAATGGAGTAGCCCCTTCAGATAATCTGGAGAACCCAGCGGCCGGCTGTCATCGGCCTCCAATGGTGCAGGTGGTGGCGTACCCTGCCTCCCACTGGGCATTTTGAAATGCAAAACTAAAATTAACTAGAGATGAGAATACATACATAGGACTTATCCCATTGAAAAACGTTGTTAAGATGCTAGTCCTCTAGGGAAAATAATGTGATTTGCACATCCTTAAAATTGTTGGGCACTTAAGGCTAATGATAATCTTGGAGTGAAACTAATTAGTTTGCGCCTTCCCACTTAGGCTACTTGGTGGCTTATTATCTTTTGAATTATATTTTCTTTCAGGATTACCCTGGACATTGCTTGAAACATTTATACAAAGGAAGTGTGGCTGATTATGATTACATGGCAGGGGCCACTTATACTTTTTCTAAAATAGTTTTTATTGTCCTGTGGACTTTTCCCATAATTAAGCTGAACACTATATGGAGAATTCAAATAAAGAGATAGGGGTTTATAATGGAGATGGTGCACTTAATATTCCTATAATTGACTCAGGTTCTCTACTCTGCCAGTCGGTAAGACTCAGTATTTGATCATAGGATTAGAAATAACCCTTCTTGATCTGAATGGGGCATGACTTCACAAAATATTCACTATTAGGTAAACACCTGGGAAGCAATATATAATTGTTAATGTGCACTTATCGCACAAGTTACTAACTTGTGTAACGATATATCTGTAAGAGACAGTAGTTAGTGACAGATTCCTTACCTTAGAATATCCCCAGGCGTCAGGCTGGATCCGGAAAGTTTTTGCGTAGCAGTACCCTTGCGCGTCGGTAGGCGGCGTCGTGCGGCTCCGCGTCCGTCGTCGGCGTCGTGATCCTCGGGATGACGTCGCGGGCAGTACTTAGACGCCGCCCCTGCGCGCTGACGTCAGTTCTGTACACGACTTTCCGCGCCAGTAACGCAGAGCCATGCAAGAAGCTGACATAGGTGTCTGAAAAAATACTAGGGCCCTGAAAGGGATGTCCTTAACCCTAGAAATCAGTTCGCAGAACGGGGAGGATGGGTGGGGCGGTAAGGAATCTGTCACTAACTACTGTCTCTTACAGATATATCGTTACACAAGTTAGTAACTTGTGCATCTGAAAGAGACACGTTAGTGACAGATTCCTTACCTTAGAATAGATACCCCAGCAATACCAACCCCGGTGGTGGGTCTGCGAACAAAGATCAGACAAGGAAGTCCCGGAGGACAGAACGGCCAAAGAAGCTGTCCCTCCGGACCTGACTGTCAAGGCAGTAATGCTTTGTAAACGTGTGCAGCGAGGCCCACGTAGCTGCCTGACAGATATCCTGCAGCGGAACACCGCGGCCTAAAGCCGTGGTAGCAGCTGTTGCCCTGGTGGAATGGGCACGCAGCCCAACAGGAGGCTCCTTCTTAGCCAAAGAATAGCAGGCTTTGATACACAAGGTTACCCAGCGGGAGATGGTTCTCTTGTGCACCGCCCGACCTTTTTTGGCGCCCACGTAGCCAACAAAGAGCTGGTCATCCACCCGGAAGTGTTGTGTGCGGTTGATATAAAAAGAAAGCACACGTTTTGGGTCCAGACGGTGGAGCCTCTCTTCCTCTCTGGAAGGATGCGGAGGCGGAAAGAAGGTGGGCAAAGTGATGGTCTGCCCAATGTGGAAGGCAGTAACCACCTTTGGCAAGAAGGACGGACGCGTCCTAAGAACAACCTTGTCTGGATGGACAGACAGAAAGGGAGGTTTGCATGAAAGAGCCTGGAGCTCACTCACCCGCCGAGCGGAGGTGATGGCCACCAGAAAGGCTGTCTTCAGAGTCAGAAGACGAATAGGACAGTTATGTAGAGGCTCAAAGGGAGCGCACATGAGAAAGGTAAGAACCAAGTTCAAGTCCCACTGAGGCATCACAAACGGAACAGGAGGGAAGAGGTGTGTAATGCCTTTTAGAAACCTGTTAACAACAGGGGACTTGAAAAGGGAGGGCTGATCAGGAAGCCTGAGGAAGGCTGAGATAGCACAAAGATAGCCCTTGATGGTACCCAGGGCAGAACCCTATTGGGCCAGGGAAAGAAGGAACAGAAGAACCTCAGAAAGAGGGGCAGAAAGGGGATTCACAGCCTTTGCTGTGCACCATGCCACAAACTTGTTCCACCTGCAGGCGTATACCACCTTAGTGGAGGGACGCCTGGCTGCCAGAATTACATCACAAACTTCGGGAGGCAAGTCGAAAGGAATCAACTGCCGCCGCTCAATCTCCACGCAAGCAGGTGGAGGCTGGACAGGTTCGGGTGGAGGACCGTCCCCTGCTGCTGCGACAGAAGATCCTCCCGAAGAGGCAGACGGATCGGGGGATCTACGCTCATACTGAGTAGCTCGGGATACCAAACTCTTCGAGCCCAGTCCGGAGCCACAAGAATGACTTGGGCCCGGTCGTGCCGAATCTTCTTCAACACTCTGGGTAGAAGTGGTATAGGCGGAAAGGCGTACAACAGACCGCAACTCCACTCGCGACGAAAAGCGTCGCCGAGCGAGTGCCGCCTTGGAAATTCCAACGCGCAGAACTGATGACATTGCGCGTTCTCTTCGGTGGCGAATAGATCTAACCAAGGCTCTCCCCACTGTAGAAAGAGTCCTTGCGCCACTTCCGAGTGAAGACGCCATTCGTGATCCATCATGCACCTGCGGCTGAGTTCGTCCGCCCTGGCGTTCAGGGAACCTGCCAGGTGTTGAACCATCAGGAACATGCCCTGATGTTCCAGCCTTGTCCAGAGGCGCAGAGCCTCCTGACAAAGGGTCCACGACCCCACCCCGCCTTGTTTGTTGCAATACCACATGGCGGTGGTATTGTCTGTGAACACCTGCACTACCTTCCCTTTGACAGAGGGAAGGAATGCCTTGAGTGCAAGTCGGATCGCCCGGAGCTCCAGAAGGTTGATATGGAGCCGGGACTCCGCCGGAGACCAGAGGCCTCTGATCTCCGCCTCTCCCATGTGACCGCCCCATCCCAGAAGGGACGCGTCCGTCACAACTGTGTGCTCTGGCTGGGGAAGGGAGAGGGATCTGCCCATGACCCATTGCCGGTTCGAGAGCCACCACTGCAACTGTTTTGCAGTCCCCTCCGAGATCTGGACGTGATCGGACAGGTTGCCCTGGTGCTGCGCCCACTGGAACTTCAGGTCCCACTGCAGAGCCCGCATATGCCATCTGGCATGAGTGACCAGCAGGATGCAGGAGGCCATGAGGCCCAGCAGCCTCAGGGTCATCCGTACCGAAACCCAGGATGAAGGCTGAAAGATTGGAATCATAGCCTGAATATCCCGGACTCGCCGTTCGGGAGGATAGGCACGAAACTGCGTTGTGTCCAGAACTGCTCCGATGAAAAGGAGCTGTGGAGAAGGAATCAGATGCGACTTCGGCACATTGATGGAGAACCCCAGCGAGTGCAGGAGTTCGGCCGTAGTCTGGAGGTGGGAGACGACTGCCTGGGACGAGCCCGCCTTCAGCAGCCAGTCGTCGAGGTAGGGGTAGACTGGAACCCCTGCCCGGCGCTGATGAGCTGCGACCACCGCCATCACTTTGGTGAACACCCGAGGGGCACTTGTAAGGCCAAAGGGGAGCACGGTGAACTGAAAATGCTCGAGGCCTACCGTGAACCGCAGGTAACGTCGGTGGGCCGGCAGGACGGGGATGTGAAAATAAGCGTCCTGCAAGTCCAACGCTACCAACCAGTCTCCAGGGTCGAGGGCAGTCAAGACCTGAGCTAGGGTGAGCATCTTGAACTTCTCCTTCCGGAGGAAGCGATTGACGTTCCGGAGGTTCAAGATAGTACGCATGTCCTCCTTGTCCTTTTTGGGCACCAGGAAGTAGTGGGAGTAGCAACCACGTCCTACTTCTGGGGTCGGAACATGCTCGATGGCCTTCTTGGCCAAGAGGGCCGTGACTTCCTTCTACAGAAGTACCAAGTGATCCCCTAACATGCGGTGGAATTGAGGTGGCATGGCTGGGGGGGTGGTCTCGAAGGGGAGGGAGTAGCCCCTTCGGACAATGTCCAAAACCCACCTGTCCGAGGTGATGGGACGCCAGTGGTGACGGTGATGGCGGACCCTGCCCCCTATTGGCGTGCTGTGCACCGGAAAGGTGGGACTAGGAGGGCTTGGAGGCCGCGGACGGGTTGGAGGTGGTGGCCTGACCCGCACGCTGGTTGCCCGAACCGCCACGGCGGTATCCACGTCCTCGGCCACGCGAAGACGCTTGCTGCGCGGGCTGGTGGCTGGGCAGCTGACGTGACTGGGCGCCCCTTCCGTGGCCACGAAAGGGGCGAAAAGCAGAGGTGAGCGGAGGGCGTACAACAGAAAGGCCCAGGGACTTGGCAGTAGCCCGTGAGTCCGTAAACCGCTCCAGCCCATGGTCTGCCTTTGAACCAAAAAGACCGACTCCATCAAAGGGCATGTCCATGAGTGTATTCTGGACATCACCAGAGAAACCAGTTGTTCTCAGCCAGGCGTGGCGACGTAGCGCCACCGTCGTCGCAAGCGATCTGCCCAGCGAGTCGGCGGTATCAAGGCCACAACGTATGGTGTATTTAGCTGCATCTCGCCCTTCCGCAATGGCGCGGGTAAGCAGTGTCTGGACCTCCTCAGAACACTGCGGCAAAACAGCCACCACCGAATCCCACAGGGAGTGGGTATATCGGCCCAAAAGGCAAGCGGTGTCGACGGACCGCAAGCCAGCACTGGAGGAAGAAAAAGCCTTCTTCCCAAATTGGTCCAGGCGTTTGGATTCCCTATCCGGAGGGGCGGTAGGGAAGGCGGTTTGGGAGGCAGAGGCTTGGACAACCAAGCTCTCGGGGGTGGGATGTTGGGAGAGAAACAATGGGTCGCCCGGAGCAGGGCGATGGCGTCGGGCCACGTTCCTATCCACAGGAGCCCCTGTGGTGGGTTTGGACCAGGCACCCAAAAGAACGTCAGTGAGTGCATCATTAAACGGCAGCACAGTCTCCGAGGAGGAAGCCGCCGGCTGAAGCACTTCTGTCAGGAGGTTAGTCCTGACGGCCACAGTAGGCAACTGGAGATGTAAGGCTCCAGCTGCTCTACGCAACACCGTTGCAAAATTAGCTCCCTCCTCCGTAGCCACGGGAGGAGACAGCATGCCAGTGTCAGGGGAGGTGTCTAGACCACTGGCATCCCCAAGTTCCTCAGCCCAGTCCGGATCATACTCACACTGTTGTGTGAGAGGGTCCTCAGACCCCTCCCAGCTCTCCTGGTCCTCCTCTTGTTCAAAATATGGAGGAGGAGGGACATTTGGGACCCAAGGTCTCATCGGCGCCGGAGCCGGCGTCGAGCGACGTCGGTCCGGCTCCATGTCCGGAGCCGGAGAGAGCCGGGGACCGACGCCGTCTGGAGCCCCGGACGGCATCAGAAACGGCACCGGGGACATCGGCGTCGGCGGAGGCGTGGTTAGGTCAACCGGCGTCAATGGGGGTTGCGGCACCACCGGAGCCGGGATCGAGGCCGGGGCCGGAGCCAAGGCCGGGATGAAGGCTGGTGGGACAGGCGACGCCGGGACCGGAGTCGACGGCGGCGCCGGGGCAACCCAATCAGGGCCTGCGGGGCCCGAAGGCGCACCGGAGGGGCCTGAAGGCCCGAAGAGGCGGGCCATGGCCGACAGGAATTCCTGTATTTCGGCCGGAGTCGCCCCCGAACCCGGAAAGGACGGGTAATGCGGGGGCGGCTCTACAGGCACGTCCGGGGCCGCAGGGACGGTGCCGACTGGGGCCTCAGCCGAGTCGCGAGACCGGCGAGGCGAAGTCTTAGAGCGATGACGCTTCTTAGACTTCTTGTGCTTCGACTTACCCGAGGAGCGCGAAGACTTGGACTCCGACGACCGGCGGGGACTCCGCGACCGGCCCCTCGACCTCTCCCGGGACCGGGGCTTGGTGCGGCGCGGAGCCGACTGCCGGACCTCGAGTAGCTTTCGAGACCGCTCTCGCAAAGCCTTCGGATGAAGTTTCCGGCAGTCAGGGCACGACTTCGTGTCGTGGTCTCGGCCGAGACAGAAGAGACACTCGAGATGCGGGTCCGTGATCGACATCATGCGACCACAGGCTTCGCATGGCTTGAAGCCGGGCATCCCTACGACACCTAGGAGTCGTGAAGACTCGATGAAGAAACAGTGAAAAAATTCACAAAAAGGTTAGTCAAAAATTGACTAGGGCACTGCTCTTCCCGGATCTGCGCTTACTGGCGCGGAAAAAGAAGAACTGACGTCAGCGCGCAGGGGCGGCGTCTAAGTACTGCCCGCGACGTCATCCCGGCGATCACGACGCCGACGACGGACGCGGAGCCGCACGACGCCGCCTACCGACGCGCAAGGGTACTGCTACGCAAAAACTTTCCGGATCCAGCCTGACGCCTGGTGATATTCTAAGGTAAGGAATCTGTCACTAACGTGTCTCTTTCAGATGTGGTGATTAACAGATAAGGGTCTTTTTGTACTATTAGTCTTTTAACATTCCTGGCACTCTAGGGCGTATTTCACACCAGAGTTGGTCGAGTTCCACCAATCTGTGGGCACGATCCACCTCCTTATCACTGTGATGCAAATAAATAACACTACTGTTCTCCAACATTCCCTTTCTCTCACTTGGTGACTAGAAGCTCTCTCTCACAAATAAGGTGACTGGTTTGTGGAAACACACAGTGGAAATATTGTATCGGACTTACTATGTATATCGATCTCTTCTAGCCCTGAAGAAATGAGTGATTATCCTACATGACAAGATGAAACACAAGTTGGCTAGATTGAAACCAGTCATAGTGTTGACTACTGGAGAAAAAACTATCAGAGGAGACCTGGTCATACAATCGTACAGAGCGTGCAAGTGCTCGCGCCTCTATGTATAGACTGTTGGACTTTGCCCCAGATTGGGAATCATTTGAGTAGGTGCTCTACCTATGCTGCTGAGCACTGCAATTAAATTTGAACAATTTAATTTATCAGCAACAGGATTCTGAGGGTGCCAGCATTAACTCTGTACCAACTTCCTTGCTTGTTATCTGACTTAATGAAATGATTGGCCAGAGGTTTTGTCAACTTACACAACGTTTGATATGGTAATAGCACTAAGATGATTGCTTCATATACAAGTACACTGCATGATGTTTGTGTTGTTATCTGATAACCTGCACTGAAGTTGATTGATTATTGATTTTGGTGGACACTAACAGTGAAAATTATTTAAAAAAATATATATTATTAAAAAAAGAACAAGTATGTAACATCATGAAAATTAAACCTTGATGTATTAAACGTTTTGATGAAGGCATCTTTAACAAAGCATATCAGAAACAGAATTTTAAACTGTTTTTACCTTTGTGGTTAAAGATTCCTTCCATCTCCATGCTACTTCTGGAGTGAGCAATACAGAGAGAGCTACAGGGAACCATTCCTTCTCCTGCTGGCGATCTATCTGTGGTTCGAACTAGGCACCAGTCAGGCTTATCAGGTGGCCTTTCAAGAACTTCCACAGTCTGACCACGACGGATGGTTAATTCATTGTTGCTGCATGCCGTAAAATCATGAATAACCACAGTCAGCTCACACCCACCAGATAACTAGGAAAAAAAGAAATCAACAAGTTCTGAATCCATACACATAGATTCTATAGTGTAAATGTATATATGTATGCACACATGCAGAATGATGTGAAAAAGAAAAGCACACGCACTTAAAATTCTATTGCATTAAAGAACAAGTTACTTACCTTCGGTAACACATTATCTGGTAGAGACAATATCTAGCTGCAGATTCCTTACCTTTGAATTTCCCAGGTGTCAGACTGGATCCAGAAACTTTTTGCATAAGCAGTACCCCTGCGTGCTGTCGGGTGGCTCCATCCGGCTACGTGTGCTGTCACCGGTGTTGTTGGCGTAGGTCGTGACGTCGCGGTCACCTATATAGGCGCCATCCAGACGCACAGCGTCAGTTCCCTTTCACTTTTTCCACGCCAGAAGCGCAGAGCCATCAAGTAAACTGACAATTGTATGTCATAACTAGGGCCCTGCAAAGGGAGCACCAGTAGCCCTATAAATGAGTCCGCAGAGCGGGGAGGCATGGGTGGGTCTGTAAGGAATCTGCTGCTAGATGCACAAGTTACTAACTTGTGTAACGATATATCTATAAGAGATAGTAGTTAGTGACAGATTCCTTACCTTAGAATATCCCCCGGCGTCAGGCTGGATCCGGAAAGTTTTGCGTAGCAGTAACCCTGCGCGTCGGGCGGCTCCGCGTCCGTCGTCGGCGTCGAGATCGCCGGGATGACGTCGCGGCCAGTACTTAGACGCCGCCCGGGCGCGCTGGCGTCAGTTCTGTACACGACTTTCCGCGCCAGAAACGCAGAGCCATGCAAGAAACTAACACTGGTGTCTGAAAACTAGGGCCCTGAAAGGGATGACCTTAACCCTAGAAATCAGTTCGCAGAACGGGGAGGATGGGTGGGCGGTAGGAATCTGTCACTAACTACTGTCTCTTACAGATATATCGTTACACAAGTTAGTAACTTGTGCATCTGAAAGAGACACGTTAGTGACAGATTCCTTACCTTAGAATAGATACCCCAGCAATACCAACCCGGTGGTGGGTCTGCGAACAAGATCAGACGAGGAAGTCTCGGAGAACAGAACGGACAAAAAAGCCGTCTCTCCGGACTTGGCTGTCAAGGGAGTAATGCTTGGTAAACGTGTGCAGCGAGGCACACGTAGCTGCCTGACAAATGTCCTGCAATGGGACACCACGTCCCAAAGCCGTGGTGGCGGCTGTCGCCCTGGTGGAATGGGCACGTAGCCCAACAGGGGGCTCCTTCTTAGCCAAAGAATAGCAGGCTTTGATACACAAGACAACCCAGCGGGAGATGGTCCGCTTGTGTACCGCCCGACCTTTTTTGGCGCCCACGTAGCCAACAAAGAGCTGGTCGTCCACCCGGAACTGTTGTATGCGGTTCAGATAGAAAGAGATCGCACGTTTTGGGTCCAGACGGTGGAGCCTCTCTTCCTCTCTGGAAGGATGCGGAGGCGGAAAGAAGGTGGGCAAGGTGATGGTCTGCCCAATGTGGAAGGAAGTAACCACCTTTGGCAAGAAGGACGGACGTGTCCTAAGAACAACCTTGTCTGGATGGACAGACAGAAAGGGGGGTTTGCAAGAAAGAGCCTGGAGCTCACTCACCCGCCGAGCGGAGGTGATAGCCACCAGAAAGGCTGTCTTCAGAGTGAGAAGACGAAGAGGACAGTTATGGAGAGGCTCAAAGGGAGCGCACATTAAGAAGGTAAGAACCAAGTTCAAGTCCCACTGAGGCAGCACAAACGGAACAGGAGGGAAAAGGTGTGTAATGCCTTTAAGAAACCTGTTAACAACAGGGGACTTGAAAAGGGAGGGCTGATCAGGAAGCCTGAGGAAGGCCGAGATTGCACAAAGGTAGCCCTTGATGGTACCCAGGGCAGAACCCTGTTGGGCCAGAGAAAGAACGAACAGTAGAACCTCAGAGAGAGGGGCAGAAAGGGGATTCACAGCCTTTGCTGTGAACCATGCCACAAACTTGTTCCACCTGCAGGCGTATACCACCTTAGTGGAGGGACGCCTGGCTGCCAGAATCACATCACAAACTTCGGGAGGCAAGTCAAAAGGAATCAACTGCCGCCGCTCAATCTCCATGCAAGGAGTTGGAGACTGGACAGGTTCGGGTGGAGGACCGGCCCCTGCTGCTGTGACAGAAGATCCTCCAGAAGAGGCAGACGGATCGGGGGATCGATGCTCATACTGAGTAGCTCGGGATACCAAACTCTTCGAGCCCAGTCCGGAGCCACAAGAATGACTTGGGCCCGGTCGCGCCAAATCTTCTTCAACACTCTGGGCAGAAGTGGTATAGGTGGAAAGGCGTACAACAGACCGCAACTCCACTCGCGACGAAAAGCGTCGCCGAGCGAGTGCCACCTTGGAAATTCCAACGCGCAGAATTGCTGACATTGCGCGTTCTCTTCGGTGGCGAATAGATCTAACCAAGGCTCTCCCCACTGTAGAAAGAGTCCTTGCGCCACCTCCGAGTGAAGGCGCCATTCGTGATCCATCATGCACCTGCAGCTGAGTTCGTCCGCCCTGGCGTTCAGGGAACCTGCCAGGTGTTGAACCATCAGGAATATGTCCTGATGTTCCAGCCATGTCCAGAGACGCAGAGCCTCCTGACAAAGGATCCACGACCCCACCCCGCCTTGTTTGTTGCAGTACCACATGGCGGTGGTGTTGTCTGTGAACACCTGCACTACCTTCCCCTTGACAGAGAGAAGCAATGCCTTCAGTGCAAGTCGGATCGCCCTGAGCTCCAGAAGGTTGATATGGAGACCAGAGGCCTCTGATCTCCGCCTCTCCCATGTGACCGCCCCATCCCAGAAGGGACGCATCCGTCACAACTGTGTGCTCTGGCTGGGGAAGGGAGAGGGATCTGCCCGTGACCCATTGCCGGTTCGAGTGCCACCACTGCAACTGTTGTGCAGTTCCCTCCGAGATCTGGACGTAATCGGACAGGTTCCCCTGATGCTGCGCCCACTGAATCTTCAGGTCCCACTGCAGAGCCCGCATATGCCATCTGGCATGATCGACCAGCAGGATGCAGGAGGCCATGAGGCCCAGCAGCCTCAGGGTCATCCGTACCGAAACCCAGGATAGAGGCTGAAAGATCGGAATCATAGCCTGAATATCATAGACTCGCAGTTCGGGAGGATAGGCCCGAAACTGCGTTGTGTCCAGAACCGCTCTGATGAAAAGGAGCTGTGGAGAAGGAACCAGGTGCGACTTCGGCACATTGATGGAGAACCCCAGCGAGTGCAGGAGTCCGGCCGTAGTCTGGAGGTGGGAGACGACTGCCTGGGATGAGCCCGCCTTCAACAACCAGTCGTCGAGGTAGGGGAAGACTGGAACCCCTGACCGGCGCAGATGAGCTGCGACCACCGCCATCACCTTCGTGAACACCCGAGGGGCGCTGGTAAGGCCAAACGGAAGCACGGTGAACTGAAAGTGCTCGAGGCCTACCGTGAACCGCAGGTAACGCCGGTGGGCCGGCAGGACGGGGATGTGAAAATATGCGTCCTGCAAGTCCAAAGCTACCATCCAGTCTCCAGGGTCGAGGGCAGTCAAAACCTGAGCTAGGGTGAGCATCTTGAACTTCTCCTTCCGGAGGAAGCGATTGACGTTCCGGAGGTCCAAGATAGGACGCATGTCCTCCTTGTCCTTTCTGGGCACCAGAAAGTAGTGGGAATAACAACCACGCCCTACTTCTGGGGTCGGAACGCGCTCGATGGCCCCCTTGGCCAAGAGGGCCGCAACTTCCTGTCGAAGAAGTGCCAAATGGTCCCCCGACATGCGGTGGTGCTGAGGTGGCATGGCTGGAGGGGCAGTC
Source organism: Calotriton arnoldi (assembly GCA_963921515.1). Classification (NCBI taxonomy): domain Eukaryota; kingdom Metazoa; phylum Chordata; class Amphibia; order Caudata; family Salamandridae; genus Calotriton; species Calotriton arnoldi. Next base: position 1,129,652 of record CAWUFW010003374.1, read on the forward strand.
TCGAAGGGGAGGGAGTAGCCCCTTCGGACAATGTCCAAAACCCACCTGTCCGATGTGATGGTGCGCCAGTGGGGAAGGTGATGGCAGACCCTGCCCCCCACTGGCGTGCTGTGGACTGGAAAGGACAGACTAGGAGGGTTTGGAGGCCGCGGACGGGGCGGAGGTGGTGGCCTGACCCGCTCGCTGGTTACCCGACCCGCCTCGGCGGGAGCCACGTCCTCAGCCGCGCGAAGGCGTTTGCTGCGCGGGCCGGTGGCTGGGCAGTGGACGTGACTGGGCACCCCTTCCGTGGCCACGAAAGGGGCGAAAAGCAGACTGCTGCGGAGGACGCAAGGCGGAGAGGCCCAAGGACTTGGCCGTAGCCCGCGAGTCCTTAAAGCGCTCCAGCGCGCTGTCTGCCTTATTGCCAAAAAGGCAGATACCATCAAAGGGCATGTCCATAAGGGTGTTTTGGACATCGCCCGAGAAACCAGTGGTCCTCAGCCAGGCGTGACGGCGAAGCGCCATTGTCGTAGCAAGCGATCTGCCTAGAGAGTCAGCGGTGTCTAGGCCACATCTGATGGTGAACTTCGCTGCGTCTCTCCCTTCCGCAATAGCACGGGAGAGAAGTGCCTGGACCTCCTCAGGACACTTGGGCAGCACTTGTGCCTCCGAATCCCACAGAGAGTGGGAGTAACGGCCCAAAAGGCAAGCGGTGTTCACGGACCGCAAGCCAGCACTGGAGGAAGAAAAAACCTTCTTCCCAAATTGGTCCAGTTTTTTGGATTCCCTATCCGGCGGAGCGGTAGGGAAGGCGCTCTGGGAGGCAGAGGCTTGGACAACCAAGCTCTCGGGGTGGGGTGTTGGGAGAGAAACAATGGGTCGCCCGGAGCAGGGCGATGGCGTCGGGCCACGTTCCTGTCCACAGGAGCCCCTGTGGTGGGCCTGGACCAGGTGCCCAAAAGAACGTCTGAAAGTGCGTCGTTGAACGGCAGCAGTGGCTCCGAAGAGGTAGCCGCCGGCTGAAGCACTTCCGTCAGGAGGTTAGTCCTGACAGCCACCGTAGGGAGCTCGAGGCGCAAGGCCTCAGCCGCCCTACGCAACACCGTTGCATAACTTGCTCCCTCCTCCGTAGCCACGGAAGGAGGAGACAGCATGCCAAGGTCAGGAGAGGTGTCCAGACCACTGGCATCCCCCAGTTCCTCAGCCCAGTCCTGATAAGGCTCACATTGAGCTGTGAGAGGGTCTTCCGACCCCTCCCAGTCCTCCTCGTCCTCCAAAACAGGTGAAAAGTAAGGAGGAGGGACATGAGGGAAAAAAGGTCCCATCGGCATCGGAATCGGCGTCGATCCGGCTCCGTGTCCGGTGCCGGGGAGAACCTGGGGACGGCGCCGTCCGGGGCCTCAGACGGCGCCATGAACGGTACCGGTGAGGTCGCGCCGGTGGAGGTGTCGTTAGGTCAACCGGCGTCGACCGGGATTCAGGCCTCGATCCTAGGGGGTCCTGCGGCGCTCGGGACGGAACCGCCGGTGGTGCCGAGGGAGGACTCCCACTGGGGCCCGCGGGGCCCGAAGGCGCACCGGGGGAACCCTTAGGCTTGAAGAGGCGGGTCATGGCCGACAGGAACTCCTGTATCTCGGCCGGAGTCGACGCCGGACCCGGACCCGGAGCAGGCGGGTAGGCCGGCGTCGGCTGCGCGGGCACCCCCGGAGCCGTGGGGGCGGCACCGTCTGGACCCTCTGCCGGGTCGCGAGACCGGCGAGGGGAGGTCTTAGAGCGACGCTTCTTAGACCTCTTGTGCTTCGCCTTACCTGAGGACGAAGACTATGACCCCGAGGAATGACGACGGCTCCGCGACCGGCCCCTCGACCTCTCGAGCGGCGCGGAGCCGAGTGCCGGGCCTCGAGGAGCTTTCGAGACCGCTCTCGCAAAGCCTTCGGAGCGAGGACCGGCACTCGGGGCACGACTGGGTGTCGTGGCCGCGCCCAGGCAGAAGAGACACTCACGGTGCGGATCCGTAATCGACATCATGCGATTACAGACCTCGCATGGCTTGAAGCCGGGCATCCCTACTGACACCTTTGGAGTCGAAACGACTCGAAAAACTTGGACAAAAAGTCTCAAAAATATTCAGTCAAAAAATGACTGGGGCACTGCTCAATCCGGATCTGCGCTTACTGGCGCGGAAAAGAAAGAACTGACGCCAGCGCGCATGGGCGGCGTCTAAGTACTGGCCGCGACGTCATCCCGGCGATCACGACGCCGACGACTGACGCGGAGCCGCACGACGCCGCCTACCGACGCGCAGGGGTACTGCTACGCAAAACTTTCCGGATCCAGCCTGACGCCTGGGGATATTCTAAGGTAAGGAATCTGTCACTAACGTGTCTCTTTCAGATATTGTCTCTACCAGATAATGCATTACCGAAGGTAAGCAACTTGTTCATCTGATAGAGTCTTCTAGCTGCAGATTCCTTGCCTTCGAATAGATACCCAAGCCATACCATCCAGGTGGTGGGCTAAGGACAGATTATCAAGACTAAAAAGTCCTGCAGAACCAAAAGGGTGAAATGCCCGTCCATATGGCCCTGACTGTCCAGGCAGTAGTGTATCGCAAACATGTGCAATGAAGCCGATGTTGCAGCCTGTCAGATGTCCAGGACTGGTGTAGGAAACTAGAATCTTTCTGACATGGTTGTCCCCACTTTTTGCCAGGTGTCAGTGTGTTTGGACTGTAGTACACTGGGATCCTGCTAACCAGGACCCCAGTCTCGGTGCTCTCGCCCCTAAATTGACTGGTAAGTACTTTGTACACCCCACAATTGGCATACTGGTGTGCCCTTGTAAGTCCCTAGAATATGGTACTAAGGTACCCAGGGCATTGGTACACCATGCATCTCCCTTGGGCTGCAGCATGTCTCATGCCACTCATTGGAGCCCATGGAAACTGTGTCTGCAGGCCTGCCATTGCAGCCTGCATGAAATGGTGCATGCATCTTTCACTTTAGATATAAGGTTTACCTTATATCCCGGTCACTGCCCTTAGACCAATAAGTCACCCCTAAGGCAGGCCCTTCAGCCCACAGGCAGGGTGCATGGTTCTAAGAGTGAGGGTAACCCTGCATGAGCAGAGGCACCCCTACAAACCCCAGACTCCATTCTCTGGGCTTTGTAAGTGCGGAGAAGTCATTTTAAGGTATGCAGTGGACACGGGCAAACTTGAGATGTCCAACTACATAATGGCATCACTGAACCAGGTCATGTTTGGTATCAAACTTGTTGGAATCATGAACCTACACAGATTCCAGTGTTAGTTGCATGATACCATGTACTGGGGGGCGGCATTCCTTAGAGGACCCCACCCATTACTGCCTGTGTAGCCGTGCAGGGTCTGCTGGCAAGCCAGAGCTGTCACCGACCCCAGACACTGTTCGGTCTTCTCTTGAGGAGCCAAACTCGGGCAGGGGAAGGCAGAACAAAGGATTTCCTGTAGAGGAGAGGTGTAACCACTTCTGTTTTAGAAATGGGTGAATCCGGGCTAGGATGGGGGTGCACTGCCCGACCTTTTTTAACCCACAAGTAGTTGGTTGTCCACCCAGAACTCTTTCGTGCGGTCAAGGTTAAACAACAACGCTCTTTTTGAGTCCAGACGACGGATATGCTGTTTTCTTGGAGGGATGAAGGGGAGCAAAAAAAATGGGCAGCATGACCGATTGACCGAGATGGAATGGGGTCACCACTTTTGGAAGAATAAGGCACGGGTGAGAAGTACCACCTTATCCAACAATGTCATAAGATAGGGAAGCTTTACAAAGCCTGCAATTCACTCACCCTCTGGGCAGATGTTATTGCCACTAGAAAGGCTGTCTTGATGGTAAGCAGCCGGAAGGGACAATTTTGTAAAGGCTCAAAGGGAGCACACATGAGATATGTGAGAACCAAATTGAAATCCTACTGTGGCATGATAAAGGGCGTAGGTGGAAACATATGTACAAGCCCTTTTAAGAACTTAATTACAATAGGGGATTCAAACATGGAGGGTTGGTCCGGCAGCCGCAAGAAAGCAGACAGAGAAGAAAGATTACCCTTAAGAGTACCCAAAGCAGAGCCCTGCAGGGCAAGGCTAAAAATAAAAAGAAGATTAGACAAAGAAGCAGAAAGAGGGTAAATAGACATTTAGGTAAAATAATTTACACACTTTTGCCAATGGCAGGCATATACCGTCTTAGTGGAGGGACGCCTAGCCGCCAAGATTACATTACATACTTCGGGAGGAAGCTTGAAAGCTATCAACTGTCGCTGCTCAATCTCCACGCAAGGAGACATAGAGAGGTGACCAGTTCGGGTGGAGGACCCTCCCCTGCTGCTGCGACAGAAGATCCTCCCAAAGAGGCAGTCGATCGGAGGATGGATGCTCATTCGAAAAAGCTCTGGATACCAGACTCTCCATGCCCAGTCCAGAGCCACAAGAATGAAAACATAAAGACCAGGGGTGCACCACATACAAACAAAAAATAAACGCAAATGCTGTTGGGAGGCGAGTAGTAATAAATCCTGAACAATCCAGCAATGTTCTTCTTTTATTTGTGCTTCTTATAATTATTCTTAAAACCAGCCAACGCATTTCGTCCACTAGACAATGGACTCCTTTAGGGCAAAGAAATATTTTCTGGTCAAGGGGGAGTTCAGTTCTGTCGGAATATCAATAAACAATGTTCTCACAAAGATGTACCCTCCCAAAGTACACCATCTATGCGAGCTATTTGTCAATATGTATGTAGGCAAGAAGAGATGAAGAATCCCATCCGTGTGTGAATCATACACATTAGTATTCCATGTATATGTTAGGAGCGGCACAAAAACGCCCTGTGAAAGGTACTTGAGTCCGTGCCATCCGACTTCCCCCGAGGTAGTATCTCCGGTGCCGTGTCTGATGCGTATATTAATTAAGTGTGCTGACAAAAAGGTCACTAGATTGCAGGGTGAGATAGAGAAGCTGGAAAGGGAAATGCAAACCTGTGATCTGTAAGAAGTAGTTAAAAAGAACTATGAGATATATGATGAATTATTGAAAATCACCAGATACATTTACGAGAAAAGAAATTGAAAAAGATCAAACGGGATGACGCAGACTACAGGGAGGGGAGGATATACACCTTCGGCAGGAAATACAATAATGTGAAGCCAATCTGCCTTCCACCAGGTGGCTGTGACCCTGTTAGGGTACACACTAAAGGGGCTTTGCAGGTAGGGCTGGCAAAATGAGCAGCACGCCGACCTTGGCGGCAGGGGCAGTGGGCATCGTGGCCTCTCCTGCAAAACTGCTGGGTTCCCTGTTGGGGTGGGGCAGGCTGGCGGTACGGGATGCCTCTGCCTAAGCCATAAAAGGAATGTTGGAGGTGTGGCTGGCGAGGCTGGGTGGAAATGCCCAAAGAGCGAGTGGTAGCCATACTCTCCCTTAAATCGTTCAAGGGCCAAGTCAGCCTTGTCCCTGAAAAACAAGCGAGTCCCAAAAAAATGCATGTCAATTAGACAACACTGGGGTTTCCCGGCGCAAGCTCCTTGCATCCCTCGGTGACGGCAGCCTCGAAGACGAAAGAACAAGTTACTTACCTTCGGTAACGATATATCTGTAAGAAACATTAGTAGTGATAGATTCCTTACCTTAGAATATCCCCAGGCGTCAGACTGGATCTGGAAAGTTTTCGTGAGCAGTACCCCTCCGCGTCGGTAGGCGGCGTCGTGCGGCTCCGCGTCCGTCGTTGGCATCGTGGTCACCGAGATGACGTCGCGGGCGCTACTTAGATGCCGCCCAGGCGCGCTGACGTCAGCTCTGTACACGACTTTCCGCGCCAGGAACGCAGAGCCATGCAAGATACTGACCACTGGTGCATAGAAACTAGGGCCCTGAAAGGGATGACCTTAAGCCTAGAAATCAGTTCGCATAACGGGGAGGATGGGTGGGGCGGTAAGGAATCTATCACTACTAATGTTTCTTACAGATATATCGTTACCGAAGGTAAGTAACTTGTGCATCTCAAAGAAACACATAGTGATAGATTCCTTACCTTAGAATAGATACCCCAGCAATACCAACCCCGGTGGTGGGTCTGCGAACTAAGATCACACCAGAAAATCGCGGAGAACAGAACGGCCGAAGAAGCCGTCTCTCCGGACTTGGCTGTCCAGGCAATAATGCTTGGTAAACGTGTGCAGCGAGGCCCACGTGGCTGCCTGACAGATGTTTTGCAGGGGGACGCTGCGTCCCAATGCAGTAGTGGCTACAGTAGCTCTGGTGGAGTGAGCACGCAGCCCCACCGGAGGTTCTTTTTTAGCCAAAGAGTAACAGGCTTTGATGCACAAGACAACCCAGCGGGAGATAGTTCTCTTGTGTACCGCCCGACCTTTCTTGGTGCCAACGTAGTCAACAAAGAGCTGGTCATCCACCCGGAACTACTGTGAGCGGTTGAGATAAAATGAGAGTGCACGTTTTGGGTCCAGACGGTGGAGCCTCTCTTCCTCGCTGGAAGGATGCGGAGGCGGAAAGAAGGTGGGCAAGGTAATAGTCTGCCCATTGTGAAAGGCCGTAACCACTTTTGGCAAAAAGGAAGGGCGGGGCCTGAGCACAACCTTGTCCGGATGGACTGAAAGGAAAGGAGGCTTACAAGAAAGAGCCTGGAGCTCACTCACCCGCCTAGCGGAGGTGATGGCCACCAGGAAAGCAGTCTTTAATGTTAAAAGACGAAGAGGACAGTTGTGAAGGGGCTCAAAGGGAGCGCACATCAAGTATGTAAGAACCAGATTCAAGTCCCACTGAGGCATCACGAAAGGAATAGGAGGAAAAAGGTGTGTAATGCCTCTATTTACAACAGGGGACTTGAAAAGAGAGGGCTGATCAGGTAGCCTGAAAAAGGCAGAAATTGCACAAAGGTAGCCCTTGATAGTGCCCAGAGCAGACCCCTGCCGGGCCAAAGACAGAAGGAACAGTAGGACCTCAGAAAGTGGGGCAGAAAGGGGATCCACAGCCTTTGCTGTGCACATGCCACAAACTTGTTCCACCTGCAGACGTATACCACTTTAGTAGAGGGTCGCCTGGCTGCCAGAATAACGTCACAAACTTCAGGAGGCAAGTCGAAAGGAATCAACTGCCGCCGCTCAATCTCCACACAAAGAGATGGAGGCTGGACAGGTTCGGGTGGAGGACCGTCCCCTGCTGCTGCGACAGAAGATCCTCCCGAAGAGGCAGTCTGATCGGAGGATCGATGCTCATACTGAGTAGCTCGGGATACCATACTCTTCGAGCCCAGTCCGGAGCCACAAGAATGACTTGGGCCCGGTCGAGCCTGATCTTCTTCAGCACTCTGGGCAGTAGTGGTATAGGCGGAAAGGCGTACAACAGACCGCAACTCCACTCGCGACGAAAAGCGTCGCCGAGCGAGTGCCGCCTTGGAAATTCCAACGCGCAGAACTGATGACATTGCGCGTTATCTTCGGTGGCGAATAGATCTAACCAAGGCTCTCCCCACTGCTGAAAGAGACCTTGCACCATCTCCGAGTGAAGACGCCATTCGTGATCCATCATGCACCTGCGGCTGAGTTCGTCCGCCCTGGCGTTCAGGGAACCTGCCAGGTGTTGAACCATCGGGAATATGCCCTGATGTTCCAGCCATGTCCAGAGGCGCAGAGCCTCCTGACATAGGGTCCACGACCCCACCCCGCCCTGTTTGTTGCAATACCACATGGCGGTGGTGTTGTCTGTGAACACCTGCACTACCGTCCCTTTGACAGAGGGAAGGAATGCCTTGAGTGCAAGTCGGATCGCCCGGAGCTCCAGAAGGTTGATATGGAGCCGGGACTCCGCCGGAGACCAGAGGCCTCTGATCTCCGCCTCTCCCATGTGACCGCCCCATCCCAGAAGGGACGCGTCCGTCACAACTGTGTGCTCTGGCTGGGGAAGGGAGAGGGATCTGCCCATGACCCATTGCCGGTTCGAGAGCCACCACTGCAACTGTTTTGCAGTCCCCTCCGAGATCTGGACGTGATCGGACAGGTTGCCCTGGTGCTGCGCCCACTGGAACTTCAGGTCCCACTGCAGAGCCCGCATATGCCACCTGGCATGTTGCACTAGCAGAATGCAGGAGGCCATCAGGCCCAGGAGCCGGAGGGTCATCCTGACTGAAACCCGGGATAGAGGCTGAAAGATCGGAATCATAGCCTGAATATCCCGGACTCGCTGCTCGGGAGGATAAACCCGAAACTGCGTCGAATCCAGAACCGCTCCGATGAAGGGGAGCTTCTGAGAAGGACTCAGGTGCGACTTTGGCACGTTGATGGAGAACCCCAGCAACTGCAGGAGGTCAGCCGTAGTCTGAAGGTGGGTGACGACTGCTTGGGGCGAGTCCGCCTTCAACAACCAGTCGTCGAGGTAGGGGAAGCCTGACACACCTGACCTGCGCAAATGAGCTGCAACCACCGCCATGACTTTCGTGAACACCCGAGGGGCGCTTGTAAGGCCGAAGGGGAGCATGGTAAACTGAAAATGCTCCTGGCCTACCGTGAACCGCAGGTAACGCCGGTGGGCCGGCAGGACGGGAATGTGAAAATATGCGTCCTGCAAGTCCAATGCTACCATCCAGTCTCCAGGGTCGAGGGCAGCCAAGACCTGAGCCAGAGTCAACATCTTGAACTTCTCCTTCCGGAGGAAGCACAAGCCCCCCTTGTCTTTTTTGGGGACCAGAAAGTAGTGGGAATAACATCCATGTCCTACTTCTGGCCCAGGAACGCGCTCGATGGCCCCCTTGGCCAAGAGGGCCGTAACTTCCTGTCGGAGAAGCGCTAAGTGATCCCCCGACATGCGGTGGAACTGAGATGGCATGGACGGGGGGCAGACTCGAAGGGGAGGGAATAGCCCCTTTGGACAATTTGTAGCACCCAGCTGTCAGAAGTGACAGAGCGCCAGTGGGGGAGGGGATGTTGAATCCTGCCGCCCACCGGCGTGGGGTGCACCCCAAAGCGCGGACTAGGAAGGCTTTGAGGCGGAGGCTGCGGGAGCGGAGGTGGGCTGACCCGCACGCTGGCCCCCTGTGCCGCCACGGCGGCCACCACGCCCGCGGCCGCGCTGAGGCTGGTTCTGCGCAGGCCTTTGGCTGAACGGACGTGTAGAGGCGCCCCTGCCGCGGCCACGAAAGGAACGAAAAGTAGACGTGGCCGGGCGGGTGGTGGAGAGACCCAAGGACTTGGCTGGAGCCCGAGAGTCTTTAAAACGCTCCAGCGCACTGTCTGCCTTATCGCCAAAAAGGCAAGTACCATCAAAAGGCATGTCCATGAGGGAACTCTGGACATCCCCCGAAAACCCCGTGGACCGCAGCCAGGCATGTCGCCGCAAGGCCAATATCGTGGAGATGGCTCGTCCCAAAGAGTCCGCGGTGTCCAACCCACACCGAATGGCGAACTTCGCGGCATCCTTCCCCTCTGCAACAGCTTGGGAAAGCACAGCCCGAACCTCTTCGGGGCACTGGGGCAGAGTTTGCGCCACCGTGTCCCACACAGCGTGAGAATAGCGGCCCAAGAGGCTTGCGGTGTTGACCGACCGCAGCCCCAGGCTGGCAGAGGAAAACAACCTTTTGCCAAGCTGCTCAAGCTTTTTGGATTCCTTATCCAGCGGAGCGGTAGGGAATGCTGTTTGGGAAGTGGAAGCCTGAATGACCAGCCTCTCCGGTGTCGGATGAGTTGTCAGAAAGGCAGGGTCACCCGGTGCCGGGCGGTGACGTCTGGCCACATTTTTATCTACAGGGACCCCTGTGGCTGGCCTAGACCAGGTACCCATCAAAACATCCGTCAAGGCCTCATTGAACGGAAGCAGAGGTTCCACAGAACTTGCCGTAGGCTGAAGCACCTCAGTAAGGAGGTTAGTTTGGAGGGCAACAGTAGGCAATTCAAGGCCAAGAGCCTCAGCTGCTCTACGGAGCACCACAGTGTAGGTTGCGCCTTCCTCCATGAGAGTGGGAGGAGACACAAACCCAGGCTCAGAGGAGAGGTCAAGGCCACTGGCATCCTCTGAGTCTTCTGCCCACTCCTGTTCGGACTCACACTGACGTGCAAGAGGGTCCTCCGACCCCTCCCAGTCCTCCTGTTCCACAACAGCCCGAGGCACAGGCTGCAACGGCGAAGGAGGCACAGGGGAAAACAAATGCTCCACCGGCGCCGGGAACAACGCCGAGAACGGCGCCAGTCGACGCCGCTCCGGCTCCAAGGGCCAATCGGGGCCCAAGCTGGAAACGCGGGCAAGGGCGGAGGTGGGACGAACGCCACCGAGGGCTGCGCCGGGAAGGGAGCCGCAGGGGGTGCCGGGGCCGGAGCCGCCGGCGGAGGACCTCGGGCGCCGGGGCCGGAGCCGCCGGTGGCAACCACGGCCCCCAAAAGGGACTGCGGGGCCCGAAGGCGCACCGGCGGGAGCCCTAGGCCCGAAAAGGCGGTCCATGGCAGCAAGAAACTCTTGCACCTGGGCCGGAGTCGCCTACGGACCCGGGTATGGCGGGTAGGCCGCGGGACTGACAGGCTCCAACAGAGCCGCGGGGGAAAGACCCTGGGCCCCCTCGTCTGCGTCCGAAGACTGACGGGGGGAGGTCAGAGAGCGTACGCGCTTCTTCGACTTCTTTTTATGACGTCGCTTACCCGAATCCGAGGGAGAAGACTTGGACCCCGAGGAGCGATGATGGCGACTCCGCGGCCGGTCCCTCGAGCGACCCCTGGACCTGGAACGGCGCGGAGACAACTGTCGGGCCTCCAGCAGCTTTCGGGACCGCTCCCGCAAAGCCTTCGGAGCCATGGCCAGACAGTCGGAACATGACCGGGAGAAATGGTCGCGCTCTAGACAGTAGAGACAGACGCCATGGGGGTCGGCCACCGACATCGTACGGCGGCAGGCCCCGCAGGATTTAAACCCAGGCATCCCTACGTGGCACCAGGAGTCAAAATATAGAAATTAGAGACAAAAGTCCCAAAAAACAACTAGTCAAAAAGTGACTAAGGTACGTGCTCTAACCGGATCTGCGCTTTCTGGCGCGGAAAAATAAAGAACTGACGTCAGCGAGCATGGGTGGCGCCTAAGTAGTCTCCGTGACGTCATCTCGGCGCTTACGACGCCAGCGACGAACGCGGAGCCGCACGACGCCACCGACCGACGCGCAGGGGTACTGCTGACGAAAAAACTTTCGGGATCCAGTCTGACGCCTGGGGATATTCTAAGGTAAGGAATCTATCACTAACGTGTCTCTTTCAGATATTTTAATTCTCCCCAGATGTCAGACTATATCCCTAAATTTTCCAGCAGTACCTCTGTGTGCCGGGAGACGGCGTCGTACAACTCCGTGATCACTTCGACTCCGTTTGTGACGTCAGTGGAGTCATACAAGTCCACTCCGGCACGTGGACGTCAGTTTCTTCTGTGAAACCTTCTGTGCCACAACGCAAAGCCACTATTGAAACTGGCTTTTGAAACAGTGTGCCAAAAAAGATCAATGCATCTTTGAAACAATAACTAGAAAACAGAAATGAATGGTATGATAACAACAGGTCAAGATCTGCAAAGTAAAACCAAATGGTTCATTGATTCACAACTACATGAAAGAGCGATCACTGGTGTATAAACCAGTGCTGCAAAAGGGTAAAACCCTTACACCCAGACAAGGTCTATAAGGAAAGATCAAATGGTTTGACGAAGCACATAGCTACTTGAAACACTGACCACCGGTGTATAAACCAGGGTTGTAAAAGGAAATACCTCTTACACTACAAATCGTTCGCAGACTGGGTAGGGTGTTAAGGAATCTGCAGCTAAAGTATGTCTCTACTAAGGGCGGGTGGCAAACTCTACTTTGCTGGGGGAGTTCACAGAGTTTTTGCAACTCGGACGCTCCACTTAGAGCGTGAAGTTCAGCAAAAACTCCACAATGAGGGTAGAGCAGAGTTTACCAGCGCTCACCCATAGTCTGTCATACAATAACATCAGGAAATGATGCTTAAGGTGTGCCTGCGGGCTCTCCACAGTGCACAGACGTGTAGTCTCAATCTAATTATTCAAAGCGTGCCCGAAAGAAACCCAAGGCACAAGACTGTACATTGAATCATGAATTTATTGCAAAAAGAACAATTGATGGACAGAATGCAGAACAATGTCATACTTTCACCCCAGTACAGAGATCTAGGCCTAAATCCATCTTTTTTTGCTCCCCATGCCATTCCAGTTTGAACCCAGCCATATGCAAATCAGTCTTAACCCTGCGCCCAATGGGAACAGTCCAGCCCGAACTGCCAGGCCAGGCCCTCCCTGGACCGGTTTCGCAGTGTCACCCCTCATCAGCCAGGATAGCTTGACTCCAGTGGCATGGAGCGCACAGGAGCCCCGTCTGGGCATACCCGTCTCACTCGGGGTGACAAATGCAAAAAGGACAATTCATGGATTGAATGCAGAACAATGTCATACATTCACCCCAGTACAGAGATCTGGGACTAAATCCATATTTTACTGCTCCCCATGCCATTCCAGTTTGAACCCAGCCATATGATGGGGGATGATGACCCGCAACCGGTCCCAGGATGCTTGTTTCCGGTCCAGGGAGGACCTGGCTTGGCAGTTCGAGCTAAACTGATCCCATGAGGCACAGGGTCAAGACTGATTTGTATATGGCCAGGTCCAAACTGGGGTGGCGTAGTGAGAAAAAGAACGATGGATTAAACCCAGATCTTTGTGACTGGGGGAGAATGTTTGCATTGTTCAGAATTCCGTCCATCATTTGTTCCTTTTCCTTTTGTCGCCCTAAGTGGGAAGGGTATGCCAAGACCTGGGTCCCGTGCTCACTGCGCCACTGGATTCAAGCTAGCCTGGCTGATGAGGGGTGATGCCCCGAAACCGGTCCCAGGATGCCTGTTTCCGGTCCAGGGAGGACCGGACTTGGCAGTTCGGGCTGAACTGTTCCCATGAGGCACAGGGTCAAGACTGATTTGCATATGGCCAGGTCCAAACTGGGGTGGCGTGGTGAGCAAAAGAACGATGGATTAAACCCAGATCTTTGTGACTGGGGGAGAATGTTTGCATTGTTCAGCATTCCGTCCATCATTTCTTCCTTTTGCTTTTGTCGCCCTAAGTGGGAAGGGTATGCCCAAACGTGGGTCCCGTGCTCACTGCACCACTGAATTCAAGCTAGCCTGGCTGATGAGGGGTGATGCCCCGAAACCGGGCCCAGGATGCTTTTTTCCAGTCCAGGGAGGTACTGGCTTGGCAGTTCGGGCTGAACTGTGCCCATGAGGCACAGGGTCAAGAGTGATTTGCATATGGCCAGGTCCAAACTGGGGTGGCGTAGTGAGCAAAAGAACGATGGATTAAACCCAGATCTTTGTGACTGGGGGAGAATGTTTGCATTGTTAAGCATTCGTTCCTTTTCCATGAATTTATTGGCACTTTTGCGCAAACCACAGTAAGGAATGTAGGTAATGTGCATTATCATACCTGCCGCTGCCTCAATAACGGTTTTCTTAAAGCCAGAGCATTTGCTGTTGCTGTTAATTACCCGCTGCGAGCAGCAGGGTTTACTTTTAGCTTGAGGGAAGGCGTAATTGTACAGTCTGGTGGAAGCGCTGGACTAATGGACAAGTTACTTACCTTCGGTAATGCCTCATCTGGTAGAGACATGATCTAGCCGCACGATTCCTTATCTTTGTACTTCCAGGAGTCAGGTTGGATCCGGCAGATTTTTGATAGCAGTACCCCTGCCCACCGGTAGGTATCGTCGGTCGACTCCACGTGATATCGTAGGCATCTGGTTCGTCGTTGTGGTGACGTCCTCTTTGTCTAAATAGGAGCTACCCTGGCGCGCTGACGTAAGTACCTTTCACGACTTTCCACACCAGAAGCGCACAGCCATGAAGTGACTGACCGTGGTGTGTTAAAAAACAACTAGGGCCCGAAGGGGAACAGCCCTTGACATTAAAACTAATACGCAGAGCAGAGAGGCTGGGTGGGTTGGTGTGAGAAGCTGGCTTGGTACATGGTGTACACTTATGTAAGTGGGCACCTTGCACCAATCCAGACAACCCTTATGGTGATTTTAGTGGTCTTAGACAACCTTAGAAAACTCTCTAAGTGGTAGCTGTGGAGAGCAGCCTGCAGGCTTAGTTCAGAAGGAGTGTAAAGCAGTTTGTTTTACCAGAACATAATCTTATAGGTATAGATTAAGTGAAAAAGAACCACACAGTGTATTTATAAAAATATATATTTATTATAAGACACTCAGTAACACATACAGATATCTCCTAGCCGGAGATATACACAATGCACCCAATACTTTTCAATACAAACAGGTAAGTAGCACGTAATACACAGTGGTCACCAGGGGGAGACCAAACCATATACTAAAATAGTGGTAAGCGAACCACGACGCGAGTCAAGACTACACCCAGAAGACGTAGAAGTGCAGAGGACCCAAGGAACCACCCAAGGTAAGTAACCAGGAGTCCCACGGAGGCCGTGTGCAGAGTGGGAACACGACCGCGGGATCAATGCAAGTTAATGGGTAAGTCGCGGTTGCAATTTTAAAGTAGAAGGACCCTTCCCAGTGAACCCTGAAGAAACCCCGTGGAAGACAGAAGGTTGGAGAGTCACCCCACCCGTGGATACCCTAGGAACCAGGATACCTACACCAGGGAAGCCAGGTGCATAGGTATGAAGAGGCGTCGAAAACCGCAGTCACACCCAATGGAGGACTTCAGGAAGATGCCGCTGCTGGGGAAGGTGAAAGTGTCCGGTGGAATCCAAAGGTGGATTCAAGTTGAGAAGTACCTGCAAGCAGAGGGGACAGAGTCTATGCCACTCAGGAGTGACCAGGAGGCACGGAAGACGAATGCCCACCGATGTTGAGTGCTGCAGGAGAGATGACGGTGACCTTGGAGCTGCAGCTGTGAGGACCAGGGGACGCTGTGGAAGACCAGGAGACGTTCACAAGCTGCCCCACGTCGGATGTCGAAAGTTGAGGGGTCGGTGTCCGTCGGGAGCACAAACATGCCTTGGCAACTGCAAACAACGTGGAAAGAGTAGTGTTGTCCATGAACACCTGAACTAGCCTTCCCTTGATGGATGGTAAAAAGGCTTTCAGTGCCAATCTGATTGCTCAAAGCTCCAACAGGTTGATATGGAGCCTGGCTTCCACTGGAGACCCGAGTCCTCTGATCTCCACCTCCCCCAGATGGCCAGCCCATCCCAGAAAAGATGCATCCGTCACTACTGAGAGATCTGGGTGGGAAAGGGAGAGGGGTCTGCCTCTGACCCAATCGTTGTTTGTTAGCCACCACTGCAGGTCTTTCGCAGTGCCCTCCGATTTCTGAACCAGGTCGGTGAGATTTCCCTGATGCTGTGCCCAAAGGAACTTCAGGTCCCACTGAAGCACCCATGTGCCACCTGGCATGGTATACAAGCAGGATGCAGGAGGCCATAAAGCCCAACAGCCTCAGAGTCATTTTCCAGGATGGAGGCTGAAACATCGGTATCATAGCCTGAATATCCTGGCCTCGCCGCTCGGGATAATAAGCCCAAAACTGAACCATGTCCACAATTGCTCCGATGAAAGGGAGCGTCTGAGAGGGAGTGTGACTTCGGCACGTTGATCGTGAACCCCAGGGAATGCAGGAGGTTTCGCCGTAGTCTGGAGGTGGGAGACTACTGCTTGGGATGATCCCGCATTCAACAACCAGTCGATCCAGTCTCCTGGGTCCAGGGCAGATAGGACCTGAGCAAGGGTGAGCATCTTGAACTTTTCCTTTTTGAGGAAGTAGTTTAGGGTTCTGAGGTTGAGGATAGGACGACGACCTCCTTCCTTCTTTGGAACCAGAAAATAGTGGGAGTAACAACCACAGCCTATTTCTGGCCCGGGAAACCTCTCTATAGCCTTCCTCACAGAGTAGGGCAAGGCAATCCCCGTCAGGCAATCGCTAGTTGGACGTATGGATGGAGGGGTAGTCTTGAAGGGGAGGGAGTAGCCCCTTTGGATTATTTGCAACACCCACCAGTCCTAAGTGATGCCTCGCCCGTGTTGGATGTGATGTCATATCCCGACACCAACTGGATGTGCATGATCTGGGGGGATTGAACTAGGAAGGTTTTGCGGTGGAGGAGGGGAGTGTGGCTTGGCTCGACTGCTGAACTTACGGGACCCTCTGGCTAGAATAGGGTTGGTCCGGTTAGAAGCCCCTTCCGTAGCCATGAAAGGATCGAGAAGCAGACAGGCCGGGATGGCATGGTGAGGCCTAGGGACTTGGTCATAGCCACAAGTCCTTAAAACGCTCAAGCATTGCATCAGCTTTGTCATCAAAAGGCGTGTCCATAAGATTAGCCTGGACATCCCCTGAGAATTCAGACATCCTCAGCCAGGCGTTGGGGCGTATGGCGACCTTCGAGAAAATCGCACTGCCTAGCAAGTCTGTCGTGTCCAAACCACAGCGGATGGCAAACTTCGCTGCATCTCTCCCATCTGAAATAGCTTGGGAGAACAGAATCTGGTCCTCCTCCGAGATTCTGGGCAGCACCTGCACAACCTTATGCCATATCGAATGGGAATAACGGCCCAAAAGGCATGCAGTGTTCACCGACAACAATGCCAGGCTGGCGGAAGAAAATATCTTCTTTCCAAAGCTTTCCAGCGTTTTGGAATCCCTGTCCGGGGGTGTGGAAGCTTGGACCACCAAGCTTTGTAGGGTGGGATGGGTAATGAGGAAAACTGGGTCGCCCAGTGCAGGGCGATAGCGGAGGGCAATCGTTCTGTTCACAGGAGCCCCTGTGCTGGGCTTGGACCAGGTGCCCAGAAGAACGCACATCAAGGCCTTGTTGAAAGGCAGCATGGGTTCCGAGGAGGAGACACCCGGCTGCAGGACCTATGTTAGTCTTGACTGCCACCATAGTCCAAGACCTCTGCTGCCCTACGCACCACCAATACAAACAGAGCCCCCTCCTCCGTAGCCAGGTTAGGGGAAACAGCATGCCAGAATCTGGAGAAATGTCTAGTCCACTGGCATCACCCAGGTCCTCATACCAATCCAGATCTTGAGGTTGCGGGATTTCTAAGGGATCCTGCTGCCCGATCAATCCTCCTCATCCATTCCTAACCCTTCAGAATAGGGCAGGTTGAACGGCATGGAGCCGTACGGCTCCGTCTGCACCGGTGGACGCCCGACCGGCTCCGTGTTGCCCGAAATGACGTTGGGGAGGCGCCGCCGGTGGGCGTCAGCGACGCCGAGAACCTCAGCATCAGATGCAGTGCTAGGAAAGGTCCCCCATGGGGTATGGCTGGCGCCGGTCCGGACCTGCCGACAGGTTTAGTAGGAGGCCGTGGTGCCGGAGCCAAAGGCGCGGAACCAACAGGATTTCCTTCATCCGAACCTGCGGAGCCCGAAGGCGCGCCGGCAGGATTAGGCCGTCCAAATATGGTGCACAAGAACCCTTTTAGCTGGGTGGGGGGTCACTCTGGGCCCCAGAAAGGGAGGGAAATGCGGAGCCGACCCAGGCGACAGACGGGGCGAAGTCGAAGCACGCTTCGACTTTGTGTTTCTTAGGGTGCCTCTTACCTGACCACGATGACTTTGAGGAAGAGGACTTCGACCCTCCAGAGCAGTGCTCAGACCTTCCTCTCGACCGGGAACGAGATTGGCGAGGAGACCTCTGTGGCGCCGTACGCCAGGCCGCGATCAGCTTTAGGGACCGCTCACTCAAAGCCTTCGGCGCCATGGCCTAGCAGTTGGAGCACAACTTCTTGTCGTGGTCGCGCTCCAGGCACCAGAGAAACACTAGGTGGGGGTCAGCGACCGACATGGCGCGGTGACAGGCGCCACATGGCGTGACCCCTTAGGTCTTCTTGCTAGACATCTCTACACACCAAAAGGAGTCAACAAAAGTTGAAAAAACTCTGTCAAAAAATGACAAGGCGTAGCTCTCTTCGACAGTTCGCAGCTGGCTGGTGCGGAAAGAAAAGAACTGACGTTAGCATGCCGGGGTGGCACCTATATAGATGACACAGAAGTCACGACGACGAACCCGATGCCTATGACGTCACTCAGAGTCGACTGATGCCACCTACCAGCGCGCAGGGATACTGCTATCAGAAAACGTCCGGATCCAGCCCGACGCCTGGTCAATGTAGCAGGACATGGGGGAGCTGCAGATGCCAGTAAGTGCTGGGCTTCCTGCTTACGAATGCATTGTGTAATAGCACGGCTGGCTCATTTGTGAACGTGCTTTGTTCAGGGACATGAAAGGGGAACATAGGAAAGTGCCCCTTTTTTGCATGGTTACCCCCCACTTATTGCCTGACCTCTGATGCAACCTGACTTGATGTACCCTGGGTGCCTGCCAATCAGGTTCTCGGGGCCTGTGTTCTTTCCCAAACCTGTACCTTTGTATCCACAATTGGCACATCTCTGGTCACAGGTAAGCCCCTTGTCAAATGTACCATGGGTACCAAGGGCACTGTGACCAGGCAAGGCCTCGAAGGGCTGCAGCACCTATTGCACAAGTTACTAACTTGTGTAACGATATATCTGTAAGAGACAGTAGTTAGTGACAGATTCCTTACCTTAGAATATCCCCAGGCGTCAGGCTGGATCCGATAAGTTTTTGCGTAGCAGTACCCTTGCGCGTCGGTAGGCGGCGTCGTGCGGCTCCGCGTCCGTCGTCGGCGTCGTGATCGCCGGGATGACGTCGCGGGCAGTACTTAGGCGCCGCCCCTGCGCGCTGACGTCAGTTCTGAACACTACTTTCCGCGCCAGGAACGCAGAGCCATGCAAGAAGCTGACATAGGTGTCTGAAAAATACTAGGGCCCTGAAAGGGATGTCCTTAACCCTAGAAATCAGATCGCAGAACGGGGAGGATGGGTGGGGCGGTAAGGAATCTGTCACTAACTACTGTCTCTTACAGATATATCGTTACACAAGTTAGTAACTTGTGCATCTGAAAGAGACACGTTAGTGACAGATTCCTTACCTTAGAATAGATACCCCAGCAATACCAACCCCGGTGGTGGGTCTGCGAACAAAGATCAGACAAGGAAGTCCTGGAGGACAGAACGGCCAAAGAAGCCGTCCCTCCGGACCTGACTGTCAAGGCAGTAATGCTTTGTAAACGTGTGCAGCGAGGCCCACGTAGCTGCCTGACAGATAACCGGCAGCGGAACACCGCGGCCCAAGGCCGTGGTAGCAGCCGTTGCCCTGGTGGAATGGGCACGCAGCCCAACAGGAGGCTCCTTCTTAGCCAAAGAATAGCAGGTCTTGATGCACAAGGTAACCCAGCGGGAGATGGTCCTCTTGTGCACCGCCCGACCTTTTTGGCGCCCACGTAGCCAACAAAGAGCTGGTCATCCACCCGGAAGTGTTTTGTGCGGTCGATATAGAAGGAGAGCGCACGTTTTGGATCCAGACGGTGGAGCCTCTCTTCCTCTCTGGAAGGATGCGGAGGCGGAAAGAAGGTGGGCAAAGTGATGGTCTGCCCAATGTGGAAAGCAGTAACCACCTTTGGCAAGAAGGACGGACGCGTCCGAAGAACAACCTTGTCTGGATGAACAGACAGAAAGGGAGGTTTGCGAGATAGAGCCTGGAGCTCACTCACCCGCCGAGCGGAGGTGATGGCCACCAGAAAGGCTGTCTTCAGAGTCAGAAGACGAAGAGGACAGTTATGTAGAGGCTCAAAGGGAGCGCACATTAAAAGGTAAGAACCAAGTTCAAGTCCCACTGAGGCATTACAAACGGAACAGGAGGGAAGAGGTTTGTAATGCCTTTTAGAACCTGTTAACAACAGGGGACTTGAAAAGGAGGGCTGATCAGGGAGCCTGAGGAAGGCCGAGATAGCACAAAGATAACCCTTGATGGTACCCAGGGCAGAACCCTGTTGGGCCAGAGAGAGAAGGAACAGAAGGACCTCAGAAAGAGGGGCAGAAAGGGGATTCACAGCCTTTGCTGTGCACCATGCCACAAATTTGTTCCACCTGCAGGCGTATACCACCTTAGTGGAGGGACGCCTGGCTGCCAGAATCACATCACAAACTTCGGGAGGCAAGTCGAAAGGAATCAACTGCCGCCGCTCAATCTCCACGCAAGCAGGTGTAGACTGGACAGGTTCGGGTGGAGGACCGTCCCCTGCTGCTGCGACAGAAGATCCTCCCGAAGAGGCAGACGGATCGGGGATCTACGCTCATATTGAGTAGCTCGGGATACCAAACTCTTCGAGCCCAGTCCGGAGCCACAAGAATGACTTGGGCCCGGTCGTGCCGAATCTTCTTCAACACTCTGGGTAGAAGTGGTATAGGCGGAAAGGTGTACAACAGACCGCAACTCCACTCGCGACGAAAGCGTCGCCGGCGAGTGCCGCCTTGGAAATTCCAACGCGCAGAACTGATGACATTGCGCGTTCTCTTCGGTGGCGAATAGATCTAACCAAGGCTCTCCCCACTGTAGAAAGAGTCCTTGCGCCACTTCCGAGTGAAGACGCCATTCGTGATCCATCATGCACCTGCGGCTGAGGTTCGTCCGCCCTGGCGTTCAGGGAACCTGCCAGGTGTTGAACCATCAGGAACATGCCCTGATGTTCCAGCCATGTCCGGAGGCGCAGAGCCTCCTGACAAAGGGTCCAAGACCCCACCCCGCCTTGTTTGTTGCAGTACCACATGGCGGTGGTGTTGTCTGTGAACACCTGCACTACCTTCCCTTTGACAGAGGGAAGGAATGCCTTGAGTGCAAGTCGGATCGCCCGGAGCTCCAGAATGTTGATATGGAGCCGGGACTCCGCCCGGAGACCAGAGGCCTCTGATCTCCGCCTCTCCCATGTGACCGCCCCATCCCAGAAGGGACGCGTCCGTCACAACTGTGTGCTCTGGCTGGGGAAGGGAGAGGATCTGCCCATGACCCATTGCCGGTTCGAGAGCCACCACTGCAACTGTTTTGCAGTCCCCTCCGAGATCTGGACGTGATCGGAAAGGTTGCCCTGGTGCTGCGCCCACTGGAACTTCAGGTCCCACTGCAGAGCCCGCATATGCCATCTGGCATGATCGACCAGCAGGATGCAGGAGGCCATGAGGCCCAGCAGCCTCAGGGTCATCCGTACCGAAACCCAGGATAAAGGCTGAAAGATCGGAATCATAGCCTGAATATCCCGGACTCGCCGTTCGGGAGGATAGGCCCGAAACTGCGTCGTGTCCAGAACTGCTCCGATGAAAAGGAGCTGTGGAGAAGGAATCAGATGCGACTTCGGCACATTGATGGAGAACCCCAGCGAGTGCAGGAGTTCGGCCGTAGTCTGGAGGTGTGTCGCGAGGCGGGTGGTCCGGGGGAAGCACTGACACGGACTGCGGCTTGGTGGGAGGTACATCCTGACTGCTCACCTTCTCTTCCCACGCAGTGTGATGAATGGATGAAAGCAACTCCGGAGGAATACGGGAACGCGGACGATGCGGGCTGTTATACCTTTAACTGGCCCAGCCATGGCCGTGACACCGCCCCTTCTGCTGACGTAGCCTACAGCGCCACAACAAGAGACGACGGATCTAGGAAGGAAGTGTGCTGGTTCACCGGAGGTCGAGAGGAAGCGGACGGAGAGCGAAGAAGGGCGCAATCATCATCAGGCGGAGGAGAGACAGACCGGAACCCGAAGGCGTCAGGAGGACCGAGGGACTACGGGGACCGCTCTTCGCCCAGCCACGCTTCAGGAGGAGCGTGGCTGACACAGGTACGCAAACAGTTTGCGGGCTGGGTAGGGAGGCGGGAGAAGCCGGCCGTAGAAAACCCACCACCCTGTACCTAAATACCGAGAGAAAACCCTATTCCCTCACAACCACGAGTCACCCCCCCCCCCTCAGCTACTGTCTTCGTCACTGGTGTGGAGGTGTTCCCTCACTACCCCTTCCCTCAAACACAGCGTAGTACACGTTGCTCACATTCCCTTTTCTGTGTTCCCCTTTATATTTGCTGCCACGAGTATCCAGTGCTGACGGCCAAGCCAGGAGGCTAAGACAACCCGAGGGACCCCGTGAGGAGCAGGGAGAAAGGGACAGAAACCCGGGAGGCCTGAACATCTATCATCGGGCCGCAGCATATCGATTACCCCCTATCCTGGCGGGCAGACTGAAACGAGGACTCCGCACAATAAAACCCTCTATATCCCCTAAAGGAGTACAGCCTATTATTTCCGACCCGCTAACAAGGTGGGAGACGACTGCCTGGGACGAGCCCGCCTTCAGCAGCCAGTCGTCGAGGTAGGGGAAGACTGAAACCCCTGCCCGGCGCAGATGAGCTGCGACCACCGCCATCACTTTCGTGAACACCCGAGGGGCACTGGTAAGGCCAAAGGGGAGCATGGTAAACTGAAAATGCTCGGGGCCTACCGTGAACCGAAGGTAACGCCGGTGGGCCGGCAGGACGGGTATGTGGAAATATGCGTCCTGCAAGTCCAACGCTACCAACCAGTCTCCAGGGTCGAGGGCAGTCAAGACCTGAGCTAGGGTGAGCATCTTGAACTTCTCCTTCCGGAGGAAGCGATTGACGTTCCGGAGGTCCAAGATAGGACGCATGTCCTCCTTGTCCTTTTTGGGCACCAGGAAGTAGTGGGAGTAGCAACCACGCCCTACTTCTGGGGTCGGAACATGCTCGATGGCCCTCTTGGCCAAGAGGGCCGTGACTTCCTTCTGCAGAAGTACCAAGTGATCCCCTGACATGCGGTGGAATTGAGGTGGCATGGCTGGGGGGTGGACTCGAAGGGGAGGGAGTAGCCCCTTCGGACAATGTCCAAGACCCACCTGTCCGAGGTGATGGTACGCCAGTGGGGAAGGTGATGGCGGACCCTGCCCCCTACTGGCGTGCTGTGCACCTGAAAGGAGGGACTAGGAGGGTTTGGAGGCCGCGGACGGGTTGGAGGTGGTGGCCTGACCCGCACGCTGGTTGCCCGATCCGCCACGGCGGAATACACGTCCTCGGCCACGCGAAGACGCCTGCTGCGCGGGCCGGTGGCTGGGCTGCTGACGTGAAGGGCGCCCCTACCGTGGCCACGATAGGGGCGAAAAGCAGAAGTCAGCGGAGGGCGTGTAGCAGAAAGGCCCAGGGACTTGGCAGTAGCCCGTGAGTCCTCAAAGCGCTCCAACGCATGGTCTGCTTTGGACCCAAAAAGACCGACTCCATCAAAGGGCATGTCCATGAGAGTATTCTGGACATCCCCTGAAAAACCAGTGGTTCTCAGCCAGGCGTGGCGTCGCAGCGCCACCGTCGTTGCAATAGACCTGCCCAGCGAGTCGGCGGTATCAAGGCCACATCGTATCGTGTATTTGGCCGCATCCCTTCCTTCCGCAATGGCGCGGGAAAGCAGTGTCTGGACCTCCTCAGAACACTGGGGCAAAACATTCGCCACCGAATCCCACAAGGAGTGGGTATATCAGCCCAAAAGACAAGCGGTGTTGATGGACCGCAAGCCAGCACTGGAGGAAGAAAAACCCTTCTTCCCAAATTGATCCAGGCGTTTGGATTCCCTATCCGGAGGGGCGGTAGGGAAGGCGGTTTGGGAAGCGGAGGCTTGGACAACCAAGCTCTCAGGAGTGGGGTGGACAGAGAGAAACAGGGGGTCGCCCGGAGCTGGGCGATGGCGTCGGGACACGTTCCTATCCACAGGAGCCCCTGTGTTGGGCTTGGACCAGGCGCCCAAAGAACGTCAGTGAGGGCGTCGTTAAACGGCAGCACAGTCTCCGTAGAGGAGGCTGCCGGCTGAAGCACCTCTGTCAAGAGATTAGTCTTGACCGCCACAGTAGGGAGTTGGAGATGTAAGGCTCCAGCCGCCCCTACGCAACACCGTTGCAAAATTGGCTCCCTCCTCCGTAGCCACGGGAGGAGACAGCATGCCAGTGTCAGGGGAAGTATCTAGACCACTAGCATCCCCTAGACCCTCTGTCCAGTCCTCATCGTACTGACACTGTTGTGCCAGAGGGTCATCAGACCCCTCCCAGTCCTCCTGGTCCTCCTCTGGTTCAAAATAAGGAGGAGGAGGGACATTTGGGACCCAAGGTCTCATCGGTGCCGGAACCGGCGTCGAGCGACGTCGGTCCGGGTCCATGTCCGGAGCCGGAAGGAACTGGGGGACGACGCCGCCCGGAGCCCCAGGCGGCGTCGAGAACGGCACCGGAGACATCGGCGCCGGCGGAGGTGTCGTTAGGTCGACCGGCGTCGATGGGGGTTGCAGAGCCGGGATCGAGGCCGGGGCCGGAGCCGGGATCGAGGCTGGAGGCACGGGCGACGCCGGGGCCGGAGCCATCGGCGACGCCGGAGCAACCCTATCAGGGCCCGCGGGGCCCGAAGGCGCACCGGAGGGACCTGGAGGCCCGAAGAGGCGGGCAATGGCCGACAGGAATTCCTGAACTTGGGCCGGATCCGCCCCCGAACCCGGGAAGGACGGGTATTGCGGGGGCGACTCCACAGGCATGTCCGGGACCGCGGGGGCGGGGAGGGTGCCGGGAGGGGCCTCAGCCGAGTCGAAAGACCGGCGAGGCGAAGTCCTAGAGCGACGATGCTTCTTGGACTTTTTGTGTTTGGACTTACCGGACGAAGAAGACTTCGATGCCGACGACCGGTGTGGACTCCGCGATCGACCCATGGACCTCTCACACGACCGGGGCTTGCGCGGAGCCGAATGCCGGGCCTCTAGGAGCTTTCGAGACCGCTCTCGCAAAGCTTTCGGGTTGAGGGCCCGGCAGTCGGAACAAGACTCCGTGTCGTGGCCTCGGCCGAGGCAGAAGAGACACTCCCGATGCGGGTCTGTGATGGACATCATCCGAGCACAGGCGCTGCAACGTTTAAACCCGGGCATCCCTACGACACCTTGAAGTCGATTGGAGAAAAACAGTGAAAAATTCACCCAAAAAGTTTGGTCAAAAAATGACCAGGGCACTGCTCTTCCCGGATCTGCGCTTGCTGGCGCGGAAAAAGAAGAACTGACGTCAGCGCGCAGGGGCGGCGCCTAAGTACTGCCCGCGACGTCATCCCGGCGATCACGACGCCGACGACGGACGCGGAGCCGCACGACGCCGCCTACCGACGCGCAAGGGTACTGCTACGCAAAAACTTTCCGGATCCAGCCTGACGCCTGGGGATATTCTAAGGTAAGGAATCTGTCACTAACGTGTCTCTTTCAGATGTGCCATCCTTAGATGCCCTGCACCTTAACACCCACACACTGCAATTGCAGGCTGCGTGTTTTGGTGCAGAGAAAAGTGAAGAGTCAACATGGCACCCATCCCTGAGTGCCATACCTGCAACCCACTGCCTGAGGTCTTGGTAAGTCACCCCTCTAGCAGGGTGCAATAGCCCTTAGGTGAGGGTACAGTGACATGAGCCCTGTACCCCTACAGTGTCTAAGTCTATTCTTAGACACTAAGGGGTCGATTCCGATTCGGGCCGGAAATTTCTCCGACCGAGCCGGACCCGGAGAGATTTCCGACCGAATCGGACCCGTGCAGTCCGACCGAACGAGTACGATGCGTCCGTATGTTATCGGACTCGAGTCGGTCGGACTCCCATTGAAGTCAATGGGAGCCGGTCGTACAACGCGTACGCGGGCTCCCATTGACTCAACGAGTGCGGAGTCGGACAAGGGCGCCCCCTACAGCGGGTACGCGGCGAAGTGATTCGCGCCGTACACGCACAGGTAGGGGGACCCATGGGTCCCCCTGTGTGCGACTCGCGCGGCTACGCGTACAGGGGGTCCGACACGGACCCCCAAAGTACGGCTCCGACAGCTCTTACGAGCCGGAGTGCGCGGCTCGGTCGGACTGCTCGCAGCGCGCATCGTACTTACCCGGCCGGGAAACGTCTCCATTGCGCGGTGCGAGCCGGGAGCGAGTCGGTCGGAGCGGTCGGGACGCCCGGACGAGTCGGTCGGCAATTTCGCATCGTACTCGCTCGGCCGGACCCGCGTACGGTTCGGTCGGGAAACAGGGCTCCGAATCGGATCCGGTAAAGCCGAATCCGATTCGGAGCCCTACCGGCCGAGATCGGAATCGGCCCCTAAGTGTAGTAAAGCCATAAAGAGTATATTGTCTGGGAGTTGGTCATTATGAACTGCACAGCTCCATAATGGCTTTACTAAAACCTAGGAAGTTTAGTAGCAAACGTCTCAGCACACTAAATCCACACTGATGCCAGTGTGTGCTTTTATGTAAAATGCACTCAGAGGTCATCTTAGAGATGCCCCCTGAAAAACGACAGGCCCTGGTGTGGTTCCTGAATGGCTGACTGGCATTTGCCACCACCAGACAGGCTCCTGGACCCCTCGGTAGAGAGCCTCCGCTCTCTATGGTCCAGAGATAAAACCCATCCTGGGCAGAGGCGTCATGCCTCCTCCCCCAGGATAGGCTGGTTCCATGAAGGGGAAGCTTCAAAGGCCGGCCGCCTTTGGAAGCTGACCCTGCCTTTTGCAGCCCCCAGCAACTGGCTCCCATCGGTTCTGCCCCCCACTTTGGGTAGAAGAATCAGTGGGAAAACCAAGCTAGTAAGAGAGGTGTGCCCATTTTTGCCAACCCTGCCCCATAGGTGAGGGAGGCGAGGTGAAGCACACATCTCAGTCCCCTCCATCTTGAAGATGAGGTGGCTCAGCCAATTAGGGAGAGGCTCATGCCACCGCCCACTGGAGGGTGGCATAATAGGGGGTGTACCCACCCCAAGGAAGGGACTCATTGGTACCGACCTGCACACCCCTTTAAACGCCCCTAAATCTAGTATTAAGGGGCAACCCTGAACCTTGCCTCCTCAGAATCAAGGAAGAAAGAAGAAGGACCGAAGAGCTGTGCTGACCCAGGAAGAAGGGGTCAACTACTGCTTTGGCCCCAGGCCTGTCTGTCTCCGACCTGCCTACACCGAAGAAACCGGCGTGTCAAGCAGCCAGCAGCCGCCCAGAGGACCTGCCCTGCACACACTTTACAGATTCTGTCTCCTGTGAGCACTGGAATTGCTCAAGAAAGTCTCCCAGACCAGAATCTGGATTCTAGCAATACCGATATTCTGCACCACTCTGCACCTGATGCCCACGTCCCGGGTTCGAGTGGCCCAACACCACAAGGAGGTCTTCCCAGTGATCCAGACCAGGATCTGGTGATCCCCAACCTCCCTCAAGCTTCAAGATAACGCCTGCAGCTTCAACCTGAAGGGTCCCCCTGATCGCAACCGGAGCTGGTAAGAAAACCCGATGCCAGAAGGCACCCCTGCACCCAACACCCCACGGCCTTGGGTGGCCTAACCGACGGTATCCAAGCATCCCCCAAGATCCCAACTTACCTCTCCAGCTGGTGGTCACCTTCAGGGAGTCTCCCTGCCCGAGCCTGCAGCAACGTCACCGAACTGAAGCTTTGCTCCCACACCCGAGTGGCCTGCTCGTCAGCAGACCCTAATCAAAGGCCCCTTTAGCCCCACTGGCTAACATTGGACCCCAGCACTCTGCACCCGGCCGCCCCAGTGCCACTGGTGGTGCAGCTCGAGTGCCCATCTAGACCTTGGGGAACCTTGGTCCGAACCCCCAAAACTCCCACTCATAAGTTGTGTACTTACCTGAGAAACCGCTAACACTTTTTCTCCCGTAGTAACCCATGTCATGAGATTTTGGGCCTAAAACGTTCTAAGTGTTGAACTGATGTTTGTATGGAGAAAAGAGAACCAAACTGCAAAGTATAAATAGTCTTACTTACCTTGTTTTGTGAGATCCTATGTTGTGATATCTAGGCATACCACCCCAGTACTCAAAGTAATCCAATGTAACTAAAAAGTATTTAGAAAGTAATTACTGTGTAATTCAAACTGCATTTTAAAGTTATACAAACCTGTAACGATTGCAAAAGTCAATCATACCTGCATTGTATTGTGAAATCCTGCATTCCAAGTATTTTTTACCTAACTGTACCAAGTCCTGCTTGTTTCTAGAAATAAAGCATAAGTATGCCTTTTTTATACTTACCCAATTGGTCTGGATTCAGTCTCTGAGTGTGTGTATAAGTCTTGATTGAGTGAATACAATAAATGCTTAACACACCCTCTGGATAAGCTTAACTGCTTGCCAACACTACCACATATAGAGCTGTTAGTACCTACCTAACTAAGGGCCAGATGTACGACCATTCACTTTTGCGAGTCGCTAATTGCGTCGAAAGTGAATGTACAACAGTGTCTGAGACACTGTTTGCGATTCCCAATGGGGTCGCAAATTGCATGCCTCATCAATATTCATGAGGCATGTGCAATGTGCGACCCCATTGGGAATGGCTAGCAGTCACAGGGATGGTGGCCTGCTGGGGTCAGCAGACCACCATGTCTGTGACTGCTTTTTTAATAAAGCAGTTTTTTTGTTAAATGCAGCCCGTTTTCCTTAAAGGAAAACAGGATGCATTTAAAAAAGAAAAATGAAACTTACAGTTTCATTTTATAAGGGCAGGCAGTGGCCCCTGGGGACCCCTTCCCATCTGCGAGTGGCTTACTACCCTTTTGAAAAGGGTGGTAAACAGAGTTTTTTGCAAATGCAGTCGCAAAACAATGGTACATGCCATTTGCACTCGCTATTCGGAAGGGACGCCCTTGGCATCACCCTTCCTAATGTGAGTCGCAAATCATATTTTGCGAGTCGCTAAAAGGTTAGCAACTCGCAAAATATGGTTTGTACATGGGGCTGACCTTTTTTGCGGTCGCAAACGGGCCGAAATCCCGTTTGCGACCACAAAAGACATTAGTACATCTGCCCCCAAGCCTCTGCTATACCTCTGGGGACTCCCTGGACTCTGTGCACACTATACCTTACTTTGGTATAGTATATACAGAGACAGTTTCCTACAGGGGACAAGAGGGGCGATGTCCCTTACAAGTGATGTGCCTGCCTTACAGCAGCAGCTGGCATACCACACATGGATGTGGGTAGGATTAAAGAGGTATCACTTTTAAAAGCAGGGAATCGTTCAATTCACAAGGTGAAGGAATGCACAGATGTTTATACATGTGGTCGAGCAAGATTCCGCCACACGCAGAAATACGCTGAAGTTTGCAGAGTTTTTAAAGAACTCTGCAGAATACCGCGGAGTAGAACTCTGTGAGATCTGCCCACCCCTAGTCTCTACCAGATAATGCGTTACCAAAGATAAGAAACTTGTTCATCTGAAAGAGATATCTAGCCACAGATTCCTTAACTTTTGAATTAAATACCATAGCTATACCCACCCGGAAAAGGGTCGGCGAACCTATCCTACGAAAGTTCTCAGAGAGAACCAGCTGGTCAAATTAACAACAGACCAGATGTACATAGGAATTCGATGAAAAAGAGCATTAGCTCCTTATAAAACCTGTGGTAAGGATCACAGGCAATGTCAATAAAAAACAACCATACATTCATGGAAAAACCCACATCCCAAGGGCAGAAAAATACAGAAAAAAGATGCTCCAGAACTCATCCACATTAGAGCTTAGATGAGTAAACGCATTCATCGTAAAGTCGGAAAGATCAACCCAAGTACAAAAACTGATAAAAATCTAAGTCATTTTACTGCTCGACATGGACAGCACTGTGCTAGTCCTATGCTTAAAGACTTTGCTGTAGAAATGGCAAAAGACTTTGTCCCTTTCTATCTCGGAGTGGATGGCACTGTGCTAATCCTATGCCTAAAGACTTTGACAGAAAAGCAGGCATTTGAGGTGAGCAGATCTAGAGTGCCGCTGGTGTTGAGAGTGCTCTATACAGGAGCTGCTTTCCACCTAAAATTGAGAACTACCCAGAGTTCTCCGATATATATATATATATATATATATATATATATATATATATATATATATATATATATATATATATATATTCACTGAAAAAACCATAGGTTTCAGGGGCGTTATAGTTAGTTGGACATTTCACTCGTACAAAACCATAGAAATTCCCCCGTTATAGTTAGTTCAGCTAACTATAACTCAGCGCATCCATAATGCACTGCTGATGACATCACATATTACATCACTCATGACATGGTCAGTGACATCACTCATGACATCACTGATGACATCTCAAATGACATCACTGATGACATCACTGATGACATCATCCTTGTGATAGAGTGGCAGACCTCCTCTCACCCTAATATAACCTTTGATACACACACTCAAAAATATTAACTAACATTTTCAAAACAATGGACATATCAATACCAGTTACAACACACCTATTCAGTAATTCCAAGATCTACACACACATCCACTCATTCACCAACAGTCCCTATACAGTCACTCATACATGTACTCACTCATCGTATGTACTCATACACCTATACATCCTATTACACACCGCCACTCATCCATAGAGTTACTCACACACATAGTCACACATGCAAACAAAGTATCAAACATCCATTTACTTGCATATACAGTTATACACACACTACCACACTTACTTCTACACAAACTTACACATACTTACTCTCTTAAACAATCACTTATAGAAACACCTACTTATTTGTACAGGAACTCTTCCAATCTCTCAAACTCACATATACTCACTTATATACACCAATACTCACATATACTAGTTTAAAACATATGTAGTTACTCATAAAGACACTATTGAGACAGTCATTCACTCACTAACACACCCATACACATACTCATCCACCTATACAGTCCTGCACACATGCTGTCTTCAACACATACAAAGTGAGTCACTCATTCATGCATCTATGCACTAATACCCCCCACCGAACCAGACACTCAGACACTCATACTGATACTAAAAAAAACAACTAATAACCCATATAGACACTCATGTAGCTACTCACCAACCCATGCAACCACTTATACACAAAGTGAGAGACTGATACAGATATTTTCATATTTAAGCATTACTCACTAACCCATGTATTCACTAAGATACACTTAGTCAGTTATACAATCAATTTTACAAAAAAAATCATCCATTTAGACACTTATATACCCATTTATTCTTCCATCGACCTTGAGATATACATATATAAAACATATTTAATTTTCAGAAAAACACACATTCACTGGATGATGTAATATGTGACGTCATTTGAGATGTCATCAGTGATGTCATGAGTGATGTTACTGACCATGTCATGAGTGATGTAATATGTGACGTCATCAGCAGTGCATTGCGGGCGCGCGAGTTATAGTTTGCTGAACTAACTATAACGGGGGAATTTCTATGGTTTTGTACGAGTGAAATGTCCAACTAACTATAACGCCCCTGAAACCTATGGTTTTTTCAGTGAATTTCTAAGGTTTTTTAAATGCTAATTTCTAACTATAACGTGCCTGAAACCTATGGTTTTTTCAGTGAATTTCTAAGGTTTTTAAATGCTAATTTCTAACTATAACGTGCCTGAAACCTATGTTTTTTTCAGTGAATATATATATATATTTATTATACTATGTATACATATGAAAATGTCTCGGTCCCCTGTTTGCCTCGGTGGCACGGAAAAAATGGGTGGAACTGACGTCAGCACGCCGACGAGGTCCTCTTATGGCTCCGATGACGTCATACGGTGTCGCGAGCGGAGCCGTGCTCGTTGACGTGGGAGAACTAGGAAAGAATTTCCGTGGAATGCTGGTGCAGGGGATATTCACCTAAGTGTTCAGGCTAGTCCTTTGGGAGCAACTGTTTATGTTGCCACTCCAGAAACCGAAACCAGTGATCCGAGGGCAGAGGGCCTGCAGATGGCATACGAGGTGGGGTGCCCAGTCGTGTGCACCGGCGGGAGCAGCGAAGTGACAAGCACCACAACCCACAAAAAAGGTAACGAGGGCACTGAATAACACAGGATCTTCTCTTTGTATCTGGCAGGAACAACGAAGTTAAAATGCCCTAGTACCAAAATGTAGAATTAGTGCTACAACGGTCTTCAAGAGGACCTGCGATGCCGCTTCTGCCTCCCGTACCCTGGAGGCGGCACATGGGTCACGCGGTGCGGTCATACTGCGGTGGGACGCACACTCGTTGACCTCTCATGGCACTGCTCCACACTTCAGGGAGGACGCTTTCCATTAGCTATGTTTTCTGATGACATGTCGCGCCGGCCCCGTCCAACAACAGAACTCCTTTAGATCCAAACAGACTCTTCCACTCTCTCACCGGAAGTGAAACCAGGCCACGCGGACACTTTCACAATACAACAGCCGGTAATGCACTTTTCGGTAAAAAAACCACATTCCTTCCTCCTAATTAATCAAATAAACGTCTCACTGAAGAACAGGGGCCAGCTTCGATCGGTAAACAGCCGTTACAACGACTTTTTACTTTGCGATACCATTACAACGCATGCATTACCACGCATGCGTTGTACATCACGAAGTCATAACTACGCATTTTTTTAGAACGCATGCTCATTTACCACGCATGCCTTTACAACGAATTTTGTTGTAAAGGTATGTATGGTAAATGACCATGCGTTCTAAAAAACATGTAGACGATCCATGTCGTTGTAAGGAAACAGAGGCTGTTCCGATTCCTCACAACGACGTGCACCGCCCCTCAGAGATGACGTGAAGCAGGAACCACGAGGAGAGAGGAACCATGAGGAGTGAGATGTAAGGGGGATTGGGCATGGGGTGGGGGTTTCTTTTCTAGGGTTTAGGGTAGTGCAGTGGTGTTTGGGTGGTGTAGGGGGTAGTGTTTTAGGGTTTAGGGTAGTGCAGTAGTGTAGGGGGTCGTGCTGGGGTAGTGTTTTAGGGTTTAGGGTAGTGCAGTGGTGTATGGGTAGTGTAGGGGGTCATGCTGGGGTAGTGTTTTAGGGTTTAGGGTAGTGCAGTGGTGTTTGTGTAGTATAGGGGGTCATGCTGGGGATAGTGTTTTAGGGTTTAGGGTAGTGCAGTGGTTTTTGGGTAGTGTAGGGGGTTGTGCTGGGGGTAGTGTTTTAGGGTTTATGTTAGTGCAGTGGTGTTTGGGTAGTGTAGGGGGTAGTGCTGGGGTAGTGGTTTAGGGTTTAGGGTAGTGCAGTCGTGTTTGTGTAGTGTAGGGGGTCGTGTTTTAGGGTATAAGGTAGTGCAGTGGTGTTTGGGTAGTGTAGGGGGTCATGCTGGGGTTAGTGTTTTAGGGTTTAGGGTAGTGCAGTGGTGTTTGGGTAGTGTAGGGGGTCGTGCTGGGGGTAGTGTTTTAGGGTTTAGGGTAGTGCAGTGGTGTTTGTGTAGTGTGGGAGGTCATGCTGGGGGTATATTTAGGGTTTAGTGTAGTGCAGTGGTGTTTGGGTAGTGTAGGGAGTCGTGCTGGGGGTAGTGTTTTAGGGTTTAGGGTAGTGCAGTGGTGTTTGGGTAGTGTAGGGAGTCGTGCTGGTGGTAGTGTTTTAGGGAGTGCAGTTATGTTTGGGTAGTGTAGGGTGTCGTGCTGGGGGTAGTGTTTTAGGGTTTAGGGTAGTGCAGTGGTGTTTGGGTAGTGGAGGGGTAGTGTTTTAGGGTTTAGGGTAGTGCGCCCAACCAGCCACAATATCCGTGGACAAAGGGGATCCTGACTCTTTGGAACGCTCCGTCAATTGAATAATTTGGGTCAAGGGCCCTACCACGTCCAAGACCTATCAATTCCTTTCTTGGGATCCCTCATATACTTGGAGAAAAAGGTACATAGTTTCTCATCAATTTCAGGCGTGTGTGCCACCTTCCCCTTCAGTGAGGGCCTGGGGCATTCTCCCCTCATCCAATTCCTGACCTCCCTTTCAAGGGGTTGATGGATTTTCCCCACCACATACTCTGCCACTTTGGCGTCAGGTGTCCACTCTGCCGACCTAGGATGGTAAATTTGGGTAGGCTCGAACATGTCCGAGTGGACCCCGTCCCCAACCGGAGACTGAGAGGAGTGGGACTCTGGACGCCAGGGACGCCCCGAGTCCTTATCTTCATCGGAGGAGAAATCGTCCTCCGATACACCCTCTCCCTCTAAGGGAAACCCGCCGTCGAGGTCTACAATAGTGGTGACAGTGTCGCAATTTTCTCCGGGCCCCTCCTCCTCCCGGCAGGGTGCATGTTTTAGCGTCCGCGCACTCTTGAGGAAGGTCTCCGTAAGAAACCTCAAACGCTGGCTCTTCGACAGACCCCCTCCTTGATGGATGGAATCTGCACCCCCCCCCCTAGCGCCTTGAGACCCTTACGGGTGAGTAGTCGCGCTTTAACAAACCCCTGATTGATCGTAAGTTTATCAAATCCTTCCAAGTGCCCCGCGTTATGCTTAACGGCCCTTTTATTCCCCATCTGGGAGCTACTTGGACCCGCCACCACCAGATCTGGGTCACTGAACACCCCAGGGATGCTTTTCGCCAGCTTATCAACCTGATCCCTAACAGGAGCCAGCGCCCTAGAAATAGCCAGAGAGAGGGCTTGGTCCACTGCTGGAGGGAGAAGTTGAGGGGCCATTCCTCCTCCACTTCCTGGTAGGAGGAGTAAAAATGGTCTTCTGGAGAAGACATGATAGTAGAGGGTGTGAGCACAGAACAAATGACCTTAAAATCCTTAAGACAGCCCCCTCGCCGGTGCTCCAACAGCTGGGCTTTCCCCGAAGCTGTTATAAGAATAGACTGAGGTGCAATACCAATTACCACCACCAGGTGGCGCTGGTCACTAACGTGGCCATGTGGGGAAATCACCGCGTACGGTGTCAAAATTAGGCGAGGGTTGGTCGGGAATAAAGCGGACACTAAAGGAGTGACCGGATTCCCAAACGCGCGTAAAGACCAGCGGGAGCGCTCGACGAAGCTGCCTCGCTCGGACCAGATGCGCCTGACAGGATCTCACCGCGCGCAGAGCATACAGCGGGAGAAACTGCGAGGGGGAGAAGGCGCTCGGGCAAGAGCCTGCTGCGCAGGGAATATGAAACAATACCAAGGCAATAATGCTAATAACGTGCACAAGAAACCGCATACAAACAGCAACAACGTCAGATTAAGCCAAGAATGTAAGGAATGCACTTAACTGACGAGCAGTGAAGAAAGAGGAAGCGGAAGGGACGTCACGATATTATATACGATGGACTGTGATATGATTGGACTATAGTTGCCTTGGAGACTACCCCCCTAATGGTTCATGGGTTGTGTAGTCTTTTGTTTAATGATTGTTGTGTTACGTTTTCTTTGAACTGCTATGCAAATAAAGTGAGGAAAGATATGCATAATCCTCGCCTCCGTCCTGTCATAGAATTCATTAAACTTTATTTGATCTGATTTAGAAACATAGATCATAAAAGTGTACATAAAAACAGTAAATCCTCTTTCCTAATACAATACAGTGAGAATTAATTAAAACCAGTAGGTAAAAACGGGTGTTACAAAGCCCAGTTCAGAGCAACTTCAGGTTAACAGAAACGTAAAGTTCAATGTTTCGCAAGATCAATCTCATGTACTTCGTGCAAAATACGCAATAAGGGGTCCAAGTAAGATGTAACGCTCCAATACCTGACCAGTTTGCACTATATAAAACTGCAGAAAAAATAAAAATAAAAAGTGTTTTGCACACTTCTGTCATTGGGCTATATGTGGGCTACATCTGGGTAATATTTGTGCTACATTTGGGCTCTTTTTTTCTCTGGTGGCCATCTTGGGAGACTTATTTGTTATGAAGTTTCCTAATTTCGTCATTTACTGCAGTCTCCTCAGTAGGAAATGCTTTCAGTTTTTACTTTGATTCCATCAAGAAGGCATTCAGATGTGTCACACATTTGCCATAAATTCAGAATGTTAGCACTCTAGTTGTTCATTAGATCACTGTAGTAAAGCTACTGCTCACCAGGGAGTTAACTGGAAGTTTACTGCTGGTATTGAAAGTGATTGTTTCAGTCTGCATGTCAGAATTTTCTAATGAAATAGAAGAGGATTTGAGATCTCACTAAAAACATGCCCTACATTTTCTTTCTGCAGCACTAACCATAATTTATATGGCAAAATGAACCCCCTCATTTTGTTCCTTTTTAAATTAAATGTTTTAAGTGTTACCAGTTTATTCCAATCAAGATGGCTTCAGGTGTGCCATAATTTTGTCATAAGTAAGACTGTTAGCGCTCTAGTTGTTCTTTAGAACACTCTGGGAAGCTGCAGTAGAACACAAAGGCATCAACTGACAGGCTGCTCCTGTTGAAATATAACAGGAAGATATTTGAGATCTCACTTAAAACACGTCCTAATTTTTCTTTCTACAGCACTAACCATAATTTCTATGGCAAAATGAAACCCTCATTTTGTTCCTTTTTAAATTAAATGTTTTAAGTGTTACCAGTTTATTCCAATCAAGATGGCTTCAGGTGTGCCATACTTTTGTCATAAGTAAGGCTGTTAGCACTCTAGTTGTTCTTTAGAACACTCTGGGAAGCTGCAGTAGAACACAAAGGAATCAACTGACAGTCTCTGCCCTTGTTGGATGTACATGTTTTACTGAGAATGTCAGACTTCATTCTCACATGACTGAGAAAGATAATGTGAATTTACAGAAAGTATGCTCTCATTTTAGCTTCTGGAGCACCTTCCAAAACTGTATGGGACAAGCATGTGAAAATAGTTTTCTCTCAAACATGATTCATGATATCCCAGCAGAAGGTTTTTCACAGGGTAAAATCACCTTAGAACACACCACAATTCCTGAAA
This sequence comes from Calotriton arnoldi, assembly GCA_963921515.1. Classification (NCBI taxonomy): domain Eukaryota; kingdom Metazoa; phylum Chordata; class Amphibia; order Caudata; family Salamandridae; genus Calotriton; species Calotriton arnoldi. Next base: position 1,166,279 of record CAWUFW010003374.1, read on the forward strand.
TTAGTATGGTACCATCAACAAATGAATTCTAATGTAACTAAAGTCTGTTATCACCCTTTATAGTTCTCCTTTTGGTAACCCTCAAAATCTTCGATTCACTACAATGCATTTCAATGGGGTACTATCATTTATATTGGTCCCAAAATGACTGCCAGCAATTCCAGGATGAAGTGCTGACAGCCAATCAGATCTCACGATGACGTGTGGTTAGGCTTCGCCCAGATATATATGTGTTTTCTTTTTCAAATTTCTCAGGAACTACTGAGCGGATTTACGCAAAAGGCACGACTCTGAACCAAGGGCTACCTTTTTGCAAAATTTGGTGTAATTCCGTTCAGCAGTTCGGGCTGTAGCTGTGATGAAAGGTTCCTATGGAAAATTGCATGGGGAAAACATGTTTTGGGACCCCCCTTTTTTCTCGGCCCCCGCTTGCCGAATCACCCCGAAACTTTCAGGATAGGAGCGGACCGGAGCGGGCCATAAGTTTTGAAAATTTCGCGAAGATTCGTTAACCGGCGCCAAGGTTATTTCAAATAGAATGTTGCGGATTTCCTATGGAAAATAGGTCCTAACTAGAACTATCTACTGGCGACCGCCAGTAGATTATATATATATATATATATATATCCTAAAAGGACTGTAAGTCACTAAAAGAGCAATTGATGATCAGTGAAAGAAAATGCCCCCAAGGAGATAGAGGACATCCAACCTATCAAAGTATGGGGAAAGGAAAACTCAGGATGTTCTTAAGGAAGAGAAAAACCATAGAGGTGAACATTCTCTTCAAGAAAATAAGAATGCTGGGCATGGCCATAAAAGCTAACCCCCTAGGGTTAAAATATTCTGACACTGCAGTCCAGATAACATTACAAGCAGTGATCACAGAAAAACCATGTCATAAGAATGAAAGCAGACCATATATCCTCCATAAATGGAGATAAGCGTTTGTAATATAATCCTTCAGAAGAAAACAAAATAGAGCCCTTGAGTCTGCCACAAGTAACGCCTCCAAGAAAGAGAAATGCATATCAAGGGACAAACCCCAAGCGCAGGCCATGAACACACAACGTGGTAAAGTTGGCATAACCCCCTTATAGGGCAGCATAACCTTTGCAAAAATCACCTAGCGCAAATGCAATCCATGGGAATATTTGTCCTTGTTTTACTCGCGATTGCCTAAAGAATCCATTCGGATGACAGTGTTTTCCTCAAATTAAAGTCAGGATTATCATCAGGAAATAGTGTCCAGTTGTTGATACGTGATGCATTGCCCTACCTATGAGAGACGATTCAGGATTCCTCTCTTTCGCATAGATTCCGACTCCATCCTGGGCTGGAGAGGTCTTTTGATTCTTTTTCGATTTGGCTGTCCACATGTCATAGACCAGTCCTGAGGAAGACCTGCTGGGACGTTTATTGAATTACGCATACCCTCTGGGTCGAAACAGACGATTCTTGATTATCCCATGTCCATATTCTCATCACCCTTACACTAAGAAGAAGGAAGTCCTAAGGTCCTAAGGTTGTTCGCAGAACTTTATATATTTAAAAAGGGACGGACCTACACTAATCTGTATTGTATATACGTTGATGCAATTTGTACTCTCTGGATATTTGTTTATAGCACGCATGCACTTTATGTCACATGGCTCACTAAAGTTACGCTGTTTATGTTGATTGTTTTGCTATCTGTGTATGTGACAGTCATATACAAAATTGACCATTATAAATAATATACATATAAATTTGAACAAGTTTAGTTTACGGTGTGTTTTGACTTACCTTCATGTTTAAAGTATTTACCAGACATTGATTGCTATTCAGGAAAGACATGGCTGTGCTTTCTGGCTCTTTAATTTTTTTTCTGTTACTAAGCAATTGTTTCACCCGACAGAACTCATTGTAGATTATATTCCTCCTGAATTCAAAGCCAGGTGCACCCCGCCAAAACTAGCGAAAAGGACTGCAATCAAATGAAGGACTAATCAAACAAGAATGCCCTAGGTTAAATCAGACCCCAAATTGCACTGAAGTGGAAATTCAGAGTAGGTGTAAAGAATAAGCATGCTCTCTGTATAAAAGGTCTCCAACAGGGCAAAATGTCCCTATAAGAGATACTGAAAATCAAAAGTAATGCATACCAGCATACCGAACTGCTTCCAATGAAGCATGAGGCATAGGTAAACTTCCTAACTGGAAGAAACATCACAAGCAAATGACCTCTTGAACATGAAGCCCATCAGAGGAAAAAAGGGAAGGGAAAAACCTATGAAATAGGTATCCTTGTACCACATTACCTGTCTGCTAACCACAGGAACTCCACATCAGGTGTCACCGACAGGCTGAACTTATATCACCATGGCACTGCCATAACATGGCCTGCCGTGTAAAAACCAAAAGATTAATATCCCCAATACAATCCTAGTATAGGGAAAAATCAAATAGGTATATAATTAGAAAAAGAGAAACAAAGGCTCTGTTTCAACTTGTCTATCACGGAAACGCCATAAAGCTGAGTCGGTCTGGGCACCAAAAAGTTGGGACCATCAAAGAGCATATTGCCCAAAGCAGCCTGTGCAGCTTCTGAAAATCTTGAGGTTTGCAACCAGACACAACACTATAGTGCCACAGAGGATGCCATGGCCCAGCCTACTGAATCAGTAGTATCCATGCCACATCTAATAATCAGCTTAGCTGCCTGTTGTCCATCCCGAATCAGCTGTTCAAGATAAGATTGGAGGTCATCTGGAAGTGTTGGCAACATAGTCTGCAAGGAATCCCACAAAAAGTGAGAAAAATGCCCAAGTACACAAGACGTGTTAGTGGACGTTAAAGCAGAACTAGTCGAGGAAAAAATATATTAACCACACCAATCTTGTCTCTTAGAATCTCTATCCAATGGAACCTTAGGTAGAGAATCCATATTTTGCGAGGCTGAAGCAGCCTGAACTACCAGGGGTAAAATGCTTTAGGAGACCAGCTGGATCTCCCGGAGCAGGCAAGTGCCTGCGAGATATAGCCCGATCCACCGAGACCCCCATTTCAAGCTTGGACCAAGGGCCCAACAGTATGTCGTACAGGGCCTCACTATATGGGAGAACAGGCTCTACCTCTGTATGACCTTGATAAAGGACATCAATCAGGAGATTAGTTTACTTCTCCACCGTAGGCAGAGATAATTCCAATACTGTAGCCACTCTCCTCAACATATCTGTAAAAGGGGAACTCACCTCAGTAGCAAGACTAGGAGGGGAAAGTAACCCCAAGGATGGGGAAGACTCCAGCCCACTAGCCTCAACAAGTGCAGATAGCCAATTTTCCTCTATAAGGGAGGAATAGTCTCCATAATAGGCTGTAACATCCCAGACTCTTCTGTTTCACCACTACAAGGCGACTTCCAGAAGCCCCACCACGAGAGGAAAGTGGAAAAACAACATTCTCCTCAGTTGACTCTACCAATTCTACACCGATGCCGAGAAGGTGACGCCTCGATGTCGAGAGGAAGAGGAGAAATGACTGATTGGCACTGCCGATGTCAATGGCGGAGTCGGCTGACCAAGGATGGATGTCGAAGTAAGAGACCCCGAAGGGCTGTGCACCAGTGCTGAAGCAAAGTCGGCCAATGCCGATCGGCACCGAGCCAAAGACTCAGACAGGCCACCGTGCACCAAGGGAGAACCTACCGGCTCCAGATGAAGGTGGGGGACCAAAGATAAGATGCAGAGAATTGTAGTACTCTCTCATTTGGGCCATCGATGCCCTGCTCGCCAGAAAGACTGGGAAGTGTGGGGCAGAGACATGTACGGCCTCCTCAACCAGCAGGTGAGAGAAACCGTGGGAGAAGGAGTCTCCACGTGGCAAAGTCAGGGGGTGTCGACACTTCAAACACCTGCTCTTACCTTGGGTCATCGATGGAAAGCGACAAGCCCGTGAACGGCCCGACTCCAAGAACAGCCCCGTGAACAACCCTCCGAACAAGATGGAGACCGAGGTCGATGTGAAGTCTCTGTAGACCGCGACATCCGCGCCGCTAGAAGTTTCATACAGCGTTCCTTGAGCACCTTCGGCTTCAGTTTCTGGCAGGAGCTACAGACTTCAGAATCGTGGTGTTCCCCTAAACACCACATACAAACCGAGTGTGGGTCTGTAACCGACATTTGTTGAGTACAAGACCCACAAGACTTAAAGCCTGAAGACAAAAGAAAAGCACACTGTTTCCAGTCGACAAAAACTGTCGAAGTTGGCCCGAAAACAGTCTGAAGCTTCCCCGGATTTGCGTTACAGCATGCAAAAGAGGAAACTGTGGTCTGTGGGCCAGAGGGTACTTAAATGACTGCACTGACATCACAACCAGAGTCGATGTCATTATAAAGTCATATGACTCCATACCCCGGCACGCCGAGGTACTGAGGAAAAATGTCCAGATCCAGTCTGATGCCTGGGGAGAATTCAAAAGTTAAGGACTCTGCGGCTAGATGTCTCCATCAGATACTTTATACACAGTTTCTCAGTTAAACCTGATTGCTCTTTGCCAAGCTACCAGAGAGTGAGCACAGGTTAATTTAGGTTTTGCCTGCCTCTTACCTGACTAGGATTGTGGTTGCTACTTGACCAAGGCTCATACCACAGTCAACTAGTAACCCAACCAAATTTCTAATATTGGTAATCAACAGTGAGATTAGGACTTGTGTTTGTGCAGTGTCATACAGTGATTTGGTGTACAGCACCATTCCATACCTAAGACCAATTCAAATGTAAAATTCTCCCTGAATAGCATTTTTGATTTTCCAAAATCATGCCTCTGGCTATTGGATTTGAAACCACACCTGCAAGCATGGGATTTGAGCTGGCTAACATGGAGCTCTACACTGTAGCCCACTGCGAGGAGTTTGGACTTCCTGCCAAGAGCACCGCCAGGAAGGTGGAGTTGCAAAAGGCGCTGACGGCCTAGGCAGGAGCTAACTCCATACAGGGTGAGAACACAGGAGAGGATGGGGGGGGGGGGGGTGAGGAGGCTGCAGTGGAAAGGGATGACTTTACCCCTGGAATGGAGCCCCCTTCCAGGGCAGGGAGCAGTCTCTCTTCCCATGGCCTATCCTGAGAAGTACTGGCGGAGAGGAGGGACAAGAAGGAGTTCAAACTACAGCTATTCCAGTTAAAGATCAACGAAAGTAAACTGGCCATGGAGGAGAAAAGGGCTGAAAGGGCCTTGGAAGAAAATGAATTGTTACTGGCTCACAAACTGAGTCTGATGGAGCAAGACATCAAAGCCAGACAATCAGATTCCAGATTCCAGCAGTGATGGTGGAAGCAGACCCAGTGTCTGAGGGAGACAAAAGAGTTCCCATCCCAAAGGATTTGGTGCCCAGTCATTTGGTAGGTGATGACACAGACAAATGGTTTTGTGCCCACGTGGTAGCCATGAGGGTCCACAAGGTCCCAGTAGAGCATTGGGGGGTGGTCTGCAGAAACACATGCCTACTGTGGGGCAGGACACACTTCTAACATAGAGGTTGGGAACCAAACCAGGTACTCCAAAGAAAGCCATTTCAATTGCAAAGTTTGGGCTGACCCCTGTAAAGTACTGCCAACGGCTCAGGGACAGCCAGAAGCAACCCAACCAATCCTGGGTATATTTTCTGGATTACTCTAGCAAGGCACTGAACGGTTGGGTGCGGTGCAGCAAAGTGAGTGATTACATTGGAATGTACAATCTGATCATTAGAGAGCACATGCTCAGTATTTGTTTTGCAGAGTTGTGCCAGTACCTAGTTGGCAGTAAGCTGACTGACCCCAGGACGCTTGCTGAGGAGGCAATCTTCTGGCTAGCACCAGAGTGCCCAAGAAGGTATCTGGGGTTACTCCCACAAAGGTAGTCAGGGTTCCAACTAGAAGGAAGGGGAAAAAAAATAAGGAGTTCTCTAAAGGCCCCCAAAATAATTCTCAGGGGAGTAGCGTTAAGCAGTTCCAGTCTGACCCTAACAAGAAGGGATTCTTTGATGAGCAGACATAGAGCTGTGTACCCCAATGTACTGGGCACTCCAAGGGTGACTCCAAATGTCGCAAGAGGGCACAGCCCCCCACCGGTGGGCAGACACCTGGGTTAGCAAGTGTAGCGCTCAGGAAAGAGAAAGTCCCAGTTAGCTTTGAGAAGTAGACAGAGGTAGCCCTAGTGTGCTTGGGGATAAAGAAATGGTGCCAAAAGTCCATATGCAAACACAAGGAGATGATGGACGGAGCACTGAAACTTTTCAGACACTCACCCCCAGTCACAGCTCTGGGTTGAATCCATCATCATTCTTTAGCTCACTTCGCCACCTCAGTTCAGACCCAGCTATATGCAAATCAGTCTTGACCCTGTGCCTCATGGGAACAGTCCAGCCCGAACTGCCAAGCCAGGTCTTCCCTGAACCGGAATCAAGCATCCTGGGACCGGTTTCTGGGTAACACCCTTCATCAGCCAGGATAGCTTGAATCCAGTGGCAAAGTGAGCAAGGGACCCACGTCTGGGCATACCCTGCCAACTTAGGGCGAACAAGTTGGCAGGGTATGCCCAGACGTGGGTCCCTTGCTCACTTTGTCACTGGATTCAAGCTAGCCTGGCTGATGAAGGGTGTTACCAGAAACCGGTCCCAGGATGCTTGTTTCCGGTTCAGGAAGACCTGGCTTGGCAGTTCGGGCTGGACTGTTCCCATGAGGCACAGGGTCAAGACTGATTTGCATATAGCTGGGTCTGAACTGAGGTGGCGAAGTGAGCTAAAGAATGATGATGGATTCAACCCAGATCTGTGACTGGGGGTGAGTGTCTGAAAAGTTTCAGCGCTCCGTCCATCATCTCCTTGTGTTTGCTCTGTTCGCCCTAAGTTGGCAGGGTATGCCCAGACGTGGGTCCCTTGCTCACTTTGCCACTGGATTCAAGCTAGCCTGGCTGATGAAGGGCGTTACCCAGAAACCGGTCCCAGGATGCTTGTTTCCGGTTCAGGGAAGACCTGGCTTGGCAGTTCGGGCTGGACTGTTCCCATGAGGCACAGGGTCAAGACTGATTTGCATATAGCTGGGTCTAAACTGAGGTGGCTAAGTGAGCTAAAGAATGATGATGGATTCAACCCAGATCTGTGACTGGGGGTGAGTGTCTGAAAAGTTTTAGAGCTCCGTACATCATCTCCTTGTGTTTGCCAAAAGTCCATATGCCTGCCAGTACTTCCAATTACAGGCTTGGGTCACTATCAATGGGCAACAGGTGGAGTCTCTGAGAGACCCAGGAGCCAGTATGACTACTGTGAAGAGTCAGCTGGTGTCCTCAAAACAGATCCTCCCTAAAACATTCCACAAAGTCAAAGTCGCAGACAATGGTGAGAGCCATCTACTGGGGGCTCAGGATCCCCTTTGAGTGAAAGTGGGGGGGGGGGGGATGTCTCAAGTTCCTTGAAAGTAGTTGTGAGACCTGCCACGTCTGTTGATTGTTTGTTAGGCAATGTCCTGGAGCACACTGCCTGGAGGGAGGTACAGCTCAAGTCGCACTAGGAGATGCAGGAATTGCCTAAGTGGGTTTGTATGACTGCAGAGTCGATGGCTGCCCGTGAAGGGAGTCAAGGGCATCTGGAGCCTGGAACAATGGCCCAAACGGCTGCCAGAAAGAGAGGGGCATGGGAAATCAGCCCCGGAGCTTCCCACAGGCAAGGTTGACGTAGCACCTGAGGATATGGCCTCCCAGCCAACTGGGGAGAACATTGCCGCCCTGGGTGACCTGCCTGAGCTTGCTGGTTGTTAAGTTGATGGTGGGCCCATCAGGAAGGAATTCTGCAAGATGCAGAAAGAGTGCCCCACTTTTGAGGGCTTGAGGCGGCAAGTCGAAGCTCAGGCAGCAGGTGACATCTCTAGGGATCACCTGATCTATTGAGAGAATGACATATACATTGAGCCTAAGGCTCCTGGTTCTGGGTCAGCCTGTGTGCTGGTGGTACCCCAGTGTTACAGGACTGTCCAACTGGCTTTGGCTCATGATATACCCCTGACACGACATCTAGGGCGAGATCAGACCTTTGCCAGGCTTGTTGCCCACTTTTATTGGCCCTGGATGAAGACGGCCTCAGATGCATTCTGTAGGTCCTGTCCCACCTGCCAGGCCAGTGGGAAGTCAGGGAAAAAGCACAGAGCTCCCTTGACCCCATTACCTGTCATTGGCACTTCCTTTGAAAGAGTTGGCATCAACATCATTGGACCCTTGGACACCAAGACAGCCTTAGGTAACAGGTTTGCCCTGATGTTGGTGGACCATGCCACTCACTACCCAGAGGCCACCCTGCTGAAGTCTGTGACTGCACCCGTGGTGGCCACAGCTCTGATGGTGATTTTTACCTGTGTGGGGTTCCCCAAAGAGGTAGTGTCTGACTGAGGCACTAACTTCATGTCAGAGTACATGAAATCCATGTGGGATGAGTGTGAGATAACCTACACATTTACCATACCCATCACCCCCATACTAATATCCTTGTGGAGAGATTCAACAAGACCTTGAAAGGCATGATAATGGGTCTGCCTGAGCCCATGAGGCCTAAGTGGTTCGTCCTCCTTCCATGCCTTCTCTTTGCCTACAGGAAGGTTCCACAGAAAGGAGTAGGGTTTAGCCCCTCGAACTTCTCAATGGCCACCCTGTTAGGGGACCTCTGAGCCTTGTGAGGGAGGTGTGGGAGCAAGCTGCCAGGGAACCTTCCAGGATGTGGTCAGCTACATGCTGGCCCTCCGCAACCAGAAGAATCACTTCTAGAAAAAGGCAAAAAGCAACTTTAAGGCCAGCCAAGAGGTTATGAAGCTCTGGTACGACCAGAAGGCCACTCTGGTGGAGTATTAACCTGACCAGAAAGTATGGGTCATGGAGCCTGTGGAACCCAGAGCTCTCCAGGATCACTGGATGTGCCAAAGAGTGAAAGGGGGAGTCCACCTACCTGGTGGATCTCCAGATACCGAGGAACCTCTTAAAGGTGCTCCATTTGAATTGCCTCAAACCTCACTTCGAAAGGTCCAAAGTGAGCATGCTCCTGATGACAGATGAGGGATTGGAAGAGGAGAGCGAGCCTCTCCCTGGCCTCTTATGTTCCCAGGAACATGATGGGTCAGTGGAAGGTGTCAACCTCTCTTCTACTCTGACCCCAGAGCAGCAGAACGACTGTTACCAGTTACTGGGGCAGTTTGCCTCACTGTTCTCCCTCACCCCTGGACCCACACAGCTGTGCGTCCATGACGTGGACACTGGAGACAGCCCACCTGTGAAGAACAAAATGTACAGGTTGTAAGACAGGGTGAGATCCAGTATCAAGGAGGAGGTCTCCAAGATGCTGGCGTTAGGCATGATTGAGCCTTACAACAGTCCCAGGGCCAGCCCTGTGGTGCTGGTACCAAAACATGCCCCACTGGGTGCCACTCCAGAACTCAGGTTCTCAGTGGGCTACTAAAAAAACCTGCAACACTGTATAATGTGTTTGAATCCGTGAAGGTTGAAGAAACAGACAGAGCCTGCAATTCGCTAATCCTCCTGGCCAATGAAATTACAAAAACGCTACAAAACATCCCAACACTGAAATTGCTCTTGGGGAGAAGTCATAAAGTACATCAACACAGAATTTAAATCTCAAGCACAGCTATAAAGGGCTTTGGGATAAACCTATTCTGCAACTCTTTAGGAAATCTAACCACTAAAAGAAGCTTAAATACAGAGTCCCTTCTCAAGCGAGTGAAGAGCAAATTTGTAAATAATACAAATAACTTGCATCACAAAAACTGCGAACAGGGACCACCTATTGCAAATAAGCTGCTCGCAAAGAAAGGCTGCTAACTTTACCAAAAACCTCCAGAGGAAGGTGAAAACCATCAAAAGTCAAGCTTTCCAGAGCCAAGCATGAAGACAAGAGTCTTGAGATCTGGATAGAACTCTTTTCCCCTCTCTTAAGATATTAAATCTTTCCTCAGAGAAAGAGGTCAGGACTTGCAGATGTACAGGCGAAGAAAATCAAATACTAGAGTTGATGACCTCAATCTAGGGCACTCAAAATTACTCTTTCCCATTTTAATAACTTCTTTTATATTGCTTTTATTGAGTTTTCTTCAACAGTACAAACAATTGCAATATGACATTGCTGAACTAGATAGTACAAAGATTTCATTACCAAGTCGTCAGATAATGCACTGCAGTGATCATGCCACAAACATCTGTTAAAGCAAATCTAGCACTGTTACATCGGTACACAGGGATCAACATGATTTATGTTGGTCAAGCCTGTGGCACCATACCGATGCATTCTTGCATTTGAAAAAAGTTTAAATGCCTAGAGCAAATAGCGTTCAAGCCACCCATGCAAACCAATCATGTTCACCACTGCTCTATAAACTTAGGCTTTGCTTGTCAAAACATAGCTAAACCCTGGGTAGCTGTGGCTTTGAGCAGTCAGGCTTCAGCAAAAGAACAAGTGTAAAGCATTTAAACAGCACCAGAATGATTAAAGAAAGAAACATGACTTTCAAGAAATCGCACACCAATTTATAGAAATAGACTGTATTTCTTCGAATTTACGGACACCAAAATAAAAAAGATCTACCAGAGGGTGCCACAGAGATAGATTTTTAAAATAACAATAAATCAAGACTTTTCACTCAAACGCAAACAAGCATTGACAAATTCAATTAATTTGCAACGTAGAAACTTTTTCAACAACTTCCTATTAAGTGTGGGATCTAGCTATCCCAAAGTGCTCTATTCTGCCCACTCCCACGATGGCAGAACCCTTCCCTCAGCTTGTGGAGTTTAGTAGGCCACCATAGGGGTGTGGCTACCAGTGAGCTATATGCCCACGGGAAAACTGGTTTGGCAACTGTTTTCCCTCTCTATCCCCACTGCCAGCCTATCTACCTAAACAATAGAGCAGCCCCTCCCATGTGTGAGCACCACTTGCCCTTCAAATGCTGCTTCCCCTTTGAAGCTCGCCTTTCGGACCAACGCCTCGTGTGGCTTCCTGCCACCTTCTCCAATAACTGGCCTCTATTGTTACCTTTCCTGGGAGTCGTTCACATATTTTCCCAGGAGGCAGAAAGCAGTCTGGTAGGACAGTTTTTGTGTGCAATTATAACAGGCACTGGAAACCTTGGGCACCCAAATTGGCAAACTTACTAAAGTTGCACTTTGCCTATCAGTGACATTAAACTCTACTTAACAATTAAGCTGCACTTAAAGCACGGATTCTTTTGATAACCTGAAATATCCACCTCAGTAGTCCCAATCAGAAGTTAGCAGGGATGAAGTATCAGGCTGTAACTCTGTGCTTGCCAATAAGACTCCCAGTCTATCTTCCAGTAAATACAACACTAAGTTTTCTGTCAGAAACTGTAAAATACAGATTCTGCTTTCTAATATATTGTACTCTGCCTTAGGACTTGAGAGGCCTCTGTAAGGGTGACATATATTACTATATTCCAAAGGAAGGTTTGGGCTTTGCCATTAACTTAAATGGCAAAGCGGAGTTAGCAGTTAAAACTGCCCTACCAGTCTGAAGAGGCAATTTGGGAGTCATGTTTACTTTGTCACACTTGTGGTGGCACAACTAGTGCTACAGTCCCTGAGAAAACCTCTCCTCTCTCCAGGTGATCTGCACAATTCAGCATGAGGAATGATCAATATCTTGTCATTCAGACCCCCATAATACTTATTCCTCTGATCACAATGATCAAAGAAAAGCCAAGAACAGATAAGAAGCCATCAAGCCCAACAACCACAATGATTGACCTGGTCATCTGAATGATCAACTACAGCAGTTGCAATGTCGACTTGGCCATCTGAATCAAGTTGCTCTTGAACAGAAGAATCTTGTAACTTAAGTTCATAGTCCTCTCTTGAGGAGGAAAAGTCCTGATGAGACGTGTATCCAAAATCACCCCTATGTAACACACTGACTGAGATGGCACTAAGAAGGACATTTTCCAGTTGACTGAAAGGACGTTTGTGAAATGGTGGTTGCAACAAATAGGCTTTTGAAAACTCAAGAAGGAGAGCTAGCCCTTAACAGCCCAGCCAGCCTTCCAGGTATGGATACATTGCCACCAAATGTCGCCTCAAATGCACTGCCATTACCTTAGAAAATACTATTGGGGCAAAGGGCAGAACAAACTGAAATACTTCTGATAATGCAGATCACCCACAGTGAACCACAGAAACTGTCAGAGAGAGAGAATTATGGGGATATAGAAGAAGGCAGCTAGAGTGGCTGAAACAACCAATCCTGTCCTTGCATTGTTAAAAGAACTTAATGTAAAGTTAACATCTTTAAACCTTTCTTTGCAAACTTGCTCGGAAACAAAAGATTTAATACAGTTTGTAACTCCCCGACCTTTTTCAAAATATGAAGAAGGAAAATAAAGCGAACCATGCCTCTCTGAGAAAGCAGAACCAACCTTTTTAAAGCTGACACCTACTTCACCAAGACATTTGTGGGTGAAGGTCACTCCAGAAATAGCAGACTGTAACCTTGTTTTATCAACTGTTGCAGCCACTGATCCAAAGTAATCACCAGTCATTTCTGCAGTAAAATAGCCACTTGGATTCTACAGTAGCAAGATAAGAAAACCCCAGTAAGTCCCCAGAGTGGGTTTCCTGCTGAAGGGGTTCGGGTTGGTAAAGGACCCGTGCAAGCCTTTTTCGGTACCACACCTTTTTGCTAGCACAGGAACTGCTGAGGAACCTAAAGTTATTGCTGAATCTGTGTTTTTTCCAACTGGTGTGCATACCCCCAGAAAAGTGTGATATTTGTTAAACTTCCTAGATGGGGAAGACAGTCCAAGCGCACTTGCTGTTGACCACCATTGTTTAAGCTTTTGCCTTTTCTCAAACTAGATGAAGCCCTTCAAAAGGTATGTGAGACAATTGGGTTGGTACAGCTGAGAAAATACCTGTTGTATGCATCCATGAGTGTCTCCTCAGAATAACAGAAGACACCACGAAGTAAGCCGCAGCATCGACATTTCCCAGACCCTTCTACATCATTTTGCATCCACGCTATCAGGCAATAATTTATTCAAGGGGTTTTTACGTGCCCTGCAGGTGAGGTAACCTGCAACAAAACATGTGTATAATGTGCCAGAAGGCATATAGCCTTCCTGTAAGTCTTGTAACTCCAAACTCCCAGATGCCATGATTTTTAATTCAAAAGAGTATAACTTATTTCTGACTCCTAGACAATTAGTGCTTCCTTACCTGGTAGGATTTCTGAAGTCAAATATTTTCCTGTGTATTTCTCTGTGAAAGCACACAACTACTGCTGTTTCCTAAAAAGGTCTACAGTTAGCGTCTCAGCAACATTCCTGATCATTGCTGTATAATTACATAATGAACAAGCTCCGTGATAGCAGGTCCCTGTGGATTTTGAAGATTCACCTCAGGGGACATGTCTAGTCCACTTGCATCCCTCAGGGCTGATGAAAGTCTTGAATCCAAATCAAAAGAAGGAGGCAAAAACCCTGTATCTGAAGCATCAGAGGAATCCTATTATGAAGGATTTTACAACGTAATGTACCAAAATGCAATAAAAAATGTTCTTGCATCCAGTGGAAATCTATTTCTGAAGCAATTTTGGAAAAGCTTAGAAAATGCTGCTCTTTATGTAATTCTTCGGCCCTTTTTTAAGAAAAAGACAGAATCTCATCATCAAACAGGACTCCTCTCCAGTGCTGATCCGTGTTGAAGACAACACAAATGGCTTATTGGATATTTGAATCACTGGATTTGAAACTGCCTGTACACCAATTACAGCCTGGAACCGATTGAGGATGATCTACCAAAGGTGCTGACATCAAGACTGAAGTCAAAGCGTTAACAGTCAACACAACAGACTATGTCACAACCTGCTTCGGAGCGAACAAAGGCATCTCAGAGGGAGGAAAGGCACACATTTTGATCATAGCCACTTTAATTTCTTCAATCTGCAAGGAAGGAGCACCAGCACTTGGACTGGCTAAAGGGTAGGGAATGGCTCAGAAAAGAGTTTAAAGAGTCATGCTCCCCATCTCTTTCATTTATCCTGATGCTTGCTAATTCTCATGTTTCCTGTGCTTGAAAGTTAGACATATTGACCTAGTAATTAATAAGAATCTGTTCTTTGATCTGAAATGCAATCCTCAATGTGAGGACAAAATCAACTTCGACCACATCACACCAAGTCCTTTATGGGGCATCTTGTCATTAACAGCTTAACCCAAAATGTCATAATCCTTTCCAAGATACACAGACATGAAAAATGAGGATCAGTCGCAAAGATCTGCTTCCTTTAAGTCTTACGAGGATTAAATCCGAAAGACTTGGGTAGCGACATAATGTCAAATAATTAATAAAAATCTTTCAAAATCCTTGAAAAATTTTGAAAACGGTTTTAAGTATTTTCCTAATCCAAATCTGCATCTGTTGAAGGTGTGAAAAATAGGAATTGACATTACCAGAACACCTGTGCTTTGTATGGCAAGTCACTACTGGTTGAGTAGCAAGAAACCGATGACAATGCTGGGCCGAATCCAGAGACACTGGTAATGGTGAGTGCTATGTCAAAAGTACCAGATCAGCCTGGCTTCAAGTAATTTATCTGCAAAAGTTAATATCCATTAGGAATATTTCTTCTTGAGATTTTATAACCCATACAGTAGTAGAAATGAACTTTGGATGACCGAAACGTTCTAGTTCACAAAACACCTCATATTGATTACCAAGATTCCATCTTCACTGATGCAAAAAAGACTGTGATGAAATATTGTACATGCCTTTTATACTGTTATGAACGTTTGGTCAAAGAACAGTTCTAGAAATTAAAGCTCTTAAGATAACATCTGTGAAAAGCCAGACGTCCAAGGTATATCTTAAAGGTCCATAGTTAATTCTAAGGATGAGAAACAGGACAACTATGGCCTAACAAACTGAAAAAGGAAAAGAACAAAAAAATGTTCAGTCCTTAAATCAATTATACAATTTCTTGTATAATGTGCAGGCATGTGCACATACACAGACACACACAAACAAGGGATTCTGGGTAAAACTCTATATAAAGGCTTTCACTTCATATGAAAACATACAATTGTCACAAAGGCATTCAGAAGCTTTTAGCTTACCTTATCACTGTCCAGAGTGTTCTGTGAGGTGTGTGAGGCAATGGAAATTGTGTCAGGCTGACTACTAGCATCCCCTTGGCTATCCATGTCCTCGCAATCTCTTAAAAAGAAACGTGAGACAAATGTGTAAGTAGAACAATTAGAAGGCATGTCAAGAATGGGACAGCTCTAATGCTTTTAGGCCTTGATTACAGTGCAATAGTAAGAAAAGGTTTCTGACTTTTGGAAAGGCTCTTACTGTTTGTTGGGACAGGAATATCCCTTCCATGGTAAATAAGCCTGTTCCACTGCCCTGAGTGCCGAACAACATGTGTATCTCTTTTTCAGATTTTTATTTTTCCCATGGTGTCGCACTAATGTAGTGTGTGTGCAGAGGCCTACGTGAGACCCTGACAATACGAGGTCCAGGACTTGTTGCGTTACCTTGGACAGGCCCCCCCAAGTGTGCCATCATAGAGGAGTACTGTCTCTGATTTTTTTTTTTAAACAAACTTTGAGTTTTTCTTGTCAGCACAAACATACACTGTGATAAAGTTCGTTACACAATACTTCCCAGTGGGGTCGATGTTACAATCATGTAATGCATAGTCATGCAAAATGAAGTCTACTATACATTGCGTTAGCCCCCCTCTCATTCTTCAAAACAAAAGTGGAGAAGTGATAAGGACAAATCCTGCTATCTATTACAATCCCGGGGAGCTTGTCTCGATATGGAGGAGTACTGTCTCTGATCTGGGTTTAACACAAAGTGATAGTGAAAGGTGCATTAAATCTTGCAAATTCTTAGGATAAACAGTCATTTTTATCTGTGTCAGTAAGAGTGTGGCCCACAAGCCCTTCTTGTGTAAAGTTCTGCTTTTATGTGTACCTCAGACGCTTGAGCTGACACTCTGTGTAAATGTCAACGTGCATGTGCATGCACAGTGAGCAGAGTGATACAAGCGTGATACCAGAACTCTATGTGTGTATGAGTGAGTACTGAAACCAGTGGGATCTATTTTAGATACACATGGTTTAGCATTTCACAAGTTGGAGGATAATTACAGCTTCCCTAGAAAGTTGAACTGTATTTCCTGTATTCCTTTGGCTGGGCTTCCAGACACTTAAGTGATGACAATGGAGACCTTTAGCAAGTCCATTGGGACTTAGTTAGCAAGGGGCTGCTGATTAGTTCCCCTTGAGCACTGCCATTTGGGTAATGTCAGGGGTGAAATGTGGGGCTGCAGACAGATAGATAGATAGATAGATAGATAGGATAGATAGATAGATAGGATAGATAGATAGATAGATAGATAGATAGATAGATAGATAGATAGATAGATAGATAGATAGATAGATAGATAGATTTTTTACTTGTTTCGGTCCGAAGGCCATACAAGTAAATTACAAAAAGCAAGAATTAAAAGGAAAATATTACAATTTTCACCTACAAATCTACAACATTTAATTAGTTAAGACTTAAAAGTAATATGTCTAAACTGTTTTTTAAAAGTTTAAGGTCATAGGATGCATATAGTAATGAATTAGGCAAAGCCTGGGCCAAGGGCGGACCCGTACACGCCCAGGGGAGGCTGGCCCACCCCTCTAACGTTCACCTTCTTTTTCTTCAACTTTTATCAAATGTTACCTGACTATCAGTAATAATGTTTTTGTTCAATTTACCTCTGAGTCAGCTCTTTCGAAAAGTTATACTGGGATTTCTGGCCAAAATATTATTGGTTTCTGTCTGACAGCCAGCCACTGCCTCTGCCTTATCGGGACCTCAAGATCCAGGTCCCAAAACGGCACGGAGCCACCGTCGTCACCAGAAGCGCCAGGAGGTGCCATAAAAATCATTGCGGGCTCCCGCAACGCGGGAAGCCTGTCTGTCTGACGGCCAGCCACTGCCTCTGCCTGATCGGGACCACAAGATCCAGGTCCCAACACGGCACGGAGCCGCCGTCGTCACCAGGGGCGCCATAAAAATCATCGCGGGCTCCCGCGACGTGGGAAGCCCGTCTGTCTGACAACCAGCCTCTGCCTTATCAGGACCACAAGATCCAGGTCCCAACATGGCACGGAGCCGCCGTCGTCACCAGAAGCGCCAGGAGGCGCCATAAAAATCATCGCTGCACCCGGAGGAGGCTGGGCTGGGCAATTCCTCTGACATTTGGACCTCTGCACAGGTGATTATTTGGCAGTATTTAATTTTGTATAGGCCGTTCGGCAGTCAAGGGTAAACTAGTGCAGTTAAAGTGCATTGAGGACATTGGCCACTGGACATTGGTGCAATCTTTGAAGACTTACGGACAGAGTGTTACGCTTATTATTATAATTGTCATCTTTGTGGCTAGAATGGGAAAGAGAAAATCCTGTGAGGGAGGCATGGGTGACGGTCAAAAAAAGAAGGGGAAAAAGAAAGGCCCAGGTCCTACTAATGATTCTGGGGTGGTGTAATGGATAGAATAGACAGCATATTATCAGAACGTGAGGGCCTCTTGGTCTCCTCACTCTCCGATATGACACCCAGGAATAGCACGCAGCCGGTCCCACGTAGTGAACTATGTAAAGGGCGTATACCAGATATGTTTAAAAAGCCAGTCAGCAGGATCCCTTCTCCCGAACCTTTGAGAGAACCCCAGGCAAGTGATAAAGTAGAGGGTGCTCCCCAGCATCAATCAGATTCCTGGAAAACCCTGGCCATTTTTCCCTGTAGTAACAGGTTTTCTACCCTGTTAGACCATCCAGATTTATCCGCAACTCTTCCCCACAATATGACCCAGGTATTTAGTGCGGGCATGAAAGGTACAGAGAGTGACATATATTATAACGCCCGGGGGTCAGATAAAACTGGTGAAGGCAGTAATAGCAGTATAGCATCTGATGTTAGAGTTGATGTTAGAGTTGAGCAACCAAGTAGGCTCACAGAGGACTCATTTCAAAGATCAGTTTCCACTCAGCTAATAGCCCTGATGAATGAAATTAGCATTCTCAAAGTGTCCGTCAGTAACCTTACCGACTCACTAAGTAAGGTGCATTTAGCTGTAGAGCAGGTAAAATCCTCATTGGAAGTACACCCTAGACAAAGTCCATCCATACAACAGGATATGGGTCCCGGTTACCGCCAGGCGCCACATAGCAAAGCTCAGACACCACACTGCATAAGGGCTAGTGGGCTAATCAGGACTCCAACAATGGGTAGTACTAGCAAGAGCTACCTGCTGCCTGCCAGGGAGAACAACTGCATGCCAACTCCAAGGCTTCTACTGTCTCATGTTGTGGCTTCCGCACCGCCCACAACCCCCCAATTCAGTCGAAGTGATGGGCAGAGAGTGGTGGAAAAAGATAGTAGTGCGCTAGGTACAAGAAACATTGTGTACATGATCAATGTCCCAAAGCAGTGAAGTGGCGGGAGGTGAGGGGTGTCGGGCCCCCCCTGTAACGGGGAGTTGCCCCCATGTGTTCTTGGCAGCTACAGGAGGAGTCTGGTGGGCTGCCTGCTCTTATACACCGGGCGCCTGACCCTAAGATGGCGCCAGTCAGGGCCTAATTTGCCTACATTTCTCAGCGGAAGGGAGTGCTGAGGGGAGTGTCCCGCCCAAATCCACCATGTGCAGTAGTGACAAGGGGCAGGGTTGCACCCCCGTCAGCACAGCGCTGGAACTGAGACCGGCCCAGTCCCCCGAGGAGCCTACAAGTGCAGTCTGGTGACACGTGACATCCCCAGTGATCCCTCCCTACGTCCTCCGACCTGGGGGTCTAGCTGAAGGATTAGGCAGACGACGCCCACCAGTAACACCGGGAATGATATCTTCTTTGGAACTATGACGATGCCCCCACGGGCTGTAACTAAAACTGCTTACACACTTTATTCTAAGCCGAAATATTCCTTACAGAGCCCTCTCAGGACAGTGCCCGAACTCAAGATGGCGTCTGGATTTTGTTTGGACTGCGGTTTCTCATCTCTCCAACTCCCCCGCTTTCTTATGACATTCTCTGATTGCACCTGATCATTATCCTGACAGCGGAGTTTGAGCACTATGTCCGATGCCCGGTGGAGCTGCTCGGTTCAGCTATAGAGGAGATCGGCCCTGGTTCATCCCCTCGGCCGTCACCTACCCAGCCGGACATTGGGCACAGTTTCTCCCCGTCTCCCTGTTTTTCTCCCATCCCTCCCCTGACGAATTTCTGTAACTTTGCTTTCTTTATTCCTATGTTTGATTTTGCTCTTGGAACAAATGTAACGTGTAACCTGTAACTCTGATCCTCATGTAAAGCGCTCTGATACCTCCGGGTCTAGCCAGCGCTATATAAAACTCAAATAAAAAATAAAAAATAAAAAAAAAATAAAGCACACAGGAGATTCACCTAGAGAAGATGTGGGCTCCCTCTTGAATAAGTGCATTCAGTGGACTTGCCATGGTAGGGGCTGTCGGTCCTTAATAAGGGATGATATTATTACAGCTAAAAGACATTCTCACCCTAATGCCCCCTTGACTATATTGCCCTGAGACTTCCTCACTACCAATTGGTGGAAAACCTTGTGAATTTTGATATTCGCACCCAACACCTCACTCGTTCTAACATTAGATTTAAATACAACCCCCCTGAGTTGGACACGTATCCCAGTTTGTCACCACTAAGGGAGGTAGATTGAAGGTTACCCTCACTCGCTGGCGCCCCTATGGAGCAAATAATACAAACATCAGCCAGCAAGAGTGAAGATCTTGTGGAACCACCTCAATCACTAACTATGACAAGAAATACACCCACAACACTCCCCCCATTGGCAGGAAGGAGGGACACTAGAGGAAAATCAACTAGAAGGAGTAACAGGCAGATTACACCTCATTCCATCTCACCAAGGCTAGCCGTAATATCATGGAACATTGCGGGGTTGAGGTCAAAGGTCGCATCCCCTGATTTGCACGCTTTCATTGAGCATCATGATATCTGCCTTTTTCAGGAAACATGGCTGGTGGACCCACTCCATTGTCCAGGCTACTTAAATTACCACATCCCAGCTACCAGTGGAGGAAAAGGTCGTCCATCGGGGGGGGGGGCTAACAATCTGGGTTCGCCAAGCCATTAGTTATAACATCCAAGCACTCCTGGCCCAGAGCAATGATATCCTTACAATTCGGCTGAGGTCTGGCCCGCAATGTAACATTGACATTTATAATGTCTATGCAAGGGGAACAACCAGGGGGAAGAAGTCGGAAGTTTTAGCGGCTCTCGACGATCTCCTAGACCTGCATTCCTTGGATTCCCTGGTGATGGTTGCGGGAGACTTTAACTCAACCTTTGAGCCTCTTGGAATTGAGGAGTATGATCTCGCTGGAGAGGAAGATGCCCAGTGGGGCATTCCAAGATTGGAATTAACACCTATTAAGAAATGGTCAGAGGTGGCAATCCAAATTAAATCAATTTGTCTTGAAAAAGGGCTACGGGCAGTCATAGCGCAAGCCGAATAGATTATTTATTAATCAACATAAAGCTATGGCATGCCCTTCGGGATATGATTGTGAGGGATCGCCTAGAGAGCGATCATAATCCCCTATGCTCATCCCTAGACCTACAAGCGCAGAGGGAACTTACACAGCCAGTTAATAAACTCATCACTCTTGATTTGGTCCCCACAAACGATATGCGATGACTAAAATGGGCAGAGATATTAGAGAAGCCCGATTTGTTAGCCACTATTACTAAGGATATCGACCTTACGATAGCCAAGCTAGAGGCCTGTTCTATTAACCCCGATTTCTCTGAGGCTATAATTGTCACTCACAATAAATTTTTCGCCCATTTACGCTCTTATTTTTTACAGCAATGTAGGGCTAAGAGCACTCTACAAAAGAAATCTTGCCAATGGTTTAACGAGGAATGCAGGATGGCACGCAGAGTGCTGGGGGAAGCGATCAAAGCAGGGGACACAGGCATTGTACGGTTAACCAGGAGAAACTACAGGAGGACTCAGGAAAAGGCTAAGAAACAATGGGACAAAAGTAGATGGCAGGACCTCAGACTGGCATGAGCCAGCAATAATTCCAAACAGTTTAGGAACATAGTAAAATGGGACAGGTGTGGACAGCCATTACCGCCACAAAATCACGTAGCCCAGGACCAATGGGTCAGTCATTTTAAACCCCAATATGCACGTGGCGTAGACGAGGGAGAACTCGTCGAGCCACCTCATTTGTATTATCAAGACACGGCCTTTGTCTTGGGCGATGTCTTTGCTGCCCTGGGGGCAATTACGGGGGAAAGAGCACCAGGTCCAGATGGCGTTCCGGCTGACATCTTCCTCCACGACAAGCCCAAGTGGGAGCGGTACATCTTACTACTGGCAAACGCAATTGCCCTAGGTGCTCCAGTCCCCAATTCCTGGAAAGGGGCTGAGATCATCCCCGTGTATAAAAAAGGGGATAAATCCCTTCCAGGCAACTATAGGCCCATCAGCCTAATAGATTCTATGCAAAAGGTGATGGGTCGATTGGTATTAAACAAGGGCCAAGATTGGATCGACGAGCAGGACATCCTATTACCACTACAGGCGGGTTTTCGGGACCACACTAGCACCATCAACCAGGTGTTTCGGTTCATATTAATACATTGGCGGACCGTGGTCTTAGGCAAGGGCAGCTTGTATGCTGCCTTTGTCGACCTTAAGTCAGCATTTGATCTCGTTTCCCACAGTAAACTTTGGGTAGTGTTGCAGGAGTTGGGGATGCCAAACGAATTGCTTTCCCTTACTGCTCGCCTTCATGAGGGCAATTATGCCCAAATACGGTGGGGCACACAAGGAAATGTCACCAAACCCTTCCCTATAGAGCAAGGAGTGTGCCAAGGCTGCGCAATGGCCCCTACATTATTTTCCCTTTTCATCAACGGAATCGCTAAGTTTTTAATGTCGGCCCCCACAGATGCCTCAGTTTTAGCAGGTGTAAAAATCCCTATTTTAATGTTCGCTGACACGTTAATTATCTCTAAAACCCCTAGTGGTCTTCAGCGTGCTTTGTTACTTTTTGAGGAGTTTTGTCTCCTACGAGGTTTGGAAATTAACGTTTCTAAAGCACAAGTTACTAACTTGTGTAACGATATATCTGTAAGAGACAGTAGTTAGTGACAGATTCCTTACCTTAGAATATCCCCAGGCGTCAGGCTGGATCCGGAAAGTTTTGCGTAGCAGTACCCTTGCGCGTCGGTAGGCGGCGTCGTGCGGCTCCGCGTCCGTCGTCGGCGTCGTGATCGCCGGGATGACGTCGCGGGCAGTACTTAGGCGCCGCCCCTGCGCGCTGGCGTCAGTTCTGTACACGACTTTCCGCGCCAGGAACGCAGAGCCATGCAAGAAGCTGACACAGGAGTCTGAAAAATACTAGGGCCCTGAAAGGGATGTCCTTAACCCTAGAAATCAGTTCGCAGAACGGGGAGGATGGGTGGGCGGTAAGGAATCTGTCACTAACTACTGTCTCTTACAGATATATCGTTACACAAGTTAGTAACTTGTGCATCTGAAAGAGACACGTTAGTGACAGATTCCTTACCTTAGAATAGATACCCCAGCAATACCAACCCCGGTGGTGGGTCTGCGAACAAAGATCAGACAAGGAAGTCCTGGAGGACAGAACGGCCAAAGAAGCCGTCCCTCCGGACCTGACTGTCAAGGCAGTAATGCTTTGTAAACGTGTGCAGCGAGGCCCACGTAGCTGCCTGACAGATAACCGGCAGCGGAACACCGCGGCCCAAGGCCGTGGTAGCAGCCGTTGCCCTGGTGGAATGGGCACGCAGCCCAACAGGAGGCTCCTTCTTGGCCAAAGAATAGCAGGTCTTGATGCACAAGGTAACCCAGCGGGAGATGGTCCTCTTGTGCACCGCCCGACCTTTTTGGCGCCCACGTAGCCAACAAAGAGCTGGTCATCCACCCGGAAGTGTTTTGTGCGGTCGATATAGAAGGAGAGCGCACGTTTTGGGTCCAGACGGTGGAGCTTCTCTTCCTCTCTGGAAGGATGCGGAGGCGGAAAGAAGGTGGGCAAAGTGATGGTCTGCCCAATGTGGAAAGCAGTAACCACCTTTGGCAAGAAGGACGGACGCGTCCGAAGAACAACCTTGTCTGGATGAACAGACAGAAAGGGAGGTTTGCAAGATAGAGCCTGGAGCTCACTCACCCGCCGAGCGGATGTGATGGCCACCAGAAAGGCTGTCTGCAGAGTCAGAAGACGAAGAGGACAGTTATGCAGAGGCTCAAAGGGAGCGCACATTAAAAAGGTAAGAACCAAGTTCAAGTCCCACTGAGGCATTACAAACGGAACAGGAGGGAAGAGGTGAGTAATGCCTTTTAAGAACCTGTTAACAGGGGACTTGAAAAGGGAGGGCTGATCAGGGAGCCTGAGGAAGGCCGAGATAGTACAAAGATAACCCTTGATGGTACCCAGGGCAGAACCCTGTTGGGCCAGAGAGAGAAGGAACAGAAGGACCTCAGAAAGAGGGGCAGAAAGGGGATTCACAGCCTTTGCTGTGCACCATGCCACAAATTTGTTCCACCTGCAGGCGTATACCACCTTAGTGGAGGGACGCCTGGCTGCCAGAATCACATCACAAACTTCGAGAGGCAAGTCGAAAGGAATCAACTGCCGCCGCTCAATCTCCACGCAAGCAGGTGTAGACTGGACAGGTTCGGGTGGAGGACCGTCCCCTGCTGCTGCGACAGAAGATCCTCCCGAAGAGGCAGACGGATCGGGGGATCTATGCTCATATTGAGTAGCTCGGGATACCAAACTCTTCGAGCCCAGTCCGGAGCCACAAGAATGACTTGGGCCCGGTCGTGCCGAATCTTCTTCAACACTCTGGGTAGAAGTGGTATAGGCGGAAAGGCGTACAACAGACCGCAACTCCACTCGCGACGAAAAGCGTCACCGAGCGAGTGCCGCCTTGGAAATTCCAACGCGCAGAACTGATGACATTGCGCGTTCTCTTCGGTGGCGAATAGATCTAACCAAGGCTCTCCCCACTGTAGAAAGAGTCCTTGCGCCACTTCCGAGTGAAGACGCCATTCGTGATCCATCATGCACCTGCGGCTGAGTTCGTCCGCCCTGGCGTTCAGGGAACCTGCCAGGTGTTGAACCATCAGGAACATGCCCTGATGTTCCAGCCATGTCCAGAGGCGCAGAGCCTCCTGACAAAGGGTCCAAGACCCCACCCCGCCCTGTTTGTTGCAGTACCACATGGCGGTGGTGTTGTCTGTGAACACCTGCACTACCTTCCCTTTGACAGAGGGAAGGAATGCCTTGAGTGCAAGCCGGATCGCCCGGAGCTCCAGAAGGTTGATATGGAGCCGGGACTCCGCCGGAGACCAGAGGCCTCTGATCTCCGCCTCTCCCATGTGACCGCCCCATCCCAGAAGGGACGCGTCCGTCACAACTGTATGCTCTGGCTGGGGAAGGGAGAGGGATCTGCCCATGACCCATTGCCGGTTCGAGAGCCACCACTGCAACTGTTTTGCAGTCCCCTCCGAGATCTGGACGTGATCGGACAGGTTGCCCTGGTGCTGCGCCCACTGGAACTTCAGGTCCCACTGCAGAGCCCGCATATGCCATCTGGCATGATTGACCAGCAGGATGCAGGAGGCCATGAGGCCCAGCAGCCTCAGGGTCATCCGTACCGAAACCCAGGATAAAGGCCGAAAGATCGGAATCATAGCCTGAATATCCCGGACTCGCCGTTCGGGAGGATAGGCCCGAAACTGCGTCGTGTCCAGAACTGCTCCGATGAAAAGGAGCTGTGGAGAAGGAATCAGATGCGACTTCGGCACATTGATGGAGAACCCCAGCGAGTGCAGGAGTTCGGCCGTAGTCTGGAGGTGGGAGACGACTGCCTGGGACGAGCCCGCCTTCAGCAGCCAGTCGTCGAGGTAGGGGAAGACTGAAACCCCTGCCCGGCGCAGGTGAGCTGCGACCACCGCCATCACTTTCGTGAACACCCGAGGGGCACTGGTAAGGCCAAAGGGGAGCACGGTGAACTGAAAATGCTCGGGGCCTACCGTGAACCGAAGGTAACGCCGGTGGGCCGGCAGGACGGGGATGTGGAAATACGCGTCCTGCAAGTCCAACGCTACCAACCAGTCTCCAGGGTCGAGGGCAGTTAAGACCTGAGCGAGGGTGAGCATCTTGAACTTCTCCTTCCGGAGGAAGCGATTGACGTTCCGGAGGTCCAAGATAGGACGCATGTCCTCCTTGTCCTTTTTGGGCACCAGAAAGTAGTGGGAGTAGCAACCACGCCCTACTTCTGGGGTCGGAACATGCTCGATGGCCCTCTTGGTCAAGAGGGCCGTGACTTCCTTCTGTAGAAGCACCAAGTGATCCCCTGACATGCGGCGGAATTGAGGTGGCATGGCTGGGGGGGTGGTCTCGAAGGGGAGGGAGTAGCCCCTTCGGACAATGTCCAAGACCCACCTGTCCGAGGTGATGGTGCGCCAGTGGGGAAGGTGATGGCGGACCCTGCCCCCTACTGGCGTGCCGTGCACCTGAAAGGAGGGACTAGGAGGGCTTGGAGGCCGCGGACGGGTTGGAGGTGGTGGCCTGACCCGCACGCTGGTTGCCCGATCCGCCACGGCGGAATCCACGTCCTCGGCCACGCGAAGACGCCTGCTGCGCGGGCCGGTGGCTGGGCTGCTGACGTGAAGGGGCGCCCCTACCGTGGCCACGATAGGGGCGAAAAGCAGAAGTCAGCGGAGGGCGTGTAGCAGAAAGGCCCAGGGACTTGGCAGTAGCCCGTGAGTCCTTAAAGCGCTCCAACGCATGGTCTGCTTTGGACCCAAAAGACCGACTCCATCAAAGGGCATGTCCATGAGAGTATTCTGGACATCCCCTGAAAAACCAGTGGTTCTCAGCCAGGCGTGGCGTCGGAGCGCCACCGTCGTTGCAATAGACCTGCCCAGCGAGTCGGCGGTGTCAAGGCCACAACGGATAGTGTATTTGGCCGCATCCCTTCCTTCCGCAATGGCGCGGGAAAGCAGTGCCTGGACCTCCTCAGGGCACTGGGGCAAAACATCCGCCACCGAATCCCACAGGGAGTGGGTATATCGGCCCAAAAGACAAGCGGTGTTAACGGACCGCAAGCCAGCACTGGAGGAAGAAAAACCTTTCTTCCCAAACTGATCCAGGCGTTTGGATTCCCTATCCGGAGGAGCGGTAGGGAAGGCGGTTTGGGAAGCGGAGGCTTGGACAACCAAGCTCTCAGGAGTGGGGTGGACAGAAAGAAACAGGGGTCGCCCGGAGCTGGGCGATGGCGTCGTGACACGTTCCGATCCACAGGAGCCCCTGTGTTGGGCTTGGACCAGGCGCCCAAAGAACGTCAGTGAGGGCGTCGTTAAACTGCAGCACAGTCTCCGCAGAGGAGGCTGCCGGCTGAAGCACCTCTGTCAAGATGTTAGGCTTGACCGTCAAAGTAGGGAGCTGGAGACGTAAGGCCCCAGCTGCCCTACGCAACACCGTACCAAAATTGGCCCCCTCCTCCGTAGCCACGGGAGGAGACAGCATGCCAGTGTCAGGGGAAGTATCCAGACCACTGGCCTCCCCTAGACTCTCTGTCCAGTCCTCATCATACTGACAGTGTCGCGTCAGAGGGTCATCAGACCCCTCCCAGTCCAACTGGTCCTCCTCAGGTTCAAAATAAGGAGGAGGAGGGACAGTCGGGACCCAAGGTCCCATAGGCGCCGGAGCCGGCGTCGAGCGACGTCGCTCCGGGTCCATGTCCGGAGCCGGAAGGAACTGGGGGACGACGCCGCCCGGAGCCCAGGGCGGCGTCGAGAACGGCACCGGAGACATCGGCGCCGGCGGAGGTGTCGTGAGGTCGACCGGCGTCGATGGGGGTTGTGGAGCCGGGATCCAGGCCGGGGCCGAAGCCGGAGCCGGGATCGAGGCTGGAGGCACGGGCGACGCCGGGGCCGGAGCCGTCGGCGATGCCGGAGCAACCCCATCAGGGCCCGCGGGGCCCGAAGGCGCACCGGAGGGGCCTGAAGGCCCGAAGAGGCGGGCCATGGCCGACAGGAACTCCTGTACCTTGGCCGGATCCGCCCCGAACCCGGGAAGGGCGGGTATGGCGGGGCGACTCCACAGGCAAGTCCGGGGCCGCGGGGGCGGGGACGGTGCCGGGAGGGGCCTCAGCCGAGTCGCGAGACCGGCGAGGCGAAGTCCGAGAGCGACGATGCTTCTTGGACTTCTTGTGCTTAGACTTACCGGACGAAGAAGACTTCGACGCCGACGACCGGTGTGCACTCCGCGAGCGACCCCTGGACCTCTCACGCGACCGGGGCCTCCGTGGAGCCGAATGCCGGGCCTCGAGGAGCTTTCGAGACCGCTCTCGCAAAGCTTTCGGGTTGAGGGCCTGGCATTCGGGACAAGACTCGGTGTCGTGGCCTCGGCCGAGGCAGAAGAGACACTCCCAATGCGGGTCGGTGACGGACATCATCCGCGCACAGGCGCCGCATCGCTTGAAGCCGGGCATCCCTACGACACCTTTAAGTATGGAAAAAAACAGTGAAAAATTCACCAAAAAATATGGTCAAAAAATGACCAGGGCACTGCTCTTCTCGGATCTGCGCTTGCTGGCGCGGAAAAAGAAGAACTGACGTCAGCGCGCAGGGGCGGCGCCTAAGTACTGCCCGCGACGTCATCCCGGCGATCACGACGCCGACGACGGACGCGGAGCCGCACGACGCCGCCTACCGACGCGCAAAGGGTACTGCTACGCAAAACTTTCCGGATCCAGCCTGACGCCTGGGGATATTCTAAGGTAAGGAATCTGTCACTAACGTGTCTCTTTCAGATACAGAATTTATGACCTTTAACCAACATAGAGCATTCAGAGGAGGCATACTCATGAATAATCGACCCCTGGAACAAGTTAGCGCCTTTACCTATTTGGGGGTTATCTTGCAAAACGACATGAGGTGGAATCACCAGCTGGACATGGCTGCCTTGAAACACCGGCAACTATCAGGTGCCTTACAGACTGAGTTTAATACCTCACTCACCAAGCCAGTTAGTCCGGTGTTGCAGATATATAGCATGAAAGTCGTAAGCTCCGCTCTATAAGGGGCGGAGCTTTGGGGGTACAAGAATCTCACTCAACTAACCATTGCAGAAAATAGGTTCTTACGAAAGATCACTAGCCTCCCGCAGAGCACTCCAGTGCGCCCTTTGCTATACTATCTAGGCAAAAAAGCACTGGCCGACATAGCCAGACTACGTCCCATCCTATACTGGCGAAGAATCTGGTGCATGCCAGAACTAGCAACATATGCTGCAGGTTTCAAAGATCTAATTATGGCAGACTGCTTCCATAAAATTAGATGGTTGCGGGAGCTCAGAGCCTCCCTAGTCAGCATTGGCATGCCCACCCGGTGGGAAAATCCAGCGAGTGCCCTATTCCCTTCAAAGGAGATCTTAAAGGAAAATATTGGGAATTGGTATTTCAAAACACACTTAGAAATAGCGGCACGTCCTCACTGACGGGAGGGTTCTTAGAAGCTAAACCCCGTCCAAGTTTGGAGCATTATTGGGACCTAATACTTAAACCACACGATTGGAAGTTGTACTTCCAATTTAGGGTGGGCTCATTACCAATAACATAATTTATAGCAAAATGGGCAGTGACAGGCAACAGCACGTGTCCTTCTTGTCGGGCCCAATCAGAGTCGCTGGCCCACCTATTGTTTATCTGCCCAGCATATGCTGGCCCCCGTCGAGTGTGGCTTATGCCAATTTGCAGGTTACTGGCTACCAGAAAGAGTAGTGATGCCTTAAGAATATTGCGCACAAATACAACACCCTGCATTGCCATTGCAATAGCCAAGTTTCTGAGATGGACATGGGTCATTAGATCACACACACTCCCTGCAAACTGATGAATCTTTATTGCTATACTTTGCACCCGTGTAAATGAAGTTGGCCATGTTTTTAACACGCATTGCATTAACGAACAGTATATTTTTATATGTCTACAGCACTCGAAGGTCGATATGTGTATCAATGTTTTACCAAGCCTCATGAAATGTAACCGTTTTTATCTGTTTTATCTGTTATTTTTATCAATGTCTTAAATCTGTCTTAGTCACAAAGTTCTACGCTAAGAAACATTTTTATCTTATGTATTGTGCTTTTATGACATAACTGTTGAATAAAGCTTTTTGGATTGGCTTGGAATTAGGCTTTTGTATTCCCAGGACGTTCTAACAGTTATTCCGTTCTAGGGATGACCCTTCTTGTTAGTTTCCATGCCTGGAAGATGTAAAGAGCCACGTAAAGCTCTGAATAAGTCTCGCGGCATAACAACAGTGCCTCCCTGCACCTCCTTACAGGTTGGTTTAAAAATAGTGGTTGGAGAATCTGCCTTCGGAACCCCATAGTGTGTGTGTAAGGAGTATAAAGTGTGCAACTGTCTCTTGACTACCCAAATTGCATGGACAATTGTCAGTGCTGGTTGTGCTATTTGCCCAGTTTTTGGTGTATGACTGCAATGCTAACATTCTGAATTTCAGATAAAGGGTTCGTTTTGCCGGAGGGCCTAAGATATTCAGATACAGTTTATAAGAAATTTACAGTTTTATGGCCAGGTATGATTGTAGTAGGTGCTTTCCCCATCTGAATCCTCTGGACATTTTTTTAAAGTTATGGGTTGAAGAGGGAGGGCTCGTCATGCAAATGCAAGAAAGCTGAAAGGACAGATAGGTAACCTTTAACCATTGTCACAGCACGTCCTTGCTAAGCCAATGACAAATAGAACAGGAGATCATCTGATAACTGTGTGCGCAGGGGTTGTATGTTCTCGGGAGAGCACCAGACCACAAACTTATCTCAGCGTCCTGCACAAATTGATTCTATTGATGGATGCCTGGATGGTAAGATGATGCCAACCACTTAGGGAGGAAGATAATAGGCCATCAACTGTTGTCACACAATCTCCAAGCATGGAGGTGTAGATTGTGCAGGTTCAGATACAATGTAAGACTGGGACCTGTTACAGAGAGAGGAGGTTCGCCTGAAATGGCAGCAAAACTGGAGGACATATGGTCATTGCTAGAAACTGAGTTTCTGGTTGGCAGAGGTATGCACCTTGTCCAAGCAGGAACCAAAATCCTAGCCAGGGTAAGTCACAACACACCCTAAATTATCCTGTGTGCTCCCTCTGATGGCTTGGCACAGAGCAGCCAGGCTTAACTTAAGAGGCAATGCATAAAGTATTTGAACAACACTTCAAACAATAACAGTGAAAACAGACCAAAAAGACTCCACACCAGGTTAGAACAAAAGAGCTTAATCTTATGAATAAAACAAATCCAAACAAACAAAAATCCAACAAGTACAAGTCGAGATATGAATTTTTAAAGAATAAATGTCAAAAAGCGCTTAGAAGCAATAAGCACTTAAATGGGTTATCTGGTTGCGCTGGACCAGGGCAAAGTCAAAGGTTCAGGCTGACCGGGATGGAGCGGGGGCCGGATACAAGGACTCAGTTGGGTCCGCTGAACCAAAGTATCTTCATCCGGGATGCGTTGTAGTCGACGAAGATGCAAGGTGCAGTCAAAGTGATGAGTCTGTGTCGAGCTACGCAGTGGACAAGATGCATCGATTTTCTCCACGCAACTGCAGCGATGCGTCTGTTCCGAGTGCAAAGTGCTGATTCCAAATGTGATGCAAGGCTGCTGCTCCCGCAGTAGGCAATGCCACAATTTTGGAGGCGATGCACTGGTTCCGAAAGAGATTGGCAGGGTCCACTCCACCCAACAACGAGGATGCAGTGGTTCTGACTCATGCGAATGCGAAGATGCGCCGGTTCTGATGAGGATGCATGGGTTCTAGACGTAGAAACACCTTTGGCCTCACTTTCAAGGGTCCAGGACTGTGGTGGCACCACTTGGCAAGGCAGACTCACAGCTTGTAGAGTCCAGATGCAGGTAATTGAAGTCTTTGATATCCCTGACACTTAGAACAGGAGGCAAGCCAGCAAGTTTTTGGAGTCACTCTGAGTTCAAGTGATGCAGGTCCAGCCTTTGTCACCCAGACAGGAGAACAGTAGAGCAGCTCAGCAAGGCATGAGCACAGCAAGGCAAGAGTCCAGCAAAGCAGCAGTCCTTTCATCAGCACAGCAGTTCTTCGTGGCAGAGTTGTCACAGGTTCGGAAGTGTACTAAAGTTATGGTGTCAGAGGTCCAGTACTTATACCTAGTTGTGCCTTTGAAGTGGGGGAGACTTCAAAGAAAGCTATGAAGTACATAGAGGTCCTCCCTTCCTACCCGGCTCCAGACTAACTATAGTGGGTAAGTGGCCCTTTGTGTCTGGACAGGACACATCCTATTCAGGTGTAAGTGTGAGGCTGTGCCTGGCTCCTCCCTCCTATCACCCAGAAGGGCCCATTGAGACAAACCTAAGCTTCCTTCGTGTGTGGCTGTCTAGAGGGAATACACCAAGCCCAGTTGTCACTCAGCCCAGACTGAACAGACACAGGCAGCAGGTACCAAATGGCTAAAGTAAATGCCAACTTTCTAAGAGCGGCATTAGCTAAACTGTAAATTAAGATCCATCTTCACCATAAATTGAGATTTTAAATTGTGAGTCCAGTGACAGCAAACTTGAAAAGTAAGTAAGTAAATAGTAAGTAAGTCCGTTTTTATATAGCGCAACTACTCACCCTTACGGGTCTCAAGGCGCTGGGGGCCGTAGTGGAAATTAAGTGAGCTATTGCCCAGAGTCACATGGTGCTGAGCTGAGCTGCCGCCGGAGCCGGGGATCGAACCGTGAACCCTGTGCTCCGAAGTCAGCTGCCCTGGCCGCTGCACCACACCTCTCCACGTGTCTATCTCTTCACAATTGGGAATTACACTTAAAAGATGTAATAAGGTAATTCCAATGTTAACCTATGGGAGAGACATGCCTTGCCGAAGTGAAAAATTAAGTGGGCAGTTTTTCACTACTAAGACATGTAAATCTTAAAAGTACATGTCCTGCCTTTTAAATACATTGCACCCTGCCCTGTGGGTCATACAGGGCCTACCTTAAGGGCAACTTATAAGTATAAAAAGGGAAGGTTTAGGCCTGGCAAGAGGTTTGACAATCCCAACATCTGACACAGGAAAGGAGCCTGAAGCTCTGGAGGCCTTCAGACTGTCTTAATCAAATCATGCCATCCACTGTGGAGAGAGCACTAAGTGGTTCAAGAGAAAAGAATGCATTTCACCTGTAACTAAAGTCTCCGGAGCCAATGGAGGAAAGCGCAGAACTTGAATGTTGAATGTTCTCTATTCAATATATTTCCAAATCCATTTTTGGGAATGAGTGAAACATTTGACACTGCATCTCTTGAACTCCTCGTGCTCCCAAACCACTCTCACCACATCCCCTGAATTACCTTACGGTCAAAGTCTGCAATTCAACTGCTTCACCGGTTTGACTTTCAAAACTTTAGTCTCTATTCTCTACTGGCAGGATTCCACCGCTAAGATATGAATTTGTACTTAATCCAATTTTTGAGGACAGTCTTAAACATGGCATTTATCTTCTCAGCTGTGCCAGTTTCTTGCACGTCTACCTGAGGAAAAATCATCTTTCCCTCCCTTCTTCTGCTTATTTAACATTCTGTACTAGCAGCAGCACCCTTGTGCTACTATGATGCCACGGATGGGCCTCACCTTGTGCCCTTTGGCATGTACTGGCTACTAATGGGGGTAACTTCCCTACCAAGTACACCTGCTGGCAAACTGGTATCTGGCGTGCACACTGCCACCATTTAGCTAATGCCCTCTATTGCCTTTGAGAGGCATTCTTAGAGCTTTACAAATGTGGCTGTGTGTTTGTCCCATAGGATTATAGGGGAGGGTTAGTGGCACCAGAGTTGGATTTTTGATGCAGCTCTTATGGGAGTTTTATGACCCAGTTGTCCACCCATTTATTGCTATGAGCATCGGGGGGGTTACTTCTAAGCTGTTTTTTGGCTAGGTTTGCGCTACAGAAATACTAAAACTAAAGCTACTCAGCAGTCTGCCGGTTCCTTCTTCAACAGTGTCTGTCCCAAAATGTTCCAAGCAACTCAGGGGATCTCCAGCCGCCAGGATGCAGGTTTAGAC
Organism: Calotriton arnoldi; assembly: GCA_963921515.1. Lineage (NCBI taxonomy): Eukaryota > Metazoa > Chordata > Amphibia > Caudata > Salamandridae > Calotriton > Calotriton arnoldi. The sequence continues at coordinate 1,199,510 of CAWUFW010003374.1, forward strand.
AGAGCGCATGAAGAGAGCAGTCACAGCGCTCTCCACTGTTAGAACAATTATTTTAGAATAAGTGAGTTTCAAAGCTCTCAACAATCATCGGTTTGTGTTCAGTTTACAAAAATGGCTATATTACACATATTTACATGTAGAGACAAAGTTAAATCTTAAGATTTTTCTCCATTTATCATTTTCCTTGAAGGCCCCAAGTTATAATCATATCACCCCTATATTAATCGGAAACATAAAACATTTACAGAACAGATCCAGAGACCTGATAAATGCAAGCACAAAGGACATGCCACCAGCATGTCAACATCCCAGTGTCAAGGTTTAGCCCCATATGACAAGCAGTAAACCAAAAGGCCAGGGACTTTTAATCCTTTGCCTTGCTATAGTTTCTCACTCATCTCATCAGTCCTAGGAAGTGAAATACGTTAACACTACAGGAACTGAGCTTACCACTAATGAAGGGTGTACTCAGTACAGCAAAAGGGTGGAAGCATACTATGCCTACAATCAAGTGCTTGTGGGGCGTGGGGTGCTGTGATCACAAGGTATATTTAATAGAAAAAAGTCAATTTTAAATCACACTGAGTCAGGGACATTCAACAAAACTTGTATTTGAATATTACCTTTACCTTGGAATTTGGGGGTTTTGCAACCAGGATTGTTTTTGAAAGTTAGTGGCAAATGAAAAAGGGCTAAGGATTCCTCAGTCAAGCAAGCTGAAAAGCATTTAGTGGCATGTTTTTATGCATGCCTCCTTTCCCTAATTAGAAATCTTTGGAAGTCTCTGACGTTCTCCATTTAACACTCTAATCTATATTTTCATCATTCCAATGTAGCACTTTGAATTTTCCTACAAGTACACAGAAATTAGACATTGTGTACAATACTTCCTTGTGCTCTGTTACCTCAATTAGCACACCGTCCAACTATCAAAATGCTGCTAATTTAACACACTTTGAAACTCCTACATGTTCAGAATCTAGTCACAGTATTTCACAAGCTCAAAATTGCATGAGTAAGCCTTGCAATCATTGCTGTCCCTTGGCCAGATGCTGGGAAAATCGCAGTAGTCTTGGATATATTGAGCTAAACTGTGACAATGTAGTTGCTCTTGAGATGTCCTGTGTACACTGTTATTTTTATCGTCTCCTTGGCACCTGATGCTCAGCTATAAAGTACAACTTCTGCTTTTTATAACACCGTATATTACCGCAATATTATGCTTAGGTTTTATTATTACAAACAATGTGAGGAATGGAAAGCTTGAATTAAGCTCAGTCACTGGCAATTGCTCGGCAGCATTTCATCAATCTTTTTTTGCCCACCATGTCACTCTAGACAGAGGCCCACCTTACACAAATCAGTTATGACCCTGCTGCTTATGGGAGTAGTCCATCCTGCACTGCCATGCAAGGCCCCCTTCAGAAAAGAACCCAAACAAACCCAGACCAGCTCCGGCCTATTCAGGTCTGGTCAGTAGGGTGCAGCTTCAGTCCTATAGGACAGTCAGCACAAGACCCACATTTAAGCATACACGACCAGGACCAAGGCTGTGAATATGAGTAGTACCTCTGCGAGGTGGCATAATGGGCAAAAAAAATCCATGTTTGACCCTTTTTTGGAGGAGACGGATGGAAAATAGAACTCATACTAAGATTCTTTTTTTTTTTTGCTCACAGTAAGCATGCCTGTTAATTGCTTAGAAGTGAACAGACGAAAGGGCACCATGGGTGCAAAAATAAATAGATAGATAAAATGATGAAAAGTATGGTGCAGGGAAATTATTAATAACAATAAAGTTCCAGTCTTGGGAAAGTGTAAGCGCCAGAAAGGGTTTAGGGAGCAGCAAACAGAGGGGAGACTGCCATACTGGTAGTTATGCCCATGTTTGCACTGAATTTGACAGCCATTAAATGTTGACATTCCCAACTATTTCAGTCTGGTTTAATTGCAGTAGATGTTTACGTATAGAAAAGAGGGGCATAGCTGCTCACCTCCTTTGTCCTTTGTATTTGGTGGCTGCAGCAGTTTTAGGGATGTGAATTGGTTCTTTTAATGCACCTTTTAGATGAATAGTTCTCTCCTGGATAACCTCCCGGATGTGCTTGATCCAGTCTTGTTTATTTTCAATATTGCAGGTCTACAAAAAAACAAAAAAATCAAGATAATAGGTTGTTGCTTCATTTAGCAATGTAGAGCAGTGTAAATGCCTGTAAAGTTTCCTTCTAATTCTATGTTTTCTTTATTTTCACACAGATTCACAGTCAGAGTAATTCCCAAGCATAAAAATATATTACATACCTACCTCTCGTTTATTATGCGCGAGTTGAATAGCTGCCATTGCACCTGGACAAAGACTCATATTTTTGTGGTTGCCCTAAAGACAACTGCAGCCGTTTGTAACAGACAAAATTGTAACCAAACCTATAATCTATACTTAAAGTCCCTTACAAGACTGAGTTGCTTCTTTGTCTATTCCAATCCCTGGCCCCTGGTTCAATTAATTTCCTCACTATTTGTGTAATTGTCCCGCCCCTGAAGAATTTGAGGTTCATCATTGTTTTTGAATGGTTGAACGTATCCTTCCATTGCTGTTGCCAGGAAACTAATTTGTTGGGTAGCAGTTCTGATTAGCACTTGATGGGAGTGAATTTCCTTATCTTGCCTCTTGCTCTCTCTCTTTTTGCTCATCTCTTTCCCTCCTCACACTCTCCCTCCATGTGCTCTCTTACCATCCACCAACCCTCCTCTTCAGCCTTAGTTCTCTTGCCCCTCTCCCTCCAACCACCAAGAACTGCTGCTGCTACCTAATATCAAGCACTGTTCCAGCTCAGCGTCTCTCTTTCTAAGCCCCCTCCGCCACCTTCTTTCTGGCTGCCAAGGCCAAGCACCCATGCCCACTTTTGGCTTTGCCAATGCTTGAAAAACTGTACCAGTGTTGGCAAAGTTTGTAGTAGCGATCAGCAATCTTGATGCCCACTACTGGATTTGCCAACGCTAGAAATGCAATTTTATAAGCACTTGCATAACCAGTGGATGTGACTTTAACATCGTGGAATGTTTTCTATGCTTCCTACAGTGCCACCACTTTGCGTGGAGACACGAGGCAGCCAAAAGTACAGACAATAATATTACAAGACATCCACATGTTATTTTCAATACTTTCAAGATGATTACCCTGTTGTATTTACAAGCAACTTGGCAGTCATCTTGGAAGTAAAAACAGAACATTTCTACATTGCGGACACCTCTACTGGTTTTTCAAGTGCATTTTGGCAAAACCAATACCAGCAACAACAGGCAGTGGCAAAACAAGATTGATTGGCTTTTTTTTTTTACTGCTTTGACTAAATGTATACAGCTACTTTCATATATCGATAATCAGAAAAAACTCTTTGTCAAGTAATATCAAAGCCCCTGCAATGTTCGCACCAAAACCTACTTCCTGTTTCAATTTAGTAGCACAGGGCATGTCCTGCCATGGCGACATTGAAAAGGGGGAGAAAGTGCCCACTAATCATCGCATAACTGGAGGGGACACAATATGGTTCATGTTGGTAGAATGACTCCGCTATCTGCACATTGCAGAGAAAGCATTTTGCAGTGACGGCTGCTCCCGGGAAGCAGGATTGGGGGGGGGGAGGGTTTTTAAAAAAAAAAGATCACTTACCTGCATGTTCTCCACCAGGCTGTACAATACAGCCGGTGGAGAACATGCAAAGTGTGCAAGACGGCCGGCCAAATAGTCATGCACACTTAGAGAGTGCCACCACTCCTTCCCCCTGCTCTGCCCAGCCCAGCCCCGCCCTGCAAAAATGCCTCAGCACGGAAAAATAAAATGATAATAACATTGCGTTATTATCTTTTTATTTTCTCTTTTTTGCAGTGCTGAAAGACCGTGGGGCAACGCTGCTCCACCTTAGCGGAGGAGCCGCCCCAGGTATTTTGCAGAAAAAATTACACTCTATCCTAGGTTTCACGTACCAGTCAGCAACAGTGTCTACCCTGTTAGCTAAAGAATACATCTGTCTATATTCACAGAACCAGAAGCACTAAAGACCAAGGGTCACATATTAACAATTTCCAAGAAGAAACTCGCCTTCGGACAGGACTTAAGTGAGGTCCATAATTTCTTTCAGCTTTCGGCTACATACAGCTTCACTTCACGGTCCAGGATCACCTGCAGGTGCACACTGTTTGCACAACTTGGAGCCGTACCCTGAGCCCAAACACCATAGGCCTACCTAGTGCAGGTTGGTCACTGACATCTGTTTCTAGCAGTCATGTCATGTCATGAACCCTGTAGTCTTCGGTGGGGACGTTGTTCTCTTGCACACTAGAAAAGATTTGGTAAGATGATTCATCAACTGACAAAAAAGGAGAGGATCTGCGTTCAAAGGTACGAAAAAAGGAACTGACATCAGCGTGCATGGGTGGCACTTATATGCTACCTAGCAGCGCACAGGAGCACTGCTGTAAAACGATCTAGTCTGGTGTATGGGGAATCTGCAGTTAGAATTATCCATCTAAATATACATTCTTCTCACATGTGTAAAGATCTGACTCAAAGATAGACTATATACTTGTATATGAGGCTGGCTTAGTATATGGTGCACACTTATTTAAGTGAAGGACCTTGAACTAATCCAGACAACGCTTATGGTGATTTTAGTGTTCTTAGACAACCATAGAAAGCTGTCTAAGTGGTAGCTGTGGAGAGCAGCTTTCAGGCTTAGTCCAGAAGGAGTGTTAAGCAGCTTGTTTTACCAGAACTAATCATATAGTGTAAGTTAAACGAAAAAGAACCACACAGTGTAGTTATAAAAATAGTTATATTTATTATACACACTCACTGACATATTGGTATATCTCCTACCCGGAGGTATCAATACAATACACACAATATTTCAAATGTAAAACAGGTAAGTAAACACAAATACTCAGTGGTCTCAGGGGGAGACCAAACCATATACTAAAGAAGTGGAATGCGAACTGTGACCAAAGTAGGGACTAGAACCAGAAGACTCAGAAGAGCTAGAGGCACAAGGAACCACCCGAGGTTAAGTACCCAGGAACCTCACAGAGGCTGTGTGCACAGTGGAAACACAGCGCATACTCAATGCAAGTCAACGGGACAGTCCCGGTTGCAGTTTTTATGAAGAAGGACCCTTCCCAGTGGACCCTGAAGAAACCCCGTGGAAGAGAGAAGGTTGGAGAGTCACCCACCAGTGGATACCTACACCAGGGAAGCCGGGTACACAGGTGCGCAGTGACATTGGAAACCGCCATAGACCACAATAGAGGACTTCAGAAAAGATGCCGCTGGGGAAGAAGGTGAAAGAGTCCGGTGGAATCCAAGGATGGATTCATAAGGAGGAGAAGAACAAGTTACTTACCTTCAGTAACGCATTATCTGGTAGAGACTATATCTAGCTGCAGATTCCTTACCTTTGAATTCCCCAGGCGTCAGGCTGGATCCGGAAACTTTCTTGTGCAGGGCGTTGGGTGGCTTTATTCGGCCCCGCATGACGCGTCGGTAGCGTCGGTTATGACTTGCGGTGCCTACATAGGTGCCACCCAGGCACGCGGACATCAGTACTTTACGTTTTTTTCCACACCAGAAGCGCAGAGCCACAAAGTAACTGGCGTAGTGGTGCGCAAAACTAGGGCCCCGAAAAGTGGAGTAACCCTAGCCCTACATATTAATCTGCAAAGCGGGGAGGCATGGGTGGGGCTGTAAGGAATCTGCAGCTAGATAGAATCTCTACCAGATAGTGCGTTACCAAGGGTAAGCAACTTGTTCATCTGATAGAGACATCTGAAGGAGACTATTAGTTATAGATTCCTTACCTTAGAATTACCCCCAGGTGTCAGACTGGATCCGGAGAATTTTTCTTCAGCAGCGTCGGTAGGTGGCGTAGGTCTACTCCGCGTTCGTCGTTGGCGTAGTGATCGCCGGAATGATGTTGCGGTATCTATTTAGACGCTGCCCCTGCGCGCTGACCTCAGTTCTTTCTTTCCGCACCAGCCAGCGCAGATCCGGAGAGAGCGGTACCCCTGGTCATTTTTTGACTAGTGTTTTTCAACTTTTTGTCGACATCTTTATTGAGTTGTTCGACTCCTGGTGCGCGCATGGATGTCATCGCCAGACCGGCTTCAAGCCTTGAGACTCTTGTCACAAGCTGATGTCCGTCACGGATCCGCACCTCGTGTGCCTTTGGAGCCTGGAGCTCGACCACGACCCAAAGTCGCGCTCCGACTGTCGGGCCATGAACCGGAAGTCTTTGCGGGTGCGGTCGTGAAAGCTTCTAGAGGCCCAGCAGTCAGCTCCGCGCCGCTCGAGGTCCTGGTCGAGAGGGCGGTCGTGAGACCGGTCACGTAGTCACCACCACCACTCCTCATCGAAGTCTTCGGGTAAGTCGAAGCACAAGAAGAAGGCGAAGAAGCACCATCGCTCTTCGCCTTCTTCCCGTCCGTTGGCCAACACGGAACGTCGTCGTCCTTCGGCTCCGCCCGCGAAGCCTACTGGGATGGCTCCGAGCTTCCCTCCCTCCCCCTTCCCGGGAGCTGGAGCTTCCCCTGCCCAGCACTCCATCTTTGGGCAGCCCGACTCCGCCGGCGCGCCTTTGGGCCCCGCGGACTCGGCTTGAGGTTCTAGGCCTTCGATGCCGGCGGCTTCGGCCTCGGTGCCGCAGGGCCCCCAGGGATCCAGGCCTGGATCCGCAACAGTGCCGGTCGACCTCACGACACCTCCTCCGGCACCGATTCCATTGACCACGCCTCCCCCACCTCCAATGCCAGTCGTGATCCCGGCCAGCGTCGACCCCGGCCTCCCCCTTGTCTTGGACACGGAGCCAGGTACCGGCCGTTACTTTTGTGCCACTGTTCACCCCTGGTGTTCCCTATTGCCCTGAGTGGCACCTAGAGGAAGGTAAGGAGGACTGGGAGGGGTCTGTTGACCCTTTGACAGACCAGCTGGTGAAGCCGGACTGGAGAGAGGAGTTGGGGGAAGCCAGTGGCCTGGATACCTCCCCCTACTGTGGCTACAGAGGAGGGAGCTTCCTACGCTGTGGTGTAGCGTAGAGCGGCTGAGGCCTTGGGCCTCGAGCTTCCTACGGTGGCAGTCAGGACTAACCTCCTGACTGAGGTGCTTCAGCCAGCAGCGGCCTCTTTGGAGCCCCTGCTGCCGTTCAAGGAGGCCCTCACAGACATCCTTCTGGGCACTTGGTCCAAGCCCAGCACAGGGGCTCCTGTGGATAGGATGATTGCCCGACGCCACCGCCAGGCCCCGGGCGACCCCATTTTCCTCTACCAACATCCCACCCCCGAGAGCTTGGTGGTCCAAGCTTCAACATCTAAATGCACATTCCCTTCTGCATCTTCCAGATAGGGAATCCAAGAAGCTGGTTCATCTTTGGAAGAGAATGTTTTCTTCCACCAGTTTAGGACTGCCCTCGGTGAACACTGCATGCCTCTTTGGCCGTTACACGCACTCCATGTGGGATATGGTTGCGCAGGTGCTGCTGCAGTCTCCGGAGGAGGCCCGGGTCACACTCTCCCGTGCAGTTGCAGAAGGGAGAGATGCACCAAAGTTCGCCATCCGCTCTGGGCTGAATACCGCCGACTCGCTGGGTAGAACGATTTCTCTGTCAGTAGCCCTAAGACGCTACGCCTGGCTGAGATCCACTGGCTTTTCTGGGGATGTCCAATCGACTCTTTTAGACATGCCCTTTGATGGCCGTCGTCTGTTTGGCGACAAAGCGGACCATGCGCTTGAGCGCTTCAAGGATTCTAGAGCTACGGCCAGATCCTTGGGCCTCGCTACCACCTCTCGCCCCGTCCAGTCTGCCTTTCGCCCCTTTATTGGCTACGGAAGGGGTGCCAAACCAAATTCCGTCCAGAGCCACAGGCCGGCGCTAGCCACCCAGCCTCTGCGCAGCCGAGGAAGTGGGACCCAACGCCGTGGGCCTGGGGGCCAGCGCGCAGGCCAGTCTACCAGTGCCTCTTTGCAGCAGCCTCTAAGCCTTCCTAGTCCGACATTTCAGGGCCACCAGTTGCTAGTGGGCGGCAGGATCCGCCATCACCTCCCCCACTGGCACAACATCAAGTCGGACAGGTGGGTTTTGCAGATAGTCCGAAGGGGCTACTCCCTCCCCTTCAAGACTACCCCTCCCTCCATGCCACCAACACTCCATCGCATGTCAGAGGATCACTTGGCCCTTCTCCGTCAGGAAGTTACCCCTCTCTTGGCCAAGGGAGCTATTGAGCGAGTCCCTGTCCCAGAAGTCGGTTGTGGCTGTTACTCCCAATACTTCCTGGTGCCCAAGAAGGACAAAGGCCTGCGTCCTATCTTGAATCTCAGGAACGTCAACCGCTTCCTCCGGAGGGAGAAGTTCAATATATTGACATTAGCTCAGGTTCTGTCTGCCCTTGACCCTGGAGCCTGGATGGTAGCGTTGGACTTGCAGGATGCTTATTTCCACATCCCCGTCCTGCCAGCCCACAGGCGTTACCTACGGTTCATGGTAGGCCACCAGCATTTTCAGTTTACCGTGCTCCATGCATCACCAACAGGATGCAGGAGGCCATGAGGCCCAACAGCCTCAAAGTCAGTCTCACCAAAATCCAGGATAGAGACCGAAACATCAGAATCATAACCTGAATATCCTGCACTCACTGCTTGGGGGGATAGGCCCGAAACTGCACTGTGTCCAGAACTGCCCCAATGAAAGGGAGCGTCTGAGAAGGAGTCAGGTGTGACTTCAGCACGTTTATGGAGAACCCCAGCCAATGCAGGAGGTTCGCCGCAGTCTGAAAGTTGGAGACGACTGCCTGGGGTGAAGATGCCTTTAACAGTCAGTCGTAGAGATAGGGGGACACGGACACTCCTAACATGCGCAGATGAGCTGCAACCACCGCCATCACCTTGGTGAACACCCGAGGGGTACTGGTACGTCCAAAGGGGAGCACAGTAAACTGAAAGTGCTTGCGGCCCATCTTGAACAGCAAGTAACGTTTGTGGCCTGGCAGGATGGGGATGTGAAAATACGCATCATGCAGATCCAATGCTACCATCCAGTCTTCTTGGTCTAGGGCAGACAAGACCTGAGCTAGAGTGAGCATCTTGAACTTTTCCTTCTTGAGAAAGGCAGTGACAGTCCTAAGATCTAAAATGGGCCGTAACCCTTTGTCCTTCTTCAGAATCAGAAAGTAGCAGGAATAACAACCACTGCCTACTTATGAAACTGGGACCCTTTCTATAGCTCCCTTGGCCATGAGAGCTGTAACTTCCTCTTGGCGCAACTTTAAATGGTCCTCCATCAGCCGTTCCTGATTCTGCAGAATGAGAGGAGGAAAGGAAAGGAAAGAAAAGGCAGAGAATAGCCCTCCTGGGAGATCTGCAAGGGACGATCTGCAAGACCCACTTGTGCGATTTATGGATCTCCAGTGGGGGAAATGATGACGAATTCTCCCACCAACTGGAGTAGAGTGGCCCTGTAGGATCAGCCTAGAAGTGCTTGGAAACTACGGCTGCTGGGGGCAGTGTGGCTGATGACTTCTGGCCTCCATTCCTGGATCGGAACGCACCGCGTCCAGGTCCTCGCACGGCTTGGGCAGTCTGTACAGGACAGAGGCTGTGCATGGGCTAACGCGGCTGGAAACCCCTTCCATTGCCACGAAAGAGGCGAAAGGAAGACTGGCCAAGAGGAGCGTAGGAGGGGCCAAAGATATGGCCGTAGCTCGAACCTGACCAGGGCTGAGTCTGCCTTTTCCCCAAAAAGGGGGTTCCATCAAAGGGCATGTCCATTAGATTAACCTGGACATTCCCCGAGAAGCCAGTTGTTCGAAGCCAGGCGTTCAAATTGACCTGCACAGTGCATCGGTCGTATCTTAAACCACACCGTATGGTGAATTTTGGTGCATCTCTACCATCCTTGAGCGCTTGAGAGAGCACAGCAGGGCCACCTCAGGGACCTGTGGCAGCACTTGTGCAACCGTCTCCCAAGGGGAATTGGAGAAATGGCCCAATAAGCATGCGGTATTCACCGACCGCAATGCCAGGCTGGAGGAAAAAAACTATTTCTTCCCAAATGCATCCAACCTCTTGGATTCCCAATCCGGTGGGGCGGAAGGTAACACGCCCTGGGACGCAGAGGCCTGCACCACCAAACTTTCTGGGGTGGAGTGTTGACTGAGGAACTTGGGGTCACCCGGAGCTTGGCGACGCCGGCGTGCAATCGTTCTATTCACAGGAGCCCCTGTGCTAGGCTTGGACCACGTGCCTAGAAGGATGTCTGTAAGTGCTTCATTAAAGGGCAAAAGGGGTTCAGAAGTGGAAGCCCCTGGTTGAAGCACCTCGGTCAGATTAGTCCTGACCTGCACGGAGGGCAGCTCTAGTCCGTCCTCTTTACCACCCTGGCATAGGATGCCCCCTCCTCTGTAGCCACTGTTGGTGGAGACAGCATGCCAGTATCTGGGGAGGTGTCCAGCCCACTGGCCTCCCCAAGTTCCCCATACAAGTCCAAGTTCTCCTCAGAGACATCCTGGTGTTCCAGAGGGTCCACAGACCGCTCCCATTCCTCTCCTGAGCCTAGCACATCCTCAAAGTGCTCAGGCGACAACAGAGAACCTCTGGGTTCAATTGGCGTCGAGCGATGTCATTCCGGCTCCGTGTCATCGGGGATGAGGATGGGGCTGCCAATGGGCACCGGTGGCACCATAGGCACGTCTTCGGGTCAAGATGGCACGACTGACGTCGACCCGGATCCGGGATCGGATCCATGAGCCCTACCAGTGCCGTGGCCGGAGCCGACGGCGTCGAACCCGATGGGGCCCCTTCCGACTCCGCCCGAAGGCTCACCAGCAGGGTCGTTCCGCTCAAATACGCGGCGCATGGCCTCAGAAAATTCTTTTATCTCAGGGCGAGTCGCTCCGGCTCCCAGAAAGGGTGGGAGGCGCGAATTTGACTCTGGCTCCGCAGAACCGTGCCTAGTGGGTCGATGCTCCTTAGTTCTCTCAACGACGGATGCCAGCCGAGGTGAAGTTGAAGTCCACTTGGACTTTCTCCTCTTCTTATGCCTCTTCCCAGAGTGTCCCGAGGACCTCAAGTGGGATGAAGAGGACTTAGGGCTCCGGGAGCAGTCCCGCAACCTCCTCTTCTTCGATCGGGACCGGGACTTCCACAGAGTCTCGCTGGTCGGTGTCACCTGCGGGGGCGCGAGGAGCTCCATCGCTCACTCCCTCAAGGCCTTCGGAGCCATGGCCCGGCAGTCTGAGCACGACTTCGAATTGTGGTCGCGCTTGAGACACCAGAGACAGACGAGGTGGGGATCAGTAACCGACATCATGCTGTGGCAAGCACTGCATGGCTTGAAACCTGTCTTCCTCGAAGACTTCCCTCAGACACTAAGTGGAAAATAATTCTCCTTATTCGACAAAAGTCAAGAAAAAACCTGCCAAAAAGCTGCAGATGGGTAGTTCTTCCCAGATCGGTGCTTAACTGGCACGACGGAAAGAAAAGAACTGACGTCCGCACACCTGGGTGGCGCCTATATAGGCATTGCGATGTCATAAACGACGCTACCAACGCCGCGCTTAAGAGGTATTGCTCAGCAAAAGTTTCCGGATCCAGCCTGACGCCTGGGGAATTCTAAGGTAAGGAATCTGCCGCTAGAAATCTCTATCAGATCCTGAAAGGAGAGAAGACAGAGTCTAGGCCACTTGGGAGTGACCAGGAGGCACGGAAGACCAATGAACACCATTGACGGAAGATGCAGGAGTGATGACGGTGACCTTCTCACTGCAGCTGTGAGGACCAGGCAATGCTGTGGAGGACCAGGAGTTCGGAGTCCGGCGGGAGCACCAACAAGCCTTGGCAGCAGCAAGAGACCTGGTAAACGAAAAAGGTTTAGCGTTGGGACCAGCAAGGTCCAAGGGACTTACCAAGTGCAGGAGAGTCAGAGCAGGCCCCAAGCAAGTAGGGGAGCCCACTGAAGCCAAAGAAGACCCTCAAGAGGACCCACAGGCCGAAGGAACAGGAGTCGCAAGAGGACCTCGAGCAACTCACCAAAGATGCAGACCCACGGTGCAGAGGATGTGGTGAGGATGAAGATCTTGGCAGAAAGAGATTCTGGAGGCTGGAGCTTCTTGTAGCACCAAGATCTCTGGAGGACAGTCAACAAGCCTTGACAACGGCAAGTTGACACAGTGCACAGGGGTTCTGTTCCAGTGGTTCAGACGAAGGATACTGGCCTCAACCTTGATGAGAGGACAGGTCAGGCCTCGAGGGAGTTGCAGAACCACCACCTGAGTTGCTAAGTCTTTCAGAGTCCTTGGGACATCAGGAGCAGTAGACCGGTCAGCTTCGCTGCGGTGCCTCCAGATGCAGGGGAGTGACTCATTCACTGCAAGGGCGATTACTTTGGGTGTCCTTGATGTCCACAGGCCAGGAGAGGAACCTGGATAAAGCCAAGGCACAGATGACGCAGAAGACTGGCAGAACGACAAGACCAAGAGCAGCAGGAGTCTTCCTTGATGCAGTCTCGGTTCCAGGTGAAGTCCAACAAAGTCCAAGGTGCCGAGACGGTTGAAGGTGAAGTGGTTTCAGGTTTAATCTTGTCCCACAACAAATCTGAAGAGCTACCCACAGGTAAATCCTTAAGTACCCTAGGGAAAGGGTTGGGATAATTCAAGGATTCCTCCCAGAGGAGGGGCTGAACAAAGGGAGGATACTCCCATGTCCTTTGTCCAGTTTCACGCAAGAGTGGGAGCCAATGGCTCCATGAACTGGTTTCAACTAGAGTATACAAGGAGAGCACCAAATGTGCCCTTCAAAGTAGTCTGGTGGTGCTGGCAAGCACCCCCACCTCAGCCCAACTCACTAAGTCCTGTCTGGGAGGTGGTTACACCTCCTTGTGGCAGGAAATCTATTGCTCTGCCTTCCCCTGCTCGAGCTCAGCTCAGCAGCAGGAGGAGGGTAGAAACTTTACTGTGGTCAGCAGCAGCACTAGCTTGCTATTAGACCCTAAAAGGCTGGTACCGGGAATACAGGAGGGCGCCCCAGGACAGCCCCCCAGTACATGAGATCCTACATCCAACACTGGAATAGGTGTTGGGGTAGGATTCCAACATGTTTGATACCAAACATGACCGGTTTCGGTGCAGCCAATATATAGTTAGACATCTCGTATTTGATTTGATGTCCACTGTGTGTATAAAATGGCTGACCGCACCTACAAAGCTTGGAGAAATGACTCCAGGTTTGTGCTCATGCAGGGGCACCCTTACACTTGTAACCAGGAAACCCTGGCCTCAGGACTGACGAGCCTGCCATAGGGGTGACTTATAGGACTTATAGGTGACGTCAGATATAAGGAAACTTATATCTGTAGGAAGTGGTGCTAGCACCAACATTACACAGGCTGCAATGGCAGACCTGTAGTCACAATTTGAGTGGTCTCTGATGGGTGGCATAATAATTGCTGCAGCCCATGGGACACCCCTGGTGTACCTATGCCCTGGGTAACTTAGTACCATATACAAGGGATTTTACAGGGGTACACCAGTAGCCAATTGGGAAGGTACCAAAGTACTTAACATTGTCAAATTTAGGGAGGAAGCACAGTGACTGGGGTCCTGCGTAGCAGGATCCCAGTCAGACTAGTCAGAAAGAACAAGTTACTTACTAATATCTGTAAGAGACATATATTAGTTATAGATTCCTTACCTTAGAATTACCCCCAGGCGTCAGCCTGGATCCGGAGATTTTTCTTCAGCAGTAGGTGAGTCGGTAGTGCGTCGGTAGGGGGCGTCAGTCGACTCCGCATCCGTTGTTGGCGTTGTGGTTGCCGGAATAACGTCGCGGTGTCTACTTAGACGCCGCCCCTGCATGCTGACGTCAGTTCTTTACACGACATTCCATGCCAGAAGCGCAGAGTTATGCAAGACACTGACCACTGGGGCACAGAAACTAGGGCCCTGAAAAGGGAGTCCCTTACTCTAGAAGTCAGTTCGCAGAACGGGGAGAATGGGTGGGGCGGTAAGGAATCTATAACTAATATATGTCTCTTACAGATATATCGTTATCAAAGGTAAGTAACTTGTTCATCTGAAAGAGGCTATTAGTTATAAATTCTTTACCTTAGAATAGATAGCCCAGCAATACCAACCCCGGAGGTGGGTCTGTGAACCAAGTACACACCAGAAAGTCCTGGAGAACTGAACGGCCAAAGAAGCTGTCTCTCCGGACCGGACTATCCAGGCAGTAATGTTTTGTGAACGTGTGCAAAGATGCCCACGTGGCTGACTGGTAGATGTCACTGAGGGGGACTCCACGTCCCAAATCAGTAGTGGCTGCCATCGCCCTGGTGGAATGGGGGCGCAGTCCTACGGGAGGCTCCTTTTTCGCCAAGGAATAGCAGATCCTAATGCAAAGGACGACCCATCGAGAGATGGTCCGCTTTTGCACGGCCCGACCTTTCTTGGTGCCCACAAAGCCAACAAAGAGTTGATTGTCCACCCGGAATGGTTTGGTGCGATCCAGATAAAATGATAACGCACGTTTTGGATCCAGACGGTGGAGTCTCTCCTCCTTGGAAGGATGCGGGGCGGGAAAAAGGTGGGCAAAGTGATGGTCTGTCCTATGAGGAAAGAGGTAACCAGGCCTAGTTCGAAGAACAACCTTGTCAGGATGGACAGCAAAGGAAGGAGGTTTAGAAGATAGAGCCTGAATCTCACTCACCCTGCGAGCAGAGGTGACGGCAAGCAAGAAAAGCAGTCTTTAAGGTCAATAGTCTGATAGGACTCTTATGAAGTGGCTCGAAAGGAGCACACATCAGGTAGGTTAAGACCAGATTCAAGTCCCACTGGGGCATTACGAAAGGAATAGGAATAAAGAGATGAGTAATGCCCTTAAGACACCTATTTACAATAGGGGACTTGAAAAGAGAAGGCTGATCAGGAAGGCGAAGGAAGGCAGAAATAGCCGAAAGATACCCTTTAAGGGTGCCCAGAGCAGAGCCCTGCTGGGCCAAAGAAAGAATGAAGAGGAGAACCTCTGAAAGAGGGGCAGAAAGGGGATCCACAGCCTTTGCTGAGCACCATGCCACAAATGTGTTCCATCTACAGGCGTTTACCGTTTTGGTGGATGGTCGCCTGGCTGCCAAGATGACATTACAGACTTCGGGAGGAAGGTCGAAAGCTGTCAACTGTTGCCGCTCAATTTCTATGCAAGGAGGTGGAGGCTGGACAGGTTCGGGTGGAGGACCGTCCCATGCTGCGACAGAAGATCCTCCCAAAGAAGCAGTCTGATTGGAGGATCGATAGCCATGGTCAAGAGCTCGGGATACAAGACTCTTCGTGCCCAGTCCGGAGCCACAAGAATGACTTGGGCCCGGTCGCTCTTGATCTTCTTCAGCACTCGGGCAGAAGTGGTAAAGGCGGAAAGGCGTATAGAAGACTGAAATTCCACTCGCGACGAAAAGCGTCGCCGAGCGAGTGCCGCCTTGGAAATTCCAACGTGCAGAACTGCTGACATTGCGCGTTCTCACTGGTGGTGAACAGATCTAAGCAAGGCTCTCCCCACTGCCGAAAGAGACCTTGAACCACCTCAGAGTGAAGACGCCACTCGTGATCCATCAGGCACCGGCGTGGGGCACCTGTCACCACTGTGAACTCTGGTTGGGGAAGGGAGAGGGATCTGCCGTTGACCCAATCCTGGTTCGTTAGCCACCACTGCAATTGGTGTGCAGTGCCCTCCGAGATTTGGACGCAATCAGAAATATTCCCCATATGCTGCGCCCACTGTAACTTCAGGTCCCACTGCAGAGCCCGCACATGCCACCTGGCATAACCCACCAGCAGGATGCAGGAGGCCATGAGGCCCAGGAGCCTCAGAGTCATTCTCACCAAAATCCGGGATAGAGGCTGAAACATTGGTATCATATCACGAATATCCCGGACTCGCTGCTCGGAGGATAAGCCCCAAACTGCACTGTATCCAGAACCGCTCTGATGAAAAGGAGCTTCTGAGAGGGAATCAGGTGCGACTTCGGCACGTTGATAGTGAACCCCAGCGAGTGCAGGAGGTCCGCCGTAGTCTGGAGGTGGGAAGGCGAGCCTGCCTTCAACAGCCAGTCGTCGAGATAGGGGAAGACAGGAACCCCTGATCTGCGCGACCACCGCCAACACTTTCGTGAACACCCGAGGGGCGCTGGTAAGGCCAAAGGGGAGCAGAGTAAACTGAAAATGTCCGTGGCCTACCATGAACCGTAGGTAACGTCTGTGGGCTGGCAGGATGGGAATGTGAAAGTAAGCATCCTGCAAGCTAACGCTACCATCCAGGCTCCAGGGTAGAGGGCAGACAGGACCTAAGCCAATGTCAACATTTTGAACTTTGACGTCCCTGAGATCCAAGATAGGACGCAGTCTTCAGTCCTTCTTGGGTACCAGGAAGTAGTGGGAGTAACAACCATGACCCACTTCTGGCACAGGGACTCACTCAATAGCTCCCTTGGCCAAGAGAGCCATAACTTCCTGACGGAGAAGGGCCAAGTGATCCTCCGACATGCGATGGATTGTAGGTGGCATGGATGGAGGGGTAGTCTCGAAGGGGAGGGAGTAGCTCCTTCGGACTATCTGCAAAACCCACCTGTCCGACGTGATGTTGTGCCAGTGGGGGAGGTGATGGCGGATCCTGCCGCCCACTAGCAACTGGTGGCCCCGAAAAGTCGGACTAGGAAGGCTTGAAGGCTGCTGCAGAGGGGGCACTGATGGATTGGCCCGCCCGCTGGCCCCCAGACCCACGGCGCTGGGTCCCAAGTCGCTGGCCATGCAGAGGCTGTGTAGCTTGCGCCTGCCTGTGGCTCTGGGTGGAACGTGATGGGGCAACCCTTCCGTAGCCACGAAAGGGGCGAAAGGCAGACTGAACGGGAACAGTGGTACAAAAGTAACGGTCGGCGTTGGTACCGGCGTCGGTCGACGCCGGTCCGGCTCCGTGTCCAAATAGAGGGGGAGGCCGGGGTCGACGCTGGCCGGGGAGACAACCGGTGTCGGCAATGGCGGAGGCATCGTCAGTGGAATCGGTGCCGGGGGCGGAGTCGTAAGGTCGACCAGCACCGATCCAGATCCAGGCCTTGATCCCTGGAGGCCCTGCGAAGCCGAGGCCGGAGCCGCCGGCATCGAAGGACTAGAACCCCCAGCCGAGCCCACGGGGCCCGAAGGCGCACCGGCGGAGTCGGGCTGCCCAAAGATAGAGTAGAGGGCTTCGTAAAATGCACGAAGCTGGGCAGGGGACACTCCGGCTCCCAGGAAGGGGGGGAAACTCGGAGCCGTCCCAGCAGGCTCCGCGGGCGGAGCCAAAGGACAATGACCTTCCGCGTCCCGGGTCGTGTCAGCCGACGGATGGGGAGAATACGAAGAGCGATGATGCTTCTTCGCCTTCTTCTTGTGCTTCGACTTACACGAAGACTTCGTTGACGAATGGTGGTGGTGGCTCTACAAACAGTCCGGCGACCTCCCTCTCGACCAGGACCTCGAGCGGTGAGAAGCTCACTGCCGGGCCTCCAGAAGCTTTCAGGACCGCTGCCGCAAAGACTTCGGGTTCATGGCCTGACAGTCGGAGCACGACTTCGGGTCGTGGTCGCGCTCCAGGCACTAGAGGCACACGAAGTGCGGGTCCGTGACCGACATCAACTTGTGGCAGTAGTCACAAGGCTTGAAACCGGTCCGGCGATGAGACGTGCACCAGGAGTCGAACGACTCAAAAAAGTCAAAAAAGTGTTAGTCAAAAAGTGACTAAGGGTACCGCTCCCTCCGGATCTGCGCTGGCTGGCGCGGAAAAAGAAAGAACTGATGTCAGCGCACAGGGGAGTGTCTAAGCAGACACCACGACGTCATTCTGGCGACCACGACGTCAACGACGGACGCTGAGTCGACCGACGCCACTTACCGATGTGCAGGGGTACTACTGAAGAAAAAATCTCCGGATCCAGTCTGACGCCTGGGGGTAATTCTAAGGTAAGGAATCTATAACTAACAGTCTCTTTCAGATACAGAATAATACCAGCAAAAAGTGGGGGTAACCATGAAAGCAGATCCCACTTTCCTACAACTTGTGAGTAAGACCCTGTTGCCATTTGTGAAATTAAGAAAGATACGTTCAATTTGATAGCGCTCACGCCCCAGTAATAGTGGAAAAAGATACGGGCCTGAAGCTAGCAAGACGTGGTAGATAGCACCTACATACCACGCTACTAAATGATTCCTTAAACAGAAAATAGATGCTCATATCAAAGCATATTTATAGCTCAACAAAGTGGTACAGGTGTCAGCCCAGAATGTCCAGTTGAAAGAACAAGGAGGTGGAAGAGTCAGTGAAGAATTTGCAGATAGAGAATCCACCAGAAAGAGTGGGTCGAGATGGTCTCCCCCCCTCCCCCCACCCTCCCCAACTCCACCCCCAAGTTACAGGTCTTCATTGTATGAAATCTCCCTTTACTGTATATACTGTGATGTTTTCAAGCCACCTCCTGTCTGGGGTAATCACCAGCTCATTGTGCCATAAAGCAAGGAATACTACTTTCCCATATTTAAAAGTGGAAACCAGGCCTTCAAAAACTTCCCAGGACCACCCAGAGAGTCCCTGTTCCACCTCCTCTGAGTCCTCAGGCTGAGATTCAATAACTTGGGGTGTCTTGGCTGTTTGAGCTCAGAGCAGGCTAACTACTAGACTCAGGGTTAATCCAGTGCCTCCATGGTATAGCCTTGAGCTCTCTCCCAGGTCCCACTCTGCTCCCTGACCAGTGTTTCTCCCATAACATCATCCCGTCTGCCATGCGGTAAGTCAGAGGTGGCCTTGTTAGTGTTACACACTTCCTTTACCTAGATCTAGAATCTTTGCACAGCTAGATGCATGGAAAAGATAAGTTAAACCTGGCTTGATGTATGCCAGCCCTCGTGATTACATGTAGCTCAGTGTCAGAATGGTGCTCCCTATCCACAGGGCCTGCTTTTTAGTCTAGGTCAGCATACAATTTGTTCTGGTCTTCACTTCTCTAGCTCCTGGGTCTCCGTGAGCCAACAGCAGCACAGCCTTATGTCTGGGGTTTCCAGTACGCACCTTCAAAGGCTAACTCAGCATCTTCTGCAGCCACTCCCATTCACTCACTAGCTGGGCCCGAGACTTTACACTGAACCTTCTGATAGGTGCTCTAGCATCAGACTCAGCCTCATGTCCCTCTGCAATAATTTTGGAGGCATGCAAGCGTGGCCAGTGGCTCAGCCGAATATAGTCAGCTGTATCAGCAGCAGAGCTGCTATTCAATCCAGATCTCGGCCTCTCTGCGTAACCAGTCAGTTAATCCATTTGCACAGTCAACTGTTAGCGCTGGAAAGTCAGAATTGAGAGAACATACTCTGCACCATTGCTGTTTGGGCCACATTTTTAAAACCCTCATACATAAATAATTATTTTACATCCACTCCACCCTAAAGATAGCTGGCAGTGAAAACAAAAAAATTGCTCAGAGTACAGAGGTGTTGGGTGGAGGGAGGGGGGTTTAAGCTAGTTGAGCTCAAAGATGGCTGCATTTTAGTGCAGGACCTAAAATTGATAAGGAAATAGCGACAATAACATCCAAAAATGAAGACCTAGAGGCGAGATCGAGGCAAAATAATATTGGGATGTAGTGGAGACTACCAGGGCTGGAAACATGGGAGTCATTTGTAGAACAATTGCGGACAGTCCTGCTAGAATGGGATACATTCTTCCAACTATTTATTGTGGAACTGGCACATCACTTCCTGGTGCTAAGGAAGATTCCAAGATCTTGGTCTAGACCAATTACTCACTAGACTACTCACTGACAGAGATCGTGATGCTGCCAATGAACAGGGCACGGGAACTGCAGGTACTGAAGCACTCCAGCACTAATATTTCTCTATTTCCTAACATTACTCTAATAGGCAGGAATCTAGGAGACTATTTTTGCCTACCAAAAACAATCTCCAGTCAACAAAAATAGAATACAGCATGTTGTACCCTATCCCACTCAGAATCGTCTTGGGAGACAGGACTTGCACGTTCACACCATCCGCAAGCAGCCAATGAAGGCAATGAAAAACTATTCTGTTGGTCTGCCCTCTGCCCTGGATCTGTTGTAAGGATTATGTCTTCCAGCACAGAGACATGCTTTTTATTTCAGTTTGAAGACATGTGTTATTGAACATGTAACAAGTGATGAATTGACATTTCATCAAATGCACATTTCTGGCATGTGCTTTTGTTCTGTAAATGTATAATGAATATGTCTGATAAGCAAGATCAACCAAAAACACATTCAGTGATAATTTAATGGATATTTGGCTTAGAAATAATTCCATGGAATGTCATAAATCTTATGATTGTTTCCCTCCGTAATTCTATTATTTATTTTAATCACTTGCTTTTAGGTTTCTTTCTTTTAGTTTTAGGTTCTTAAACACATACAGGAAAGGTTCCATTTTAGCTATAGTCTCCATTTTAGTTAGCCTGTTCAGCTTGTTTACCTTTGCCTCAAAATCCATCCTAGGTAATGGAGGTCTTAGACCACAGAGGCTGCCATCTTTGACAATGGAGGCTGCTATTTTTCCTCAAGTTATGCAGAATCGCACAAGTTACTAACTTGTGTAACAATATATCTGTAAGAGACAGTAGTTAGTGACAGATTCCTTACCTTAGAATATCCCCAGGCGTCAGGCTGGATCCGGAAAGTTTTTTGCGTAGCAGTACCCTTGCGCGTCGGTAGGCGGCGTTGTGAGGCTCCGCGTCCGTCGTCGGCGTCGTGATCGCCGGGATGACGTCGCGGGCAGTACTTAGACGCCGCCCCTGCGCGCTGACGTCCGTTCTGTACACGACTTTCCGCGCCAGGAACGCAGAGCCATGCAACAAACAAAGATCAGACAAGGAAGTCCCGGAGGACAGAACGGCCAAAGAAGCCGTCCCTCCGGACCTGACTGTCAAGGCAGTAATGCTTTGTAAATGTGTGCAGCGAGGCCCACGTAGCTGCCTGACAGATATCCTGCAGCGGAACACCGCGGCCTAAAGCCGTGGTAGCAGCCGTTGCCCTGGTGGAATGGGCACGCAGCCCAACTGGAGGCTCCTTCTTAGCCAAAGAATAGCAGGCTTTGATACACAAGGTTACCCAGCGGGAGATGGTTCTCTTGTGCACCGCCCGACCTTTTTGGCGCCCACGTAGCCAACAAAGAGCTGGTCATCCACCCGGAAGTGTTGTGTGCGGTTGATATAAAAGGAAAGCGCACGTTTTGGGTCCAGACGGTGGACCCTCTCTTCCTCTCTGGAAGGATGCGGAGGCGGAAAGAAGGTGGGCAAAGTCATGGTCTGCCCAATGTGGAAGGCAGTAACCACCTTTGGCAAGAAGGACGGACAAGTCCTAAGAACAACCTTGTCTGGATGGACAGACAGAAAGGGAGGTTTGCATGATAGAGACTGGAGCTCACTCACCCGCCGAGTGGAGGTGATGGCCACCAGAAAGGCTGTCTTCAGAGTCAGAAGACGAAGAGGACAGTTATGTAGAGGCTCAAAGGGAGCGCACATGAGAAAGGTAAGAACCAAGTTCAAGTCCCACTGAGGCATCACAAACGGAACAGGAGGGAAGAGGTGTGTAATGCCTTTTAGGAACCTGTTAACAACAGGGGACTTGAAAAGGGAGGGCTGATCAGGAAGCCTGAGGAAGGCCGAGATGGCACAAAGATAGCCCTTGATGGTACCCAGGGCAGAACCCTGTTGGGCCAGGGAAAGAAGGAACAGAAGAACCTCAGAAAGAGGGGCAGAGAGGGGATTCACAGCCTTTGCTGTGCACCATGCCACAAACTTGTTCCACCTGCAGGCGTATACCACCTTAGTGGAGGGACGCCTGGCTGCCAGAATCACATCACAAACTTCGGGAGGCAACTCGAAAGGAATCAACTGCCGCCGCTCAATCTCCACGCAAGCAGGTGGAGGCTGGACAGGTTCGGGTGGAGGACCGTCCCCTGCTGCTGCGACAGAAGATCCTCCCGAAGAGGCAGACGGATCGGGGATCGACGCTCATACTGAGTAGCTCGGGATACCAAACTCTTCGAGCCCAGTCCGGAGCCACAAGGATGACTTGGGCCCGGTCGCGCCGAATCTTCTTCAACACTCTGGGTAGAAGTGGTATAGGCGGAAAGGCGTACAACAGACCGCAACTCCACTCGCGACTAAAAGCGTCGCCGAGCGAGTGCCGCCTTGGAAATTCCAATGCGCAGAACTGATGACATTGCGCGTTCTCTTCGGTGGCGAATACATCTAACCAAGGCTCTCCCCACTGCAGAAAGAGACCTTGCGCCACTTCCGAGTGAAGACGCCATTCGTGATCCATCATGCACCTGCGGCTGAGTTCGTCCGCCCTGGCGTTCAGGGAACCTGCCAGGTGTTGAACCATCAGGAACATGCCCTGATGTTCCAGCCATGTCCAGAGGCGCAGAGCCTCCTGACAGAGGGTCCTCGACCCCACCCCGCCTTGTTTGTTGCAGTACCACATGGCGGTGGTGTTGTCTGTGAACACCTGCACTACCTTCCCTTTGACAGAGGGAAGGAATGCCTTGAGTGCAAGTCGGATCGCCCGGAGCTCCAGAAGGTTGATATGGAGCCGGGACTCCGCCGGAGACCAGAGGCCTCTGATCTCCGCCTCTCCCATGTGACCGCCCCATCCCAGAAGGGACGCGTCCGTCACAACTGTGTGCTCTGGCTGGGGAAGGGAGAGGGATCTGCCCATGACCCATTGCCGGTTCGAGAGCCACCACTGCAACTGTTTTGCAGTCCCCTCCGAGATCTGGACGTGATCGGACAGGTTGCCCTGGTGCTGCGCCCACTGGAACTTCAGGTCCCACTGCAGAGCCCGTATATGCCATCTGGCATGATCGACCAGCAGGATGCAGGAGGCCATGAGGCCCAGCAGCCTCAGGGTCATCCGTACCGAAACCCAGGATAAAGGCTGAAAGATCGGAATCATAGCCTGAATATCCCGGACTCGCCGTTCGGGAGGATAGGCCCGAAACTGCGTCGTGTCCAGAACTGCTCCGATGAAAAGGAGCTGTGGAGAAGGAATCAGATGCGACTTCGGCACATTGATGGAGAACCCCAGCGAGTGCAGGAGTTCGGCCGTAGTCTGGAGGTGGGAGACGACTGCCTGGGACGAGCCCGCCTTCAGCAGCCAGTCGTCGAGGTAGGGGAAGACTGGAACCCCTGCCCGGCGCAGAGGAGTTGCGACCACCGCCATCACTTTCGTGAACACCCGAGGGGCACTTGTAAGGCCAAAGGGGAGCAAGGTGAACTGAAAATGCTCGAGGCCTACTGTGAACCGCAGGTAACGCCGGTGGGCCGGCAGGACGGGGATGTGAAAATAAGCGTCCTGCAAGTCCAACGCTACCAACCAGTCTCCAGGGTCGAGGGCAGTCAAGACCTGAGCTAGGGTGAGCATCTTGAACTTCTCCTTCCAGAGGAAGCGATTGACGTTCCGGAGGTCCAAGATAGGACGCATGTCCTCCTTGTCCTTTTTGGGCACCAGAAAGTAGTGGGAGTAGCAACCACGTCCTACTTCTGGGGTCGGAACATGCTCGATGGCCCTCTTGGCCAAGAGGGCCGTGACTTCCTTCTGCAGAAGCACCAAGTGATCCCCTGACATGCGGTGGAATTGAGGTGGCATGGCTGGGGGGTGGTCTCGAAGGGGAGGGAGTAGCCCCTTCGGACAATGTCCAAGACCCACCTGTCCGAGGTGATGGCACGCCAGTGGTGAAGGTGATGGCGGACCCTGCCCCCTATTGGCGTGCTGTGCACCTGAAAGGAAGGTCTAGGAGGGCTTGGAGGCCGCGGACGGGGCGGAGTTGGTGGCCTGACCCGCACGCTGGTTGCCCGAACCGCCACGGCGGTAGCCACGTCCTCGGCCACGCGAAGACGCTTGCTGCGCGGGCCGGTGGCTGGGCAGCGGACGTGAGTGGGCGCCCCTTCCGTGGCCACGAAAGGGGCGAAAAGCAGATGGGTGCGGAGGGCGTACAGCAGAAAGGCCCAGGGACTTGGCCGTAGCCCGCGAGTCCTTAAAGCGCTCCAGCGCATGGTCTGCCTTGTTCCCAAAAAGACCGACCCCATCAAAGGGCATGTACATAAGAGTGTTTTGGACATCACCCGAGAAACCAGTGGTTCTCAGCCAGGCGTGACGGCGCAGCGCCACTGTCGTCAAAAGCGATCTGCCTAGCAAGTCGGCGGTATCAAGGCCACATCTGATGGTGTACTGTGCCGCATCTCTTCCCTCCGCAATGGTGCGGGAAAGCAGTGTCTGGACCTCCTCAAGACACTGGGGCAGAACTTGCGCCACCGAGTCCCACAAGGAGTGGGAATATCGGCCCAAGAGGCAAGTGGTGTTGACGGACCGCAAGCCAGCACTGGAGGAAGAAAAGACCTTCTTCCCAAATTGATCCAGGCGTTTGGATTCCCTATCCGGGGGAGCGGTAGGGAAGGCACTTTGGGAAGCAGAGGCTTGGACCACCAAGCTCTCAGGGGTGGGGTGTTGGGAGAGGAACAGGGGGTCGCCCGGAGCAGGGCTATGGCGTCGGGCCACGTTCCTATCCACAGGAGCCCCTGTGGTGGGCTTGGACCAGGTGCCCAAAAGAACGTCTGAAAGCGCCTCGTTAAACGGCAGCAGTGGCTCCGAGGACGTAGCCGCCGGCTGAAGCACTTCCGTCAGGATGTTAGTCCTGACAGACACTGTAGGCAACTGGAGGTGTAAGGCCCCAGGTGCTCTACGCAACACCGTTGCAAAGTTTGCTCCCTCCTCCGTTGCCACGGAAGGAGGAGACAGCATGCCAGAGTCAGGGGAGGTGTCCAGACCACTGGCATCCCCAAGTTCCTCAGCCCAGTCCTAATCAAACTCACATTGCTGTGTGAGAGGGTCATCAGACCCCTCCCAGTTCTCATCGTCCTCCAATTCTGGCTCAAAGTAAGGAGGAGGGACATGTGGGACGCAAGGTCTCATCGGCGTCGGAGCCGGCGTCGAGCGACGCCGGTCCGGCTCCGGATCCGGAGAGAACCAGGGAACGACGCCGCCCGGAGCCCCGGGCGGCGTTGGGAACGGCACCGGAGAGATCGGCGCCGGTGGAGGTGTCGTCAGGTCAACCGGCGTCGATCGGGGTTGTCACAGCACCGGAGCCGAGGCCGGGGCCGGAGCCGGGGCCGGGACCGAGGCTGGTGTGACAGGCGGCGCCGGGACCGGAGTCGCCGGCGGCGCCATAGAAACCCCATCAGGGCCCGCGGGGCCCGAAGGCACACCGGGGGGACCTTGAGGCCCGAAGAGGCGGGCCATGGCTGACAGGAACTCCTGTATCTCGGCCGGAGTCGCCCCCGAACCCGGGAAGGACGGGTAATGCGGCGGTGGCTCCACAGGCACTCCCGGAGCCGCGGGGGCGGGGACGGTGCCGACAGGACCCTCAGCCGAGTCGCGAGACCGGCGAGGGGAAGTCATCGAGCGATGACGCTTTTTCGACTTCTTATGCTTCGACTTACCGGAGGAGTGCGAAGACTTGGACCCCGACGACCGATGAGGACTCCGCGACCGGCCCCTCGACCTCTCGCATGACCGGGGCTTGGCGTGGCGCGGAGCCGACTGCCGGACCTCGAGGAGCTTTCGAGACCGCTCTCGCAAAGCCTTCGGATGCAAGGCCCGGCAGTCGGGGCACGACTTGGTGTCGTGGTCGCGGCCGAGCCAGTAGAGACACTCCTGATGCGGGTCTGTGATCGACATCATTCGACCACAGGCGTCGCATGGCTTGAAGCCGGGCATCCCTACCGACACCTTCGGAGTCGAGTGAACAGTGAAAAATCACCCAAAAACGTAGTCAAAAAATGACTAGGGCACTGCTCTTTCCGGATCTGCGCTTACTGGCGCGGAAAAAGAAAACTGACGTCAGCGCGCAGGGGCGGCGTCTAAGTACTGCCCGCGACGTCATCCCGGCGATCCTGACGCCGGACGCAGAGCCGCACACCGACGCGCAAGGGTACTGCTACGCAAAAACTTTCCGGGTCCAGCCTGACGCCTGGGGATATTCTAAGGTAAGGAATCTGTCACTAACGTGTCTCTTTCAGATATTAGTAGTGATAGATTCCTTACCTTAGAATATCCCCAGGTGTCAGACTGGATCCGGAAAGTTTTCGTCAGCAGTACCCCTGCGCGTCAGTAGGGGCGCCGTGCGGCTCCGCGTCCGTCGTTGGCGTCGTGGGCGCCGAGATGACGTCGCGGGCGCTACTTGGACGCCGCCCACGCGCGCTGACGTCAGTTCTGTACACAACTTTGCGCGCCAGGAACGCAGAGCCATGCAAGATACTGACCACTGGTGCATTGAAACTAGGGCCCTGAAAGGGATAACCTTAACCCTAGAAATCAGTTCGCAGAACGGGGAGGATGGGTGGGGCGGTAAGGAATCTGTCACTACTAATGTTTCTTACAGATATATCGTTACGAAGGTAAGTAACTTGTGCATCTGAAAGAAACACATAGTGATAGATTCCTTACCTTAGAATAGATACCCCAGCAATACCAACCTCGGTGGTGGGTCTGCGAACTAAGATCACACCAGAAAGTCACGGAGAACAGAACGGCCAAAGAAGCGGTCTCTCCGGACTTGGCTGTCCAGGCAGTAATGTTTGGTAAACGTGTGCAGCGAGGCCCACGTGGCTGCCTGACATATGTCTTGCAGGGGGACACCACGTCCCAATGCAGTAGTGGCTGCAGTAGCTCTGGTGGAATGAGCACGCAGCCCCACCGGAGGTTCTTTTTTAGCCAAAGAGTAACAGGCTTTGATACACAAGACAACCCAGCGGGAGATGGTTCTCTTATGGACCGCCCGAACTTTCTTGATGCCAACGTAGCCAACAAAAAGCTGGTCATCCACCCGGAACTGCTGTGTGCGGTTGAGATAAAAAGAAAGCGCACGTTTTGGGTCCAGACGGTGGAGCCTCTCTTCCTCTCTGGAAGGATGCGGAGGCGGAAAAAAGGTGGGCAAGGTAATAGTCTGCCCAATGTGAAAGGTGGTAACCACTTTTGGCAAAAAGGAAGGACGGGGCCTGAGCACAACCTTGTCCGGATGGACTGAAAGGAAAGGAGGCTTACAGGAAAGAGCCTGGAGCTCACTCACTCGCCTGGCGGAAGTGATGGCCACCAGGAAGGCAGTCTTTAACGTCAAAAGACGAAGAGGACAGTTGTGAAGTGGCTCAAAGGGAGCGCACATCAAGTACGTCAGAACCAGATTCAAGTCCCACTGAGGCATCACGAAAGGAATAGGATGAAAAAGGTGAGTAATGCCTTTAAGAAACCTATTTACAACAGGGGACTTGAAAAGAGAGGGCTGATCAGGGAGCCTGAGAAAGGCCGAAATAGCAGAAAGGTAGCCCTTGATAGTGCCCAGAGCAGAGCCCTGCTGGGCCTAAGAAAGAAGGAACAGTAGAACCTCAGAAAGAGGGGCAGAAAGGGGATCCACAGACTTTGCTGTGCACCATGCCACAAATTTGTTCCACCTGCAGGCGTATACCACTTTAGTAGAGGGACGCCTGGCTACCAGAATAACATCACAAACTTCAGGAGGCAAGTCGAAGGGAATCAACTGCCGCCGCTCAATCTCCACGCAAAGAGGTGGAGGCTGGACAGGTTCGGGTGGAGGACCGTCCCCTGCTGCTGCGACAGAAGATCCTCCCGAAGAGGCAGTCTGATCGGAGGATTCATGCTCATACTGAGTAGCTCGGGATACCATACTCTTCGAGCGCAGTCCGGAGCCACAAGAATGACTTGGGCCCGGTCGCGCCTGATCTTCTTCAGCACTCTGGGCAGAAGTAGTATAGACGGAAAGGCGTACAACAGACCGCAACTCCACTCGCGAAGAAAAGCGTCGCCGAGCGAGTGCCGCCTTGGAAATTCCAACGCGCAGAACTGATGACATTGCGCGTTCTCTTCGGTGGCGAATAGATCTAACCAAGGCTCTCCCCACTGCTGAAAGAGACCTTGCGCCACCTCCGAGTGAAGATGCCATTCGTGATCGAGCATGCACCTGCGGCTGAGTTCGTCCGCCCTGGCGTTCAGAGAACCTGCCAGGTGTTGAACCACCAGGGACATGCCCTGATGTTCCAGCCATGTCCAGAGACGCAGAGCCTCCTGACAGAGTGTCCATGACCCCACCCCGCCTTGTTTGTTGCAGTACCACATGGCGGTGGTGTTGTCTGTGAACACCTGCACTACTCTCCCCTTGACAGAGGGAAGGAATGCCTTCAGTGCAAGCCTGATCGCCCGCAGCTCCAAAAGGTTGATATGGAGCCGGGACTCCGCCGGAGACCAGAGGCCTCTGATCTCTGCCTCTCCCATGTGGCCGCCCCATCCCAGGAGGGACGCATCCGTCACCACTGTGAACTCCTATTGGGGAAGGGAGAGGGATCTGCCATCGACCCAATGCCGGTTCGTGAGCCACCACTGCAATTGTCGTGCAGTGCCCTCCGAGATCTGGACATGATCAGACAGGTTGCCCTGATGCTGCACCCACTGGAACTTCAGGTCCCACTGCAGAGCCCGCATATGCCACCTGGCATGATTGACCAGCAGGATGCAGGAGGCCATGAGGCCCAGCAGCCTCAGAGTCACTATGACCGAAACCCGGGACAAGGGCTGAGAGATGGGAATCAGAGCCCGAATGTCCCCGACTCGTTGTTCGGGAGGATAGACCCGAAACTGCGCCGTGTCCAGAACCGCTCCGATAAAGAGGAGCTTCTGGGAGGGAATCAGGTGCGACTTCGGCACGTTGATGGAGAACCCCAGCAAGTGCACAAGGTCGGCCGTAGTCTGGAGGTGGGAGACGACTGTCTGGGGCGAGCCCGCCTTCAACAACCAGTCGTCGAGATAGGGGAAGACTGAAACCCCTGATCTGCGCAGATGAAATGCGACCACCGCCATCACCTTGGTGAACACCCGAGGGGTGCTGGTAAGGCCAAAGGGGAGCACGGTAAACTGAAAGTGCTCGTGGCCGACCATGAACCGTAGGTAACGCCTGTGGGCTGGCAGGACGTGTGTGAGAAGTTGGCCTGGTATATGCAGTCCACTAGTTATAGTGGGCACCTTGCACCAGTCCAAACAACCCCTTATGGATGATAGGTTAAAGACAACCTTTATTGAAAGCTATCCTAGTGGTAGCTATGGAGAGCAGCCTTCAGGCTAAGTCTTAGAGGAATGTAAAGCAGCTTGTTTTACCAGTCTATAATCTCTTGAGTGACCAAATGAAAGAGAACCACACCAGGTATATATATAAAATATATGTATTTAGTCTTAAACACACCCCTCTAGTCTCTTTATGAGGCTAGAGTTCGAAGTACATAAGTT